>CM075189.1:1673503-1748503 GCA_037577475.1 Chaunax sp. Z400
TAACTTGGAAGTTGGTCTTCTGAATCAGGATAGCGCACTGTCTTTGACAAAATTTTGTTAAAAACATCTTGCAAAAATTGCTGATGGCGAGTCGATGTTAATTACAAGTCTATCAAATTAAATTTGTCAAGGCTTTGACACTTTGTAAAACATAAATGACATGGAAAAAGGAAAAACAAGATAAGATTAAAAAATACTTTAAACGAACGAACTAACGAACAAAAAAATCAGAAGAGGCTTGAAAAACGGAAAAACTTTGAACATGACAGAAACTTAGAGAACTTTAGAGCAATTAAACTGGACAAATGGCTGAGCAGTTGAATGGAACAAAATGCCTGCAGGGCAAATAGGATAGGACAACTGGCTGCAGGGCAGATTAAACCAATGCCTTGCAAGACAAAATTAACCAAATATTTGTAATATTTAGACTTCAACATACGTGATCAACTAAATCGGAGGGATGATTCTAGGCTACTAAACATGAGAATTGACTTAAACATCATGCATAAACAGGTTATAAAAACACACGTAATTTAGTTAACTTATTCAGCATAGAATTTGGTTTGAATTCATGTCACATAATAGAGCCCTTCTACCTCAGGACCACTAGATGGCAGTGTTGATACATGGAAAAACTGTGTCTTAAGTGCAGTTCTGAGTAACTCTATCATTTTAAATCGTACAAAAATGGGAGTTGGACTATAAAAGTTAAAAACACTGAGTAACATTATATGGGTCCATCTAATGAGTTCACAGCAGGGTGATGGAGACAGAGGGGAAAAACAGACTAGGAATTTACACCTATATTTGTAGCTAAACATGGTAATATACATTCAATAAAACAAAACAAAGAAACCTTCGTATAATACACGGCCTTTAAGTTGTATTAGTCTTAACTATAAGGAGTCCAGAATTTGTCCCATGAGATGATTTTGATGAGTTTTGAGAGGTCAGAGGAGTGGGTGACAGACCTGAGAGACCCTTAACTGGACTCACGTCCTGCTTTTAATCTTTTTATTGGAGACACACTTAAGTTTCTCAGGATCGTAAGTGTTTGGCTCATCTTGACACGGTGAGCCAATCAGCTCAGGGCACAGAAAAGATAGTTTGTTTATAGAACTTTGCAGAAGAAACCTTTCTCAGCCTCCAAAAGGGGTCGTTTATGATGCTCTCCGACGTGAGGGGTCAGAGTCCAGATGTCGTATCTGAAATTATTAGGGGGGGAAGGACACCCCACCCCCACCCCCATCCTCCATGAGTGACCAGAGGCAAGGTCTATTCTCCCTACAAATACTAAACACAAGGTCCAGACTGCTGAACAAAGAGTGCATGATGGTCTTCAGGAAGAACCCTTTAACAGGACATTTATATGTCATGTCGTCTGAACTGACTGAAGCTGTAACCTGTGTCAGGTGCTGATGCTATAGAATGGATCAGTAAGGCCTTCAGTGATGAGTCTGCCCTTCTGAAGCATGAGCTGGCCTACTGCCTTGGACAGATGCAGGACAGACGAGCCATCGCCACCTTGACTGCTGTACTCAGAGACACACAGCAGGAACCGATGGTCCGCCATGAAGCAGGTAGACCTGCACACACTGTGGCCTGAAAAACACCATACTGGTGCTCCATCTGAAATTCACTGGTATCTAAGGATTATTGATAACAGTCAGCAGATTGAGTAAACTGAACTGTGGAACGAAGTTAGCAGAAATTAGCATTGTGACTAAAATAATAATACTGACTTTACATTAAACTAAGTCTTGACAGGAACAAAAGTCATGAATTCTGGATTGGCATGTAATGACCTAATATATTTTTGAATAAAGTAGTTGTAGTTTATCTTATTTTCTCACTTTTAGACCACCCAGCTAGTCTTATTTTTTTACTTCGGTTTAAAAGTCAGGGAAATAAGTTGTTAGGTACATCCCTACGTTTCAGTCACATTTTGTATTTACTGCCATATTTATAAAGTTTCTTTCTCTAAAACAAAAACAAAGTTAACTATGAGACAGATATGAAGAAAATGGTTTTTAGTTATAACTCAGTTTCTTTTAAAGATCTAATTATTGCAGTTAGGATACATTTGAGCTGCATCAGAGCGAGAGGCTGTGCCGCTCTATCTGTCTGTCTGATTTCTGTCTGGTCTTAGGGGAGGCCCTGGGAGCCATTGGTGATCCTGTGGTTCTGGACCTACTCCTACAATACAGTCAGGATCCTGTCATAGAGGTATGAACACTTATCCTGGGTCAGGAGGAGGAGTAGGTCTACAGCTGATCACAGAGGCTGCTGTTCTGATCTTCATACTATTCCTTTGACACTTTTTACATCTTATTCTAAAACATTTTCAATACAGAGACATCTTTAAGGAAACACTATCTGATTGGTGGATCGGATTCTACTGGTCTAAGTTAATTTCAGAGAGAGAGAGACGGACAGACAGAGAGAGACGGACAGACAGACAGAGAGAGACGGACAGACAGAGAGAGACGGAGAAACAGAGAGAGAGACGGACAGAGACAGACAGACAGAGAGAGACGGACAGACAGAGAGAGACGGACAGACAGAGAGAGACAGAGAAACAGAGAGAGAGACGGACAGAGAGAGACAGAGAAACAGAGAGAGAGACGGACAGACAGAGAGAGACGGACAGACAGAGAGCGATGGACAGACAGAGAGAGACAGAGAAACAGAGAGAGAGACGGACAGAGAGAGACAGAGAAACAGAGAGAGAGACGGACAGAGAGAGAGAGAGAGAAACAGAGAGAGACAGACAGAGAGAGACGGACAGACAGAGAGAGAGAGACAGACAGAGAGAGACGGACAGACAGAGAGAGACGGACAGACAGAGAGAGACGGACAGACAGAGAGAGACGGAGAAACAGAGAGAGAGACGGAGAAACAGAGAGAGAGACGGACAGAGAGACAGACAGAGAGAGACGGACAGACAGAGAGAGACGGACAGACAGAGAGACGGACAGACAGAGAGAGACGGACAGACAGAGAGAGACGGACAGACAGAGAGAGACGGACAGAGAGAGAGAGACAGAGAAACAGAGAGAGAGACGGACAGAGAGAGAGCGATGGACAGACAGACAGAGAGAAACAGAGAGAGACGGACAGACAGAGAGACGGACAGACAGAGAGAGACGGACAGACAGAGAGAGACGGACAGAGAGAGAGAGACAGAGAAACAGAGAGAGAGACGGACAGAGAGAGAGCGATGGACAGACAGACAGAGAGAAACAGAGAGAGAGACGGACAGAGAGAGACAGAGAAACAGAGAGAGAGACAGACAGAGAGAGACGGAGAGACAGAGAGAGATGGACAGACAGAGAGAGATGGACAGACAGAGAGAGAGAGAGAGACAGAGAGAGCAAGATGGATGGACAGAGGGAGACGGACAGAGAGTTTTTTTGTAGTTTTTTTTAACACTTATTTTCTATTAATCAGGACAGTCTCAACAGCAATATAGTAACTAGATTAAAACAGAAATTGTTGTTAATGTAGTTAAAACATCATGAAAACACATGCTTAAAGCTCAGCTTCCACCACAGAGCAAACAGCTTCAGTGAAACACCACTGACATGAAAACTCTTCAACATTTTCCACGAGTGAGTAAAACCTAAAATCCACTCTGGCTTTTACCAACGGCACAAACATTGTCAGCAGGGCTTCACCTGAAACCTTTTCTATTTGGGTTTTCCTCGTTTTGTAAACTGACAGTTTGGCCTGTCCCACTATAAAGTTTAACAGCTGCAATTGTTTTTGCATTTTCTTTTTTGTATCCAGGTCCAAAGATAAAAGCAGTTTCAGACCAGCTCACACCACAGTTTAAAAACACAGTTTTTAGAGTTTTAAAAAGAACTACAAGTCTCTTACACTCCAGGAAACAGTGAAACACAGTTTCTGTTTCCTGACAAAAAGGGCACTTTGTGACACTGCAGGGTTGATTTTTAATACTAAAGTGTTGATCTCCAGCCCTGCCTGCAGGATTCTCCACTGCAGGTCACTTGACCTCTTGTTTAGAGGTGCTTTATAAAGCAGGCTCCACACAGGTTTACAATCCTCTTTTACTTTCAGGCTCTCTCTCCACACCGTGTCTTTCCTCTCACTCAGCTTTTTCTTGTTTAAAGCCTGGACACAGTATTTGTAGAGTTTTGCTGTTTAAAAAGTGCAGGTTTGCAGGTGCAGCAGTTTTGTTCATCAGTAACGGTCCTGTCAGTTCCGTATAGTCCATGTTGAGTCCCAGCTCAGGGAATGGATCTCCTTCATCAGGAGTCTCTGCTCCGGTGGTATAATCCCTTAGCATCGCCAGTTCCTCACTCGTCAGTTCTTTTCTCCATGTGTTTACAATGTCTCCGGTGTGACGAGCTGATCTCAGACCAAGTAAAGAAGCCTCCGCTTCTGTGTCCTGAAGTTCTGGTCCTGCAACATCAACTATATGTTTCAGCTTAACTGCTCCAGCTGAACATAGCCATTGGGTGAGAGCAGGTCTGTTGCTACGGATGCTCAGTGTCCACAGATCCACGGATTAGAGGCTCCTCTAGGAGCCAAAACAGTGAAGTTATGAGTTCCAGTCTGTTCCATTTAAAAAGAGTCCATGCTCTGAAAAGTCCCTGATAAAAACACATGAATAAAACTGCAGTTCATTAAAAACAAAGAGGCGTCTAAACCAAGACCTGCTACCCTTCTTAAAATTATGCTTGTGGTTGGTTTCCAAACCATGTCATCATTTCCTGTGAGGTACCATCATATAAACTGCAATCTAAAAGCTGTTGTTCTGCTCTCCAGGTGCACTAAACCCTGCCCCCCTTCTTCTTTTGGTAGGTAAAGTACACTCTGTGGTACCCAGTGGAAGTTGCCCCAGAAAAAAAATTACCAATACAGATTGCACTTTCTGTAAAAGACCAGCTGGGGGTTCTATACATTTTAGCTTATGTCATAGTGTTGACGCCACCTGGTTGTTTATAATCAGGACTCTTCCTCTGTAAGATATTTGGGGCAACAGTCACCTCCACTTGGCCAGCCTCCCTTCTAGATGTGAGGAAAAGCACACAGGACAAACCAGTCAGGAGACAGACTGTCTTACACTCATCATCATTAAGTTCTTGTTTGAGTTTCTGGACTGTTTTCTTCAGTCTGTACATTTCTTGGTCTGTATAACCTCCTTTTCCTTTGCTGCTTTTACTCTTGCAGACCTTAACAACATTTTTTTATCACCAAATCTGACTTTTTTCATGTTTTTTGTTGTTTGCAAGAAGTTTTTTTTATCTGTTGCACACCATACATTTTGTCCTGTTGTGTTTTGGCAGACAGTTGTGAGTTAACGAGTTCCTCCTCTTCCTCCTCCTCCATGCTGTCTTCTGACTCAGGCTGCTTTCCTCCTGCTGCTTCTCACTAATGTTTTCTACTGTCCCTTTTTTGGCTGATGGTGTTGGACTGTAGGAGTTTTAATCTTGTTCTCCTCCACCATCAGCTCCTCATCACTGTCAGTCACTGTCTCTTCTGCTGCTCTATTAGTGTCTAACACTCTGTCCTGGTTTCCTTCTGTCTGTTCCTCAGTGCTGGGACCTCTCCTGTCCTCTTTCTGACTGACTGTTTCTTCAGTTTGTTCTGCTCAGACTCAGTGCTGTTCTGACTCTGTTGGGGCTCAGTTGTCCCCCCCCACCTTCCTGCTCAGGACTGTGGAAAATTTCCTGGGACATACATTACCAGTCAAAAATGTGGACATAGTTTCCCATTCAAGTGGATGGGAAACTGTGTCCAAACTATTGACTGGTACTGTACATGAACTTTGTGGCCCTCCTTGCCACACCCAAAAACATTTTAACATCCCTGAAGTCACAAAAATAGCATCATCAAACTCTTCAACTTTGAGACTGAAGACCAGGTTCAGTTCCTCGTCCTTTTTATTGAGGATCATTTGAACCTGCCGTCTGTGTGACACTACGTGTTTGAACAGCGGAGATTTACATCCCGACAGGAATTTCCTGATCGGGGAAACAATCTTCCCGTGTCTTGACAGTTCTCTCAACAACACCTCGTCACTGATGAACGGGGACAGTTAGATAAGGTGACTCTTTTAGCTGGTGTTGAGAGAGAAGTCACCGGTTTAAAAGTATCCTTCACCACAACACCCATCTCAATCACTTTATTTGCCTTTTCGACACTGTCAACAAACACCACAGCGCTGTTCATCCTAGCAGCAGATTTTATACTGCTGTGACCCACAACGTCACCAACAGCCAAACTACACTCTTCCACTGAGCAAGCTAAACCTGGAGAGATCTTCAAACCATGTTTCCTGCTGAGTTTGACAAACTCCATACCGGCGTTCTCACGCCGACCAGCACACTGTGTGGACCTGGGCTTATGTAAAATGGGCTGTTGTGATTGGTCCAGACTCCGAGGGGGGTATAGTCATCATTAATAGTTATCTGAATCTTATACTCATTGTATTTGGTGTGGTTTCCATGGAAGCATGTTGGTCATTTTGTCTGGAGCATATGTGGCACACTAAACATTCTAGCTCCACCAAACTTTACACATACTTTATATCAACCATGATCAGTATTTGTGCCTTCAATATTTAGATTTTTCTACAGATTTTATTTCTTGAGTTTTTCTGGGAAAGATTTTTTTAGAGTGAGTGTGAAATTTGGTCATCTCCTCCATAGCATGCAGTACATCCAGAACAACATGTGCTACTCTGGGCTCACCACAGGAATGGAGGATCTGTCTGATAAACTGATGCATTGGTTGTGCATTGTTTGGGTGGATGGGGGGATATGGCATATCATCACACATCTTTATACCCCCCTACACAGGTTGCAGAGACGTGTCAGTTGGCTGTTTGTCGACTGGAGTGGCTGCAGAGGCGCGGAGACAAACAGTTAGATGATGAAGGCACAGACAAGAACCGCTACTGTTCTGTGGACCCCGCCCCTCCGTCAGCAAGGAAGACTATGTCAGAGCTGCGCACTATCCTGTTGGATGAGAGTCTGCCACTCTTTGAACGTTACCGCGCCATGTTTGCCCTGCGTAACCTTGGCAACGAGGAGGCTGTGCTGGCACTCGGAGAAGGTAGGATGCACCACTGCAGCTTTCTGTTTAATCTGTTTATCGCTGCAGTCATCATACATAAAACGAACATTTTAACTGAAGTTCATTTTTGGTCATTTTCATGTTTTCACCTCAGTCTTAAGCTCGGTTTTTATGCCCCACCAAAGGCTGTCTGTACGTCCATATGGCCGTACCTGACAGGGCGTGGTCTATCCACATGTCATTTCACACATGCTTTGTAGGGGCCCTCAGGTGTGCATCCCTTAATTTGTTTCTTCAATTAACCTATGTCTACATTTTTAGGCACACATCCAGAGGTTATGGCCTGTCCACCTCAGCACACATTGAGTTTTTTCAGTAGCGTCTGTCATCTGTGTCTTTGGACACACTTTCTAGTTTTTAATAGCAGTTTTTAGGAGTGCATGACAAAACCGTTATACTATATATAATCAAACACAAAACCAGACCAACTAATCAAACACAGAACCTGACCAACTAATTAAACACAAAACCAGACCAACTAATTAAACACAAAACCAGACCAACTAATTAAACACAGAACCTGACCAACTAATCAAACACAGAACCAGACCAACTAATCAAACACAGAACCAGACCAACTAATCAAACACAGAACCAGACCAACTAATTAAACACAGAACCATGACCAACTAATTAAACACAGAACCATGACCAACTAATCAAACACAGAGCCCGACCAACTAATCAAACACAGAACCTGACCAACTAATCAAACACAGAACCAGAACAACTAATCAAACAAACACAGAACCTGGCCAACAAAGTTTCCAGGTAGATAATTGAAGACCTTTGGCCTCACAGATTCATTGACTCTGTTGAATCCAAAGCTCTTGTTAATGTACTGGACTACAAATACATAACACCAAGCAGGAAACAGTTCTCTGACATAATAATACTACGTATACGTCAACACCAAGATAGAAGTTATAAGTCTCAACTCTGCACAACAACTAGGTAAACTAATATCAGCCCCTAAACATGGTGGAACACAAATTCTTATGTGATGCAGTGTTTTAACAGCAGCTACTGTTGAGTTGGTTCACAACCTACAGATTACTAATCATTTACTCGTAAACCTGTGTTTACTTGTTTACCAGTTAGAGCATTATTTTGAACAGTAGAAACATTCTTAGTGCTGATAGCAGTAGGAAATCTGATGCTGTTTCTGCTGTCATACTGGGTTCAGAGAACAGCTACAGGGGCATGGCGCTGGACTAATGGCGACATGCAGCAGCAGAGAGTGTGTGTGTGCTTGTTTCTAACCTGTTTTTACATGTCCTGCATGGGAGGGTGTTAAATCTATTATGGGCATGCAGCCAAAATGTGTGTAAACATCTTTCACCACAAACGTTGGTATTAATACAGAATTTGTCAGCAGAAAAAGGTTCAGATTTCTACGTAAACTTTCATCCCGCTGTAGAGTCAGAATCAGAGACACTTGATGGTTTTATCACTAAATAAAGTTCTGTCAGAAGTAAAAACACAGATGAATGTAAAACACACATCAGCACATATATATTTCATAATGTATAGGCCTGCCTCTGATGGTGGATATAGTCTATATTTATTTGTTAGAGCCTAAATGCATAAATATGGAAATGTAATTTAATGTCATATTGTTTGATGCAGATATGGTTGAATTATTTGTTCCATCTTTAATTGAATGTCAGCATTGTGTATCAGTCAGGAGGTGAGACTTTTCCTCTGTCTGTCAAACAGTTTCTGACTGCAGTCAAAATGTTGTTTTTAAAGGCTAAAAACCAACAATTATGGACAGAAGCAGAATATTTGGTTGGATAAAAACGTGTTCTGAATTTTAGGAACCATTCCATCTATGTTTTTTCAGCTGTGTATTTTGGCTTCAACTTTCATGTCTGACCTTCTTTTTGACTCTGCAACAGTTGGTTGTTTGATCCAACCCTGTTCACCATCCACCACATGCTTCTGTCAGACAAACTGCTGGAGACACAGCTGACTTGTCCTTTAACATGTTTTATTAACACACTGCACAACATCAACATGAGCTCTGAGCAAGTAACACCAGAGAATCTCAACCAACCTTGTTGATCACTCAAACAGTGACACCATATGTTTGTGTAGATTCTCAGTCATGCAGGTCATGGTAATCCTTGAAGGTTGATTCAGAAGCAACAGGACTTCTTTTCTTAGATTGAAGACATTTCACCTCTCAGCCGAGAGGCTTCATCAGTTCTAAACTGTTGGTACGGGGTCAGGATATTTATCCTCTGTGAGGTGTAAACTACCTTAAGATTCGTTAAGTAACCTGTTCCCTTTCCCTTTCTTCCTGTTCCTTCCCAGTCCTATTGTGGGTCATTGGGGTTGCTGGGACCAGCCGTCTCTCTCATGTATATTGAGCCATTATGTGGGTCGTTAGCATAACGATGGTGGAAGAGAAGTCAGGACTGCATTGTATGTAGGTGACAGGTGATGGCGTAAACCCCCAGCCCTGTTCAGAGATGGTCGTTCCAATTTGACATAGATGGCTTCTTTCACTCCTCTCTCAAACCATCTGTCCTCCCTGTCCAGAATGTGAACATAGTTGTCCTCAGATGAGTGTCCTTTGTCTTTTAGAAGTAGGTGAACTGCAGAGTCCTGTCCTGAAGAGCTGGCTCTCCTGTGTTGTGCCATGCATCTGTGGAGTGGCTGCTTTGTCTCCCCTATATAGATCATTGCACTCCTCACTGCATTGAACTGCATAAACCACATTGCTTTGGTTGTGATTGGGTGTTTTGTCCTTGGGGTGAACCAGTCTTTGTCTGAGGGTGTTGCTGAGTTTGAAGTGTACTGGGATGTTGTGTTTGGAGAAAATCCTTTGGAATTTCTCAGACACTCCAGCCACATATGGAATGACAATGTTGTTTCGTCTGTCCTTCCTTTCTTCTGGTTCGGTTGTAGAGCTGTTCTTCTGTGATCTCCTCGTAGACTTGACAAAGGTCCAGTTGGGGTAGCCGCAGGTGTTCAGAGCTTTCTTAATATGTTTGTGCTCCTTTTCTTTGCCCTCTGCCTTTGTAGGGATGTTTTCAGCCCGGTGGTGTAGGGTTCTGATCACCCCCAACTTGTTCCAAAGGATGATGAGAATCAAACAGCAGGTATTGGTCTGTGTGTGTAGGTTTACTATAAACTTCAATGTTTAGGCTACCGTCCACCTTGATGTGTACTACACAGTCCAAAAAAGGCAGTTTGATTTCCTTGACATCCTTCCTAGTGAGCTTGATGTCACTGTCCACTGAGTTAATGTGATCTGTAAACATGTCCACTTCATGGGTTTTGATTTGACCCATGTGTCATCCTCATATCTGAACCAGTGGCTTGGTGGTGTTCCCATGAAGGAGTTGAGTGCTCTGGTTTCCACTTCCTCCATGTAAAGGTTTGCCACAATGGGTCACACTGGAGAGCCAATGGCACAGCCGTGCTTCTGTCTGTAATAACAGTCATTATATTTGAAGTATGTGGTGGTAAGGCAGAGGTCCAGTAATACGCATATCTGATCTGGTGTGAGGTTGGTCCTAGTGCATAGAGTGCTATGCACTAGTGCCGCCTTGTTGTAGTCTTTTCCTGACTGCTTCCACTGCATGGGATGTGGGGATGCAGGTAAACAGTGAGATAACACCGAATGATACCATGGTTTCATCCGGTGTCAGTCTCAGTTTTTGGACCTTATTGACAAAGTCCGTGGAATTTTGGATGTGATGTGGTACACCAAGGGCGCCAGGATTATCGCATGGTGTTTTGCGATGTTGTAGGTGACGGAGTTGATGCTGCTCACAATGGACCGCAGTGGAGTTTTGGAATTTTCGCTAAGCAGGGTGGTGATTTTGTTGTGGTGGTCCATTTTGTTGAGGATGACTGTGCATCTCCCTTTGTCAGCTGGCAAGATCATGATGTTTTCATCCTTACTCAAGGAGGTCACAGTTTTCCTTTCCCAGGTTGTGAGGTTGGACTGAGGTATTTTGGCATTAGAAAGTGCCTTAATCCTGAGTTGTTCAGCTTCAGCTTCTGGTAATTTGTTGCTTCTTATGGCTGACTCAGTGGCTGTAATGAGGTCCACCACCGGTATCTGTTGTGGAGAGACTAGAAAATTGAGACCCTTTGCTAAGACATCCTTCTCCGCTTGGGTAAAAACCCTGTCTGATAGATTCTTTACCCACAGATCATGCATGTCAGCAGGAGAGGTTCCATTTTGTAGCTGTCCAGATGGCTGTGTTATCCTTGAAGAATAGATAGTTCTTTGCAGTAGATTTTTGAATTTGCGGGTTCGTCGTTCCTTGGCCTTCTTGTGTTGTGTTAATTGTGCCTTGTCCACAAACTGAACAACTTCCTAAAGGATGTTGCTGGGAAAAAAACTGGAAAGCTTCTGGTGAGTCTGGTCAATCCTATTTTTGAGAGCTTCAATTGTAAAATTGACCTGTCTTACTCGCTCACTAAGTAGTTGGTTCTGTGCTTTCCCGAGTATAAGTTCTGCTCTGTGGCCTTTGACAGTAGAGCCAAGTCATAGGCTGTTGGGGATGAGTCTATGTTGTCTGCATCTCAGGGTGAAACGGAAGTGGTTCCTGTAATCCACAAGTTTCCTTGACGTTCTCTCATATTCCCACACCAAACGAGACTCAAAATATGTGAGTATGAGTACCAGTTTCTCCAGCATTTGTTGGTACAGTTATTTCTAAACATACAGGCCATCGGGGGGGTCCTAAAGAATCTCATTTTAACCTTCCAGTCAAATTCTTTTCAAAGTTGGCTCCAAACCCCCCTGTGACACCTAGAGCATATATTTTCCCAGACATCACTGTCCACTCTTATATTCAGCTCCAGTTCCCATTGGTCTTTAATATGCAGAGTATTATCTGACATGTCTATTGTAAACATATTGTAAATATTGGATATTTGTTTTTTTGCTGACACAAGGTGTCCTAATAGACGTATAAAGTGGGTTTCTATATTGGCTGTCTCTCTTTTGATATATTGCCAGTCTTTATGGTTTGTAAAATAGTGTCTGATTTGTAGATATCTATATAGGTCAGTGTTTCTCAAACTTTTTCAGACCACGGACCACTTAACCAATAAAAAAAATCTCGGGGACCACTTGACTCCCAAAATATCCCCAAAATCAATAGGCCGACTTCAACAGTATTACACAGTATTATTATCAACAGTATTAACAGCAGTATTACAAATTACAGCCTAATTAAATCAGTTTTACAAACAACTTGCCTCTGTTGCATCTTAATGAGAAGAATGGTGCTGCTTTTTTGAGACATCAGGGAAGCAATGTCTGGCTCCAAACTGGTGAGTTTTAGTCTCATGTCATGGTCCACAATGAGGACTCCACATTGATCCGGTTGCGCTGCTTTATTTTCAGCCCACAAGTGTGGAAAATCCAACTTCACAGTTGTAGGTGGTTGGAAATGGCATCAGCAGTTTCAGAGCAATGTCAGCCAGCTCAGGATGCTCAGGTTGGATGTAGACCCAAAAGTCTGTCAAACTTTGTTCTCTGAAAATCATCTTCAGTGTCCCATCTGATGTGATGTCCACAAGGCTGTCAGCCTGTCTTGTTGGAAGCTTGGAACTGACATGTCCAATTTGTGTTTTGTCCCCAAATGGATTTCGGATCCACTAAAAGTCTGGGTTTAAGTCGGGGAAATATGTTCCCAGTTGCAAGTGAAGGCCTTGCAAATGTTCCTCAAAAGCTGCAACTGTATCGCCATCCAGCTCCTCTTTGGCAGCAAGGAGAAAATCCGCAAGTGTCGGGAAACAATCGCATTCTTTGCGATCAAGACGTGCACACCACAATTCCATCTTGAAGCGTGCAGCTTTGACTTTGTCCTGGACATTGAAAACGGTGATGGCTTTTCCTTGCAGCGCTAAATTCAAAGCGTTGAGCGCACTGAAAACATCAGCCAGCCAACGATTCATAGCACAAAACACAGTGTGGTTTGTGGTCCTCCTCATCCCCGGTCCAAAAAACCCCAAATTTGATGTAGTCGCTGTGGTATTTTCGTTTCACTTTAGGGCTGGATTTTCCACCTCCATGTCAGGTCTCACAACTTTGAGAGACCTCGTTTGACGGCGAATCCTGGGACTCGACATCCGGCACCCCTCGCTGGACTCATCACTGCCGCTGAGGTCGTTTCTGCCGCTGAACCGCTCGCATCAAGTCGGTGCACCTTGCCTGAGGTTTCATTTTGTTTTCTTTCAATTGACACTGTCTGAAGCCACTGATCCATCTTTTCAGTTTGCCGCGCCGATCGTTTTTGACGTAGATTGTTGTACCGGCGCAGATCAGTAGGTGGTGTTGCAAAACAATCGACTACATTGCTGATGTCCGGCAACACGTCAAAACAGCCAATTCAAATACTAATGTTTGAATTTACATACAAGTTGATTTAATATAGAAAACACATCTATGCTGCTCACTATTAGTCATTGGAGTCACTCAGTCACAAACAGTTCGAGAAACAATTTTAATCAAAAACATTATATTTTACCAAATCTACTCGCGGGCACTACTGGGCGCTTGCGGACCACTGGACCACACTTTGAGAAAGGCTGATATAGGTCATTTGAGGGTGAAGCAAATTTGTCTTGAAGTTGTGAAAAGGATTTAAATATATTTCTGTCAAACAATTGATTGATTGTAATTAACCCACTCTCAGCCCATCTTTTATACACCTTATTACACACGGATGGAAGAAACTTTATATTTCCTACCATGGGCATGTCCTGTGACAGAGCTGTAGCTCCCTTTACTTGATTTTGGGCTGAATTCCAGACCTCCAATGTGTTTTTGATCCATATATTATATATTTTAATTTTTTTCTGAACTCATATTAGACCCACTCCAAATTGCCCACAGGGCAGGTAGGGGTGTCGAGGATGCTGTTAACACCCTACTTAATATGGTCCTGAGCCATTTGGAGGGGGGAAAGAATTTTGCACGACTGCTTTTTATTGACTTGTCCTCAGCTTTTAACTGTATTCAACCTCACATTTTAGCAGATCGACTCACCAGCATCCACAACATTAATATGTTGGCTGGTTGACTTTTTAACTGACAGGTCTCAAAAGGTGAGGGTAAATGGTGTTTTATCTAATGTCATTTTATCTTCCACTGGCTCCCCTCAGGGGTGTGTCCTCTCACCAATTTCGTTCATTTTATACAGTAATGACTGTCAGAGTCATCATGAAGGCAGTTGTGTCATTAAGTTTGCAGATGACTGAGGTCCACCTGAGGTCCAGTGATCTCATTACTTTGTCTATTCCCAAGGCCCGCACTGTCTTTGGCCAGAATTCCTTTCGTTTTGCAGCAGCAAATGCCTGGAACTCTCTCCAAAACTCCCTTAAACTTTCAGCTCTTCCATCATTCCATATCTTTAAGTGGAAACTGCAACAGTCCCTAGTTGACTGTTGTACATGTTAATTCCCCTTCTCCTCTCTCTATATATTGCTAGTAGTTATTTAGGCTGTTTTTAACTTCATTGTCTCTACCTCATTGGATGTGTGTCTTGGATTCATGCGTACTGTTTTTTTTGTTTTTTGTTTTGTTTTTATTTCTGCTGGGGCCTCTTGCCAGGTCATCATTGTAAATGAGAAGCTGTTCTCAATTGATTTTCCTGGTAAAATAAAGGTAAAATAAATAAATAAAAGATGACTCTGATTGTGTCACTACTCAGTGACAATGACACTGATCATGACCCGGTGGTGAATAATTTTAATGACTGGTGTGAACGCTCCTTATTAAATATTAATATATCCAAAACTAAAGAAGTGACTTCAGGAAGAAGCCTCCACCGATTCCCTCTGCTTTTACTCATGTCCAGGCTGTTGAAGTTGTCCAACACACAAATATCTGGGAACAATTATTGACAACAAATTCACATTTGACGCCAACACTGATGCTATACGTGCAAAGGCCCACCAGCGTATGTACTTTAATTGCAAGTTGAGAAGTTTTAATGTTGATGTAAATGTTTTATTCTTGTTTTATCGTGTCTGTTTTAACTTTGTCTTTTATCTGCTCATTTGGGTCACTTACTTTGAAAAACAAGAACAGACTAGGACATATTGTGAACATGTGTAGCAAAATCGCAGGAAAAAGTCTGAACGACCTCACTTTTATACAGACCATAGTCACCCTCTGTTCACGGAGAACAAGCTGCTGCCATTGGGTCACAGATACACTGCCCGGCCAAAAAAAAGTCACACACTCTAATATTTCATTGGACCTCCTTTAGCTTTGATTACGGCATGCATTCGCCGTGGCACCGTTTTGATAAGCTTATGCATTGTCACAACATTTATTTCCGTCCAGAGTTGCATTAATTTTTTGCCAAGATCTTGTATTGATGATTGGAGAGTCGGGCCGCTGCGTAAAGTCCTCTCCAGCACATCCCAGAGATTCTTACTGGGGTTAATGCGTTGGACAGTTCTTAACCCAACTTTAGTCGTCTCATTCATCTCCTTAGTTGTTTTCTTTGCTTGATGCAGGTCAATAATTTGACACTTCTGAAACAGAGTAACATCTTTTCCACGACCACAGGATATGTCCTCCGACATGGTTGTTTAAGAAATGTGAAGCTACTCACTGCATCAGGTAGGGTTAAATAACTTGTTGCCAGCTGAAACATATTAATCACTGCAGTAATTATTACTGCATTTTTGTTAATAACTTACCTATTTACTTAGTTAAATCCAGGTGTTGACTGTTTTTTTTTGGCCAGGCAGTGTTTACCTTGCCTTGGTGCAAAACTATGAGACGTAAGAACTCTTTTGTCCCTGCTACCATGGGCCTCATTAATGGCATCATGTGACTGTCGGTCCCATCTGTACTCTTTCATTGTGTGTACTCTTGTGTGTGTATATAATAATTACTGTTTTTTATTCTCTGCTGGCTGTAAAATTAGTTGCCCCTCTGGGATAATAAAGTTTACCTTGACCTTGACTATTGAGATGATTTAAAAAATACAAGGTTGGAGGTAAATGATTTGTAAGTTAATGAGTTCAATTCAAATGTATTTTATTGTCATATCCAGTATTTTTCATTAGAGATGCATAAAAATCACCATTGTTCTTATTTTTAAGTTAAGTTAAACACAAGATAGTAAAAATATTGAAACTATTAAAGACATGATTCTTTAAATACATATTTCCAGCATTTCTATAGCCGTCAGCTGTGGAACAGTTTCATCTCCAAATGGAAGATTTTTCGCTGCATTTTGGGACTTCGGGCAGCTCATTAAATTTATTATGAAAAAAATGTGGAGTGAAATTTAAACAGGCCCCAGTTACAAAAATAATCAAAGCATTAGAACAACAAGAAAGGGCGAAGTGTTTTTCTCATAGTCTCCTTTTATGGGAAGAGGTGGGATGGAGTGAAGAGTTTAGAAGAGGCTTCATTAAAAGGCAGCCAATGGGCTGCTGTATTGTTTCAGTTTAAAAGAAAGATCAAACAATACATTGGGCAATGATCCTAATCCAGAATCATCCCATTCTAAAGTTCAGATGACGGTCCACTGCTCCCAAAGCCCTCAAATTACTACAAAGTACTAAATACTACATTAACTTTTGTGTGGAAAACACCGTACCCACCAGGACTGTACGGTGTTTTTCCAACAATAAACCGTGGATTAACCCTGACATAAAGGCTCTCCTCAAGGAGAAGAAGAGGGCCTTTAAGTCAGGAAATAAAGAGGAGCTGAAGAATGTGCAGAAAGAGTTGAGGAGGAGGATCAGGGAGGGGAAGAACAGCTTCAGGAGGAAGATGGAGGATCAGCTGCAGCAGAAAAACATCAGTGGAGTTTGGAAAGGCCTGAAAACCATCTCTGGCCACAAGGAACCAAACTCCCAGGCTGTGGGGGACCAACAGTGGGTGAATGACCTTAACTTATTTTTCAATAGGTTTGATCAGTCATCTGCCCCTCCCCCAGCCCAGCCAGGCCTGCTGCAACCCCCTTCATTGGCACCTCCAGGACACTGCCCCACCCCCACCCCCTCCTCCACCTCCCTTCCTGCAACACTCAGCTCACAGCCACCCCCCACTGCTCATCTCATCAGCTCAACACCATCATCCCCCCCATTCACAAACTTCAGCACACAGCCCCCCTGCTCCACCCTGTCCCTCACAACTCTCCAGGTGAGAGATCGGCTCAGGAAGATGAAGGCGAGGAAGGCTGCGGGTCCGGACGGCATCAGCTCCAGGCTCCTGAAGTCCTGCGCAGACCAGCTGTGTGGGATAGTTGAACACATGTTCAACCTGAGCCTGAAGCTAGGGAGAGTGCCACAGATGTGGAAAACATCCTGCGTGGTACCTGTCCCCAAGACTCTGCACCCCAAGGACCTCAACAGCTACAGGCCGGTGGCTCTAACATCCCACCTGATGAAGACCCTGGAGCGGCTGATCCTTGTTCATCTCCGCCCCCTGGTGAGCCCAGCGATGGACCCGCTTCAGTTCGCCTACCAACCTGGCATCGGGGTGGACGACGCCGTCATCTTCCTCCAACACCGAGCCCTCTCTCACCTGGAGAAGCCGGGAAGCACTGTGAGAATCATGTTCTTTGATTTCTCCAGTGCTTTCAACACAATGCAGCCTCAGCTTCTGAAGGACAAGCTGGAGCACACCAGTGTGGACCACCACCTCACATGCTGGATACTGGACTACCTCACCAACCGCCCACAGTATGTGAGGTCACGGGACTGTGTGTCCGACATGGTTGTCTGCAGTACGGGGGCCCCACAAGGAACGGTCCTGGCTCCGTTCCTCTTCACCCTCTACACTGCAGACTTCCACTACAACTCACCCACCTGTCACTTGCAGAAGTTCTCTGATGACTCTGCCATCGTCGGCCTCATCACAGATGGGGATGACAGGGAATACAGAGAACTGACGCAAGACTTTGTGGACTGGTGCCAGCGGAACCAACTCCAGATCAACGCGGTGAAAACCAAGGAACTGGTGGTTGATTTCCGCAGGCACACACACTCCCCCCCGGACCCGGTGAACATTCAGGGAACAGACATTGAGATGGTGACATCTTATAAGTACCTGGGTGTTCACCTGAACAATAAACTGGACTGGACAGACAATACTACCGCACTTTACAGGAAAGGCCAGAGCAGACTCTATCTGCTCAGGAGACTGAGGTCTTTTGGAGTGCGGGGAGCACTCCTCAAGACAATTTAAGACACCGTGGTGGCATCAGCCATTTTTTATGGTGTGGTCTGCTGGGGCAGCGGCATCTCAGTGTCGGACAGGAAAAGACTCGACAAACTGATAAGGAAGGCCAGCTCTGTCCTGGGATGCCCCCTGGACCCTGTGGAGGTGGTGGGAGGAAGGAGGATGACAACTAAGCTGTCATCCATAATGGACAATCACTCCCACCCGATGCGGGACCGAGTAACAGCACTGGAGAGCTCCTTCAGCGACAGGTTGCTTCACCCAAAGTGCGTGAAGGAGCGCTTTCGCAAGTCTTTCCTTCCTGCAGCTGTTAGACTGTACAATCAGCACTGCTCCCAGTAGACCTAACGATTTGTAGTACTTGTGAAATACTGAGACACTTTTTCTAATAGTACTGTGAAATATTTTTGAGACACTTTACCCCCCCTCCTTTATTGTATTGTATTTTTTAAAATATTATTTCCCCTCCTCCTGCTGTGTTTTTTGTACACTGTGCTGCTGCAATAATGTAAATTTCCCCACTGTGGGACTAATAAAGGGATATCTTATCTTATCTTATCTTAAATGAAAAGTACCTGAATACATTTACAACAAGCTGCTGAACAACTGAACAATATCAATGAATAAAACAGTGATGCAGGCGTTCATCTCTTGACTTGGTTGCTGTGGTAATAGACGACAGTCCATCAGTTTTCATTGATTGATTGATTGAAACATCCTCCCTGTTTCCTGGGGGTCTCTGCTATGATCCTCCCGCATCAAGTTAGGATCACGCGGGAGAGTGGCTCACATCAGAGAAACAGAAACTCTGTGATTAGTGCTGTTCACACTGGAAACATACAGTCAGATATGAGGCTAAGGCCTGTTCACACTGGAAACATACAGTCAGATATGAGGCTAAGGCCTGTTCACGCTGGAAACATACAGTCAGATATGAGGCTAAACGCCTCTTCACACTGAAAACATACAGTCAGATATGAGGCTAACGTCTGTTCACACTGGAAACATACAGTCAGATATGAGGCTAAGGCCTGTTCACACTGAAAACATACAGTCAGATATGAGGCTAAACGCCTCTTCACACTGAAAACATACAGTCAGATATGAGGCTAAGGCCTGTTCACACTGAAAACATACAGTCAGATATGAGGCTAACGTATGTTCACACTGGAAACATACAGTCAGATATGAGGCTAAGGCCTGTTCACACTGGAAACATACAGTCAGATATGAGGCTAAACGCCTCTTCACACTGGAAACGTACAGTCAGATATGAGGCGATAGGCCTGTTCACACTGGAAACGTACAGTCAGATATGAGGCGATAGGCCTGTTCACACTGGAAACATACAGTCAGATATGAGGCTAAACGCCTCTTCACACTGGAAACATACAGTCAGATATGAGGCGATAGGCCTGTTCACACTGGAAACATACAGTCAGATATGAGGCTAAACGCCTCTTCACACTGGAAACATACAGTCAGATATGAGGCTAAACGCCTCTTCACACTGGAAACATACAGTCAGATATGAGGCTAACGTCCGTTCACACCAAAGGTTTAAACGACACCAGTTGAAATTACTCCAATGTGCCAGTCTGCAACGTTCTGAGAATCCTGGCTGTTTAAACAATGAAAAGACGGTGCTCACAGTAACAACTGTTTTTACCTCTGCTCACTTTTCAGGCTTTATTCAGCTGTATATGGTTTGCAGAGCTTTAATGTATTAGTGGAAACTGTTGGCCAGAACGTTAACCTTTCATCCATCATGTGTCTCCAGGCCTGCAGTGCTCCAGCGCTCTGTTCCGTCATGAGATCGGCTATGTTCTGGGTCAGATGCAGCATCCGGCAGCGGTGCCAGCCTTGCGTGCAGCTCTGGAGCGTCCCAGTGAGAACCCTATGGTCCGACACGAGGCGGCAGAGGCTCTAGGCTCCATTGGCAAAGAGGACTGTCTGGCTGTGCTGCAGCGTCACCTTGGAGACAGAGAACGTGTTGTCAAAGAGAGCTGTGAGGTGGCTCTGGACATGCTGGAGTATGAGAACAGTGATCAGTTTCAGTATGCAGATGGACTGGTCCGGTTACAGGGTCAAAGTTAATGTCTGCACCGACAGCCAGCACCCAGATCTGTTTTTTAACACATATGATTCGTGTACTGTTGTATTAGCTTACAGGAGACATGGCTGGTCTTAGTGCTATATAATACTATTGGGTCATTCCATATAAAATCAACCAATTCTGAAAAAAACCCAACTTACCTGCAAGTGTCTTTATGGCCCTGCCAAAGGGGTCCTGTAGAGGTACTCTAGTCTGTACGGGACAGGATCTGGTCGATCCACATTTCCTCTGAAACCTCTGGACAGAATTCAATAAAATTTCATCCATTCTCTGTAGGGCCTTGAAGGTGTACGTCTCATAATTTTTGTTAGACACATACAAACTTTTTTGTAATTCTGCTATTATTCTGCCATGATAGAGGTTATGTCCACATCAGCATAGAGTTTTTCATTTGTACTATGAAGGCCGTTTAAATGACACAAACTCAACTCGGGATCATCAGGGAACGTGACGGTTGACAAACTGCTCACCGTGACAGTAAATAACATGTTGGTCAGCTGATTCTGTGTCAGTTTAACTGGAGTTTGTGTGTGTTCATATGAAAGAGGCATGTTTGTAACGCAGACAGTTTTTTCTGAGTGACTCACTCTTTTTTTGCATCGCTGACGGTGTTCGTATTTTCTCTGTTCTGTCTCACAGATTGTTCTTTTATTTCAAATATGATAAAAACTAACGTAATAATTCAACTCTGCACATGGGCTACATCTCACGCTCTAATGAAGTTGTTCTCCCCGAAGCAGCTTGGCCATAGGACTACCCGTAGATGTTGATAGGGTAACATTGAGTTAACTAACGATAACCTGCTCAGAGCAGATTAGAGTTACAGCGTATACTAAGATGACGGTATACCTCAGCTAAAAACTTAGCCACCTTTCCCACTACAGGTTAATTAAAAAGTCACTCCTGAGGTTTCCTGGAGATGACAGCACTTCCTTTGTATTACAGCCATCAGGCCATCTTTTCCATCATCTGGAGTTCAGTGGAAACGACAGACTATACACTCTGGTCTCCGAGAAGGGAGGAGGTTATGTTTTTGCCAGCGTTGGTTTGTTGGTTGGATTGTTAACAAGATAACCCAAAAAGTAATGGACAGATTTTGATGACATTTTCAGGAGATGTCAGACGTATCTATTAGATTTTGGTGATGGTCCGGATCACCATCTGGATCCAGGAATTTTTTCTAGGATTTAACTGCCACATGTACACTTGTAATGATTACAAGGCTCCACAAGATGGGGCTGTCTGCCACAAAGCGACTGACATCTCCGTCCTGACAAATGTATCTAATTGATTCATGTCCATATTTCCGCTTATGAATTTCACCAAAACATTACCCCGTTTTATTATACTTCCTTTTCTCCTGCCTGTGTGTGTGGTTTTGAGTTTTGTGTGTGTGCGTCTGGGGACGAGTTCAGCGCGATGACTTTTGCTTTGGAGTGAAATGGCAAAATGGGGAAACAGCCGCCTTGGCAGAGTTCTGCACTCTCCGAGTGCTTTCTAGTTATCTTTGGGTTGATGTTTGAAGTATCCAGTGGATTCTCTTCTCTCTGGCAGTAAGACTGCCCTTCCAGTTGTTTTGTTATTACATCAATGTAGAATACAGCTTCTAATCTTAATCAGCATCTGTTATAGATTACAGCAAGGCATGTACTGCATACTGAAATATTCCTTCTGGCAGTAGCTGATTATTATATACATACATTATACATATCCAAATGTGTGTGTGTGTGTGTGTGTTTATATATATATACGTATATATATATATATATATATATATATATATATACGTGTGTATATATATATATATGTATATATATATACATATATATGTATATATATGTATATATATATACATATATATATATGTATATATATATACATATATATATACTGTGTTTGGACACAGTTTCCCATCCACTTGAATGGGAAACTGTGTCCAAACTTTTGACTGGTACTGTATATATATATATATATATATATATATACGTATATATACACACACACACTAGTTAATTAACTTAAGACACTATACTTCAAACTTAAAACTCCGTGTCTAAGATGCGACAGTGATGTCAACCTCCAAAAACAACATAAAAACCAAATATCAGCATATGAACCATCTTCGTAGGTTTTTTCAGAAATTGCATGCTCTCAGCAAAACTTCAGAGAAGTTGACAGGCACGCACAAAAACACAGTCCCGTGACCTCACATACTGTGGGCGGTTGGTGAGGTAGTCCAGTATCCAGCATGTGAGGTGGTGGTCCACACTGGTGTGCTCCAGCTTGTCCCTCAGAAGCACAGGCTGTATCGTGTTGAAAGCACTGGAGAAATCAAAGAACATGATTCTCACAGTGCTTCCCGGCTTCTCCAGGTGAGAGAGGGCTCAGTGTTGTAGGAAGATGACGGCGTCGTCCACCCCGATGCCAGGTTGGTAGGCGAACTGAAGCGGGTCCATCGCTGGGCTCACTAGGGGGCGGAGATGAACAAGGACCAGCCGCTCCAGGGTCTTCATCAGGTGTGATGTTAGAGCCACCGGCCTGTAGCTGTTGAGGTCCTTGGGGTGCGGAGTCTTGGGGACAGGTACCACGCAGGATGTTTTCCACATCTGTGGCACTCTCCCCAGCTTCAGGCTCAGGTTGAACATGTGTTCAACTACCCCACACAGCTGGTCTGCGCAGGACTTCAGGAGCCTGGATGGGGGGGATGGTGGTGTTGAGCTGATGAGATGAGTAGTGGGGGGTGGCTGTGAGCTGAGTGTTGCAGGAAGAGAGGTGGAGGAGGGGGTGGGGCAGTGTCCTGGAGGTGCCAGTGAGGGGGGTTGCAGCAGGCCTGACTGGGCTGGGGGAGGGGCAGATGACTGATCAAACCTATTGAAGAATCAGTTCAGCTCATTCACCCACTGTTGGTCCCCCACAGCCTGGGAGTTTGGTTCCTTGTGGCCAGAGATGGTTTTCAGGCCTTTCCAATCTCCAATGATGTTCTGCTGCAGCTGATCCTCCATCTTCCTCCTGAAGCTGTTCTTCCCCTCCCTGATCTTCCTCCTTAGCTCCTTCTGCACATTCTTCAGCTCCTCTTTATTTCCTGACTTAAAGGCCCTCTTCTTCTCCTTGAGGAGAGCCTTTATTTCAGGGTTACTCCACGGTTTGTTGTTGGAAAAACACCGTACAGTCCTGGTGGGTAGGGTGTTTTCCACACAAAAGTTAATATAGTCAATGTTTTCAATAATAATATATATATTTCAATATAATGTAGTCAATATAAAAATGTTTTCAAGCCTGGCATCCTTCATCTAATGTTCCCTTGACATCTATGCTATGATATTGGCCCTCTTATTAAATTGTATATTATTGTTCTTATGTACTTGCTGCATAGAAGCATTATCATGCTGTTTTATCACAGCCTTCCCCATTTTTGAGTGTATATCTTTCCTAACTGATTACTAGATGTGATGAAATGTGGTTTCTATCTGTACATTGCTGCTCCTTTAACATCACCATCTTCTGGTGTTTCTTCCTGCTGCCTGTTCAGCAGCAGCTGACGGTGATTGAACTGATTACTGTCTTTATCAGAAGTTTGTTCTCTCTGACACAAGCCTGAAAAAGATCTACTAGATCAAAATGTTGCTTCTGTTGTAAGAGAGATGAAAAATTATTTTTGGGAGCTTAACAGTGTGCAGAACTCTCATTTTGTACTATGTTTTTAAATACACAATATCTAGAACTTTTAAAGTGCAGAAACTTATAAAAATGATTAGTAGATTCATGGTAACCAGTTCCATGTATTCTGATAGCTCTTTCCTGAATTTTAATTATTGGGTCTATATTGATTTTATATGCATTTCCCCAAATTTCAGAACAGTATGACATATATGGCATTATAAGTTAACAGTACAATATATGCAGATATATTTTATAATGAACAGCAATAGAGTTAGATCATTTCTGTTTGATATATTCTGTGTGTGGCTTCCAACAGATTTTAGGATCTATAATCACTCCCAAATATGGAGTCAGTTATGTTTTCTGTCTGTTCCTTGAAGTGATTGACAGTTAGTTGCCATCTCATACTAGTCTGGGAGAGTTGTGTTACTGCGCTTTGTTAGCTTGTTTCAGTTGCTAATGTCTGTTCTGTTCTTTGATTAATCACAGCTACAGCATCTGCAATTAATAGATTGTGCGGTTTGAATACTTGTATGTTTATTGCACTGTCATCTTAATCTCAGACATGTGCGTGGTAGCTGTAATCTGACTATATGCCTATAAAAAGCTTTGGTTAACCTCACTGTTTATGTTTACAGTCATTACCAATAAGCCTGTAATGTTGTGTATACACACACACACACTTTTGTAATTTCTTCCATGTCCTATAGATAAAAGAATAATGGATTATAATTGCATCTTTTTTTTCACCCTTTCACCTGAACATCAAACAGTGACCCGACACCCTGGACTTATTCTTATCCTAAGATGCATTCTCTCATACACCAGTCTGAGTCTAGCTTTTGGGTCCAGCGTCTGAGTCAAAAATGAAAATACCAAAAGGTAAGGCTTTCATATGGAATAAAATTAAGATCCAGTGGCAGCTGTTATGGGACAATATGCTCACCGCCAGCAGCTCAATGTCCCTCGTACAGCGCTGTTCCTTCACGGTGATGTGTCCAGAGTTGCACCATCTACTGTTAATAAACATTTCTTTTATTAACTATATATTTACCTGAGATAAAACTCCTTATATGTATTTAAAAATCCAAGATGGCAGCAGAGTCAGTCCATTGTTTGTGTTTCAGCACCTGAGATCTTAGTTTTTATGTTTTATGTATGATAGTTTTATGTTTTTTGGCCTGATTAAGTGGTACTATAAGAGTTCAACATCTAAGGGATCTTTGGTAGATTTGTTTTTATCAACTGTTTGTGGATTACCACAGATTTCTAAATCTGGATGGTTTGAGGGATGTCCTGTACTGCTGTACATTGTTGGATTGTGTTTGGTTTGCTCTGAATGATCAGCTTCTCTTCTTGAGTTGATAACGGTGGATCTTGTCCTTCCTCCTACATGTTACCATTGGTAGGGGTATGTGGCATTACTGAGAGCCCACATGGGTCTGGAAGTCCTACCGCAGGATGTACAGTATAACTATGACAACTTAACTTTCTCACAGAGAGACTGCTGCAGAATTGCTTTCCTAAATGTATCTCAACTGAGGGTCAGAATGACCATGGATAAGTCCAAATGGTTGCTGATGGATAAGGATTCCCTTCACTCTTACTGTCTCCTTTTTTAAGGGAACATTTTACTCTTACTATCACTGCAGCCTCTCCTTGTAAGATCATATCCTCCTCTAGTCAGGACACTGATGTTACAGGCTGTAACACAAAGCACAAGCTTTCAGTTGTTTTATTGCTTTTGCTCTCAGGAAATATTGAGACTAACCCAGGCCCTGACACTCCTGCACAATGCTTGACACCTGCAGATTTTAAATCCAGATCTGGTCTTGGGATTATTCATGTCAATGTAAGGAGTTTACTCTTTAAACTGGACATGATCAAAATCTGGGTAAACTCAACAAATGCTGACATTGTTGTCTTATCTGAAACATGGCTTACAAAATCTGTTCATGACAAGGATATTTGTATTAATGGCTATAATGTTTATCGTACAGATCGTCAAAAAAAAGGTGGTGGAGTGGCTTTTTATATTTATATATATATATATAGGTGTAATTTTGATGTTAAACTAGTGCTAACAGAGTCAGTAAGTAAAGAGCTTGAATTGTTGACACTTGAGGTAGAATTATCTAGAAATCACCATATGATCCTTGTGGCATGTTATAGGCCACCATCTGCCCCTAATCTTTCATTGTCTACACTTATGAAGCTTCTCTCACAACTGAAATACAATGAAATAGTGTTGATTGGTGATCTGAACTGGGACTGGCTCACGTCTGCATCCGAACCATTGAAAGCGCAGCGTGATAATCTAAATCTCTCACAATGAATCAATTCCCCTACAAGACCCAATCCCAAGTATTTACAAAAATCTACACTGATTGACTTTTATTTTAACAAATACGCCTTTTAAATTTGTTGCATCAGGTGTCTTCCCTAGTGATGTGAGTGATCATTGTGTGATTGCAGTTGTGAGAGATACCAGGATCTCTAAAAGGAAGCCATGTTTTGTTGAAAAACGTAATATGAAGTTATTCAAGGATTGCTTATTTTGATGATGTTTAACTGGCCTGGGATTATTTTCATAAAAACTTCATTTATATAGTAAATAAACACACTCCCTTACGCAAAATTAGAATTAAAGAGCATGATAATCCTTGGTTTACAGCTGACCTGGCAGACGTACTTCATAAGCGTGATGCCGCTTGGCCACGTAAACCAGAACTAGAGGCTGACTAGGGAGGGCCGCCCTCGTACAGTGCTGTTCCTTCATGGTGATGTGTCCAGGGTTGCACCATCTACTGTTAATAAACATTTGTTTTGTTAAATATATATTTACCTTGGATAAAATATATTATATATATATTTATATATTTGTATCATAGACTGAAGTCCTTACATTTCTTTTGTTAAATATATATTTATATAATATTTTATATTTCTTTATTCCTTTATGTTATATATATTTAGATAGTGTCATTGTAGTGTCTGTCAGTGTTCCCTCATGTTCCTGGCAGCTGAAACCAGGAGACTTTGTGTGAACCAGAACCTGTTGGAGCAGAACACCAGCAGTGCTTAAGTGATGATGTAATTGATAGTTGGTAGTGGTCTGGGTGTGTCTAGTTCAGCTGCAACCAGTTATTAATGCAGTGTGGTGGTTTTAAGGATGTAGTTTATAATGGGGACTTATACATTTGCACACTGGTGATTTAGATATTTGATCAACTTTTTTGTGTTATTACATAAAATGATTATTTAAAACGTTTATTTTGTGTTTACTCAGGTTGTCTTTGCTCTATGTTAAATTTTGTTTGAATATAAAAAAATATTTGTTCACAACACCGTATAAATGTAGGCCTTAATAGAAAAAACTTTGGGGCTCAGTAATATCTGATAAATAAATGTGTTTCTGATGAGGGATGATATTCAGGGTTTTTATTTTGTATATAGTAAATGTATTACTATTTACATTTTACATTTAGTATTTTTTTCAATAAAACTATTATATTTATAGATATAAATATAGATAGATAGACAGACAGACAGACAGACAGACAGACAGTTAGCAACCACTGTTACTGTAACCATAGCAACCGCTGACGTTTGCGTCTCCCCCACCATTGTTATTGGTGGCAGGCAGTGCTAACTAGCTGTTGTTTTGAACATTAGCCCGTCTGTGTCAGACTGAGAATAATCTGAGGAGACGGACGATGGACCCTCCGGATCGGATCCAGGACCGCAGTGAACGGTCTCTACAGTCTGCTGCCTCGCTAAAGGCGTTCATGTTGAAAAGCAGCACCAGGAGCAACATCAACCTGTGAGTACCGGTTTACTGACCGATCCGGATCAGTCGAATGGGAGTGAATGGAGTTAAACGGCCAAAATCATTATTTTCACTTACTTCTCGACAAAAAAGCACAAATTATATTTCAGTTTGTGTAAATATAGTATTGATTATATATCAGAAGTGAAATGAAAACACGCCAATGTTCTTTCATTTTTCTTACAAGGAAGGTGATTCTGCCAACAAACTGCTAGCATTCTGCTAATGAATGCTGATTGGTCAATTAAGGATTCACGACTGATTGAAACAGGACGTCTGCAGACGTTTTTAAACTAAATCTAATGAATCTCTAGAGGAGGACCAGGAGGATCTTGGTTTCTGACAGACTGATGTAGATCTGCTTCATGTAGCAGAGATATTCTACTATTAATGCTGTAAAGTGGTTTGTGGTGCTACCAGAGATGCTACCAATGCTACTACTTAAATAATGATATTTCACAACAACTGAAGCAGCAAATAAATATCTAATGGGCTGTGTTTATTGTATCAACCCATTATATCAAAAACATAATGAAAGTTGACAGAAATAAATGTTTCCTCATAAAAGTTTTATTTTATGGCTTCTGCTCCATAGAACCTCCTACATTTTGGACTCCTTCACGAGTCCAAATACCCGGAAGTCCTAAGAGTGGACTGTTTCAATACTATTAGAATATCTCTGGTATGGGGTCAGAACCTTCATGCTGTGAGCCCACTACTATCATGCTGCCCCATTAAATACTGGTCTTCACCCAGTCTATGAACTATTGCACCGTGTACGAGGTGTATAAACAACATTAAATAAGAATAAAATAACAAATCAATCAGTTCGATGTAGCACATGTCGGCCATGATCTAAGTGTGTGTGGACTTTGTAGATAGATGTGTAGATTTACAGTGAATCCCCAGCACCCATATTCTCAATTTGATATTGTGTGTGTGTCTGTGTGTGTAAGTGATTATTATAATTACCGGGTCAAAGGTCGGTACTCTGTACAGTTTACATGGAAATATAAACAAAGGCAGGGTTTAATGTCTCATGTTTGGGTCACTGTAGGAAAAGTCATCACATTTTGAGACCATCAAAATGAACAGCTAAATATCACCTCCAGTTTGCTTCAGAACAATGTGTTCTGTCCTGAAAGCTGAATAGTTGAATTCTGATTTCTGAAATTCTTCAAATCTCATGTGAAAACACAAATTTACAAATGTGAACAAACCGTTTTGGTGCTTTCAATGGGTTTAAAAAGTCTTTGGATCAATTCAATTCAATTTATTTGTATAGCGCCAAATCACAACAAAAGTTATATCAAGGCACTTTCCAAAAAGAGCAGGTCTAGACTGAATCTTTATTCTAAAGAGACCCAACAATCCTCCATGAGAAGAACATGGAGACAGTGGAGAGAAAAAACTGACTTTTAAAAAAAAGGGAGAAACGTCAAGCAGATCTGAGACTCAAGGTGGGCGGAGCCTCTGCTTTGACCGGTTTGGGTGAGAGAAGTGGAGAGAGAGAAAGGTTGGGAGAGAGAGTGAGAGAGGCATAGGGAGAGGGAAAGGGAGGGGGAGGGAGGGAGTGTGGGACAGGGACACAGACATGTTCAACCACAATAATAATAACAGCTGTTATAATAGAGGGATTATAGTTTGTAGTTTGATGGACGTAGTGTATAATAAATGTATAATAAATGAATAATAAATGTATAATAAATGTATAATAAATGTCCACAATGACATTTTAAAACATAGTTTGATCTGCAAACATGAGATTATCTTGTTTTTAAAGTTATTTACTGTTTTTTTTTTATCAGCCTACTTATTTCTTGACCGAACCAACTTATTTTAAGATCATTTGACAAGTAAAATTATTTTGTTGCATGGACAGATAGTTTCTCTAGTATTATTTTATTTCTTTATTTCTTTCTTTATTAAAAATCTAATCCAGCAGCTATGCTGTTTCATCTCAAAGATACTAATAGAAACTTTGCATAAACATGTCTATAGACCTCATATGGTCAAAGCTTGGCTCAGTTATGAACCAGAATCTGTCTTGTAGCAACCAGAGGCCTTTTTCACTACTCTTTATTTCAACCCTTTGTTTGTTCAGTTTTACAACCAACATAAAAAGAAAATGAATGATTGTCACTATCAATACATTCAAACAGCAACAACAGCATCAATCATAACTTAAAAGTGGAACAAACCCATGCTACCATTCTCTTAAAAAAATGCCTGTGCTGTGTGAATGGACATTCTCACCAGTGACCAACAGAACAGTCAGACATTCAGTAATGCTTTGCTGCTGCTCTTCTTACATGTTGCAGCTACGACCACCTCACTCAGCTGTTGATAAAGGTGATGGATGAGCGTCCACACAACGTGGTGGATGTGATTGAGGACATGAGCCATGATGTGAAGCGGGCTTCATTTGCAGACAAGCAGAGCACCCTGCGAGATGCTCCACAGAGTACAGCTGCTGAGCTGTTGGCTGAGCAGCAGCGCCTGCTCTTCTATCGACCAGAGGAGGCTGACCAGGTGGAGGAGGTGGTGCTGACTATGTTACAAATGCACATTTTGATCTGTAGGGGGAGGGGCATATAGGTATTTTGGCATAACTGTGTAACATAGGATAGAAAAGTCATTTAATCATGCCAGGTGACGTATCACTGTTATTGAACACCAAAGAGCTGATCTGAAAAGATACAAATAATGATCGATTGGATTTATCTGCCAGTGCAGGCTAAGATTTCTGTTGACAGGAAAAGGATTCTAGGCTTCAGAAAAGTAAGACATCTCATCTGTTCTCTTCTCATCTTATCGTATCTTTTCTCATCTCATCTTATCGTTATCATCCCTTCTCATCGCATCTCTTCTCATCTTTTTTCATCTCATCACATCTCTTTTCATCTCATCTCATCGTATCTCATCTCATCTCATCTCATCTCATCTCATCTCATCTCATCTCATCTCATCGTATCTTATCATATCATATCTCATCTCTTTTCATCTCATCTCATCTCCTCTCATCGCATCTCATCTTCAAATCTATCTTGTTAGATATTCTTTCACTTTATTTTCTAATTTTAGTGAAAAGATCTTAAAACCCAAGCCACTAATCAAAACAAGATTTTTGTTTTGATTTTTGTAGTATGCATAATGGCTGTAGGCTGCTTTTGCAGGTGTTACCCCATACCTCCACACAATAAGATATGGTAGTACAAGTGAACTGTACAGTGTGTAATGGTGTATGATCCAGAATGTATCTAGGTTTTCCCAGAACTCCAAAGCTCTTTGCAGCTTCACTTGCACATGGCTTATGTGGGATTTCCATCAGATTTTATGTTCTACAATCACAGCAAGACATTTCTTTATTTCTTTATTTCAATTTATTTTCATACACTCTTTACACCCAACTCACTCATGGCCCTCCGAGTTGCTCTCCCCCGCCTCACCTGCCCCCCAATTTTAACCCATCTCACCTATTGTGTCATACACTTAGGATTTTCACTTGGGAGATTCTGAAAATTGTTTTCCCAATAGAGGACTTGGTGAGCATATTCGGATGAAATTACACAAACACAGAGGTGGTGGGGTTATTCCCTAGATTAGGGTTGATGTGTTGGTGCCTGGCCTATTTTTGGGCAAGGAAGACTACGGTGAACTACGACTGGTTTCCTTGGGCTCCCGTCTTCCTCTCCCTCTCCCCTTGGCTTCCCCGCTGTGTGTCCTGGTGCCCTGGTGTCCCTTTGGGGCCCCCCCGGCCCCATGGCCTCGGTGGTGTGCCTTTGTGCTCTGACAGTGCTGGTCGGTGTGTTTTCTGGGCCCTGGGTCTGTTCATTGTTCTGGGACCACTGTGGTGCTGTGGGACCTCCGTCCCGGATGTTCTCGCGGCTTGGTGGGGCGGACCGAGCTGTCCGGCTTCTGTTTGACTTTGGAGGGGGCTCTGTACACCAGTGGGGATCTTGCTGCATGATCCCGGCCCAACACACCAGCATCTACTACGACCCGATCTTCAGTGTTGATTGGGGCCACCAGTGGCTGCTGAGCCAGTGTTGAGGTCAACATCACCGCTCTGTATTCGGTTCTCGGGATTCTTTAGGCTCTGGGCTGACAGAGAGTCCATGGAACGCAAACCACTACACTGGTCATTGGTGTTACTGCCTGTCCTTTCTTCCTTGTTTGTCTTGTCTATGTGTTTCACTCATGGTGGATCATGTCCTCTTTGATGAGAGATAGGTATTAGTTCTAAATAAACCATAATAGGCTAGTCTCTCAAAAAGGGCTGGTGTAGGTCACAAGCACACAAGAAAATAAACAAAAACAAACAAAGAAAAAAAACACATAAGAACCACATTTTGTGGCTATAGAGAGCTGAATTTAACCTCTAATCCTGTTTCTTGGTTTTCCTCAGGTGGAAACACCTCTTCTGAATCTGAGTGAGATTGGCTTCTACTTGGAGCAGGCTGGTGTTGGTCTGGGCAGAGAGGAAATGCTGAGGGTCTTCCTCTCACTCAAGCAGCTTGTTGAGTCCCAAGCACTGCTGCGCTGCCGACTTTGGGGGAAGATCCTGGGAACAGAGACCAACTACATTGTTGCTGAAGCTGAGCCCAGAGAGGGGGAGGAAGAGGAAGAGCAGAGCACTGAGGGAGTAGAAAGAGAGGCCGAGACTCTACAGAGTGACAATGAGGTCTTTATTTATCTCAACTGCAGAGAGAGCCTCACATACAATACCCATGTTTGTATATTTGCAGTATCTCTGACAGGGAGGTTATGTTTTCACTTGGATGTCTGTTGGTTGGTTGGTGGTTTTCATGAAACTTGGTGCGAGGGTAGGCTATGTGACAGGAAGAAAACATTAAATTTAAAATTTTGAATATAATCTTGATAAAGGGGCAGATCCAGGATTTTTTTCACTTCCTTTAACATTGCGAGATATGGCTGTTTTCACAATTTCCATCTATTATGCATAAACTACTTGACAGATTTTGATGAAACTTGGTTGAAGGGTTGGGCATGCAGTGGGGACGAACCCTTTAAATTTTGGAGTCAATCCAGGTAAAGGGGTGGAGTCCGATTTTCTTTCTACTTTTTATGCCCCCAGAGAAGCCATATAGGGTTACCCTTGTCTGTCCATCCGTCCATATATGTAGGTAATGGGATATGGTCTATACACATCTGTGTACATGTCCCAAACTGATGGACAGAATTCAATCACATTTCATTCATTCTGGAATACTTCCTAGTAGGGGGGCGTCTGTGTCCTGTGTCCTGTGTCAATATGGTCTGGCTTTTAGGTCTCGCAGATTAAATTTTTTTTGAATTCACGGGAATTCACGCATGTTATGGCGGTAGCTGCGTATATCCCCCCCTCTGCTAACGCTGAAGCAGCCTGTGATGTCCTCCACTCTGTCACAGGCAGGCTGCAGACTCAGCATCCACAGGCCCTCCTTCTTATATCAGGGGACTTTAATCACGCCGCTCCATCTTCCACTCTGCCCACCTTCACCCAGTACGTCACATGCTGCACCAGAGACAATAAAACACTGGATTTACTGTATGCCAACACCAAGGAGGCATACACCTCATCAACCCTACCTCCCCTGGGAAGATCAGACCACAACCTGGTTCATCTCCTGCCTGTGTACAAACCTCTCGTACACAGGCAACCAGCTGTGTCCCGCACAGTGAAGAGATGGTCCGACGAGGCTGACGAGGCTTTGAAGGACTGTTTTGATACAACTGTGTGGCAGGAACTCTGTGATTCTCATGGGGAGGACATCAACAGTCTCACTGACTGTATCACAGACTATATAAACTTTTGTGTGGAAAACACCGTACCCACCAGGACTGTACGGTGTTTTTCCAACAACAAACTGTGGATTAACCCTGACATAAAGGCTCTCCTCAAGGAGAAGAAGAGGGCCTTTAAGTCAGGAAATAAAGAGGAGCTGAAGAATGTGCAGAAAGAGTTGAGGAGGAGGATCAGGGAGGGGAAGAACAGCTTCAGGAGGAAGATGGAGGATCAGCTGCAGCAGAACAACATCAGTGGAGTTTGGAAAGGCCTGAAAACCATCCAGCCTGAAGCTGGGGAGAGTGCCACAGATGTGGAAAACATCCTGCGTGGTACCTGTCCCCAAGACTCCACACCCCAAGGACCTCAACAGCTACAGGCCAGTGGCTCTAACATCCCACCTGATGAAGACCCTGGAGCGGCTGGTCCTTGTTCATCTCCGCCCCCTGGTGAGCCCAGTGATGGACCCACTTCAGTTCGCCTACCAACCTGGCATCGGGGTGGATGACGCCATCATCTTCCTCCAACACCGAGCCCTCTCTCACCTGGAGAAGCCAGGAAGCACTGTGAGAATCATGTTCTTTGATTTCTCCAGTGCTTTCAACACAATACAGCCTCAGCTTCTGAGGGACAAGCTGGAGCACACCGGTGTGGACCAGCACCTCACATGCTGGATACTGGACTACCTCACCAACCGCCCACAGTATGTGAGGTCACAGGACTGTGTGTCCGACATGGTTGTCTGCAGTACGGGGGCCCCGCAGGGAACGGTCCTGGCTCCGTTCCTCTTCACCCTCTACACTGCAGACTTCCACTACAACTCACACACCTGTCACCTGCTGAAGTTCTCTGATGACTCTGCCATCGTCGGCCTCATCACAGATGGGGACGACAGGGAATACAGAGAACTGACGCAGGACTTTGTGGACTGGTGCCAGCGGAACCAACTCCAGCGGAACCAACTCCAGATCAACGCGGGGAAAACCAAGGAACTGGTGGTGGATTTCCGCAGGCACACACACATGGTGTGGTCTGCTGGGGCAGCGGCATCTCAGTGTCGGACAGAAAAAGACTCGACAAACTGATACAGAAGGCCAGCTCTGTCCTGGGATGCCCCCTGGACCCGGTGGAGGTGGTGGGAGGAAGGAGGATGACGACAAAACTGTCATCCACAATGGACAATCACTCCCACCCGATGCGAGACCAAGTAACAGCACTGGAGAGCTCCTTCAGCGACAGGTTGCTTCACCCAAAGTGTGTGAAGGAGTGCCATCCAAGTCTTTCCTTCCTGCAGCTGTTAGACTGTACAATCAGCACTGCTCCCAGTAGACCAAACAATATCTTGTACTTCTTTATTGTCTGTGCAACACTGAGACACTTTTGTTATAGTATTTGTGCAATATTTTTGAGACACTTTACCCCCCTCCTTTATTGTATTGTATTTTTTATATTATTTCCCCTCCCCCACTGTGCTTCTGTACACTGTGCTGCTGCAATACTGTGAATTTCCCCACTGTGGGACTAATAAAGGGATATCTTATCAAGTTTCATGAAAATCCTATAAGCAGTTTTTGTGTAAACCTGCCAACAGATAGATTGTCAAACAAAGAGACAAATAAACCAAACTGATCATTTCATCTAAGTTGGCGGAGGTCCAAATGCACCTTGTTGTATATTCTATTTGGTTTTTGTTTGCACCATCCATTTATAATGTTTCACACTTTGCAGGTGTGATGAAATGTATTTTTATGAATAAGATAAGATAAGATAAGATATCCCTTTATTAGTCCCACAGTGGGGAAATTTACATTATTGCAGCAGCACAGTGTACGAAAAACACAGCAGGAGGAGGGGAAATAATATTTAAAAAAAATACAATACAATAAAGGACGGGGGTAAAGTGTCTCAAGAATATTTCACAATACTAATGCAAAGTGTCTCAGTATAAATTGTTCGGTCTACTGAGAGCAGTGCTGATTGTACAGTCTAACAGCTGCAGGAAGGAAAGACTTGCGAAAGCGCTCCTTCACGCACTTTGGGTGAAGCAACCTGTCGCTGAAGGAGCTCTCCAGTGCTGTTACTCGGTCCTGCATCGGGTGGGAGTGATTGTCCATTATGGATGACAGCTTAGTTGTCATCCTCCTTCCTCCCACCACCTCCACTAGGTCCAGGGGGCATCACAGGACAGAGCTGGCCTTCCTTATCAGTTTATCGAGTCTTTTCCTATCCGACACTGAGATGCCGCTGCCCCAGCAGACCACACCATAAAAAATGGCTGATGCCACCACGGTGTCGTAAAATGTCTTGAGGAGTGCTCCCCGCACTCCAAAGGACCTCAGTCTCCTGAGCAGATAGAGTCTGCTCTGGCCTTTCCTATAAAGTGCAGTGGTATTGTCTGTCCAGTCCAGTTTATTGTTCAGGTGAACACCCAGGTACTTATAAGATGTCACCATCTCAATGTCTGTTCCCTGAATGTTCACCGGGTCCGGGGGGGAGTGTGTGTGCCTGCGGAAATCAACCACCAGTTCCTTGGTTTTCACCGTGTTGATCTGGAGTTGGTTCCGCTGGCACCAGTCCACAAAGTCCTGCGTCAGTTCTCTGTATTCCCTGTCGTCCCCATCTGTGATGAGGCCGACGATGGCAGAGTCATCAGAGAACTTCTGCAGGTGACAGGTGGGTGAGTTGTAGTGGAAGTCTGCAGTGTAGAGGGTGAAGAGGAACGGAGCCAGGACCGTTCCCTGTGGGGCCCCCGTACTGCAGACAACCATGTCGGACACACAGTCCCGTGACCTCACATACTGTGGGCGGTTGGTGAGGTAGTCCAGTATCCAGCATGTGAGGTGGTGGTCCACACTGGTGAAATAAAGACTGGGTCCCGCTGTATTACTCAGGCTGCACTACAGCGTCTATTCACAGGCGCGATCCCACTACTGAGCGGCACGGGGGCTTTGACCTGCTCCGTCTCCGACCTGGGCAGGTGCACCCCTCCTTAGGCGACCTGGTGATCCCGGGCTCCCCCAGGAATGAAACCTAGAATTAAAAAAACTAAAGAGAAGGGTTAGGATTAGGGTTAGGCTTCTTCACAGCTGTCTCTTAATCTACACAAGGTAAAGCTGTTAAATGAGCTGTGTTGTGCTGGCTTGGTTTTCAGACGGACCCACTTCCTCATTTGACCTATAAACCCCAACCAGTGGTGCCAAGGGAAGCCAATGGAACAGGAGCCAACAAGTTTGTTTACTATGTGTGCAAAGAGCCTGGTCTTCCTTGGGTTCAGCTCCCTCCAGTCACTCCTGCACAGATCACTTCTGCTCGTCAGATTCGTAAATTCTTCACTGGGAGGCTGGATGCTCCAGTTGTGAGCTTCCCACCTTTCCCCGGGAATGAAGCCAACTATCTGAGAGCACAGATTGCTCGGATCTCTGCTGGCACACAGGTCAGCCCTCAGGGCTTTTACCTGGCTGGGGAAGAGGAAGGTGATGAGGAAGACGAGGCACCTAGGGACAGCTATGAAGTGAATCCTGATTTTGAAGGGGTTCCGGTCTCTGAGATGGCTGAGTCTTTGTCCACATGGGTGCATCATGTTCAGCACATCCTCCAGCAGGTACAAGTTCCATCAGAGCAGGAGCACTGACTGTTTTTTGGCTGGTACATGCATTTGCTCATGTAATACATATGGACTGTTTCAGGGCTGCTGTACCTGGGTGAACATGGGTGTGAAACAAGGTGAAAACTCTAATGAGGATGTGGAGGCTGAAGAGAAGGAAGAGGAGCCTGATGAGCCGGAGCCAGAAGTTGGACCCCCTCTGCTCACACCCCTCTCCCAAGATGCAGGTCAGTCTTTGACTTTACCTGACAAACTAGCCTGGGGTTTAGATGGTAACAGAGGATGTATTTTCCAGTGGCTAAGGAGGGATTTGTTGCCCCACCCCCTTTAAAAAATGTTCAAATCCAAATGCCTTCACTTTTATATTTGCAGTTTTATTTACTCACTAAAATCTGTCAGTGTCCTCTGACTGTCCATCTGACAAAATCCAGATAAGAGAAGACTATTATTTTCTATGTCTACATGAAGATTAAAATCACCTACAATAATTACTTTGCCTGTTTTAAGGACTAAACTTGATAGATAGAAACTCTGAGAATTCAGCTAAAAATGGTAAAATTGTGGACCGGGAGCGTGGTACACTATAACAAATAGATTTGGTTGTGAAGTTTTAAAATTAATAAATCAAGCACACAATTACACTAAAAATGATCCCAGCTGAAATCATGTGAGGGATAGACTCCCCACTCAGGTTGTTGCCATATAAACTAAATATTGATTTGAAGACTTGGTTGTTATATTGTATGCAAGGACTTTAAAAAGGAAAAATAAATGGATAAATTCCCGCCAGAGAGTTAAATAAAGGTCAACCGTCATCAACTCCGCCATGGTAAATAGCTGTATGCAGATTATGCATCATGATGTATACACCTAGCCACATACAGTATGCTATAATGTTATAAGTGAGTATGAATAAGATATCCATGGCTTCATATTTGTCTCTCAGAAATGTTCAACACCCCTCCCTGGAGCTTAAAGATGTCCTCATCTCTGACCTGTCAGCATGCAGTGGCTGTGCTGCGCTCTAACCTCTGGCCTGGGGCATACGCATATGCTTGTGGAAAGTAAGTGAAACTGTCACAGTGTTCAAACATAGTGTTTGACTTCTCGTGGTAAGGAAATGTTCACACAACCATGTGCTGTCTGTTCATTTAGGAAGTTTGAGAACATATATGTCGGATGGGGTCTGAAGTACGCAGGGGACGGGTACAGTCCACCCAACCCCCCCCTACCCCAGAAAGAATATCCCAGTGGACCAGAGATCACAGAGGGCATGGACCCATCACTGGAGGAAGAGCAGGAACTGAAAGAGAAAGAGGCTTTGGAGGAGCAGCTAGCTTCCCAGGAGGGCATGGAGGACACAGATGAAGAGGAGGAGGAAAATGATGACTGAGAAAGTAGTTTGACATTTTAAAATTAATTTCATCATTTAAGTATTTGTTTGTAAGTCAATGGACAAACAAAATCTGTTTACTCAGCAACATGGTTTGATTTTAAAAATAGTTCAACATCTGAAGAGAGCAGGAGGGTAAAGATGAGCTGCAGCAGCAATGTTAGTCAAGTCTATTTTATTTGTATGCAGTATCACAAAGAACACATCTCCCTCAGGAGACTCCAGTCTGTATCAGCTTTGTGTGTATGGTTTCACCTCAGGTTATTACAGAAGCCAGATACATTTTTGTTATACATTAAAGTTTGTCTCGGGGTAAAGCTGAGATTTAGATAAAATAGACAGTGATTCTGTGACAAGGGGAGAAATATTTAAAAACCAAGCCACATACACACACACACACACACACACACACACTCACACACACACACACACACACACACACACACACACACACAGTTTTTGTAACGAAACGTTATTATACTTGGATATACTGATACCAAACTTAGCCAGCAAGTCCAAAAATATACACCAGAAAGCATAGTAAAAGACAAAACAAACAACAAAGGTTTTAGAGAAAAAAATGCATGTTAACAATACTCATGTAATATAAATAAGCAGGTAAATGTTTAAACAGTTGAAATTTTGCATTTTGTTTAGTTCTTTAGTCTCAGAATAATCAGAATGACTAAAAAATAAGATGCTGCATTTGTGTTAATGTGAGGCACCAAAATTAATCCAAACAAAATCCAAAAAATGTAGCATTTTATGCCCAAGACTCAATTAGTATAAAACAGATTGTGAGTAAAACTCTGTAAAGAAAGAAAATCAATGAATTAAATTATTCATATTTTTTAATGCAAAGGTAAGTAAACAGTGTATACCCTGTTTTTGTTTTTTTAAGTAGTTTTGGTGAGTTTATAAAATATGTAATATCTTGACGGAGGACAGGAAACATTAGTATTTAATGACATTTGACAAAAAACTCAAATCAAACCAAAATAAAATAATCAATGAAGCATGACACAATCTAGTCTAGTCTGACGAGCATATGATTTTGAAACATGCCTCTTTTTCTCTATTTTTTTTAAATTCAACTTTATTTAACAATAATGAAACAATTACAACATTACAGAATAGAAAAATATCATTTCCGCTAATGAATTACAATAAAAAATACAATATAATAGGAGCAAATAGAAAAATAACATAATTTAACAACAGGAACATAAAATAAACAATTTCAAAATGAAAGTAGGGGGGTTTAAGATTAAATAAAAACTTTGTATCTATGACAAACATTTATCGTTTTCATTGCTTTCTGCTTTGATGTGTTTTGGATTGAGCAAATAAAGTGTTTAAACTCATTACAAAAAGCAAGACATCATGGCTCCTACCAGTAAATTTACAACGATGAATATGAAATTTGGCCATGATCACAACAAGGTTGATGATGTAAATCTGAGAGTTACTCTTAGTGTTATTGTCTTGAAGGCCAAATAATACATTCCTGCAAAGCAGAACAAACTCATCATCAATGTTCTCTGAAAGAAAAGAGCACAGATTTAGCCAGAAATCTTTCACAAAAGGGCAGTGCCAAAATAAACGACATCAGATTCAGGACATCCATCACAGAAACAGCCATTTATATCAATGTCCATGTTAAATGTATTCTTAATATAGGGTTTAGAGGGGTAGATTTTATGAATAAGCTAAATAAGCTTAAGGAAAACTTCTTTGACTTTATTAGTAATTAAATATTTGTTAGGTAGAAGCCAGGCCCTCTTCCATGATATATCATCCACAAATTTATTCCAGTATGAGATCACTGATGGAATTGCAGTTATTTCTCTTTGGGGCAGAGCTCTTATTTTGTTTTTGTTTTTTTGAGATACTGTATTCATGCCACAGGGGGAAATTCTTCTTCTTCATTGACCCATCCCTGAGGAGCAGTGGGCTGCTTTTACGGCGCCTGGGGAGCAGATTGGAGTTCAGTTTCTTGATCAAGGATACTTCGACTTGTAGACTTGCAGGGGCTGGGGATCGAACCACCGACCTTTCATTCCATGAAGGACCGCTCTACCTCCTGAGCCACAGCTCAGCTTATAGATCTATTATTACCAGAAGGGTTACCAAGACAAATTTTACCAATGAAGTTTGGCTGGGAGATAACAAAGGTACATGTTGAAAAGCAACCCTTGGCTGAGATTCAAATAGTATGCAGACCCTAGAGGGGATTGCACCAAAAACCTTTGCATACTCTGAGGTGTTATAGGAATATTAAAATGCGACAGAAATTCTTCATAAGTAAAGAGCAAACCCTCTGTATTAAATCATTAATAATTGTTGTTGTTGATAATCTACCAACACAATCAACACAACACAATTTTTGTCAACCCACTGTTCCAAAATTTTTTTATCCATATAAAATGTCCTTATCATTCCATATAATATAGTTATGAGGTGAAAAATTATGCTTGTAGATTAGAGACCATGACAAGAAAGCCTGGCGATGAAAAGCAGACAGTTCTACAGCAATTTTATCAATATAAAAATTGCACATTTAAAAAAACTTTAAGCCACCCAATTTTGATAAAACATGGAGAGGTATAATATTCCAAATGGAGGTAGGGTTTCTGAAAAGTTGTTTCTGCCAATTAATCTTAAATGTATAATTGAAAGTACAGAAATCCAGTTAAGAGTTAACATACGAGTTCATGAGCACCGCTTTCTTCAAATGATGTGTTTTCGAAATGAAATCAAAGAGCATTTTGTCAATCGCTTTGATTAGTTTGTTGTCAGTCAGCCCTTGTGTCATAGTGGTTGGGAGACATTCTTTTAAAATACTTTCTAAGAAGACTTCATATAAAAAAGGAGCCAGTTCAATAGCAAACGATTTATACAATTCTGAGGTCAACCCATCAGTACCTGGTGATTTGCTGTTTTTTAAAAGATTAATTGCAGTCATAATTTCCTCAGGCATGACAGGCTTATCACATAAATCTCTATCGATTTTATCAATAGATTTTACTGACAATGAATTTAACAATAAATCTGTAGAATCTTGGGAAAAATTTGAGTTATATAATTTTTTGTAAAAATTACTACAATATTTGGCTATTAAATCAAAATCCTCTGTAATAACCCCTTTTTTGTTCCCCTTCTTCAAGCCATTTTTAAATATGCCTCTTCTTTTTTTTCTTCTTTTTTTTGGGCAGGCATTTTATGCCTTTATTTGACAGGACAGCTGAAGAGGAGACAGGAAATGTGGGAGAGAGAGTGGGCGGAAGACCTCATGTCTTGCAAATGGCCACGAGTCGGAATGGAACCCGCGCCGACTGCTAGAGGACTACAGCCTCAGTACATGGGGCTCTAACCACTGCGTTATCTGCGCCCCTGAAATATGCCTATCTTGTTTTTGTTTTTTATTGAGACAATTTGCAGAACAACAAGGCATTTAACAGTGATATTGCAAAAGATTAACGTTTGGGCATGTGCTGAGTAGAAAAAAGATATATAAGATAGAACAAAACTATATACTGTAGTTAATCTAATAAAGCATAAATTTAAAACAATACATAATAGGTAACTGATAAAAAACATAAATGGGTAGAAAATATTAATTGATAAATAGAAATAATACAAAAATAATTTCAGAAATGTATTTCAAGGAAATGCAATATAGTGTAAATTCATTATAAAAAGCAATGAAAATGGGTGGGGAAGACAAAAAAGCTCAAATCAGTCTCTCCACCCTTCAGAAAAATAAGCTTAAAGGAGGTTTAGATGCACCAAATTTTTCGCACTACTATTTAGCTAATCAAATAAATAGCTAATCTATCTTGTCAGATGGATTCACCCAACTGAAGCCCACAAGTCTTGGACTGAAATAGAGCAAATAGACTGTAACAACATTAAAATCTCAGCCCTCCTCTTTATCACTTCATTCATTAAATGCCATAACTGTTTCAAAAAACCACTGATATCCTCGACTCTGACCGCCTGGTGGAATACACTTAAGATTACAAACTTCCAATTGGAACCCTGTATGTTGTCACCGATCTGACACAATCCAGACTTTCATATTAACAAAACAAACCTTCACCTCGGTTCATGGGAACAGAAAGGAGTCACACACCTCCATCACCTCTTTGAAGATAATAAGCTGTCGTCTATGTCATCTACCGACCTCTTTCATAGATTCAGGATAAGAGACGGAAATTTTCTTCACTACATACAACTAAAAAATACGATTAAGAAAATATTTCCAGCGCTTCAGATCCCTTTACAACCACCCACATTTGTAAAAGAGATAATTTTATCTCCTACATCTACAAAAATTCTTTCTAGGTTATATAAACTACTCTCAAACACAGACTCAATACATTTACCCATCTCAAAATGGGAAAAAGACTTAACACTACCATAAAAATGCATTCTCAATGACAAAGAACACAAATATACAACTCATCCAATACAAAATCCTGCACAGAGCACGTATCACACAATACAAAATGAATAAAATGGGCCTCTCTGAATCTGACAAATGCTCTCAGTGCTCTCAAAACACCAGATTCCTACTTTCACACCCTATGGCTTTGCTCACCCGTCCAGCACTGTTGGGTTACTGTCACACTAAAACTGTCCTCCATCTTGGGCTGCAGGATCCCCTTATCCCCTAAACTGTGCTTACTTGGCGACATAACCACAGTTAATCTTCCAATCAAACATGTCAAAGCTACACTCACAGGTCTAGTCATCGCCAAGAAAACAATACTAGTGAATTGGAAAAATAAACAATCTCTTCATATGAATCACTGGTTGAATCTCCTCATCAAACATATATCAATGGAGCAAATATCTGCTTCACTAAAAAAAACAACTGAAACACGATCTCCATTCACCAATTCATTAAACCTAAATCCAGAAGTCTGACTCTGTCTATAAGCGAATACCATCCAATTATAACACCACTTGTAACATTATGGATGTTATTGTTGATATTCTGAATGCTGTTAATATTGTTATTCTGTTTATTAATATTGTCATTCTGTCATTATGGCTATTTTTTATTTTTTTTATTTACTGTATTCATCCCACAGGGGGAAATTCTTTCTCTGCATTTAACCCATCCCTGAGGAACAGTGGGCTCCCTTTGCAGCACCTGGGGAGCAAATTGGGGTTCAGTATTTTGCTCAAGGATACCTCAACTTTTAGACTTGCAGGGGCTGGGGATTGAACCACTGACTTCTCATTCCGTGAACGACCGCTCTACCTCCTGAGCCACAGCCAAGTGAGTTAGGTGACCACAGGACCATCACCCATTACAGGACTAAGTATAATCGATCCAAACCAGGCACTTACTTATTGCTGTAATGTAACTGTTCTATATCATTAACTCTCCTATTCTGTTTTGCAGTCCCAGGTCCAGCTCTGTGTCTCTCTTCGCATGCAGCTTCTGATCACCACCAGGGCTCGAGCATGAAATAGAAATAGCATTTCCTCTGAACCTTGGGTGACCTTTCCGGTCTAATTGGGGCTGGATGTCTGGCCGATTCTCCTTGGTGGTGGGGACATTTGGTGCTCTGGCCGCCTCCGGGGGTGTGGGTTGGGTGGGGCTCCTGGGCTCTCCCGTGTCACCGCCTCCTGCCCTCCCTCCCCCCTTTCCCCCTTTCGGGGTCTTGGGGCGCTCCCCTTGGCTCGGGGGCTTGAGGGGTGGGGTCGGGTCTGGCCGGTGGGAATGTCATGGGGCTGCACCATCCGGGCTAGGTTGTTGAAGGGGGTGCTGGTGGTTGTGTCGGGGGGTGGTGGTGGGGCATACACACATGTCCTGCCATATCGCGGGCTCGTTGGGGCCCCTACATGTCCTGCGTGCCTGGTCTTCCTGGTCCTGCTCCCTGGTCTCCCCCATCAGCTTGCTTCATCTTGGATGTCCGTGCGCACCATGTTCATGGCTGGGGGGCCTGTGTTGTGGGCGCAGTCCGATGTTTGCCCCGCTCTGTCAGTGGTGACCCCTCTGCTATTGTTTGCTGCATCCTTGGGGATCACTGTATGGCTCTCCTGGGGCTGTCCTGTAATGGTAGGCGGGGGCTGCGGCCGGTGTCTGGTGGTGCCGTCGCTGCTCCTGCTGCCTGGGGGTTGGGGGGGAGCGGTGTGTGTGTGTGGGGGGGGGTGCCTTCGGGTCCCTCCTACCTCATGTTCCCGGTGTTGTGCCTGTGCGCTCTGGCAGTGCTGGTCGGGGCTTCCTGGGCCCTGGGCCTGTTCGTTGTTCCTGGGTTCCTGTGGTGCTATGGGTTCTGTGTCCTGGATATTCTTGTGGCTTGGGGGGGCGGACTGGGCTATCTGGCCTCTGTTGGACTTTGAGGGAGGACCCTTTGCACTGATAGGGGTCTTGCTGCTTCAGCCTGGCCCAACACTCTAGCAACCACTAAGACCCGATCTTCAGAGTTGATTGGGCCACCAGTGGCTGCTGAGCCAGTGTTTGTGGTCAACATCACCGCTCAGTGATTGGCCTCTTTAGGTTCTGGGCTGGCTGGGGGTGTCTGGAATATAAACCACTATCATTAGTGCATGTCTTTTCAGTACTGCCTGTCCCTTTGTCCTTGTCTGTCTTGTTTTGTCTCTCTGTTTCACACATGGTGGATCAACACCTTCTTTGATGTGGGATAAGTATCAGTTCCAAATAAAATGTAATAGGCTAGTGTTTCAAAGAGGGCTGGTGTCACACACACACATTCACAGGCTCAGAAATAACACTTATCTGCTGCAAGATCAAACTGCATATAATTCAAATATAATGATTTTTACCAATTCTGGCATAAACCATAAATATTTATGCAGACAGATTTAAATGAAAAAAGAAAATGGGTGGGGTTTTTATAAATGTGGCTTTGTGTATGTACTATTTTTCAATTCTGAGAAATATGTTTATCAGAAGATTTTCATGTTTTCCTTTCAACACTAGTCCATAAATTACATCTACATGTAATTTCAATTCAACAGATACATTTTCGTTTGAACCTTTCTTCCAGTTGTTTCCATAATTGTTGGGAATGAGTGAAGAAAATATGCACCGTATAAAATATGCACGTGCAGAAAGAACAGACATTACTTTCAAATTTGAATCTTAATCTAAGGAATTCACTGGAGGGATACATTAATTAATTCAAAATGAATTTCTTTAACCTATGGTAATATGGGGTAGGTTAAGAATTCTGTTTTAAGTCTAAGTGCTCTGGCAGGATATGCCTCTTGAGAACTTAAAATTATGCTACGTCATCAAACATTGACGGAAGACGGCAGGTCACGTGCGGTAGAAAGCTCGAGAGCAACATGGCTGCCTTCATGAAGATGCTCGACGCTGCTAGACAGCTGCACAGAAATTCGTTCATCTTTGTAAAACTGAAATGTCCCGCGGCGTCCAGGATCACAGGTGGCCGCTTTCACCTGACGGACACATCAGCCCTGAGCCGGCCGCAGCAGCCGCGGTTCATCAGGACACGGAGCGCCAACCATTCCTATATCGTTCAGGTCAGAGCAACACTGTTTGCTGGCTGCAGTCTGACCGCCAGATCTCACCGGTGGATGCGGGTCGGGACCGTGCTCCGTGGACAAACCAGTTTCCTCACCCCGACCTCTCGAACCCACATGATTATGGCTAGGATGTTCGGGAACCGGGCCGGAGGTGAAGGCTTCTCTGGGGAAGACGACGGGGAGAGTGCAAGCTCTGGTGGAGAAGAGTCTGGGGGAGATGGGGGAATGCCTTACAGCGGACCTCAGATGGCGGCTCTGACCCCCATGATGGTCCCGGAGGTGTTTCCGATTGTGCCGCTGATCGCTGTGAGCAGGAACCCGGTGTTCCCCCGCTTTATCAAGATCATAGAGGTGAGGATGATGTAACGTTGCACTTCCTGTTCGTGGGGCTGATGCATCACACAACAGTCTCTAGTTTGTGGAGTGAAAACCGTTGCATAGTGTTCTACAGGTGAGCTGGTGTTACTGCTCCTCAGGTAAGACCGAACCAGGGGCCTGTTTGTTAAAGCAAGCATTTGTAATATATGAAACATAAACATTTGTTCTTTTTTATCAAAGGCTTTGAACAATCTAAAACTGAAGTTAAACCTTCATGTTCAGTTAAATCCTTGTAACCAGTAAGTAGTAACATCAGTGTTATGAACTCATGTAGGATCTTCGGAGGTTTGGGGATGATCCCCTGCTTCATAGGAAGAGTTTAAGTTTCAGAAATGTCTTTTAACACGTGGAAAATAAAGTGTTTGAGATATTTCTAAACACATCTGTCACATGGGGCGGTCGTCCACTTATCAGAAGGTTGGTGGTTCCATCCCCAGCCCCTGCAGTCTACATGTTGAAGTGTCCTTGGGCAGATACTGAACCCCAGTTTGCTCCCAGTATCTGTTCCATTGGTGTGTTTGTGTGAATGGTTACTGCTCCTAATGAGCAGCTGGAGCCTTGCATGGTACGAATGTCACCACTGTATGGATGTTGGTGTGAATGGGTGAATGCTGGCTGCTGTTGTAAAGCTTTGATTGGTCAGTCAGACCAGAATGGTTCTGTATAAGTACAGTCCATTTACCATCTGTAGAAATTCCTTGAGACCATCCGAACCTTGAGATTTGTCTCAGGATAAGAACATTGTCCATAGTAATATCTGCATCATATACTCTTTATGATATTTCATTCACTTTAGGATTACAATCCTTTTTGAGCTCAAAGGAAGCATCAGCATCACGTGATGATGATGATGAGGAGAACAGTTTGCTGTAGAACTGGACTTCAGAAATCCAGTCAGGGTCAGCACATTCTTGATTGTCCATTAGCTGTGCCTTTATATACTGACCAACAGTAGAAGCGCATTTTTTTAATGTCATGTCATCCTGTTCATATTAAATATCAAAGGTAAATTATGGTTCACATCTTTATTCACCCTTTAGCCTTACAGAAAAATCATTTTTGTGCTTAGTGGTTTTTGTCTTAGTGTTTACAAGTCAGAAAGTGTGGATGGTGAGACAGAGAACAACAATAGTCACTACCGTGCGTGTCTACCTCCAGCATTTATCACTACTTTACACCTCCTGAATGGATCAGATGTTATTCTGGACTTGTAGGATGACGTCATTCTTCCTGCAGAGCTGTGACAAGTTGTTCATGTTTTGCTGGAGCAGGATCTCTCTCTCTCACCTGGTGATCCTGAACGTCCCATAGAGGGCATTGTCATGCATGAAGGTGATGCCTGATTGGTGTATCCTGGGAATGACATGTGGACCTAGGACCGTATGTTGGAGACAGATGGCCGTGAATGTGGACAAGTTCTGACAGTCATCCACCACTTCAGCTGTGTACAAGTTAAATCTGGACTTGTCACTAAATGTGATATTCGTCCACTTTGCAATGAGCCATAACATCTGGAACATCTGTGCTGCACGTGTCTGCAGAGTTCAGACTATAGCATCCTAACTGCCTGTTACCATAAGTTCTTTCAGGAATCATGACATCATCAGTTGTTTCAGTAGGACATTAATTAGACTTGGTAAATTATCACTTTGACCAGGTCTTTTCAATCATGCAGAAAAAAATCTCACCAACATCATCGTTAACTCTGATTAGACTGTTATTTCTATGTTATGACTGAATGATGGTTATTCATGATTTAACATGTTTTGGTTGTGGGTACTTAAAAAAGTATTTTCAGTGAATCACATGTTTGTTTGTTTCAGTAGATTAGAGCTAGTGAATAGAAATTACAGGGTTTTTAAAATTATGCATTTCCACTGTTGCTCAGTATAGTATTTTATAGTATATTTGTATAGTGTTATATAGTATAATATAGTATAATATAGTCTTGTTTAGTATTATATAGTATAATATTGTATTTTATAGTATTATATAGTATTGTATAGTATTTATAGTATAATATAGTCTTGTATAGTATTATATAGTATGATATAGTATTGTATAGTATTATATAGTATGATATAGTATTGTATAGTATTATATAGTATGATATAGTATTGTATAGTATTATATAGTATTATATAGTATTATATTGTATCGTATAATATTATATAGTATTATATAGTATAATATAGTATTATATAGTATGATATAGTATTGTATAGTATTATATAGTATGATATAGTATTGTATAGTATTATATAGTATTATATAGTATTATATTGTATCGTATAATATTATATAGTATTATATAGTATAATATAGTATTATATAGTATAATATAGTATTATATAGTATGATATAGTATTTTATAATATATTGTGTAATATAGTATTTTATAGTATTATATTAGAATAATATAGTATTGTGTAGTGTTATATAGTATTTTATAGTATAATATAGTATAATATAGTATTATATAGTATTGTATAGTGTTATATAGTATAATATAGTCTTGTATAGTATTATATAGTATAATATATAGTATAATATAGTGTTATATAGTATAATAAAGTATTTTATAGTATTCTATAGTATTCTATAGCATTTTATAGTATTATATAGTGTTGTATAGTGTTATATATTATAATATAGTATTGTATTGTGTTATATAGTATAATATAGTATTGTATTGTGTTATATAGTATAATGTAGAATATCATAGCGTTATATAGTGCAATATAGTATTTTATAGTGTTATATAGTTATAATAAAGTATTTTATAGTATTCTATAGTATTTTATATCATTTTATAGTATTATATAGTGTTGTATAGTGTTATATATTATAATATAGTATTGTATTGTGTTATATAGTATAATATAGTATTGTATTGTGTTATATAGTATAATATAGTATTGACTGGGTTTTCCTTTGGCTGGTCAAAGAGCTGCAGTTTGGCCTTCATTTGGTTCCTGTGAGGATTTTATCTTCAGCCCCATTTACACAGCTTTGTCGAGGTGGGACTGGTGTGCCTTATTTTGCCCTGGTGTCCTGTATAAATGCACTGAAGATGTAATGAGGATGTAACAGCCCCGAATTGTACATGTGTGGAATCATGAGTTGTGGTGAGACAGCGCTGATGAAATATCAGCAGATTTTAAGACTTGAGTTGTCTTCTATCCTTTTCTTCTTTGAAAAGTCCTGTTCTCTGCCAGGCGACAAGCGCCTCTGGTTCATAATGACACTTGTTTTTTTTCTTTTTGTATTACCCTCATCCATCCGTCCATCCGAACATACGTACATGTCCGTACATTTTCACACCTCATTAGAAACTCATCAGAATTCAATGAGATTCCACACATGCTCTGTCTGGGCCCTAAAGGTGTGCATCTTATAATTGGTATCTTTAATTTGCTTATTTTTTAAATTTTAAGGCACATTTGAATTTAGGTTACTTTCATATGATTCTGGGTTTCCAGTAGCAGGGCATCTGTGTCCTTGGATATACATTTTTTCTTTGTTAAATCTGATTATGAAACTTTCAAATTTTCAATGCAGACTTCTCTTATTATTTACCCGCGACAGTTTATATTCATTAACAGCAGTGCTCAGGGATATGTTGCTCAAATCGTGTGAAAATGAAACAAAGGACAGGAAATACCATTTTATTTGGATAATCTTGTTGGATTATTATTTCTTCAATGCGATATCAGGGAGAGCCAGAGATTGACTGCTGGATGAGCTACGTTGACTCTCGACAAGAGAGAGAGAGTCACACACTGTGCTGCGTATTCATCAGTTTGTCTCAGCAGCAGCTGTTACGAAGAAGATGGGGATTTTCAGCTCTACCCCCAGTCTCTTCTACGTTGTTTTCTGCATTCATCTTCTCTCAACAGGAAAAGAATGAGCAGCTATCAAACTGAGTTCATCTTCATTCTAACCACTGGAAACTGATGCGATGTGTTTTTATAAATCATTGCATGTTGTTCCATAACAATGAATTAGTTTAGCGGTAAGTCTACAATATATCAACGACTTTTAAAAAAAAACTTTGTTGGCCGTCATCTCCAGTTGGTCTATCCACAGACTCCCAGTAGCTACCAGACACATCTAAAACATGATCTACCTGGAACTGGTGAGCCACCAGTTCTACTGGTGTAGGGTAAGTAAAGTCTCAGAGTTGTGTAGAACTCAGCTGGACCTTCCTCCAGACCACTTATGCTACTGAAAAACCTCTGTAAGCAATTAAGTCATTAGAAAGTTTGACAGGAAAAATTAACACAAAATCTTTGCAATTTACTAAAATCTTTATATATTGTGGCTGTTGGTTGTTCATATTGTCATCTCACATAAATAAACGGCAATGCCACAACAGGTTATTGACACTTGTAACACTTAAGCCACACACACAGGCAGGAGAACACGAAGTATATTAAAACGGGGTCATGTTTTGTTGAAATTCACAAGCTGTTATATGGACATGAATCAATTAGAAACATTTGTCAGGATGGAGACATTTTACATTACAAGTGTACATGTGTCAGTTTAATCCTACAATAATAATAAAAATTCCTGGATCCAGTCAGTGATCCGGATCACCACCAAATTCTAAGGGATTCTTCCTTGGGCCACTTCCGACATCTGAAAATTTCATCAAAATCAGTTGATTAGGTTTTGTTTTTTTTATCCTGTTAACAAACCAACAAACCCACAAACTAACAAACCAACTAACCAGCTAACCCCAGCAAAAACATAACCTCCTCCCTTGGCGGAGGTAATAAGTAGAATCTTTAGATTACGGGTTTGAGGGTTATACCATGGAGCTAATCTATGTTTGAGACTCTTCTTTTTTAGAGGGGCAATAGAGTCCAGAGGTTCAGGTTCAAGTTCTTAGTGAACCTGCAGCACTATCAAAGAGATGATCAATATGGGAGGGACTGACATTAGTGAAGCAGTCCTCTGTTATAGTCAGACATGGTGATGAATTTAGTACTGATGGAATCACTTTAAATTTTACTACAGCACCATCAGATAGGTTTCTAGTGTAGAAGCTTTTTTCTAGCGGCGTGTAACCGAGTAATACAAATTCAAATGTTATTTAATAATGATCCGACAGAAGAGGGTTTTCTGAAAAGACTATTAAGTCTTCAGTTTCAATGCCATAAGTCAAAACAAGGTCAAGGGTGTGATTAAAGCGGTGAGTAGGTTTATGTACACCCTGACAGAAGCCAATGGACTATTAATGAGATGAACGCAGGGCAGAGATGATAATTTTCTACGTCTACATGAATATTGAAATCACCCACAATAATGTCCTTTTCTGTTTTAAGGACTAAACTTGAAAGGAACTCTGAGAATTCAGCTAAAAAGTCTGTATATGGACCAGGAGCTCGGTTCACTATAACAAATGTAATTGGCTGTGATGTTTTCCAGGCTGGATGTGTAATATTAAGACTAAGGCTTTAAATGAGTTATAATCAGGTTTAAGATGAGGGTTTATTAATAAACTTGAGTTAAAAACTGCTTTGACTCCGCCTCCTCGGCCGCTGTCTGGAGGAACGTGAGCATTAGTATGAGTGGGGGGGGGATTCATTTAAGCTAACATATTCCTCATGACGTAGCCAGGTTTCAGTTAGGCAGAATAAATCACACTGCACTTTGTGAAACGAACCAAACCTTCTGAACGTCACATGGTCGTAACGACTACTCATCTGTGACGGTAATGACTCATTAAACTCATATCAATGTGTTATATGAACCTATATGTGAGTAATAACTTAACCAATAATTGTTTTTAACATGTCATAGCCCTGGTATAAGATCATTCAAATCTTCCCATACTGTCTACAAAGGCTAATAGACTCACACATATCAAAATCTTGATCTCACACACACAGAGAGAGTGAGACAAACACAACACACATACACAGAGAGAGACAAGCACAACACACACACACACAGAGAGAGAGAGACACACATACACACAGAGAGAGACAAGCACAACACACACACACACAGAGAGAGTGAGACAAACACAACACACATACACAGAGAGAGAGACACGCATACAACACACACACACACAGAGAGAAAGAGAGACACCCATACAACACACACAGAGAGAGACACCCATACAACACACACACACACAGAGAGAAAGAGAGACACCCATACAACACACACAGAGAGAGACACCCATACAACACACACACACAGAGAGAGAGACACCCATACAACACACACAGAGAGAGAGACACCCATACAACACACACACACACACACACAGAGACACCCATACAACACGCACACACACACACACAGAGACACACATACAACACGCACACACACACACAGAGAGAGAGAGACACCCATACAACACACACACACACACACACAGAGACACCCATACAACACACACACACACACACACAGAGACACCCATACAACACGCACACACACACACAGAGAGAGAGAGACACACATACACACAGAGAGAGAGACACAACACATACAACACACACAGAGAGAGACACACAACACATACAACACACACAGAGAGAGACACACAACACATACAACACACACAGAGAGAGACACACAACACATACAACACACACAGAGAGAGACACACAACACATACAACTCACACAGAGAGAGAGACACACAACACATACAACACACACAGAGAGAGACACACAACACATACAACTCACACAGAGAGAGAGACACACACACACAACATAACACACAAGTCCAGTATCCAGTTGCAGAGGGTGGTGTTGATGCCCAGGTCATGGAGTTTGGTGATGAGTTTGGAGGGGATGATGGTGTTGAATGCTGAGCTGAAGTCTATGAACAGCAGTCTGGCGTAGGTTTTATTGCACCCTCTCACACAGGTGTGAAAGGGTGGAGTGTAACGCTGTGGCGATGGCATCCTCAGTACACCTGTTCTGTCTGTAGGCGAACCCGAGGGGGTCCAGCGTGGGGGGCAGGGTGGGTTTGAGGTGAGCCATGACCAGCCTTTCAAAGCACTTCATGATGGTGGAGGTCAGTGCTACAGGGCGGAAGTCATTAAGGCTCGTCGCTAGGTGTTTTGGCACAGGCACGATGGCGGTGGTCTTGAAATACGTGGGGACAGCTGCCTGGGCCAGTGACAGGTTGAAGATATCAGTTAGGACATCAGTCAGCTGTTCAGCGCAGGACCTGAGTACGCATCCGGGGATGCCATTGTGTGTTATACCTGCTCAGTGCGGCACACACCTCGGAAGGGGAGAGTGTGAGGGGGTGGTGGTCAGTGGGGGGCACAGCTTTGGTGGCCGCTTCAAGGTTGTCTCTGTCAAAGCGTGTGTAAAAGCTGTTGAGTTCGTCGGGGAGGGAGGCACTGTTGCTTGGAGGGGGTGCGTTGGTGGGTTTGAGGTCTGTGATGGCCTGGATGCCCTGCCACATGCGTCTGGGGTCGGAGTTATCCTTGAAGTGCTCCTCAATCCTTAGCTCGTAGCAGTGCTTGGCCTTATTGATTCCCCGCCTCAGGTTAGCCCTGGCAGAGCTGTAGGCCTGCATATCACCTGATCTGAAGGCGGTATCACGTGCTTTCAGCAGTAGGCAAACCTCTCTGTTCATCCATGGCTTCTGATTAGGGAATGTTTTGATCCGTTTGAGGGTGGTGACGCTGTTGACGGTAGTCTTAATGTGGTCCAAAACAGAGGAGGCATATGAATCAATGTCCGTGTGTGATCCCTGGGTGGTCTGAGTCGCAAACACGCTCCAGTCTGTGTGTTCAAACCGGTGCTGTAGTACAGAGTCTGCTCCCTCTGGCCACACCTTAGCTGTCCTGACTGTAGGCTTCACGCGTTTGATGAGTGGTGTGTATTTAGGGAGTAGGAACAATGTGAGGTGGTCAGATTGTCCCAGGTGGGGGAGGGGGACAGCTTTGTAAGCCTCTGCCATGTTTGTGTAAACATGGTCTAATGTCCTGTCTCCTCTTGTGGGGCAGGAGACATGTTGGTGGAATTTGGGGAGTACAGTTTTTATACTGAACAAAAATATAAACGCAACACTTTTGTTTTAGCTCCAATTTTTCATGTGTTGAAAGCAAAGATCTAAGACTTTTTCTATGTACACAAAAGGCCTATTTCTCTCAAATTTGTTCACTTCTCACTTTGAGCACTTCTCCTTTGCCGAGATAATCCATCCACCTGACAGGTGTGGCATATCAAGATGCTGATTAGACAGCATGATTATTGCACAGGTGTGCCTTAGGCTGGTCACAATAAAAGGCCACTCTAAAATGTTCAGTTTTATCTTGAAAAGAGACATTTATAGGCACTGAAGTGTCAGTATCTGGTGTGACCACCATTTGCCTCACGCAGTGAGACACATCTCCTTCGCATGGAGTTGATCAGGTTGTTGATTGTGGCCTGTGGAATGTTGGTCCACTCCTCTTCAATGGCTGTGCGAAGTTGCTGGATATTGGCAGGAACTGGAACACGTCGTATACGCCAATCCAGAGCATCCCAAACATGCTCAATGGGTGACATGTCCGGGGAGTATGGAGGCCATGCAAGGACTGGGATGTTTTCAGCTTCCAGGAATTGTGTACAGATCCTTGCAACATGGGGCCGTGCATTATCATGCTGCAACATGAGGTGATGGTGGTGGATGAATGGCACAACAATGGACCTCAGGATCTCGTCACGGTATCTCTGTGCATTCACAATGCCATCAATAAAATGCACCTGTGTTCATTGTCCCTAGCATATGCCTGCCCATACCGTAACCCCACCGCCACCATGGGCCACTCTATTCACAACGTTGACATCAGCAAACCGCTCACCCACATGACGCCATACACGCTGTCTGCCATCTGCCCGGTACAGTGAAAACCGGGATTCATCCGTGAAGAGAACACTTCTCCAAAGTGACAGACGCCATCGAAGGTGAGCATTTGCCCACTCAAGTTGGTTACGACGACGAACTGCAGTCAGGTCAAGACCCCGGTGAGGATGACGAGCATGCAGATGAGCTTCCCTGAGACGGTTTCTGACAGTTTTGCAGAATTTCTTTGGTTATGCAAACCAATTGTTGCATCAGCTGTCCGGGTGGCTGGTCTCAGACGATCTTGCAGGTGAAGATGCCGGATGTGGAGGTCCTGGGCTGGCGTGGTTACACGTGGTCTGCGGTTGTGAGGCCGGTTGGCTTTACTGCCAAATTCTCGGAAACGACTTTGGAGACGGCTTATGGTAGAGAAATGAACATTCAATTCACGGGCAACAGCTCTGGTGGACATTCCTGCAGTCAGCATGCCAATTGCACGCTCCCTCAAAACTTGCGACATCTGTGGCATTGTGCTGTGTGATAAAACTGCACATTTTAGAGTGGCCTTTTATTGTGACCAACCTAAGGCACACCTGTGCAATAATCATGCTGTCTAATCAGCATCTTGATATGCCACACCTGTCAGGTGGATGGATTATCTCTGCAAAGGAGAAGTGCTCACTAACACAGATTTAAACCAGTTTGTGAACAAAATTTGAGAAAAATAGGCCTTTTGTGTACATAGAAAAAGTTTTAGATCTTTGCTTTCAACACATGAAAAATTGGAGCTAAAACAAAAGTGTTGCGTTTATATTTTTGTTCAGCACTACTGCCTATCTGAACTTATTTTTCAATAGGTTTGATCAGTCATCTGCCCAGTCAGGCCTGCTGCAACCCCCTTCATTGGCACCTCCAGGACACTGCCCCACCCCCTCCTCCACCTCCCCTCCTGCAACACTCAGCTCACAGCCACCCCCCACTACTCATCTCATCAGCTCAACACCACCATCCCCCCCATCCACAAACTTCAGCACACAGCCCCCCTGCTCCACCCTGTCCCTCACAACTCTCCAGGTGAGAGATCAGCTCAGGAAGATGAAGGCGAGGAAGGCTGCGGGTCCGGACGGCATCAGCTCCAGGCTCCTGAAGTCCTGCGCAGACCAGCTGTGTGGGATAGTTGAACACATGTTCAACCTGAGCCTGAAGCTGGGGAGAGTGCCACAGATGTGGAAAACATCCTGCGTGGTACCTGTCCCCAAGACTCCGCACCCCAAGGACCTCAACAGCTACAGGCCGGTGGCTCTAACATCCCACCTGATGAAGACCCTGGAGCGGCTGATCCTTGTTCATCTCCGCCCTCTTGGTGAGCCCAGCGATGGACCCACTTCAGTTCGCCTACCAACCTGGCATCGGGGTGGACGACGCCGTCATCTTCCTACAACACTGAGCCCTCTCTCACCTGGAGAAGCCGGGAAGCACTGTGAGAATCATGTTCTTTGATTTCTCCAGTGCTTTCAACACGATACAGCCTGTGCTTCTGAGGGACAAGCTGGAGCACACCAGTGTGGACCACCACCTCACATGCTGGATACTGGACTACCTCACCAACCGCCCACAGTATGTGAGGTCACAGGACTGTGTGTCCGACATGGTTGTCTGCAGTACGGGGGCCCCACAGGGAACGGTCCTGGCTCCGTTCCTCTTCACCCTCTACACTGCAGACTTCCACTACAACTCACCCACCTGTCACCTGCAGAAGTTCTCTGATGACTCTGCCATCGTCGGCCTCATCACAGATGGGGACGACAGGGAATACAGAGAACTGACGCAGGACTTTGTGGACTGGTGCCAGCGGAACCAACTCCAGATCAACGCAGGGAAAACCAAAGAACTGGTGGTTGATTTCCGCAGGCACACACACTCCCCCCCGGACCCGGTGAACATTCAGGGAACAGACATTGAGATGGTGACATCTTATAAGTACCTGGGTGTTCACCTGAACAATAAACTGGACTGGACAGACAATACCACTGCACTTTATAGGAAAGGCCAGAGCAGACTCTATCTGCTCAGGAGACTGAGGTCCTTTGGAGTGCAGGGAGCACTCCTCAAGACATTTTACAACACTGTGGTGGCATCAGCCATTTTTTATGGTGTGGTCTGCTGGGGCAGCGGCATCTCAGTGTCAGACAGGAAAAGACTCGACAAACTGATAAGGAAGGCCAGCTCTGTCCTGGGATGCCCCCTGGACCCAGTGGAGGTGGTGGGAGGAAGGAGGATGACAACTAAGCTGTCATCCATAATGGACAATCACTCCCACCCGATGCAGGACCGAGTAACAGCACTGGAGAGCTCCTTCAGCGACAGGTTGCTTCACCCAAAGTGTGTGAAGGAGCGCTTTCGCAAGTCTTTCCTTCCTGCAGCTGTTAGACTATACAATCAGCACTGCTCCCAGTAGACCAAACAATTAGTAGTACTTGTGTGAATTACTGAGACACTTTTTCTAATAGTACTATGAAATATTTTTGAGACACTTTACCCCCTCCTTTATTGTATTGTATTTTTAAAAATGTTATTTCCCCTCCTCCTGCTGTGTTTTTTGTACACTGTGCTGCTGCAATATTGTAAATTTCCCCACTGTGGGACTAATAAAGGGATATCTTATCTTATCTTATCTTATCTTATCATGTTGGTCTCAGGCAAACAAGACGGTCTTAAAACCCATTATGTCACTTCATAAGCAAGCCTTAAAAGTTCTATATACTTGTTAAATATAAAATGCTAAGCTCTAGAAAATTTAATTTTATATTCAGATGTGCGCCTGGTGCACAAGATAATTCAAAATGCTTCCTCTCCACCTCTGAAGAGCTTTGTTCGGCTCCGCTCTGAGCAAATGAGCAGGGCTTCAAGGTCTTCCTCAAATGGAGATTGTAGTGTTCCAAAATGTAGCTCCACCTTCACACAATCTGCTTTCTCACATAGGGCTATCATAGAATGGAATAAGCTTCCCGTCAATATGAAAATCTGCGCTGACTTCCATATTTTCTCACGTGAGGTTAAGAAATGGATATTAAGTAATCAGTCTTGTCAACATTAATTTTAAATCATGACAACTTGTTTTTATATTTTACAATGATGTGTTTTTGTGTTTGTACTGTGTTTTTTGTGTAGTGATAGATATATATATATATATATATATAGATAGAGATATATATAGATACGTAGAGAGAGAGAGAGAGAGATAGATAGATAGATAGATATATCTATCTATAATCTAATATCTTTCTACGTCATCTGCTGCACTCATATCTGATTGGTCACGTGTGCTCACTCCATTTCCTGCTCTATTTAATCAAGACGTAAGAAATTCCCTGAACTCCTGTACACTCAGACATCCTTGGAATGACTTGAGAGTTTCCTTCCTGTGGAGGATGAAGACTCAGGCTCTGAGTTTTGTGTTTGACGTGTTCGTCTCTCCTGCTCAGGTGAAGAACAAAGTGTTGATGGAGCTGTTGAGGAGGAAGGTTCGTCTGGCTCAGCCGTATGCTGGAGTCTTCCTGAAGAAAGATGATAAGTAAGTGTGAGAAATGTCTCTTCAGTTAAAGTCACTGATGGTTGGGTTGATGAGGACTGTCGTCCTTGTCTGTGTGCTTCCATACTCTTCACCAGTCTCACTGTTTGATTTGTAAAACCTCATAAACAGTGGTGTGTAAAAGTATTAGTCCTGCTTCTGCTTTCCTTTTCTGTGTGTATCTCATTTTAAACTGTGTCAGATCTTCAAACTACAGTTAACATGAAATAAAGTTTTAATGATCATTTAATTAAATAAGGTCAAAAGTTCCTCCAGTACCTGCATCACCAGTGTTAAAGGAATCCACCTCCCTGAACTTAACATCTAGTTGTTCCTCCTGAACCAAACCCTCCTGATGACCTGAGATCAGTCTCTGACATCACTGGGCTGAACTTTGACTCTTCTTCACAGACCTGCTTTAGTTCAGCCACACTGGAGGGTCTGTGAGCATCAGCTGATCTGTTCAAGTCCCACCATAGCATCTCAGTGGGGTTCAGGTCCAGACTCTGACCAGGGATTTACTTTCAGGATCTTCTGCTGGAGACCAGAATTCAAGTTTCCTTTAATTAAGGCAGCATCTCCACAACATCACACTGACTCCTCCATGTTTGACATACTACCAGTCAAAAATTTGGACCCAGTTTCCCATTCAAGTGGATGGGTAACTGTGTCCAAACTATTGACTGGTACTGTAGGTATAATGTTCTTTAGTGGGACGCTGTGATTTGTTGACACCACAGGTAACGGGACCCCTGTCTTCAAACAGTCCAGCTTTAGACTCATCAGTCCAGAGAATCTTCTCCTAAAGCTCTGTGTTGTGTCTTAATGTTCTTCTGGGTCAGCAGTGGCTTTCTCCTCACCATGATGTCTCCCATGATGCCATTTGAGCCCAGTGGAGCCATGACCTCTGACCTTTACTGAGGTGACAGAGGTCTGCAGCTCATTGGAGGTTTTCTTTGGATCTTTGTGACTTCCTGAATGAACCTTCTCCGTGCTCCTGGAGGAGTTCTAGAAGGTGGTCCACTTCTGTGAAGGTTCACTATAGTTCCAGGTCTTGTCCGTTTGTAGATGATGTGTCTCTCTGTGGATCTGTGGAGTCCCAGATCCTTAGAATCAGCTTTGTAACCCTTCCCAGACTGATGGATTTAATCACCTTCTTCCTCATCTCTTCTGAATCTCTGTAGATGATGTCATAGTGTCCTACTGCTGAGACCTACTAGACCACTTCCTGCTTCTAAAATGGTCTATTTCAGAGATGATGTGATTGGTCAGGGCTGGTAGTGATCAGGTCTGAGTGTGTCTAGTCCAGCTGTTATTAAAGCAGTTTGGTAGTTTTATGGATTTAGTTTCTAAGGGGGACCAGGACCTTTTCACACTGCTGATTTAGATATTAGATAACTTTTTTCCATATTAAATAAAATGATCACACAGTAGAAGAAATCAGGACCAGGTCCAATAGTTTTTCACAGCACTGTAAATGGGATAGCTGTTCCCATTTAATGTAATGCAATATCGAACATTTCTTTTGTTGCTGCTTCACATTAAAAGCTTTGCATCAGTGTGTGATGTGATGCCTATATTTTGAAGTAGCTCCAGCTGTATTTTTTAAGTATATCATCCATTCAGAAAAACACCATCAGTTGTGTTTGATCTAGCGATGCCACAGGTAGGAAATTTACCCACTACTTCATTAACTTGTGACGACACCGGTGTTACCTATTACACCATACATATTACACAAAAAGACACTCAACGTCTGTAGAGCGCTGTGTTCAGTAGCTGCTAATGCAACACAATCATGTCCTGCTGCTGCAGCTTCACATTAAAGCATTGACCTGCTGAAACAGAAGTAGATTTTTATTATGAAGCAAATACAGGAAATAGTCTGTCAGTGTGCTTAGCACCTAAATGCATTGTTCATCAAAAATGGCAGATAAGATATCGGCCAGTTTATTGGCTATCTGCTTTTTCTTGCAAAGTTATTAGTACAATTTTTCAAACTGGAATTCTGTCCCATTCTTGCTTGATGTATGACTTCCATTGCTCAACAATCCAAGGTCTTCTGCATCCTACATTTTCAGTGGGGGGCAGGTCTGTATCAGACTTTTTGACTGCTGTAACATGTTTCTGCAGTCTGCCTGGTGATCACAGTGCGTTCTTCTTCTTTTGTTAATCGTGGTTGCAAACAGCCTGGAGGTGTATTGAAGCCAATAATGTAATATTGGCCGATAATGTTATAACTGCCAATAACGTAATCATTTAAAAAAAAAAAATGTAATAAAAGCTGAGAATGTAGTAACATGCCAATAATGTAATAACATTTCTGAACCGATAACGTAATAACTTTTACCCATAATGTAATAAATTATTACAGTATTGGCTGGTTGTTACATTATTGGCTGGGTTTTAAAAAATCCTTTAAAAATTTAATAACTGGAGCCAATAATGTAATAATCACTTTATTTAAGTTTGATTTATTGGCTATAAAGTATCACACTTCCATGACACTTACCCTTACTATTGCCTCTTTCAAATACCTGCTTAAAGAACTGACCACACAAACACCCCTACTCTCTACCTGGGAATTAAGACTATTTATTTGTTTGTGTAACTTGATGATGAGAATTATCTCCAGCCCTGCCTTCTGCTCCTTAGTCATTAAAGTTCCAACACACATGTTTGTAAACACAGACAATTACTCATATTCCTCTTTGAGAATGTTGTATTCTCAAATAAAAAGACCACAATTTTTTTTTCCATGAAAAATGCCATCTTTAATTAAACCTTTTAACACACTTTTTCAAGCAAACTGTTACAGCTATGCAGTCCGTCCTTAATCAACTGTATTTAAATAATTGAACTGACACTATTAATGTCCCTTGTGCTCAACTTTCAACCTCTGCAAAATTCTGAACTATAAATATAAAGTATATAATATGACCTACAAAGGTGCCGTCAATGTGCCTGCTGCCTGGCCTCCTGGCGGATGTGGGGCTGGGTTGGGGACGTCCTGGTGGAGGGGGGAGGAGAGGCATGGCTGGCATTGATGTGGGGACCCGGAGCTGGGCGGTTTAATGGATATGGGCCCTATGATGGGCATGGATGGATGGTCCCTTGGGGCCCCCTCTGCCCGGTGTCCCAGGTGGCGTGACTGGGCCCTCTGGCGGTGCTGGTCGGGTAACTTCCTGTGCCCTGGGCTTGACCCGAGGCACCTATGGTGCTGTGGGTTCTGCATCCTGGATGTTCTCATGGCTAGGAGGACTGACTGGACTATCTGGTTTCTGTTGGACTCTGGAGGGGGTCCTGTGCACTGGTGAGGGCTTTGCTGCATGATCCCTGCCCAACACACCAGCATCTACTACGACCCGATCTTCAGTGTTGATTGGGGCCACCAGTGGCTGCTGAGCTCGTGTTTGTGGCCAACATCACCGCTCTGTATTCGGTTCTCGGGACTCTTTAGGCTCTGGGCTGGCTGGGGGTGCATGGAACACAAAAAATGACACAGCTCATTGGTATTACTGCCTGTCCTCTCGTCCCTGTTTGTCTTGTTTTGTCTCTCTGTTTCACTCATGGTGGACCATGCCCTTTTTGATGAGCGATAGGTGTTAGTTCCAAATAAAATGTAAGTCTAGTCTAGTCTTTCAAAGAGGGCTGGTGTAGGTCACATACACACTCACAAGCACAGAAATACTAATTATCTGCTGATCAAACTGCATGTATTTTAAGAAATGGTTTTTACCAAATCTAAAGTATATGTGCAGACAGATATTTGAAGAAAAAGAAAAGTAAATAAATAAATAAAAATGTTACATTAAAGATAATATTTGCATGGAAAGAGATTGTGGTCTTTTTATTTGACAACACAACATCTTTAAAAGAGGCATAGAATTCATATCATACAACATATGAATAATTGTCTGTGTTTGGAAACATGTCTGCTGCCACTTCATTTGGAACTGGAGTGGACAGATAATTCTAACCATCAAGTTGAACAAACAAATAAATGGTCTTAATGCCTAGGAAATAACACACACACACACACACACAATATATATATATATATATATATATATATATATATATATATATATATATATATATATATATATATATATATATATATATATATATATATATATAGTTCTTAAATAAAGTGATATAAGTATATCATTAAATTATCGGCTCCAGTTATTACATTTTTAAAGGATTTTTGAAAACCCAGCCAATAATGTAACAACCAGCCAATACTGTAATAATTTACTACATTATGGGCAAAAAGATATTATGTTATTGGTTCAGAAAGTTTATTACGTTATTGACAAGTTAAAAATTAGTGTTTCTGTCTCTCACAGTAATGACCAAGATGTGGTGGAGTCTCTAGATGCCATCTACTCTACAGGGACCTTTGTTCAGATTCATGAGATGCAGGACCTTGGAGACAAGCTGAGGATGATCGTAATGGGACACCGCAGGTTAGAAATACTCATTCTGCTGTGTAGCTCAGAATTTTAGGATGATAGTGAACATTTCATTCAACAGTTGAATGAAAATTCCACAGTTGCTCTCCACAGGACACTGTTGCCTTACCTTGTGTATAGAACTGCTATATGTATTGTGTGGTCTGTCAGGATCCAGATCACCAGACAGCTGGAGGTGGACCCTGAGGAAGCAGCAACATCCCCTGTGTCTGAGTCAGAGTCCCAACACAAGACTACGAGACGCAAAGCCAAACGTATCCGCAAGGACCAAGGCTCTCTGACAGAGCAGCTGGAGGACAAGGTTTGTAACAGAACCCTCACATGCCACATATGTAGCCTTGGACACATGTCGTCAGCCAGGAGCCCCACTGAACATTTTCACTGTCGTTGGACCTCAGTCCACCATGGTTGGTGTCAGGTTTATTACCAGAACAGGTGACCATGGCCTTGTTCATATAGCGCCCTAAGAAAAGTGGGAATAAAGTCCAACACCTGAATGAACCTCACAAATGTGTCCCTTTATTTATGAGCCATAAATGTCTTTTTTCAGACCCTAAATTGTACAGTGGCCTTTTACTGTGAGCAGTAACAAGGAACACCTGTGTAATAATAATAATACTGTTTATTCAGCTCCTGATGAGCCACACCTGTCAGGTGGATCAGAGGCTTCACTTTATGCTAAAGAGTGGTGGAGACATAACCTCCTTTACCATTTGTGACATCTGTGTCATTGTGTTGTGATAAAACTATGTTTTAGAGTGTCCTTTTATTGTGACCATCCCATTACACACCTGTGCAATTAACACATAATTACTCATCAAGCCACAAGATTGGATGTATTTTTACTTGTGTGCTACAGGACTAGAAGCATGGCAAAAAGCAAGGAATAATAATAAGTGTGCTTTGCATATCAGGCACACAGAACAGGCATTCTGATCAAACATGAACCATGATTCTATTCATTGACTCTCTCCTAAAAAGAGGAAGGTGATGTGGTGTGCATGCTACAAATATTAAGGGGTATTTCAGCAGAAACCCTTCTGATGATCCTCCCTCCAGCATATAGTTCATTAGTGGTGGTGGTAGAAGTTATTATAGGTTATTTTTCATATTGATACCAGTAATTTTAACTGTGTTGTTGGTCAGATTTCAGAAGCAGATCTGAGTCCCGAGCTTCAGCCTCTGTCCTCCTCCAACATTCTGATGGTTGAAGTGGAAAACATTCAACATGAACAGTTCACTGTCACAGAGGAGGTCAAGGTATGAAACATTTCTTATAACATCTATCACACTAGAGGATGTTAGACAGTAAGATTCATCAAGTGCTTTTCATGGACCATTTCTGATGCTGTTACTGAAAAAGGCACTCTAGAATCTAAAAAGTGTAATAATGTGATGTGTGCAGGCTCTAACAGCAGAGATAGTGAAGACCATCAGGGACATCATCGCTCTCAACCCCCTCTACAGGTCAGTCTGAAGCTTACTGAGGGTGTCACCATCTGTCCTCACCACCTGTATAATTCTGAATCTGTTCTATCCTGGTCAAAGCTGTGACCACAAGAGTTTTTGGGTTGTCCATCCATCTGTCCAATTCTCATGACAACGATGACTCGACTTGATCGAATATATCCAAATTGGCCACAACTTGACTTGGACTCAAGGATGAATAGATGTGAATTTGGTTTAACATAAATATGTATAGCTCAAGAATTCAATGGTAAAAGCCTAACATGATAAAATGATGATGTGGTTTCACTGTGACATCATAATGTTCTCAGAAACACATTTGTGGCCATTGTTCAGCTCTATAACAGGGAGATTGTGGCCATATTTCACATTTGGTCAGATACTGTAATCTTCTTGTGTCCACCTTCAGACCTTTTTTTTTTATTCTATCCTTTATTTTACCAGGTAAAAAAAATCCTCATTGAGATTAAAAATCTCTTTTCCAAGAGTGACCTGGCCAAGAGAGCAGAGCAGAAACTGCCACAACAGTGCTGATTGTACAGACCTTCAGGTTGAACATGTGTGAAGCATCCATGTTTTAGAATTTGTGGCTTCTTTGCAGCAGCATCCATATTGAAGCGCTGCCGTCCACCAGAAGCTTTTTGTGTCGCTGATACTGAGCTTTAGTGATTGTAACTGTATGTGATCAATCTCTCCATCAGTCTCTGCCTGAAGTTGATTGATTAAGATTCATTGGTGCTGATTGGAAGTTTTATAACCTATTATCAGGGGACTTGGCTCTGATAGTCGACAGCTGTGCAGCCTTCACTGATCCACTGAACAAGCATAACAGTTTAACATGAAGGCTTTGTTCCTGAGATCATTCAGATTCACCATGTATTAAAGTTAACTTTATATTACACAGCTGTCCTCTTACATTATGAGCCTGGTAAAGTTGTTGATCATTGGTCATTGATCCTTGGTGAGAAACAGGGCATATATCATTACCCTGGTCCCTCCATCCGTCCGTCCGTCAGTCTGGACGTATGTAACAGGTTTGACAGGTTTTTCTTGTTGGCCTTTGGCCACCTGATTTGAACCTTCCCCAGGGCCAGGCTCTGCCTCTCAATATGTGCATCTCATAATTAGTTTCTTCATTTAGCTTATTTTTACAATTTCAGGCACACTTGAACTTCAGCGATTTTCGTTTCATTCTGCTATTATTCTGCTGTGATGGGATGATGGTCTTTGCACTGCCTTATGACAATAGTTGCTAAATAGTACAATGTGTGTGTAATGATAGCGGTTATGGTCTGTCCACATAAGCACTAATTGAGTTTTTCCAATAGCCAGGGGGGCATCTGTGTCCTTTGACACAAGATTCCTAGTTTCAAGAATTTTTGTTCTTCTTAAGGAGACATACTTCAAAAAGAAAAGCTCTATATAGCTTGACCCTCAGACCCTCTCCTGGTTTCTTCTGTTTGTGTATCTCATACGAAGCTGTGTCGTATCTACAAGCAACATTATACATAAAACCAAGGCACCCCGAATAAACACAAAATGAAAGTTTAGATAATAATTTTATTTGATAAGGCAAGATATCTAAATCAGCAGTGTGAAAAGGTCCTGGTCCCCCTTAGAAACTAAATCCATAAAACTACCAAACTGCTTTAATAACAGCTGGACTAGACACACCCAGACCTGATCACTACCAGCCCTGTCCAATCACATCATCTCTGAAATAGACCATTTTAGAAGCAGGAAGTGGTCTAGTAGGTCTCAGCAGTAGGACACTATGACATCATCTACAGAGATGAGGAAGAAGGTGATTAAATCCATCAGTCTGGGAAGGGTTACAAAGCTGATTCTAAGGATCTGGGACTCCACAGATCCACGGTGAGACACATCATCTACGAACGGACAAGACCTGGAACTATAGTGAACCTTCACAGAAGTGGACCACCTTCTAGAACTCCTCCAGGAGCACGGAGAAGGTTCATTCAGGAAGTCACAAAGATCCAAAGAAAACCTCCAATGAGCTGCAGACCTCTGTCACCTCAGTAAAGGTCAGAGGTCATGGCTCCACTGGGCTCAAATGGCATCATGGGAGAGAGGTGAGGAGAAAGCCACTGCTGACCCAGAAGAACATTAAGACACAACACAGAGCTTTAGGAGAAGATTCTCTGGACTGATGAGTCTAAAGCTGGACTGTTTGAAGACAGGGGTCCCGTTACCTGTGGTGTCAACCAATCACAGCGTCCCACTAAAGAACATTATACCTACGTCAAACATGGAGGAGTCAGTGTGATGTTGTGGAGATGCTGCCATAATTAAAGGAAACATGAATTCTGGTCTCCAGCAGAAGATCCTGAAAGTAAATCCCTGGTCAGAGTCTGGACCTGAACCCCACTGAGATGCTATGGTGGGACTTGAACAGATCAGCTGATGCTCACAGACCCTCCAGTGTGGCTGAACTAAAGCAGGTCTGTGAAGAAGAGTCAAAGTTCAGCCCAGTGATGTCAGAGACTGATCTCAGGTCATCAGGAGGGTTTGGTTCAGGAGGAACAACTAGATCTTAAGTTCAGGGAGGTGGATTCCTTTAACACTGGTGATGCAGGTACTGGGGGAACTTTTGACCTTATTTAATTAAATGATCATTAAAACTTTATTTCATGTTAACTGTAGTTTGAAGATCTGACAGTTTAAAATGAGATACACACAGTTCAGTTCAGACAACTTTATTTATCCTAAACGTACAATTCATTTGTAGCTTTCCCAGTCCATACATTCAACTTAAACAGACAGACAGAGTTAAAATATCAGAGGAAACATATTCAAGCCATGGGACAGTAGTAGGGACAAGTTTCTATAGATAAAAAAGATAAAAGCAATAAATAAAAACACATATCCTATAAATAAGTTAATAAAATGAATACTTGATAAAAAGAAAACATGTTTACTCTAAAATAAAATGAGTACTGTCTGTGTTTAGCTGCTTAATAGCTGAAGGAATGAACGACTTGGAGAAACGGTTTGAGAATTTAGTCCAAACAACATGATCTGATTGACTGATCATTTATTTTGCTTTCTCAGCAACCTGTTTCTCCCAAAGTGAGCCCAAGTCCCTCTGCTGAACTCCAGTAATCTGGGAGCAGACTTAGACTATGCTGTTTAAGCTGTTCTTGTTTTCACAGACAACCCATTAAACCAGCAGGTAAAGAACGATTTCAATAAAAGATTGATAAAAGTTACATAGGATTGTGTCACAGACATAAAAAGAATAGAGCTTCCGCAATAATTGAATCCTGTGTTTGTTTGATAATCAGTTCTGTGTTTATATCAAACTGTAGCTGAGAATCGAACACAGTGCCCAGATACTTGTAAGAGTTTTTATTGTGATTAGTGCTCACTTTTGGTGTGTCCTTATTCTGCAGAAAAGGAAAGCAGAAGCAGGACCAATACTTTTTCACACCACTTCACATTTACATACTCCATTGTGTTAATTTTTACATTTTAAGGCACATTTGTATGTCTTCCTGCTGTGATAGATGGTAGGATCTATCCACACCAGACATGTTTCATCACGTTTTCATCAGAAAGTTTAGTTTTAAGACTCTGGAAGAAATGTAAGCATTGTGTGTGTGTGTCTCTCTCTCTCTCTCTCTCTCTCTCTCTCTCTCTCTCTCTCTCTCTCTCTCTCTCTCTCTCTCTCTCTCTCTCTCTCTCTCTCTCTCTCTCTCTCTCTCTCTCTCTCTCTCTCAGAGAGTCGGTCCTCCAGATGATGCAGGCTGGTCAGAGAGTCGTTGATAATCCCATCTACCTCAGCGACATGGGAGCAGCTCTGACAGGAGCCGAGTCACATGAACTACAGGACGTCCTGGAGGAGACCAATGTGAGCCGTCTGTATGCTGAAGGGTTTGTTTGGGACTGTCCTATCCAGTCTGTGAGACACACTTGGATGACTGGTCTTTAATAGTGGGGAAGTTAATCAGACAAGCTTTCACCAAACCAACAACTGAGCCGTCAAACTGAACCATAATGTTTAAAACCAAGTCAGTCAGTATGTCTAGAATAATCATTAGAATATGGCAACTCATGACTATTTCTAAAGGAGCAGGTCTAGACCATCGTCTTTATTTTACAGAGGCCCAACATCACCCATCATCCAGCACTTGGTCCCAGGGAAGAGGAAAAACTGCCTTTTAACAGGCAGAAACCTTGGAACAGAACCAGCTGTAGGTGGGCAGTTTTCTGCCCTGACCAGTTGGGTTGAGAGAAGCCCCCTTTACATAACCTGTTCAAGGTGGGACTGTTGGGCCTCTATGCTTATCAGCATTCTGTATAAAAGTTACAATTGCTTAATGGGGTGTTATTGTTGTAGCAACAGCACCAAATCTACTTCTGTATAAAAGGAATGCGCTGGTGAGGTGGTAGGACATGAGAGGTGGTTTGGGGGGTGATACTTGACCGTATTTTATTTGTTTTGATTCATGGGAGCCTATAATACCAGAAAGCACAATGTCAAGGTTCCTCACGTTGGAGCTGGAGGCCAAGTTAATGTCATCCATAGTGGTTCTATCAGGGCCCAGCACAGCAACCTCAGACGTGCCTGAAAGTCTTTGTTATAACAAAGACTCCAGTGAAGAAGTTAGTAACGAGTCATATAAGCATGTCCCCAAGTTGTTGGTGTCTGTGGCCCAATCCCATTTCTTATTTTCCCCTACCCCTACCCCTACCCCTTTGCCCTTAGCCTTGCCTCGCCCCTTGAAACACAGTGACAAGGGGTAGTGGTTGAAATATTCTCCTATGAAATGGGACAACCCTACAAGACTCTGATACATCATCAGCAGTCGTAGACAGCGTTATAACAGATGCAACATTTTGCCGGGACAATGCCATCTTCATCTTCAGCTGTAGTGATTTGTCTTGCGTGGGCTGTGTCTTACCCTGCCGGTGTACACTGATATCAGAGCAGCGGTAACATGCAGCAACTTCCTGCTGGACTTAAGTTACCCAGTGAGCAAATCATTATCCAGATCACATCAATAATAAAAACAGATTATGATTAATCATGCACACTCTTCTTAATCAAATGGGGATGTCCAGAGGACGTTACCGATGTCCAGAGATCACATATTTTTGGCGTTGGTTTGCTGTCTGGGATAAATTTCGGGCATCATATGACATCAAAGGGAGGAAATATGTTAGAATGCGGCACTGTAATGGACAAATCAGCCTTAAAACAAAGTTATAACTTTAGCTATTTGGCCAGAGACAACAGACACATACAACTAGAGATTTTTGTCTGTCTCAACAAGAATCAGGACACCTTACCTCTACACATGAACGCGCAAAACGGAGGGCTAAGTGGTAGGGGTAAGGGGTGAATTGGAATTTGGCCCGTTTCTCCACATTCTGATATATACAGTGAGAATGATATGATTCCTTCCCCATGAGGCTGATGGAGTCAGAAACAACCACAGTAACTGCAGCTGGGATGAAGCACTGTCAGACTGGAGCTGTGTTTTACTCCATCAGCCAGAAGAGGCAGCTTCCCCATCAGTGTTAAAGAACGGCACACAGATACCTCCCTGAGTTCTTCATGACATTAGATTAGGTACATTAGAGTACAGCCTAATAAGAGATAAGTTAAAATCTTTTATATTTCGGTTCTTCCAGTGAAGCTGTACAATATGTTAATGCTGTGCAGGTCTTTAAACTTGTGTCTCTCTGCAGATCCCGAAGCGTCTCTACAAGGCTCTGTCTCTGCTGAAGAAGGAGTATGAACTGAGTAAACTACAGCAGCGACTGGGCCGAGAGGTCAGAGGTCATTAAACATGAGCTTTAACCACACACTGCGCTCATCATCCTCATTTATCTGTCTGCCTGCTCTGCTCACAGGTGGAGGAGAAGATCAAACAGACTCACAGGAAGTACCTGCTGCAGGAGCAGCTCAAGATCATTAAGAAGGTAGAACTCCCCATGTCCTCTGTGCTGTCTGTCTTCATGTTTACTCTATGGTGGCCTGCAGCAGATTTCTGTTTTTTTTTCACTGTATTTTATTGAGCACTTCATATCATCACATTGTACATATATGCATTTCTTTTTCTTTTTTTTCCCCTTACAGTTGTACACATGGGATTAGTCAACAACAATGATGTATCAAATATACATATATGAATGTACAACAAACAAGGTTAAACAGTATCCCTCATCCCGTTCCTCCCCCAGCAGCAGCAACCCCCTTGACATATTCCCTCATCTCTATCCCATCAACCTCTCTCTAACGTGATCAGTCACTCTGCGCTCACCTCAATTATGTTGTATTGTGTGCTAAGGTGTAGCTTCCTGTCCTGGATTTATGGTCATAAGATATGAAATCAGGGGTTTCCAGGTCTCATCAAACCATACAACAGTGTAGTCTGTGTATTATTTAGAATTGGATGAGACAGTGTCGTGCTTTCTTTGAACAGGTATGTATTCGCTCTAGACTCTTTCCCCACAGGTCATCTGGAATTGGTCTGCCCAGTTCCTCCTCCCATTCTCATTTAAATGTTTCAGAAGAAGGGGATATTATTGACAGTAGGTTATTATACATATGGGATATCAGTGTAATCTTGTTTGGTGGCTGTGTCAAACAGTTATCTATTATGGATTGTGTTTTCATTTTGTAACTTTTTAAATGCTTTCCTATGTAGTCCCTGATTTGTAGGTAACGGAAAAAATTATTGTCTCTGCAGCAGATATTGAACTGTCACTGCTTTAGAATTTTTTTAAAAGTTTTTTTGGGGGGCATTTTTGTCTTAATTGATAAAGACAGCTGAAGAGGTGACAGGGAATGTGGGAGAGAGAGTGAGGGACATACGGGTGGAATCAAACTCGCGCCGACTGCTAGAGGACCGTAGCTTCGGCCTGTGGGGTGTGTGCTCTAACCACTGCTCTGTCTGCACCCCACTGCTTTAGAATGTAAGGATACTGTTCCTGTATTTGACACCAGTGCTGCATATCCAGTTCCCCTCTGCTAGTTGAATGGTGAATAATCTTTACACTAAATAAGATACAAAGGTTTAGTTAATTCATTACTCCGGGGGTTTGGGGTTTGTTCTTTGGACATTTTGAGACTAAAATTCAGCCCGCTGATGCTCAACTAGCCTAAGGAAGCCCAGTTCTACTGCTGCTTTAATCAGTAGAACAGTTTTCAGCTGTGCTGACATGAATGCATGAGGGGTTTCTAATTATTAATCAGCTTTTTAACTCACAATGTGCCGTTGGACCACAGGAGTGATGGTTGCTGAAAATGGTCCCCGTACACCTGTGTAGATATTACATTAATAGTCAGCAACTTCCAGCTAAAATAGTCATTTAATAATGTCTAGACTCTTTTTTTGTAGGGCTATTATACTATTATTAGTGCTATTATACCATAGCACCTGTATCTCCATCCCCAGCATGTGTTTTACATATTGCATGTCACAGAGTCACCTGCATGTCGATAAGATTTTTATTAGCAGCATACAGTATGTATGTATGTATGATGATGGTATCTTCATGTTAGCTGTGCTGGGATTTGATCCCAGAACAAACTGGTTTTCAGGAGCTGCTCCAGCAGGTCTGTGAACTTGGACCTATTAAATAATGTGAGTGTTGGTTTTCAGGAGCTGGGTCTGGAAAAAGAGGACAAAGAGGCCATTGAGGAGAAGTTCAGAGAGAGACTCAAAGAGAGGACTGTCCCTCATCACATCATGGACGTCATCAGTGAAGAACTCAACAAACTGGGACTGCTGGACAACCATTCCTCAGAGTTCAAGTTGGTCTTGTTTATTTTTATTAGTTCATGTATTTCATGATATCTGGAATATTATTCTCAATATTTTATAGTACTATTTTCAGGCTATGTCCACATATGCAAAAAGTTCAAATCTGATGCAACAGAATTATTTATTTATTAATTATTTTTAATTTATTCAAGCTTCACAGAAAATTAGCCCTTTCCATCTTAGACCATACACATGCACTTTCACACAACTCTGTTCTTTAAAGTACAACAAAAAACAAAGAACAACCTTTTGTTCCAGTGTAACCCGTAACTACCTGGACTGGCTGACCAGCATGCCCTGGGGCACAAACAGCGAAGAGAATTTATCACTGGAGAGAGCCAAAGAGGTTCTGGAAGAAGACCATTATGGAATGGATGATGTGAAGAAACGCATACTGGTTAGCAAAGGCAAAAACATTTTGGAAATGACAATAAATTAGAAAACACTGTTTTACCTGGATGGCCAACGTTCAGACATATCTCGTGAAAGCAGAGCAACTCCCTCTGTGTCTGCAGGAGTTCATAGCAGTGAGTCAGCTGCGGGGCTCCACCCAGGGGAAGATCCTGTGTTTCTATGGGCCTCCTGGTGTAGGAAAGACCTCCATCGCCCGCTCCATAGCCAGAGCCCTGAACAGACAGTACTTCAGGTTCAGTGTGGGAGGCATGACGGACGTGGCTGAGATTAAGGGACACAGGTCTGAAAATCTACACTACACTGCCATTGTTACTGAGAGACCTGATGAATGCTGATTCAGTATTCACACTGTAGTTATCCTGGACTTTAGTTTTTGATTGTATTCTTCTTCCATACTTTTTTGCATCACTACTACCGCTGCATACTTTCAGCTTCAGAAATCATCCATCCATCCATCCATTTTCTGTAGCTGCTTATCCTGTGTAGGGTGGGTGGGAGGCGGGACCACATAGAAAGACAGACAACCATTCACACTCACATTCACACCTACAGTCAGTTTAGAGTCACCAGTTCACCTCTACTGCATGTTTTTGGTGGTGGGAGGAAGCTGGAGAACCAGGAGAGAACCCACACAGACACGGGGAGAACATGGAGAGAACCCACACAGACATGAGGAGAACATGGAGGGAACCCACACAGACACGGGGAGAACATGGAGAGAACCCACACAGCCAGAGGAGAACATGGAGGGAACCCACACAGACACAGGGAGAACATGGAGGGAACCCACACAGACACGGGGAGAACATGGAGGGAACCCACACAGACACGGGGAGAACATGGAGAGAACCCACACAGACACAGGGAGAACATGGAGGGAACCCACACAGACACGGGGAGAACATGGAGAGAACCCACACAGACACAGGGAGAACATGTAATCTCCCAGGTCCTCAGGTGGACCTGAAGCCAGGACCTTCTTGCTGTGAGGTGATAGTTCTACCCACTATGCCACTTAGCCGCCCTCATTCATCTACATTTATACTTGTATTCTATCCTTTTACACTTCTTAAAATATTAAGCTTTTTTTCAAATGTTTTTACAATGGAGGTAAATGAATAAATCTGCTTCAAACTCACTCTACTTCTACATACTTTGAGATACAGACTTCATTTCATCTCAAATAGGTCACAAGACTTCCAACTATAAAGCTTGTATGCAACTTTTTGGAATCTTTTGTTTTTCTATATGCTGAGTGTACATTATCATTAGTGAGTTCCTCATGTACCAGGGCTCTGTCCTTACCACAGCTGTCAGTGTTCCATTCCAACAAACGGCCCTTTTCTGTATGTCGTCTCCTCTCTCCACATTCTCCTGTCAGTCTTAGTGGTCTGCCCTGTTACATGAAGCCAAAATAGGCAAAAAAGTCATGAAGGACAGATTTGATAAAGTGTGTCTGTGTAGGAGGACCTATGTTGGAGCGATGCCAGGGAAGATTATCCAGTGTCTGAAGAAAACCAGGACAGAGAACCCTCTGGTGCTAATAGATGAGGTCAGTACTTGATGTGCTGCTGCTACAGACCATAACATCACCGTCTACAGACCATAATATCACCGTCTACAGACCATAATATCACCATCTACAGACCATAATATCACCGTCTACAGACCATAATATCACCGTCTACAGACCATAATATCACCATCTACAGACCATACCATTATCTGCAGACCATAATATCACCATCTACAGACCATAATATCACCGTCTACAGACCATAATATCACCATCTACAGACCATACCATTATCTGCAGACCATAATATCACCATCTACAGACCATATTATCACCATCTACAGACTATAT
>CM075189.1:1751003-2023503 GCA_037577475.1 Chaunax sp. Z400
CCTATATTGAAATGACTCAGAAGACCAAATAAAGGAGGAAGTTAGAACAATGTGATCTAGGCTATTCCTCATGTGAACACACAATCACACAAACCTACATCCCCAGTGCTCTGCCTCTGTCACCTGTCAGGTGTTCCGTAAGGTGGCCTTCAGCATCGTCAGCGGGGAGCAGACCTCAGTGACTGTAACACCTGACAACCTGCAGGACTATGTGGGGAAACCTGTTTTCACTGTGGATCGAATGTACAACATCACCCCACCTGGAGTGGTTATGGGACTGGCATGGACCGCTATGGGTGAGACAGAGACACACACACAAACAAACACCAGTGATGCAAACAACTCACTTTTTGGTAACTGCTGCTGTTTTTAGGCCAGTTCTCACCAGGGTGACACGCCATTTCTGGTTCTCATATATATTATATATATTATAATTATATTTTATATGTATATTATATATATAAATAAATATATATATATCATATATATAAAAATATATATAATATTGATATATAATATTTATATAATATATAATAAAAGCTTCTACAAATAAAGCTTCTTCTCTCCAAATCCACTGTGAAAACTGAAGGCAGTATAAACGAGAAAACACAAATCATGTTGGCATAAACAAACTATATGCCCAAAGTAAAACACATATAAATAAACAAATACCTCATTGGCTGCATGCTATGAAAGGGAACAGTCCTCAGGTTTCCTTATAATCATCTTATTAAAGTTTGTTACTTTAGTGTATTTCTGGAATACAGATCTCTGAAAAACGTCGGGAACCTGAATAACATTTATAAAGGCATTTTCCACATTCACAGGTTTTTTGTTCACAGCTGCCAGACATCGATTTCTGCGGTCTGGGGAACGATTTCTCCGTGGAAAAGTAAAAAACGATACTTCCCCTCTTGTTTAAAGTTGTGTGAACAACAATACCCGGCTTCACAACTCTTAGGCATGGCTGTGTGAGTTTAACGGCGGTTGACAAACAGCTTATAGGTGTATTACCATAAGGAATGAATGAATTGAGAAAGTCTGGAAGTATAGGTGAAAGTACCTGTGTGATCCCAGTGGAGAATTAAATCAATCTGAAATTTCCTTCAGGATGAATAAAGTGTCTCTCCCTCCGTCTCCCTCCGTCTCTCTCTGTCTCTCTCTGTCTCTCTCGAAGGAAGATTGTCCTACAGTGTATTTCTGTCAAGCTAAGCTGAGTGAACTGTAGTGAACCGCATTGAAAACAGTTGTACTCAACTGTCAGGACCTCACATTACATTATATAGTCAGTCCGTCTGGACCGATGTTCAGGTCTGACTCAGCCCCAGAACCATTCGGCTCATTCTGACCAGTGAGTGGTTTCATCTCCTAAAACAAGTTTGTCTGTTTCTGTTTAGCTGATGTTATTGTTCTACGTATCAGAGCAGCTTCTCTTACTCTAGACTTCCACTTGTAAAATAAATATGGAACTGAATACAAAATACCATCATACATCGTTGGCACTCCTCCGTTGTCATGCCAACATCTCTGGACGAGCTATGCTAGCTGTAGCTGCAGTGCTCTAACTTAATGGATTCTATAAAAGTCTGAAGGCACAGACTGAAAAAACAGTGTTGGATGAACAAGAGGTGGACATGTAGCGTTACAGCACAGAGAAGATGAAGAGTTTGGATCAGGAGGTCTGCTGGAGGAAGGGATGAAGCACAGAGAGGAGGAGACAGGTGGAGTAAGAGATTGGATTGGAAAGGAAGAGGAGAAAGACGACGGCTGAGACCCTAAAGGAATGATGCTGAGGAGAAGAACAGGAGAAACAGGAAGCTGCATCAAAGTGAAGACATGTTTGTAGACATAAACCCTCCAGGTGAAAGTAAAGCACTGATGGATGAACTGCTACTATCTTCACTGCAGCCTGACCACCTGAAACCGTTAGAAAAAGATGTGACAGAGTAAAGAGTGACAGAGTCCAGGATCACTGAAGCAGCCTGAGGTGTTAAAGGAGAGGACAGTGGTGGACAGACAACATTAAATACATGGAGTTCATAAAGACTCACAACACTGAGGTTATGTTATTTTTAGGTCTGAAAATACAAATCCTTAATATACTGCTGAGCATCTGTCTCGTATTGATTCAAGTATATTAAATATAACTGACTATTAATTTAAGCATATAGCACAAGTCTTTGTCTAGTGGTTATATATACACTGCTCAAAAATTGAAGGGAACACTTAAATCACACATTGGATCTTGATGAAGGAATTATTCAAGTTGAAAATCTTTACTGATGTACTTTGTATAATTTGTTGAGAACAAAATGACGTAACAACAATCAATGGAAACCAAAATCATCAACCATTGAGGGCTTGATTCAAAAATCGCACCAAAAAGCTAAGTAAAACAGTTAAATCACAGGATGATACAACTTGTGTGAATTTCATCATCAACTCATAATGTGACTCAGTAGTCTGTTGTGGTACTTGGCAGGGTCAGGGTCCACTGCACCAGGAGGAACCCAGGGGACCACTGCACCAGAATAAGGTCTGACAATCACTCTGAGGATTTCATCCTGGTACCTAACAGTCAGGTCCCTCTAGAGGAGGTCAGGCCCTCATGGAGTCTCTTTCTGATAGTCTGGTCAGAAACAGGCAGACCAGTACCCTGCTGGAGGTCATGTTGTAGGGCTCTGGCTGTGCTCCTCCTGTTCCTCCTCAAACAATGGAGCAGATACTGGTTCTGCTGCTGGGTTGATGCCCTTCTCCTTCCTGTCCAGCTCTCCTGGTGTAACGGCTGGTCTCCTAGTATCTCCTCCATGCTCTTCAGACTGTGCTGAGAGACACAGCAAACCTTCTTGCATCCACATGTATGGATGTACCATCCTGGAGGAGCTGGACTACCTGTGCAACCTGATTGGGCTGCAGGTACCGCCTCATGCTACCAGTAGTGACAAGAACACTAGTAAAACACCAAACTAGAGAAGAATCAGTCAGGAAGGATGAGGAGAGAACAACTGTCTGACACCACATGTAAAAACATTCTCTTTTTGGGGTTGTGTTGTTTTTGTCTCTCCATTACACATGTTGTCACTTTGATTTGCACCAAAGCAGGAGAAACTGATTCACAATCACTTTGCTTCCTAAATATACAGATTGATATCCCTGCAGTTTAATTGACTTGGTGTTAAACTGTGATGATTTGATAGATAGAGATTTTATTAAACCCCATAGGGAAATTTTGGTATTTTGATTCAGTGTTCCCATACTTTTTTTGAGCAGTGTATATATATGTAATGTTACTTTGGGTAGCTCTCTCTTTATTCACCATACATGTTTGCATCCCTGACAGACACACACTCACGTGTATCAATAGAAAATGTAACATACTGAAGCTCTGCTGGCATTTTGTCCTGTAGGAGGGTCGACGCTGTTCATTGAGACCTCACTGCGCCGCCCTTCTGGAGAAGCGGATCCTAAAGCAGAGGGCTCATTGGAGGTTACAGGTCAGTCAGGAGTAGTATCACTAAAAAAAACAACTATCCTTTTACACTGTTCACTATTATCCCTCAAATCACATATCAACATTGTGACAACAAACACAGAATGTGGGACAGGAAGCAGCTCTCAGTGATGATAACCCTTTAACTACATCCCAGACAAATTAAAGCCGGCCTCACACTACAGGGGAATCCGGCCCATTTCACCCCAGGTCATCCCTCCTGACGATCGGAGGAGGAAACTAGTCTTCAAACTTTAGTTGGTCCTGATGTTTGGCCCAGATTATCTGGTGGTGGAGGTGTTTACAGATCCAGTCTTACACCCCCTGATCTGCTTGTGGACAATCAGAGCTGCCCTGATAATTTTCAAACATGTCAATTTTTCAGGAAATCTGGGTGATTACATCATTACTTTCTGAACAGGATCACATGAGCTAATAAGACAGACATGCTGGAGCAGCAGATGACGCTGCCAAGCAACGGTGAAAACTCCTACATATTTGACCAGATATCCACCATATTTCTGACACAGATCGTATATTGAGGAAAATACAGCATAAAGTTTCACATCAAGTAAAATGCATGCATCGCCATTTTGTCTTCCTGCTTTGCTGTCCACATGATGACCTGATCCGGCCAATCGCTGAGCAGAATTTGGCGTTCATCTTTTACAAAACAAAAGCTGTTTCTCTTCACCAAAAGACCAAATTATAAGGTAAAGATGTAATGATCTGTTAATGTATAGCTAAAAGCTGCCCAAAATGTCCACAGATAAATATATGCTTAGAGATTCTGACTGTCTCTTAGAGGAAATGGGTTAATTGTAATGATTTTCACTTCCCCATTGTCACTGGCTCAGAAACAGAATACAATGGCAGGTCATCTGCTAGCAAACTTGGATGAATGGGCAAGAAGCCAATATGAGTACAACGTATGTGGAAGTCAACACTGAGATAAGGAGCACTCAGTGGGGGGGGTCAACACTGAGATAAGGAGCACTCAGTGGGGGGGTCCCAGCTTGGACTCATCTGATCTCAATAAAAGTTACACCAACAATCCCAGCTCATCAAGCTGGTTCATGTTGTGTCTCATCCATCAGTCAGTTCAATCATTCAACAATACCTGCTGCTCTTCAAAATAATCAATTAAGCAAAGTAGAAATCTAAACCCTATATAAATACAGGGTTCAGCCTAATCTTCAGAATAAATCCCTGACTATTCCTTGACTTTTCCATGACACATTTAAGAAATTGTCTGACCAAACAGCACCATGAAACAATGAAAAGCAGTCCATTTAAAAGCCTTCCTCAAACCTTATAGATCATCTATATGGATGTGTTATGTTATTCCCAGACCTGGATGTTTTAATGATCTCCCTGACTTTTCCCTGACCAGTATTAGGATGTATATTATTTTTCAATCTTGTCCCAGCTAGTCTGAACCCTGAACTATGACTGAAAAGTACTGAATGACTGTTGTAGATTCATCTACATACTTAGTTTGTTGTTTGTATTAATTTGATCTGATAATCTGAGATTAACCTTTTTTTTGTTAAGATTCTCAGTTTATATTGATTATAAGTATAATATGCTGGATTTATCAATGCAATTTTATTTTGATAATTTTTATTATTTTATAGAATGAATAATTCTATAATTTCTGAGAGATTCTGAAAGATCAATGGATAAAAAAATATTCTGTATATCATGATATTTTTCTGATAAAGGTTCATTTATAAATGGAGAATATATTCTATTTTTACCCTTCAAAAAGCACCAGATGTCACCAAATCATCTAGATGCCATTGCTGGCTACTCAAAAACTTGTGGAATACTCTGTACGTTGCCCTCTTTTGTTTTCAATATGGCTACAGCTTAAACAAACACATGGCTCACCTGCTGTTCTGAAAACGGAATATAATTCAGGATAATATAAGTATAAATAAATATAATATAAATATAAGTATATAATTAAAATATAATAACAAATGTCACCGGTCATCTGGGCATTTTATAGTTCTAGAAAATGTGTTATATATATATGTATTATTATCTAAAATGAAATGTGCTCAGCTATCTCAGTATCTGATGTGATCAGTGATCAGTTCTCATTAATATACAGATAAGTTGTTCATACTCTCATTTCCACTCCCCTACAGCCCTCCTCTCTTTGCCTCCTTTGGTGAAGGAGAGTTGAAACAGTGACACCGAAAAAATATTGTCTGTGTAAAATTAAAGAAATGAAGAAAAACTCAAAGATTTTCATTGAAAAACATCAAAATACAAAAGAAGAAAATCATTTTGATGTCTGTTTTATTTTTCAGTGGAACTTAACTGTGTTTATTAACAAAAATGTGTTTCAGCTTCAGTGTTTAGTTTTTTTTTTAAATACAAATGTTTCAATGTCAAATTTTAATTTTAATGATAAAGTCACTGTTGTAGCCCTAAAACACAAAAATATGTAGAGGATGAGCATGAAGAGGTGGTGATCCAGAGGAAGGTAGGGTCTTCATTCTTCAGCTCATGTTGTTTGAGTTAATGATGCACAAACACACACACACACCTTTTTGTCAGTATATGGAGGATTTTTGGTTTTGGAGCAGTGAGACCAGAGAGCACAGCTGATTGTTTAATCAACTATTGACTTCACTGTTTCTGTCTGATTGACTGACAGTTTTATTGATTACTGACCGAGAACTGACTTGTAATATTGTTGATTAAATGTAAAAATACTTTTGGTGTAGTACATTGATACACCTTGTGGTGCAACCTGGACACATCGTCAGTGATGGACCCGGGGTCTTTGGGGGTTATCATCAGACACCTTTACCGGGGAGATCTGGGGCCTCATTTATAAAGCTGTGCGTAGGATTGGCATCAGAAGGTTCTCTAAATGTGGCGCACCTGTACGAGCTTCATGACACACCCACAGTTGCCCATAAAAAGCCAGTGAGACGCCCCTGATTAATATTAATGATTACTGAAATAATTAGGAGCATCATGGAGAAATCACAACGAAGGACCTTAAATAGAAACTTCACACAATGTGAAGTTGAAGTTCTTGTCGGAGAGGTGGAAACAAAAAGAAAGGCAACACTATTTGGAGGACACTCTGCTGGAGTATCAAACGCCAAAAAGGCCCTACAATGGCAGCAGGTGACCGAAGCTGTTAATGCTGCTGCCTCAGAAGGTCGGACTGTGGCAGATGTCAAAAAGAAGAAGTCTGACCTGAAAGTTAATGCAAAGAAGTGCATTGCGTTACACCGGTGGAGTGAGTGTGCCACGGGGGGGTGGAGTCGGGAAACCAGAGCTCACCCCATTTGATCAGAAGCTGGCATAACTGGAGAATCTCTCCTGAGTTGTGACGGAGGCGGAGGGAGACACAGATTCCATGCAGGGCGGATGGCATGACTCAGGTAGGAAGATAGTATTTATTTGTTTTACGCGTGTAAACCAGATACATTTAGGTTGTGTTAACACATTCATGCACACAAAATTGGACTCTATTTACAAAAAGTGGGACTTTATTCACTAAATAGTTTCTCTTTTGTAGTTGCTGTATGTTGCAGCGGGGTCAGCTGTGGTGCAGCAGAGGAAAGGTGTGCGCCCGGCGTCTCCACTCCACTTCATGCACCCCAACCTGCAGCAGCTGTGTCCTCACAGAGGCTGTTCCTCAGAGGCAAAATGATACGATCAGTGCAATAAATGAAGTTGCAAAAGAATTGCAAGAAATTAATTTTTACAACCGATGCATCGCGTTAGCACGCTGGAGCATGACACCAGCGTTTGTCTCAAACCTTTGGGGAAAGGGGTCGGGGTCCGGTTCAACACGACTATCTGCATCAGGGGGTAATGGCCCATTCTTCATCTGTGCCACGATGTGAAGCACAGCACACGCCCCCCACAATGTTATACACTTTTTCGGGCTTGTATAGCAGAATTCCTCCTGAAGCATCAAGACAATGCCATCGTTGACAGGATTTGAATTTGGGCTGCACGGGATGGTTCCTGTGGGTGCGTCGCTGTAATGCTGGGCAGAGTGCAGCACAGCGATCCAAGAGGACCGCTCGTCATTATTGGCCAGAAGGTCCTGATGGTCCCTGAAGAATCGCTCCCTTTGAAGTCATCCGTTCGCCACATCTTCCAACAGTGCCAAATCAGCCATTGTGTGTCATTTAGCATTGCGATAACACTCCTTTTTATATCCACCTATTTGATAGAACCTAAAAAGCTACAGGTGTGGGGATTATCCATATTGTAAATGACAGACAGTTCTGTGCGACTTGTTAAAATATTAATAATGATAATAATGATGATGTTATTTGTATAGCAGCTGTCAAAGCACGGTTACAAAGCCCACTACACAAAACGCATTTAAAATGTAGAGATAAATCAAAGTAAGAGCCATAACAAGTGAACACACTATGAAACAAGAATATACTATAACCTAATAAAACCAATAAATGAAAGTGGCATCGAAAATGGCTTACGTGTCTTTTGACCAATGGTTTACTTTTTTATTTATGAGAATGAATTTCAATGATACATAAATATTGTTTGATGATTACAGGAACATCTGACTGTTCATTTCCAATGACAGATTTATCTGTTTATATTTATTCTCCAGGGAGGATCAATCAAACATCTGTTTGATTATTTTTTGTAAAATTGAGTGGTTATATTTGGATTTATTTCACACACTGGTACACTCCGTACTCCGTTTCTCCGTTTCATCCTTTCACCATCTGAGTCGTAGTTTCTCCAGTTTCTGTGCGTACGCATGGGTCAGAGCTGGCGTGGAGGACCGCATATTCTCCCGTCAAGTTTGCTTTTTATAAATCCCACGGATTGCGTACGCAGCGTTTATAAATGAGGTCCTAGGCCCTGACTCTTGTCCAGGTAGCCTGCTACACCCCTGCTCAACCTGTGCCAACACAAAGCCTGTCCAGTGGCCTCCAAGATGATCCTGATTGCTCTCCGTCTTTGCAGTCCACAATTCCCTAAGAGTCCCAGGACCCTGTGTAGAGACTCACCTGCGACCCCCTTTATCCCACTTCAACAGGTTCGCAGTGGGCATTCCACCCATTCCGCTGACATTCACCTACCAAATTTGGCTCTCTTCCTATCTTGGGCCTTTTCTATTCGGTCTTCCCAGAGGACAGTTAGATCAAGCAACACAACTTGCTTGGTTGCCATGGACATCAAGACCATATCTGGTCGGGGTCTCCTTAGGTCAACAGGGACCATGAAGTCTCTTGCTGTAGCGAGCAGTCCACCCTTGGTCATTGGTAGTAGCCGAGACTTCTCCTCTGCTCGAACAAAGGTGATGATGTGCTTTGTTGAATGTTGCCACTTGCCGTAGCTGATATCAATGCAGATGGTGTCTGCTACTGCCCACAGATCCTGGTCATGGCACAAACAATACCGCCCCTCTCCCAAGGCCTTTGAACATCAGCTGAGGATATGCTGCAACAATCCCCTTTTCTGGTAGAATTTGAGTCCATGAGGCGCCAGTTGAAGAGATTAGAGAGAGTCGGTATGCCGTCGTACACTGACCAGACCAAGAGCTTGAACTGGTGCGTCTCTGCCTTCCAGAGTTCTGCCCAGGTTATCTTTCGGCCAGTTATATGCTCCCACTTCATCCAGGAACCCGGCTGCCCATTACGACCATCCTGCTGAAGTGGGCTTCCTTTACCTCTGGACATATCTCTTCCTTGATTAGCTTTCGCCTCTCCTTCCCTGTACTTGTTCCTGTGCTTAAATGTAGCAATGTCTTTGATTGCTCCTAAGCCTGGTCTGACCAGTTGCCGCAGTGTCCATCAAGATGCTGTGCCATTACCTTGCTTGCTCAACTACCTTTTGGACATGCCACTTCCTTCCTGTTTTGACATCGACACCCGCTGAAGATACCTTGGTGCGAGCGGAACCATGGTAGAAGCAGGACTTCTCTGACTCAGGTGACCCTGAACTCCACTGCCAGCCTTCTGAAGTGAAGCTACCACTTGATGTTATGCCCATAATGGGTGTTGCTGCTTAGGCTCCATGAGAGGCCTTTTCACCTGGACAGGAACTGGATAATCTTATGTGTGAAACCCTCCACAGTCGTGATTGGGACTTCATAGATCAGCAGTGGCCAGGGGAGGGCAGGATTCCATTTATAATAATAATTAAACTAGACCTTGAATTTCCGGGAAGCCCTGACTTGTCCACAACAGAGAAAGAACGTTGAGTTCATCGCTGGTTGCTTAGCACTACTGTGTTCATCAGATCGCTGGTGAACACCTTGCCCAGGCTCTTGACTGGTTTTTCTGTCACAGATGGAAATTTGGTGTTTCCCCAAAAGAAGCAGAACATTCTTGCCCATGTGATGAGCCACCTGCATCCAGGCACTAATGTTGTAGTTACCGTCAGGTCGTCCATGAATGCTCTGATCCATTTCTGCAGACTTCACAAGCATATTCATGGCCAGTGCAAACAGAGCCATGGAGATTGTGCAGCCAGTGATGATGCCCCTCTCTAGATGATGCCATGCTGATGTTGAAGTCCCAGAGGACATCCTCAGACTTAAGTTGTTGTAGTAGTCAAGGATGAGGTTTTGGATCTTCTCTGGGATGTGGTGTCTGGTCAAGGCTGATTCCAACAGCTTGTGATGTGCAAGCGTTCACAAATTCAACCACAGCACTCCTCACAGTCTCCCCTGCTCCCCACTTCTCTGATCAGCTTCATTTTATGTGGAGTAACTGGTAGCGTAGCTCACTACACTTTACCAATGGCTTCTAGCCCAAACTGGATCCTCAACAGAGACCACATTAAAGATGTTTGTGCTTCTCTGCAGGTCAACTGGGCGACGTTATGAAGGAAAGTGCTAAGATTGCTTCAACCTTTGCCAGAGCCTTTCTGATGACCCAGCAACCAGAAAATCACTTCCTGGTCAACTCGCACCTGCACCTGCATGTCCCTGAGGTAACCATGATATAACCAAATGACTTACTGTCTATTTAGCTTAATCTTTTTATTCTTTGTACATATTTCTACTACCTAGTATGGAAAAATACCTTTTATTTGTTAAGCATTATACAAAATGTATTAGTCAAAATGGATGTAATTTCTGTTTGTCTGTTAATGTCACCTGTTTCTAGGGGGCAACTCCTAAGGACGGACCAAGTGCTGGCTGCACCATTGTCTCAGCACTGTTGTCCCTGGCAACCAACCAGCCAGTGCGACAGAATTTAGCTATGACTGGTGAAGTGTCACTTACTGGCAAAATACTGCCAGTAGGTGGAATTAAAGAGAAAACTATAGCTGTAAGTGCAAAGCACACACACACACACACACACAGATATGAATGGTTCCTAACATCTGTTAAAAAAAGGAACAATGACGTGACATACGGTTGTGGTTAAATTGAATTTTTGAATAGCACTCATCTGATTTAGCATTGCATCAATTTAACATTGTTGCTCTTGGAACATAATTTTATGCCCTTGCTTCAGCAATAGCTGTGGCCAGAGGCATCCTGTTTTCTGGTTGTCCATCTGTCCCATTCAGTTTCTTTGAAGAAATTTAAAGTAGTTTTTCAGGGTTTTTTTTTCTTTTCTTTTTTTGATAATATAGTGCTAATATAAACATTTGGGAGCGGATTTTGTTTTGACAGCCAGGAAACTGTGATAAAGGTGTTAGTGAAGTACGTGGTCTCTGACTGTTTTCTAGTTTGAGCTGTTTGACAATGCATAATGATTGGGTTGTATTTATATTTATATTGATATTACTAAGTAGTGATGGTAAAGGTATGCAAAGTGTGCGTTGATAGTGGTCACACGATGTGCACTGATCCAGTCCTTTCTCTACAGTGAGATAACTTTACAATTTCAATCCCAGTAGTGTGAGCGAAGGTTTGGAAAGGTGCCACCCAGGATTTATTTCCATAAATCTTTCCTTATGTGCGGTGGTTTATTACTCCAGAGAAAGGAAGAGATCATCCACTCCTGCTAAAATGATACATGCTTCATTGATTACTTTCACAACTGACAATCTGGCCGGTACTTGTACAGATATTTCTGTGGGCCAACATGGTGGATGAATCGGCAAACTGACAATCCTTTGGCCCAACTGCTGTGTTTTTGTAGAAGTCATTTTAAAATAAGTTTCAAATGTACAGTATATGCTGGATTAGATTGATCTGGAGTTTTTGTTCCTGTCAGGCCCGTCGTGCTGGTGTGACCTGCATCATCTTGCCAGCTGAGAACAGGAAGGACTTCTCTGACCTGGCAGACTACATCACCCAGGGCCTGGAGGTTCACTTTGTGGATCACTATAGCCAAATTTATCCCGTCATATTGCCTCAGAACCAGTCATAACCTCCTGTCATCTAAAGCACTAAAACCAGCCAAGATGGACGAGGACTTCTTTCTATGACAGAAGCCAGACTTGAACCCTCATGTTATTCAGGTTGTTGTCAGTAAATCCAGTTTCGGTGTTTAGTTTGGACTCTGAGCTCCTGCTTTGGAGGATGTACTGCCTTGGCACTACATTATATGTTCCACAATCATCCAGTGGAAGAGCTGGATTGGTGATCCTTCACATAGAATTCAGTTTCAGCCACCGTAGGACCCCCTAATGTAGGAAGACCCATCATGTGCCAGATGATGACATCACTGGACTGAAACCATGAGTCCAACTCTGCCAAAGATGGACTTACACATTAAAGTGAGGATGATGATGATGGCCAGGGTGTGTTGTCTCTAATGAGCAGAAGTTGGGCTGGCAGCTTCTTTACCCACGGCCCTCATTATACACGACTGTGGATGGACTCTTATTTTATATTATTATTATCTGTGATGATTATGATAAAATAAATTTAATTAGAATAATCACAGTTCTGCTGGCTGTTCATTATAATCATGCTGTAAAGGGAATTCCGTGGGGAGATTTGTTTGGATTCCCCCAGCTGATCGCCATTTCCCCACCAGGTTCCCGTCACTTATGTGCAAAACACGTTCATGTGTGTCAAAACTGGGCTGATGTTTACGAAACAGACCACACAGACACAGTCAACTCCATTGCCTTCCTACTATGATAGTCCTATTATTGCTCATAGACTACATGGACTGATGCTGTGATGTATACGCTTTGTGCAAGGCCAACAGAAATTGGATCGCTAACATTAAAAAAAGGAGTCTGTAATGTTAAGCCTAACGTTTACATGCAGATCTATATCTCGAGAGGCAACATTTAATATCATCCAGCCATATCAGCCCTCATTAGAGACACATTTACAGATCAGATGTTTCAACACTCATACACTTACTTTAGCAGGAGACTCCTAGCGTTTTTTAAGGCCTATCTTAAAATCTGTTGCTTTGAGCTATTTGAACTGTTCTTGGCTGACCAGGATTCAAAACCTAGTCTCCTCTTTCCAGGGCAACTGTGGGTACCCGGTGAGAAGAGGCCCACTGGAGCAAGACACACATGTAATACATAGAATACTGCTGTAACAGCAGGCCCAAGAAGTTACATGTAATGAATGTGTGTACAATGAAAGAGCACAAGATCAGCATCCAGCCATCACAGAAACCAAAGAACTGCCATAAACCCCTGCATACAGTAACAGTAGTCCTAGAGGTAGATATAAGATCAAGAAGGGAAGGGAAGTTAGTCTACTAATAGGTGCAGAAGAACATGAGAGACAGGTCCTGGATGAAGAACACAAACAGCAAGATGTCCATAGGTGAGGCTCTAGAGACTGCCAAACAAAGACTCATAGCTCTGGGTGCTAGGCTGAGAAGATACACCAGAGAAGCAGAGGCCATGAGAGTAAATGGCCTGTTGGCCAAAGGTCCATCCAGGATATACTCCTAGCTGCAAGGGAACAACAGCACAAGAGCAGACCCACCCAAAGCTGAGACAGCAATGCTGGAAGTCCATATGGAAGAAGAGGCAACACCAGAGGGTCAGAGCACCAGCTACTAGTCGACAGAGCAATCACCCAAGACTCGTAAGACTAGACAGACCAACCTGAGCACTGCCTGGATCGACTACAAGAAAGCCTATGATTCAATGCCCCGCACATGGATACTGGAGGGTCTGTGCACTGATCACCTGACAGACAACACCACACACTACTCAAAAAACAAATATTTAATATACATTTGTCTAATATTTTATTCAAATATCCCGCCACCCCCGTGGACCTCGGACTTTGGTAAACCTTTTCAAGCACTGAAACAGTTTGTCCACACGAGTGAAGGTCGTTTTCACAAGAGATTTGAAGAATTTCAGAAATTAGAATTCAACTGTTGAGGTTTGGGTCAAATGGTCTCTTTACACATTGCTGTAGGAAAAATATTCCAGAAAGCTGAGACTGTAGTGTAAATCTTCATATAAAACACCTGGGTATTATTTTGTATTCAAGCACCTTAAAAAGGTCAATTCAATAAAATATGTAAAAAGAATAATGTAAGAAGAATATACCCTCAGAACCCAGAGGGTTAAAATATTGATTGATAAGCATTTCTTTGCTTCTCTTGAATGGATTACAGGGCGGTTGTCTCAGCGGTAGAGTCACACAGCAGTGGTTGATCTAGGATCTTACTGCCAGTTATATATAACATCCATGAACATTTCTATATTCAGTGAGATAAATATATAGTTCACCAGTCATTCCTTGTTTGTCATTGGCTCTATAGCTTTGAGCAAAGACACATTTAATTGAATATATTTTGCAAATTGTACTTTGTTCAAGCAATTGTGTTTGTCAAAAATAGAAATAAAATAAAAATTAAAGAATAGAAAGGAAATAAAAATCTTTAATTTTCATATTTCTTTAATTTTAAATCTTTAATCTTTAATTTTAAACTGGATTGCATGTTAAAAAAATACATAGACACTTTTTATTCCAAATATGTGAAACATAAATTACTTTGAGCATGAGGTCATTCCATTCAAACGATCGACAAGATATTTTGTATCAAATCCTTCAAAGAGTCACACGTGGGGGTGAAGGGGGACGAGAAGGTGGATGAATTAGCAAAGAAGGCACTAAGAAAAGGAAAAATAGAAATTCAAATCAACATCAGTAAAGCAGAAACTAAAAGTTTAATATGGAGGAAGGTCACCCAGATGTGGCAAGAAAGGTGGAATGGAGAGAGAAAAGGAAGACATCTAGTACTCCAGTCACAAGGGTAGGTGGTGGACAGAGGTGAGAGGGAACAGTATTGATGGGGTTAAGGTTTGGGCACTGTGCATTGAATAAAACACTGAATCTTGTTGGGAAGCACCAGACAGAGTTGTGTGAGGGAAGTCAGGAGGAGGAGTCAGTGGAACAAGTACTGAACTCTAGGAGGTATGAGACACAGAGGGAGACAATGAGGAGTCACTTGAGGGAATTAGGGGTGCAGGAGTTTACACTAAAAGGTGCTGAGCATGGGTGAGAGAGCACAGGTCAGGGTGTTGTTAGATTTCTTAAGTCCCACAGGGCTCTTTTACAGATATGTAGGATATGAGGAGTAGGGAAATAGGAATAAGAATGAGGAAGAAATTGTATAGATAGCAAGAGGTATAACACGAAGGTGGTATGTAGGCAGGATTTATTTTTATCATTATTTATATTTATTTATGTATTTTTCTTTCTTGTTTGTTATTTACATTTTTTGGGGTTATAAAAAGATTGTAAACAAAGTCTCTGGTCAACACTCCGGAGCAGATGGTGGCGATAATGCACCAATCAGCTGGATGCCAACCGCCATAAAACAAAGAGAAGAAGAAGATAAAATGCTTTAGAACAGGTTGTAATGTGTTTGTGTTATGGGTCCATCTAGTGGTTATTGCTGGTATCCTACGTGAGCTCAGCAGAAAAACCTGTTTTTGTAGAGAATGTGATGTTAGCTGACTGACTTGTATAATGTAAATAACTATCTAGTTAGCTAGCTGTTAATTTACCCACTGAATGGTCACGGTAGTCAACATCACAACAACTGGCTCCTAAGCTACTGTAGTTTAGCATTGGGCTACAGTAGCTTCCAGTTTATTACAAAATAAACGTGTAATAAAATGTTTCAAAGTGTTACAAAGGGTGTCACTTTTCACAACTACAGTTTTTCTTTCTGCTTTGGTCATGTGACAGAGAGAGGAGTATACAGAGACCGAACGGCGCGTGCTTACATGAATTAGATTTGAATCCGATTTTTGTTACTTTTATTCTGAAAGATTGGGGCGGAAGTGGTTTGCGTGTTGCTGCTGTCTGAACACAGCTGACTTCACACTGGTCCTTCAAGCTAATTGGCATCAGCTAATTGGCTGAGGGGTTTGCTGGATGTTGGGATTTAGCGGTGGCCCACACGGTCTTCTCCCCGGGCTGTAGGATCCTCCATCCCGCATTCTCACACCGCAGCGGCTGTTCCGCTCGTCGCGTTTGTTTCCATCGTTTCTTCTGTTCGCAGGATGCGACGGGCCCACGGTGCTCTGCGCCCGGTGGAGACTCTCATCAGCTGCTGTTCTGCCTCTGGATCCCTGAGCTTCATCTTCAACACGGAGAATAAAGAGAATAAATAGGATCCTAAAAATAAGAGGGAATCAGAAGGTGCCGAGTGAAGCAGCCTCCATCTTTCCTCAGCCTGGTATGAAAGAACAATGAAACGTCATTTATCCTCATGTGTTTGTGCAGAAATATCTGGAACGTTGTTCTGCTTAAGGTTTTTTTCTACATTGAGGTCATACTGATACACAGACACACAGATCAGATGTGTTATTGTGTGACTGAACTCAGTTGAGGCCTACAGCACCGCTTCAGCAGCTACATTTATCAATGAGATATCAGTTCATGGAATGACTTCCTTCACAGGAACCTCATCAGAGCTGACCTGAAGGAACTGTACATTGATTCTGAAATATAAACAGTATAAAAACATAATGGTGTTTCCCATACTGAAAAAAATCAAATATAAGAAATAAATAGTTGATTTAAGAGGATACAGACAGCAGAAAAGTGACTTTATCTGCCAGTACAAAAAGATCATTGTACTTGCTAAGATCTCTTGAAATAAGTGTTGATCCTCTCAATCCAAGGACTTTGAGTTGTCATTGTTATATAATGAAGCCTGGACGACCGGGTTTCTTTTAGGCATAACTTTAATGCTGCTCGTGAATCAACATACAGCTACGGCTCTGGTAGTCAGCGTAACAACAACGATACAGTTCCACTTCCTGAAAACATCATCAGTCAAGTACGGGTTTTTCTTTTAAATTGGGGTCTGTTTATTTCAACAAAATGTGAAATGTACCCCTGCAAACATGTCTTATTTCAAACATTCCAATATGACCTTAAACACTTTAAACATAAATTCTTCCAAAGCATTTTTACACACTGTAAATGCTGCAAACTGTTATATTCAACTTAGATTCTCTTATGTAACTATTTACCTCAAAACCATTCCTCTTCAACTATATATGACATCTTTTCCAGAAAACAAAACACTTTAAATGTCGTATGGGTATACTTCATCTTTTCTGTATTTAAGTGGTGGTCTCACTTGTCTACCAAATCTGGTTTGATATGAGTAGGTTTCAGATTGTTCATTAGGTGTTTCTTGTTGGTTTGTAACCTCTGTGTACTCTGGTGAGTGTGTGTGTGTTGCAAGATTGTCTTTTGTGTCAGTTTTTTTGTCCCTGAGTTCAGCTTCAGGTAAGTGTCTTGTACATCTGAAGATGGAAAGGCTTTCTCCTCTGTTTTCCTCAGATATTTCCTGTTTCTCCTGGACAGTCTCCCATCATGTGTGCGAACCACAAAGGATTGTGGCTGTTCATGTTGGTGCAGGACCACAGCTGGCTGCCATGTCTCTCCTCTCTGCATCCTGACATTCTCTCCTGCCTGCAGCTCCCTTGTTTGTCAGTTGAAGTAGAGTTCTTGCTTCTTTTGCCTTTCTCCTAACTGTCTGCGTACCTAGACAGTTCCTTCAGGAGTGAGCAGTGAGGTGGATGTTGGTAATGTTCCTTTCAGCCGCCATCCCATCAGCAACTGCGCTGGAGATAATCCTGCACTTTCCAAAGGTGTGCTGCGATACTCCAAAAGTGAAATGTACGGGTCATCGTTATTACACTCAGATTTCTTCAGCAGATTCTTAATAGTCTGTTCTGTCCTTTCAACCTGACCATTTGACTGGGCGTTACCAGGCCTGGATGTGATGTGTCTGAATTCCCAACTTTCTGCAAAGTCTGTGTCTCTCAGCTTGGTGATTTCTGGAAACTTTCAGAAATAATCCACACATAGCAGAAACTCAGATCCTCTGTAGTGAAACAGATCGGTCCCTTCTTTCTCCCACGGTCTGGGTTTGCTGTTCCTGTGCTCATTACAGATTGCACACTGAGACATCATCTCCTCAATGTGTGAAGACATGTTTGGCCAATACCAAATATCTCTGGCTCTTTCTTTGCACTTAACAATCCCTCAGTGTGACTCCTGGATTTTGTTAAGCATTTCTGGTCTCAGCTGATGTGGAACTATCAGCTTAGCTGCTTTAAACATCAGTCCAGATGTGTGTGGGATTTCATCCCTAAATGTCCAATAGGGCTGAATGTCTTTTGAAACTGCACTTCTTTCATTCGGCCATCCTCTTAATGTGCTGTCTTTCAGTGGTTGCAGTTCCGGGTCCTCTGCTGTAGCTTTTCTGAACTTTCTCAGCTTTTTCTCTGAAATGTGCAGCTGAGGTGTGACCATGTTCACCTTTAACTCCTTCTCTAGCAGATCCTCCTTCTGCTCTTAGAGGAATGCCCAACTTAATGTGTCTGCAATATGCAGCTCTTTGCCTGGCCTATATGTGACTCTAAGGCCCAATCCCATTTCTTGTTTTTGTTATGAAGAAAATGTCGATAATACGTTTTAAAAAATTATTTAACCTTTATTTAACCAGGAAAAAGTCTCCATTGAGATTTAAAATCTCTTTTACAAGAGCGTCCTGGCCAAGACAGGCAGCAGCACAAACAGGTAGTACAACAAACAGCCATACAAATACAATATCATTGCCTTACAAAAATTTACAAAACATCAAAATGTTAATCAGCATTTGTCACCAGTCAACAACATCAAGGATCAGTCAGGGGCTACATAAGTCATTTACAGCTAGATAATTCTGCATCTAAATCATTTAAAGTAGCTTTAAACGCACTTAGAGAGACCAGCCCTCATACATATTTGAAATAGCAGTAAACTAATATGACCTGAAGGTCATCATAATTTTTTAACAAAGAAAATACATTTGTGGGTTTTTTTTGTTGCCTCTGGAACATTTTCCACGATCTTGCCGATGATTCACAAGATATTCTGGCTGATATCTCCGACCCCTCTGTTTGAAGGGTGCCTCTGAAAACTCCTCTGTTGTGCTTCCTCCCAGTGCCACTCTGTGTCTCCTTCAAGCAGCTGCCTTAAAGGAGCACTACTGTCTGACAGGTTAGGTAAAAACTTGGCTAGATACTGGATCATTTCTATGAATCTGAGCAGCTCCTGTTTGCTCTGTGTCAGAGGTAGCTGTGTCACTGCTCTCACCTTTTCCTCATCCGGTCTCAGTCCCATGGCGCTGAGTGTGTGTTCAATCAATTTGATTTCTTTTGTCCTTATTAAGCATTTGGGTTTGTTCAGTTTGAGGTTGTACTCTCTTGCTCGTTCAAACAACCTCTTCAGCCTGTGGTCATGTTCCTCTTTGGAATCTCCTCATACAAGCAAGTTGTCAATGATGTTTACAACACCATCCAGATCCCCAATCATCTGTGCTACTGCCCTCTGGAAGACCTCTGGCGCTGATGAAATCCCAAATGGCAGTAAATGTGCAAAGCTTTGAACTTTCCTCGTCTAGTTTTATCTGCCAAAAGCCCTGAATAGCATCTAGCACAGAAAAGTACTTAGCGTTTGTCATACGAGAGACTACTCCCCCCTCTGTTAGCAGTGGGTAGTGTTCCCATTTTATTGCTTGATTCAAGTCTTTTGGATCCATGCAGATACAGATTTTCTTGGGTGTGACTACTGTTACCATGCTGTTAACCCACTTAGTTGGCTCAGTCTGCCTTGCTATCACTCCCATTTTTTGCATGCGCTGTAGTTCTTCAACTACTCTGTCCCTGAGTGCTACTGGGATCCTCCTGGGAGCGTGCACGACAGGTGTTACTGTCCGATCTATCTGTATGTGGTGCTGGCCAGGGATGCCAGCACCATATACCACTCTGGCTGGTTGGCATGTGTTTGTGTGTAAAATACCAGATAGTGAGGAAAAGGCGTTGAGTAGATCTTCATAGTCTTAAAGAATGTCATTCTCTTTTCCAACTTCATGCATTCTTTTAACTAAGCCTAGTTTCAAACATGTGGCTCCTCCCAGTATAGCTGGAACATCTTCTTGTGTTGTGTCAATGTTTTTGACCTTTATACTCACATGTAAGTGCTCTCCTGCCCAGTGGTGCTATCTTGTGGCCAAAGAAAGCGACTAGTTTACTGTTACTAGCCTTGAGCCTGCCTCTAACATCAAGTGCATTAAAAGTTTTAACTGACATTGCATTGTAGTCTGCATCTGTGTCCAGTTTAAAAGTGACATATTTCTGATTTATTTTCAGTTTTTCTGTCCATATTTCTTTTTCAGGTCCTGTCTCTGCAGACTCCTTCACTTTGATGTGCTTTTCATGCTCCCTGTTGATTTTACAGATAAATATGTCATTTTCTTTCTCACTTTGCTCAACTGCATGCATTTGTTTTCCTTGCTTTCCTTCACTTCAGCTTTGTCTGTCAGTGCTTTGACTTGGCTAGTTGTTATCTCACTTGCACGGCAAATATCAATAGCTTTTTCTAATGTCAGATCTGCTTCTCTCAACAGTCTTCCTCTCACTTGATCATGAGTTATGCCACATAAAATCCTGTCATGTAACAGAGAGTCGTGTAATTGTCCAAATTCACAGTCCTTGGCTTTGTTTTTTAAATCCGTGACATATGCATCAGTAGTTTCAGACAGTTTCTGGGCTCGTGTGAAGAACATGTGCCGTATGTAAGGTAAGTTTTTTCTGGGCTCACGATAGTCCTGAAACTTCCTCTTCAGCACCTCTATTTTGTTTCTTTCCCCGTCTTGGAAGTCGAAAGTATTGCAGACTTTTATCGCCTCTTCTTCCGCGGCGTGAAGAAACGTTGCACACCGCACCTTCTCGGTCTTCGCTGTCTGTAGAGCTCGAAGTGCTGAATCCAGTTTCTCCAATTCTCTACAAGATTGCCTCGCAAACTCAGACTTGGTGGAGGTTGAAACTGCGCCATACTCTTAGAAATACTGCTGTGATTTGCTCTATGAAGGACCTAAATGACAAGGGTCGCTTCTATGCATTTGGTCGTGTGTTCTCCGGGTATGTCTCAACTGTCTTGAAAGTAGGCATTATGGGACCAAATTACTTCCCTGGAAAGAAGGAAGATCTATACATGAAGCCAGTTCAGAGGACCATTTTGATGATGGGCCGCTATGTTGAGCCCATCGAAGATGTGCCATGTGGTAAGATTGTGGGTCTGGTTGGAGTGGACCAATGCCGTGTCAAAACTGGAACAATCCCCACCTTGAGCAGTCACACAACATGAAAGTGATGAAGTTCAGTGACAGCCCTGCTGTGAGAATTGCAGTGGAGGCCAAAAACCCTGCTGATCTGCCCAAGTTGGTTGAGTGGTTGAAGCGTCTGTCAAAGTCTCCACTCAGACTTGGTGGAGGTTGAAACTGCGCCATACTCTTATTCCACCTTCACTTCTGACACCATGTTATATAATGAAGCCTGGACGACCGGGTTTCTTTTAGGCATAACTTTAATGCTGCTTGTGAATCAACATACAGCTACCGCTCTGGTAGTCAGCATAACAACAACGCTACAGTTCCACTTCCTGAATACATCATCAGTCAACTATGGGTACCTGCTAGGTACAAAACTGATTACATCACAATTGTTATCTTTTCCGTCATGAAATTATGAAATCAAGCACACAGTTACCATTAACCCATCTGAAACTATGTGAAAGGCAGGCTCCACCATCATCTAAGTCTGTATACCTGGAATATAGGTATTTAAAACATTATGTGCTATTATGAATTAACACATTGTGTTTAAATAAGTAATCCTGACTAAGATAAAAGTGCCTGTACTAGAAATGAGATAGTCCTGCTAAGAGAAATAAATAAATCTCAGGTAATAATGACCATATGAAAATGAAATATCCCACTGACCCCCTGAATTCATCAGTGACATATCCTCTATTGCTTTGAGTCTGGAGGAGTGGATATTGTTTTGGGTGTATGCTATAGAGAAGATGACCAACCTTCAGAATCACATTAAAATGATCTTTCCATGGAAAAAAAATCAAAATATTAAAAGTCACAACTACTTATCACAGTTAATTTATATGTAAAGTTTGTAGCAGACGAGTCAAAGATCAGTTGATGCTGACAGACCCTCCAATGTGGCTGAACTAAAGCAGGTCTGTAAAGAAGAGTCAAAGTTCAGCACAGTTGTAGGGTTAAAAAGGGTTAAAGATTGTGGTTATGATCGAAATGATCATATATTAATTATCATATTATAAAGTTATTAATTAACCAGACAGGGTTATTAAAAGAATACCTCGAGGAGCACCACCTTCCTAAAGCTATATTCCTAAGGTCGGAAGGATTCCCTAAGAAAGCTGTGAATATAACCCAGATTAATTAATTACTAAATAATAGCGTTTAATCAGTCTCAAATGAAGGAAGTTAAGTCCTCTATCGCAAGAACTAATGATTCCAGCCATCAACACAAAAACTTAGATTGGGTCTAAAAGAATCCATTTTATTATCAAGTTGTAATTTCACACAGCACACAGGAACAAACTAAAACTAAATTCAATATAGGATTATAACACAGAAAGATAGTCAAATGAAATCAGAGTGAAAGAGAGAAAATCAAACATAGCTATAATAAAACAAAATGATAGCGTGGTGATGTGAACCAAACTAAGGGGGTCTAAGGGAAGGTTTAAAGGGAAACTAATTCAGATAAATTGCGGATTATTAATGCCAGATTAGCCATGACGCTTTCCAAGACACAGAGATGTTCGGGTTAGCCTACTTTTCAGCCGGTTTCCGGGGCAGAGACGAGAGCACACTCTGGCGAGTCATCAGGAGGGGTCACCGACCGGATACTCACGGAGGATGCTGTTCGAAGTCCACCGGATCCTGGTCCCGAATCTCAGATGTTGAAGGGTCGCGGGGTGTCGTCTCTGGCTGGCGGCTTTGTTAACTTTTGACTCAACGGTCGTGTTCAGCTTGGCCGGGCTTTAACGGCGTTGAAGCGAGTTAACTTGGTTGAATTTAACAGAGTTAAGGTTAAGGTTACCAGGCCCTGCGCAGTCGCCTTTGTAACTATCACCTACGGGATAATGCAGCTCAAAGAATGGCTTAGTGAATTACCCAGGCGTGAGTAATCCACAGGTGAGCTTCAAATAAATTAGTTGAAGTGAAGAAATTCAACTATTAACAGAGATCGTAGGAAAGGAAGGCTAGCTAACTGTATAAGCTAAGTCTAAAAGAAAGGGGATAAAGAATTCTCTTCTGCTGCGGCAGGAGGGCGCGGGCTTATCCACGGGGTCACGGGGACCTCCGCGTTCAGGAGTCAGAGTTCATGTCTGGTGGAGGTAGGAGCAAGAGGTCGAGCGGCTTCGCGCCGTGCCTTTTGAAGTCTCACAGCTGCCGGAAGTAGGGGCGTGTTCTATCTTACTGTAGGCTATGAGGTCACATCACCAGCTGACATGGAAACAATGGGCTGGATATCTGAGTCTCCCCACTAGTGGGAGGCAGCGAAGCACACATGCAATAAAACAGTAACTCAAATGGGCACAGGCAGAAAATCACTGTGTGCTTATTACATTCAAAACAAGAAACACATTACATGAAGGAGAGAAACACACAATAATAAAGAACACATCAAAAATAATCCATCATTATTTCCAGATTCCAAAACCATGCAGATTTTGGATCCTGTAATTTGGAGTGGAAAGCAGTCTCATTGTCTCTTGAGTGGCAGGCTGATACCCTGGTGTGTCCGGTACTCAGCAAGGGGTCGGGAGGGGTGAAACCAGGCCACCTTTGATATGCTAAAGGAGGGCAGATGTTGTGTTGATACAGACTCCAAGGTGTGATTACGGGTGTTGTCTTTTTGTGAATTGTTGGTTGTAACTCCACAATGGTGAGCAGATTGTTGATCAAAGGGAATGACCACGTTTGATCATTCAAGCAAGGCGACACTAAAGCTGAAGTCGCAGGAGATGGTGAGGTGGGGGTCGACTGACCTAACCTCACCCTACACAGTGATGTCATCAGGAGGGTCCCATACTTTTTCCCACCACTGAATATATTATTGGTGTTAATCAGCTAAATAAAGTTAATCATTAATTAAGCATTAAGCATTAATTACAATAATAGCTCAGCATAGTTAGGATTTTTTTCCCCACAACATCCATAATGAATTGACTTAATTAGCAGACAACCACATGAAGAATAATTACAAAGTAATGACTGCTACAAACTGAATATAAACAGCCAGCCTATCAAGTAAAATCTCTCCCAGATGCTCGAGCCAACAGCTCCACTTTCTTTGCCTTTTCATCCAGTTCATGAATTGTGGAGACAGCAGTTCCCCTCGAGGGTGGCTGGTATGATGGTCACCTGAGGCGATCTGATAACGCCTTGAAGCACCTGGTCTTCAGCAAAGTTACTGGACCTGCACTCCATGGAGATCCATTTGGAGACTGGATTAGTTGGTTGTTGTCCCTCTGTGCACAGACCGGCCCTGGTTCTACTCTGCTGGTGACGTTTGACGTTCAGGCTTCGGTCCTGTCTCAGTCCAGGCATCTTTATGTTTTACCCAAAGATGATACCTGTTGTGTCATTACTGCAGTGTGTGGAAGCTTTTTAAAAGTAAAAAGTCGTTATGTTACCTGCCACAGGTGATGGTAATTCATCCAGGTAAAAATCCATGCTGGAATCATGGGATGAAATGCAGCTCAAACTTGGCTATTTGATTAATTTGCATTAAACAGATTAATGAGTTATAATGCTGACAGGCTGCTAGGGTGGTGTACTGGAAGGTGGTGTACTGGAAGGTAGTGTACTGGAAGGTGGTGTACTGGAAGGTAGTGTACTGGAAGGTGGTGTACTGGAAGGTGGTGTCCTGGAAGGTAGTGTACTGGAAGGTGGTGTACTGGAAGGTGGTGTACTGGAAGGTAGTGTACTGGAAGGTGGTGTACTGGAAGGTAGTGTACTGGAAGGTGGTGTACTGGAAGGTGGTGTACTGGAAGGTAGTGTACTGGAAGGTGGTGTACTGGAAGGTGGTGTACTGGAAGGTGGTGTACTGGAAGGTGGTGTACTGGAAGGTGGTTTCCAACCGATTGTGGTTGTGCAGCCAAAAATACCAGGGCAGATATTTAGTTCCAGCCCTGGGTAGTTGAATTAAATCTGAACAGCTGCCCCCCGCAGACACCATAAGTATGGTAAAATACAAACAAACCTGTATGCCTCACATGGCACACAACACACCTGAGTTACACGTCCTGTATAAATGCATTCATATCAAATATAATAGCCCCCAGTGTACAAAAATATTACATATTATATATGAACAGACACACTGATGAACAGACACACTAATGAACAGACACACTACCAGACAGACTAATGAACAGACACACTAACAGACACACTAATGAACAGACACACTACCAGACAGACTAATGAACAGACACACTACCAGACAGACTAATGAACAGACACACTACCAGACAGACTAATGAACAGACACACTAACAGACACACTAATGAACAGACACACTACCAGACAGACTAATGAACAGACACACTAATGAACAGACACACTAATGAACAGACACACTAACAGACACACTAATGAACAGACACACTAATGAACAGACACACTAACAGACACACTAATGAACAGACACACTAATGAACAGACACACAGACACACTAATGAACAGACACACTAATGAACAGACACACTAACAGACACTAACAGACACACTAATGAACAGACACACTAATGAACAGACACACTAATGAACAGACACACTAATGAACAGACACACTAATGAACAGACACACTAACAGACACACTGATGAACAGACACTCTGATGAACAGACACTCTGATGAACAGACACACTAACAGACACACTGATGAACAGACACACTAACAGACACACTAACAGACACACTGATGAACAGACACTCTGATGAACAGACACACTAACAGATGCACTAATGAACAGACGCACTAATGAACAGACACACTAACAGACACACTAACAGACACACTAATGAACAGACACACAGATGCACTAATGAACAGACGCACTAATGAACAGACGCACTAACAGACACACTAACAGACACTCTGATGAACAGACACACTAACAGACACTCTGATGAACAGACACACTAACAGACACACTGATGAACAGACACACTAACAGACACACTGATGAACAGACACACTAACAGACACTCTGATGAACAGACACACTAACAGACACACTGATGAACAGACACACTAACAGACACACTGATGAACAGACACACTAACAGACACACTGATGAACAGACACACTAACAGACACACTGATGAACAGACACACTAACAGACACTCTGATGAACAGACACACTAACAGACACACTGATGAACAGACACACTAACAGACACTCTGATGAACAGACACACTAACAGACACACTGATGAACAGACATACTAACAGACGCACTAATGAACAGACACACTAACAGACACACTAATGAACAGACACACTAACAGACACACTAACAGACACACTAACAGACACACTAACAGACACACTAACAGACACACTAATGAACAGACACACAGATGCACTAATGAACAGACACACTAACAGACACACTGATGAACAGACACACTAACAGACACACTGATGAACAGACACACTAACAGACACACTGATGAACAGACACACTAACAGACACACTGATGAACAGACACACTGATGAACAGACACTCTGATGAACAGACACACTAACAGACACACTAATGAACAGACACACAGATGCACTAATGAACAGACGCACTAATGAACAGACACACTAACAGACACACTAACAGACACTCTGATGAACAGACACACTAACAGACACTGATGAACAGACACACTAACAGACACACTAACAGACACTCTGATGAACAGACACACTAACAGACACTGATGAACAGACACACTAACAGACACACTAACAGACACTGATGAACAGACACACTAACAGACACACTAACAGACACACTAACAGACACACTAACAGACACACTAACAGACACTCTGATGAACAGACACACTAACAGACACTGATGAACAGACACACTAACAGACACACTGATGAACAGACACACTAACAGACACACTAATGAACAGACACACTAACAGACACACTAACAGACACTCTGATGAACAGACCCTCTGATGAACAGACACACTAACAGACACTGATGAACAGACACACTAACAGACACTCTGATGAACAGACACACTAACAGACACACTAACAGACACACTAACAGACACACTGATGAACAGACACTCTGATGAACAGACACACTAACAGACACACTGATGAACAGACACACTAACAGACACACTGATGAACAGACACACTAACAGACACACTGATGAACAGACACACTGATGAACAGACACACTAACAGACACACTGATGAACAGACACACTGATGAACAGACACACTAACAGACACACTGATGAACAGACACACTAACAGACACACTAACAGACACACTGATGAACAGACACACTAATGAACAGACACTAATGAACAAACACACTAACTTAAGGACAGGACCAACACTCTGGTTGTGAATATTATTTACTACACTGTGGTCCAAAGTTTCAGAGGAAACCTAATTTTCTGGTTTACCATCTTGTGTGTGTTGTGGGTTCAAACCTTACACAACACTGATCTGTAGAGATGTGTGATTCATTTGTTGCTTTGTAGGAAATTACACCTGCTCTCATGATTTCCACAGTCCATCAGAAAGGAGGGCTCAGCTGTGATGTATCTTCATCACGACTGACCTGTTTGTTGTCTGCCCCCTCCTCATCCTCAGGCCGGTCTCCTGGTGTGATGGCTGTGCTGCTGACACTTCTTCTCTCCTTGCTCCTCCTGTCCCTCAACACTCCTGGTCAAGCATCTCCTTCCTGTTCTGTGAGCTGTCGCTGCTACAGCCTTACAGTGGAGTGTGGCTCCACTGGCCTGAGGGACATCCCCAAACACGTTCCTCCATCCACACAGGTAGGGTCATTGGCTGCAGACCCTGGGCTGGACAGAGGGGACCTAATGTCTTTATCCTGATCACTTTCTGTAGGTTTAGTTCATGTTCCCTCTGTGTATCATACTCATTAGTCTGAAGCATTGCAGATCAGGTGTTAAGGTTACTAGCTAGTGGACCCAGGTGCAGACACAGACAGAGGCAGTGACCAGTTTAAAGGCGACTTATTACGAAAGCTGAGGGAGGGGGAACTGAGCCAGAGAGGGCAAATCCAAAAGTCTTTACAGCAGGATCCAGAGAGGACAAATCCAAAAGTCTTTACAGCAGGATCCAGAGAGGACAAATCCAAAAGTCTTTACAGCAGGATCCAGAGAGGACACATCCAAAAGTCTTTACAGCAGGATCCAGAGAAGACAAATCCAAAAGTCTTTAGTACAGGATCCAGAAAGTACAAATCCAAAAGTCTTTAGAACAGTATCCAGAGAGGACAAATACAGAAGTCTTTACAGCAGGATCCAGAGAGGACAAATACAAAAGTCTTTACAGCAGGATCCAGAGAGGACAAATACAAAAGTCTTTACAGCAGGATCCAGAGAGGACACATCCAAAAGTCTTTACAGCAGGATCCAGAGAGGACAAATACAAAAGTCTTTACAGCAGAATCCGGAGAGGACAAATACAAAAGTCTTTACAGCAGGATCCAGAGAGGACAAATACAAAAGTCTTTACAGCAGGATCCAGAGAGGACAAATACAAAAGTCTTTACAGCAGGATCCGGAGAGGACAAATACAAAAGTCTTTACAGCAGGATCCAGAGAGGACAAATACAAAAGTCTTTACAGCAGGATCCAGAGAGGACACATCCAAAAGTCTTTACAGCAGGATCCAGAGAGGATACATCCAGACTGTTTCCAGCAGGATCCAGGTCCAGGTCTGAGAAGGCGAGATAGTGAATTAGAGAAGGCAAAAACACTTGGCAATCTTCAAGATAAAGTTTGCAGGTCGGAGTGTAGCTTTCACTGACTATGGTGAAGTTTACGATCTGGCAGTATGAGGGTGGTTGAGCCTGGTTTTATGAAGAGGTCTTGATTGTGAAGAGAAGCAGCTGGGAGGCTCCACCATGGCTCTGGCACACCTGCTGGCAAAGCTCAGACATGGAGACGAGGAGGAGAGAGAGTTCATCAAAAAATCAGAGAATCATATTTGAGAAGGATCTCCAGAGGCAGATGTAACATCAGATATGTCTCACCACCTCGGCCCATTTGGATGAAATGGAGCAGAGAGTATTTTAAAGTTAATATTTCACAGAACCTGAGCTGACATACCTTCTAATATATTAAACAGCATAAAGTAAAGTAAGACATGGAGCTTAGACCCACCTGTTAATACTACAACAGTAATGTCATTTTGGACAGAGGAGCTAAACAGAAGACAGAACAAGTCACTTGTTCTGTCATAGATGTCATAAATACATTACCTGCAGATTCAATCAGTTGATTGTATACTGATCAACAGTAGAAACGCATATTTTTTTGATGTCATGCCATCCTGTTCATATTAAATATCAAAGGTAAATTATGGTTCACATCTTTATTCACCCTTTAGCCATACAGAAAAATCATTTTTGTGCAGATTAGTGGTTTTTGTCTTAGTGTTTACAAGTCAGAAAGTGTGGATGGTGAGTCAGAGAACAACAATAGTCACTACCGTGCGTGTCTACCTCCAGCATTTATCACTACTTTACACCTCCTGAATGGATCAGATGTTATTCTGGACTTGTAGGATGACGTCATTCTTCCTGCAGAGCTGTGACAAGTTGTTCATGTTTTGCTGGAGCAGGATCTCTCTGTCTCACCTGGTGATCCTGAATGTCCCATAGAGGGCATTGTCATGCATGAAGGTGATGCCTGATTGCTGTATCCTGGGAATGACATGTGGACCTAGAACTGTATGTCTGAGACGGATGGCCGTGAATGTGGACAAGTTCTGACCATCATCCATTAGCCACCAGCTGTGTACAAGTTAAATCTGGACTTGTCACTAAATGTGATCTCCATCCACTTTGCAATGAGCCATAATATCTGTAACATCTGTGCTGCACGTGTCTGCAGAGTTCAGACTATAGCATCCCAACTGCCCATTACCGGAAGTTCTTTCAGGAATCGTGACATCATCAGTTGTTTCAGTAGGACATTAATTAGACCCAGTAAATTATCACCTTGACCAGGTCTTTTCAATCATGCAGAAAAAAATCATCATTGTTTACTCTGAAATGCACCAATGACTGTCATTTCTATGTTATGACTAAATTATGGTTATTAATGATTTAACATGTTTTGGTTGTGGGTACTTAAAAAAGTCTATTCAGTGAATCACATGATTGTTTGTTTCAGTAGATTAGAGCTAGTGAATAGAAATTACAGGGTTTTTAAAAAGTATGCGTTTCCACTGTGGCTCAGTATCTTTAAAAAGGCTTTACCCCAAAACTGTCCCCACCACGCTGGAATGATATCTGCCCGTTCAGTTATGTCAGTACAGATGTTACATAAATCTTATCTGGTACCAGAATTAAAGGGCAGATGACATATAGGTCACCATATGTCTAGGGTCACAAATCAGCGGCTCATGGGCCAGGTCTGGACTGTGAGAGGCTTCTATCCAGACCACAAAGCCTTTTGACATGACAGGAAAAATATAAATAGTGCATTTTTAACTTACAGGCACCATGTGGCCAGCTCAGTAGAACCGCATGGGTCCTAATGGGTCCTTCTGCTGCTAGGCTGCTAGACAGACAGACAGACAATTCAGTCGGTACAGCAGCTCCAAAAACAAAAACAGAATTGAAAACAGAATGCACATTTACATTTAAATTAGGCATAAAATACAGATAAATATGAAGAAAGACTCCGATCTCCAGAAACTAGCATAGGCCTCTAAGTATTCATGTGACATCTAGAGCTTGTCTCACCATCCAAAGGGGCAGTCAGGACCGGTTCATCCTCTGGATCATCTCTGTACTCTCTCATATATCTCTATAGTTTGGCCTTTGTTGCTGACTACCACAGTGCTTTAGGTGAGCTGATCTTGTGTAATGAGGTATCGATTATTACAGATTTTGCAGAACATTTTATTTTCTTACTCTGCTGCTGGATCTGCAGTGGTTATTGTACAACAGTGGAAGGACAAGCATTGCATTTCTGTTGAGAAGCTAAAGTTGGAGTCAGAGAATACGTGCTTGTTATTACATGGAATCATCAGACTTTTCACACACCATACCGACCAGAACTCTCTGTTCCCTCCATCTTATCCTCTCTCCAGACTGTCTTCCTGCAAGACAATGTGATTGGTCAGATCCATCAACAGGACTTCACTCTACTGAAGCATCTGCACTACTTATACCTGCAGGTAACACACACACACACACACACACACACACACACACACACACACACACACACACACACACACAGCCTACAGGTTGGGTACAAAGAACTTATTCTGCCTTGGAACCAGGGTTTTGTTCTTTTGTTACATTTTCTCAACTCTTAACAAAAGAGTGGAATATAAGACATGATGATGTCACAAGTTAACGGTGGTGTCAACACTGCATTCATAAACAAATACATCTGACTGTGTCCTTCTTGGCTGTGTGTAAATATATTATAACAAGCTGGGTACAAATACAAGACAACATGAACATTTGGATATTTTATAGACTTTTGCTGTCTGCAGACATTATCATTCTCACATTCTCATGTAATTTGATTGGAGGGCCCTGATGCCATGTGTAGGACATGAGGTAGAAACTAATTTCAATTAAACATACATATATTGACCAGAGCAAAGAATGAAGAAAGAAATGGATTTCCTGGTTAGTGGAGATGGGCTCCTAAAGCCACACCCACCATATGTCTGGGAAAGTCACCAGTTAATTAGGTCACCAGTTAAACTGACACACTGGTAGCTAATACCAAGTGTGTTTTTGTAATATTTGTTTGACTCTATTTGAAATTATCTGCATCTGTATGTATCGTCACTCCACTTCTCTAACTAAATCATAACTTCATGTTGATTGGCTCTCATGAATGTCACTCAGAGGAAGAGAGGATAATGGAAATAGAGTGTGTGGTCGTGGCCTTAGTGTGACATTACTGTCTGATTGGTCGAGTATCTCCATGGCACCTGCTGGAAGAAAAAGCAGGCTGCTGCAGCACACTGGCTATGAGATCATTAAAATGAAACTACCAATCAGATTGATTGATTGATTGGGCCCGCCTAAACCTCTTTGTGTTCCCACAAATTCCTATATACAGATGTTACTACATTCATTTGCACGCATTGCTGCAGCGGTAACCCTGGCGCACAGTGTTAACAGAGTGGTGGGGGAGAGAGGGGGAATTGTTTTTTCAGCAGTAGTTGCAGTGTGCACCAACAACCACCAGGTGGCACATGTAGCACAAGACTGCAGCCTTTCTCTTGCGTGGGCTGTGTCTTACCCTGCCCTATACACTATTAGAGCAGCGATAACGTCGCTGCTGCACTTTATAATAATAACTTTTATTATTTCTACTATTAATATTGATAATAATAATATATTATTATATATGTAATATGTTATTATATTATTCTACTATTATTACTTTCTAACTTAAAGGTATACTCCCACTCAGTGTTTTCCTTCTCAAGGTGTGTGAAGAATTTTGAAAGTAACCAGGATATTTTTATTCAGTAGGATGAATGTTATTCTACTGCCTGATATAACGGTCATATTTTTAGCACAGCGGAATACAGAGAACAATTCAGATTTTAGGCTAGAGAAGTGTGAAAAATACGAAGTAAACAAAGGGCCATTTTAAAATTCGGGAACGGCACATGTCTTTCTCAAGGGTTTCCCCAGAACAGGGTCCCTTCCTTGTTCTGCACTCTGGCTGGTTGGCGTGTGTTTGTGTGTAAAATAACAGATAGTGAGGAAAAGGCATCAAGTAGCTGACGAAAAGAAACAGAGAGCAAAACTGGTAAATCCTGGAGAGCAGAAGGATCGATGGGAGCTACTGAAATCTAAATCTGGACACACGGCTGGTTTAAGAGACAGGAAGCTGCAGGGAAACAGCTGCCAGGTAGGAAATCCAAAACAAATCTACCCACAGAATTCCCTTTCATTAGACATGTTTTAGTTTGAAATATGCATTGAAACTTGACCAAATAATAAAATGATATTTATTAATTGATATGCCACATTTTGGGTGGAATGCATTTTGTACACCTAGGCTGTTAGTTGAGTGGGAGTTAACCTTTAAGTGAGCAAATCATCCAGATCACATTAATAATAAAAGGGGATTATGATTAATCTTGCACACTGTTCTCTCTTCCCTTCCTTCGTCTTCCTGTTCTGACAGAGATCGTGTTCTTCTTACATGCTTTACATCAGTGGTTCCAAAACTTTTTTTCTGGGGACCCACATTTTTAAAATGACAAACCATCGCGACCCAAATCACAATAGGCCTCATCTATAAATTGCAAGATTAACAATTTGTGCATAAATGAACATTTCTGACCATTTTTACTGCCGTCTGCATCATCATATTATCTTGAACAGATAAACCAGACATTTCATAGTGATATACATTTAAATTACAACTACATTGTATGCTTATTGAAAATATATACTGTACATATTTTAAATACTTTATAGATACGATCAAATCAGTGCATTTAGGAGGGGTGTGGTATCTCATTGTTTTTATCTCCTCTTATCAAATATAAACATTTTAAATAGGCTACTTTATAAATGAGAAAATGCATTGAGTCTGAGTAAACAGCCACTCATGTTCATGTTCATATGTTCATATTTTTATTTGAGAACTTAAGTGCATTTTAAATTAAACGGACACACGTCAGTTAAACAACACACATTTTAACTACTTTATATGAGACAAATTAAGTGCATTTTGTTGTAATTAACAGACTCATATTTCCCTCTCATCATTAAATCAAACAGATTATTGCTTGTTCTTTGTTCCAGTCAGGTGTACAAGAGGAGAGCAACACGCATATCGGTTGTAACATTTAGTCTCTGGGCGGTAGCTAAGCTAACATTACCTGCAGCAGTCTGATCCTTAGCTGGGTCTTGTCCCTGGTCTCTAGCTATGTCTTTCTTTTTTATTAGCCAGGCATCCATGTTTGTGACCACCTGCAAAATCTGTTCATTACTTTGGTCGAAACTATGGTGGACACCTGGGTACAAACCCAAACGAGTTCTGAACAAGGCACTGCCTGCCTGGCTCCAATGTCGCGCTGTGATTGGCAGAACTCCATGTGTGGTGGAGCTAGAAACACGCTCCCGCATGTGCCTCAAAGATGTACTGCAGATATAAATCTAGAATAATAGTCAAATAGAATCATAACTATTTTATTTGGCGACCCAAATAAAATCTCCTGCCACCGACAGAGTATTCTTCTCTGTGGGTTTGGGGTTCTGATCGCCGGTTCGATACCTTTTTTTAAAAGTAAAAGACGACCTTTGACAATTACAGTGCAGATGGAAGATGGTTTCTTTTATTTAGTGGTACTGTTCTCCCAATCTGTTACGAGGATGATGAAGCTGTCGCACATACACAGCTTGGATATGTTGTTCCAGGTCAGACTGATAAAGTTGATAACGTCCAAAAATGTATATATATATATAGACGTATAAAAAACTGTCATTCTTACTCAAATGAGGACGTCCAGAAGACGTTACCAATGTTTGCAAATCATGTATTTTTGACGTAAATCTGGTTTGCTCTCTGATAAATTTCGGGTGTCATATGCCAGCAAAAGGAGGAAATATGTCAAGATGCGGCCCAGAAATGCACAAATCAGCCTTAAAACAACATTATAACTTTAGCTATTTGTCCAGAGACAGCAGATACACACACGCAACTAGAGATTTTTGTTATGAAGAAAATGTCAATAATACATATTTGAAACGGCAGAAACATTTGCCAAGGCAAGGCATTCTGGGAGATATCTCCTACCCCTCCATTTGAATTGTGCCTCTGAAAACCCCCGTTTGGAGGGCCATATCGCCCCCGCACTTCGCCCTTCCCCTCTGTCTCCACAAGAAACGGGACGCCCTACATGCATTTCATTGGATCACAATAGAGCACCATCAGTAGGCTATTTGAAGGGGGATGAGGGAAGAGTAGACGCAGAGAGGGTGCTAATTAACAAGCGATTAGCGAAGCCATTATTATTACTAGACCTTGTGCAATGTGACAGTGTGTGTGCGTGTGTTTTTGTTTTGATGATAATTTGCACTATATGATATGCACAATTTAAGCACAGCCTGTAGTACCACTGGTGTAAAAATTAAGTTTGCTTTGATTCAGGCTACTCCCGTCTGGAATCAATGAGTCCCAATTTTGTTATCATCATTTAGATGGATCTTACATTCTGTTGTTTTTTTTCGTTTTGATAATAATTTGCACTATATGATATGCACAATTAAAGTACAGCCAGCATCTAAAAAATACGACACTCAAGAGTCAGAAAGATGTTTTACAGAAAATGTGTTTATTTAAAATACGAAGGCAGTGTCGAGTGTTTGTAGGCCTATAGGACACCGGGCCTAGCGCAAACAAACTGGCGTGGTGTTCTCAGCACCTCATTGCTGCAGTGTGGTGATTAGGAACTGTTTTAGATTTCAGGGAAGCTCCCACCTTCCCCGTGATCCATCCCAATTGGTTCCACACACTCCTCTTGTAAAAACCTGCCACCTGCAGAATGCAGCTTGATGACAGACAGAGGTTCAGGTGTGTTGTCTTGGTAGCAGCTAATACACAATTAAGGCTAGTGCCTTGAAGCAGAGATGTTGCATTAATGCTTTGAAATCTTGTTACTGTTGGGGTCGCTGATGTTGTTTTATGGTGGATAAGTATTCATTTGTAACTGTTTTTTTTTTTTTATTCTGTAGAGTTAACTGTCTTGCCAGTGATGATTTCTTTGTCTCCTCCCCAGGGACTACAGATGTAGCTTAGCTTATAGCTAACTCTGGCTATAAGCTAATTTCCTCCATGAATCGCCACCTCATCGTGGTGGAGGGGTTTGAGTGCTTGAATGATCCTAGGAGCTGTGTTGTCGGGGGGCACCTGGTGGTTGGGCCTTCACCCATGGGACCCGACCAGGCACAGCCCAAAGGAACCACATGGGTCCATCCTCCAGTGGGCCCATCACCCGCAGGAGGAATCATAGGGGTCCGGTGCAATATGGATCTTGTGGCAGACAAAGGCGGAGGCCAAAACTGGCTTTGGGGACATGGACTGTCACCTCTCTGGCAGGGAAAGAACCCGAGCTGGTGCGTGAGGTTGAGAGATACCGGCTAGATATAGTCAGGCTCACCTCAACACATGGCACAAGCTCCTCGAGAGGTGTTGGACTCTATTCCAAGCTGGAGTTGCCCATGGTGAGAGGCGTCGAGCAGGTGTGGGTCTACTCATAGCCCACCAGCTCGGTGCCTCTACGTTGGGGTTTTCCACAGTGAATGAGAGGGTTGCTTCCCTGCTCCTTCGGGTCGGAGGATGGCTCTGACTGTCATTTGTGCTTATGCACCGAATAGCAGTTCGGAGTATCCAGCCTTCTTGGAGTCCTTGGATGGGGTGTTGCAGGGGGCCCCTACTCCCTACTGGTGACTCTGTCGTTCTTCTGGGAGACTTCAACGCTTACGTCGGCAATGACAGTATGACCTGGTGGGGCGTGATTGGGAGTAACTCCTCGCCTGATCTGAACCCGAGTGGTGTTCAGTTATTGGACTTCTGTGCTAGTCACAGTTTGTCCATAACAAACACCATGTTCGAACATAAGGCTGTCCATAAGTGCACTTGGCACCAGGACACCCTAGGTCTTAGGTCGATGATCGACTTTATAGTTGTATCATCAGACCTACGACCATATGTTCTGGACACTTGGGTGAAGAGAGGTGCTGAGCTGTCAACTGATCACCATCTGGTAGTGAGTTGGATCCGATGGCAGGGGAGGATACCAGACAGGCCTGGTACATCCAAACGTACAGTGAGGGTGTGCTGGGAGCGTTTGGCAGAGCCCCCTGTCCGGAAGATCTTCAATTCTCACCTCCGGCAGAAATTCAACTGCATTCCGAGTGAGGCTGGAGACATTAAGTCCAAATGGACTATGTTCCGTGCCTCCTTTTGTGGCGGTAATCCCAGAACCCGGTGGTGGACACCAACTGTTAGGTATGCCGTCAAGTTGAAGAAGGAGTCCCACCAGGCATGGTTAGCCTGTGGCACTCCTGAGGCAGCTGACAGGTATTGACAGGCCAAGGGGAGTGCAGCTTCGGTAGTCGCTGAAGCTGAAACTTGGGTGTGGGAGGAGTTCGGTGAGGCCATAGAGCATGTCTTTCGGACGGCCACAAAGAGATTCTGGCAAACCGTCAGACGACTCAGGAGGGGGAAGCAGTGCTCTGTTCGCACTGTGTATAGTGGTGATGGTTTGCTGCTGACCTCAACTGGGAATATAGTCGGGTGGTGGAAGGAGTACTAACATGTCCTCCATAGAGGAGGCAGAGATGGGGGGCTCGGAGGGGGACTCGTCCATCATCACAGGGGCTAAGGTCACTGAGGTAGTTAATAAACTCCTCTCTGGCAAGGCCCCAGGGGTGGATGAGATTCACCCTGAGTACCTTAATCCCCAGACCGCCGTCTGACGTCACAGCGCATGAACTGTAACTGTAACTGTTTACTGTAACAACAATATGTTTCAGTGGGGCTCATGCCGCACACCATTTGAAAGTTAAGATTCTTGTGATTTGATTTCTGCAAACCATTTCAAGATACAACTACCGCAGCGGGTACAATCAACGCCAGCAAAAAAAACAACAACACACATACGGTCCATATTTCCACATCATTGTCCACAAAAACAACCCTGTTACATTGGTAGAGGTCCAGAAAATCGAATCCAGTAAAATGTTTAGTCCACAAAACGTTATTACATCCATAAATCCATCCATAAATCCAAACAGGCTGCTGTTTCATATTTCAGATCGTTTATTTTTCCGTCGTATTTTCAAAGATCACTCCTGACCGCTGTTAGCCACACACATGGTCTGCGTCTCAAAATGGCTGCCACACGCTGCCTTTTTGATTGACACCATGCTTGACCTATTATGTGTTTCCAATTTTGGGACATAAGACCAAATAGCCAACCAGCGTTAGCGTTGAGAGAAGTAACTCCCATTGATTTTTTCTATCTAAGACTGGACCTATCATAGCTGACGCTGAAAGTGATTGACAGTTCACGTAGCCAATGAAATTCTGTAAAAAATGATATCCTGGTTCAGTGGGTTGAGCTAAAGGACAACACATTATGCCTAGCTTAAAGGCACATAGCTCGCCACATCCACCTGTTCGTTATAGCTCGTTGGAAAAAAATTAGCATGATATGTTTATAATTCAGTTACCCTGTTTCAGTAATACTGAGAGTGAATCTGGATGGTGAATAAGATTGTTGAAGAGTTTTAGCGTTTTTATCATAAGTATGTGGCTGTGGTTACCAAGTGTCCTTTTGGAGTCTCCAAATGTACTTTTTTGGAAACGCCTAAACATAATCTTAGAAAAACACGTGTAAAACACTCATTTTCTGTGGTATTGTTATCAACTTTGGACCTGAACTAGGTAAGACTTCAGGCTATGGCCCCATTGTGTTTTCCAGCTAATAACTGCTAAATGCAGTCATCTGCAGGCGTCTGCTTGCAAAATAATTCAGGCGATAATAAGAAGAAAAAAATTTTTTCAGTGTGTTCAAACCTCTGTAACTCTATGACAGTAACACTCAGAGTGATTCTGACTGTTTGGGGAAGAAATTCAGAGTGTTTCCTTTCAAAAGATACCAAACCTATGCATGTGCTACAAATCGTTCAAGAATAGTTTTCAATTTACTTTGGGTACGCACTGGATAGGCGTTTTAGACTAATTTAGCCGGAATGCTAACGGATGTCGTAGGACTGTCTTGGTTGACACGCCTCTGCAACATCCGGTGGAAGTCGGGGACAGTGCCTCAGGATTGGCAGACTGGGGTGGTGGTTCCCTTTTTTAGGAGGGTGTGTTCCAACTATAGGGGGATCACACTTCTCAGCCTCACTGGGAAGGTCTATGCCAAGTTACTGGAGAGGAGAGTCCGTCCATTAGTCGAATCTCGGATTCAGGAGTAACAATGCGGTTTTTGTCCTGGTCGTGGAATGCTGGATCAGCTCTTTACTTTCGCTAGAGTGCTGGAGGATTCATGGGAGTTTGCCCAACCAGTCTACATGTGCTTTCTGGACTTGGAAACAGCACACGAATATGGGGTAGGGCCCGTTGTTACGGGCCATTTGGTCCCTGTATGACTGGAGTGAGAGTTTGGTTCACATTGCCAGCAATAAGTCAGACTTGTCAGGGCTGCCCTTTGTCACCAATTCTGTTTGTAATCTTTATGGACAGAATTTCTAGGCACAGCCAGGGTGTCCGGTTTGGTGGACTCAGGATGACTTCTCTGCTTTTTGCGGATGATGTGGTCCTGTTAGCTTCATCATGCCGTGACCTCCAACTGTCACTGGGACAGTTTGTAGCTGTGTGAAGCGGCTGGGATGAGAATCAGCACCTCCAAGTTTGAGGCCATGGTTTCCAGTCGGAAAAGGGTGGATTGCTCACTCCAGGTCAGGGATGAGTTGCTGCCCCAAGTGGAGGAGTTCAATCGCGAGGTCTTGTTCACGAGTGAGGGAAGAATGATAGATTGATAGACGGATCAGGGTGGCATCTGCAGTGATGTGGATGTATCGATCTGTTGTGGCGAAAAGGGAGCTAAGCTACAAGGCAAAGCTCTCGATTTACCGGTCAATCTACGTTCCTACCCTTACCTATGGTCATGAGCTTTGGGTAATGACCGAAAGAACAAGATCTTGGATACAAGTAGCCGAAATGAGCTTCCTCCGCAGGGTTTCTGGGCTCACCCTTAGAGATAGGGTGAGGAGCTCAGTCATTCAGGAGGGGCTCAGAGTGGAGCCGCTGCTCCTCCACATTGAGAGGAGTCAGCTGAGGTGGTTCGGGCATTTGGTTAGGATGTCCCCCGGACGCCTCCCTGGGGAGGTATTTCGGGCATGTCCCACTGGGAGGAGACCCTGGGACAGACCCAGGACACGTTGGAGGGATTATATCTCAGGCCTTGGTGTTCCCCTTTGAAGAGCTGGAAGAGGTGTCTGGGGAGAGGAAGGTTTGGGCTTCTTTGCTGAGACTGCTGCCCACAAGACCCGTACCCGGATAAGCGGAAGAAAATGGATGGATGGATGGATGGATAGCTAACTCTGGCACAGCCAAGAAGCCGTGCGCTGGCCCTGTCAAATAAAAAAGTAGAATAAGATAAATAATAGTGGGTTACAGAGGTCTGCTAACCTCACTTCCTTCTAACTGTACAACCCCAGATTTTTTCAAACCTGACGTCCTTCGACCCAAAGGGTGTTGACTCAAATAACATCAGTTTATTAGACTTCACTTACCTCCATCAGGAGACACTAAAGGCTTTTTGCATATACACTGTGTGCACAATTATTAGGCAAGTTGTATTTTTGAGGATTAATTTTATTATTGAACAACTACAGTGCTCTCGGTCAATCCAAAATGTTAATAAACCTCAAACCTGAATATTTAAGAAAGTAAAAGTGAGGTTTTGGCTTTCTTAGGAGAATATCCATGTGTGCACAATTATTGGGCAACTATTAGTGTGCACAATTATTATGAAACTAAATGAAAAATGAAAATTTTCCCATCTCACTTGTTTATCTGTTAAAGTGAGAATAATAAACAAACAACTCAAAATTTACAAATAAACATTTCTGACATTTCAACAACAAAAAAATCGGTGACCAATATAGCCACCCTTCTTTTCAATAACAGGCACAAGCCCTCCATTCATGGAGTCTGTCAGTTTCTTGATCTGTTGACGATCAACTTTTTGTGCAGCAGCAACCACAGCCTCCCAGACACTGTTCAGAGAGGTGTACTGTTTTCCTTCACCGTAAATCTCCCGTTTAAGAAGGGCCCACAAGTTCTCAATAGGGTTTAGGTCAGGTGAGGAAGGGGGCCATGTCATTATTCCTTCATCTTTAAGGCCTTTACTGGCTAGCCACGCAGTGGAGTACTTCGATGCATGCGATGGAGCATTGTCCTGCATAAAAATTATGGTCTTCTTGAAAGATGCAGACTTTTTCCTGTACCACTGCTTGAAGAAAGTGTCTTCTAGAAACTGGCAGTAGGTTTGGGAGTTGATTTTGAGTCCATCTTCAACCCGAAAAGGTCCAACTAGCTCATCTTTAATAATACCAGCCCATACCAGTACCCCACCTCCACCTTGCTGGCGTCTGAGTCGAAGTGGAGCTCTGTGCCCGTTACTGATCCAGCCACGGGCCCATCCATCTGGTCCGTCAAGAGTCACTCTCATCTCATCAGTCCATAAAACCTTTGAAAAATCTGTCTTCAGATATTTCTTGGCCCAGTCTTGACGTTTCAACTTATGTTTCTTGTTCAGTGGTGGTCGGGTTTCAGCCTTCCTTACTTTGGCGAAGTCTCCAAGAACTGAACACCTTGTACTTCTGGGCACTCCAGGTAGGTTGCAGTTCTGGAATAAGCACTGGAGGATAATGTCAATATCCCAATATCTTAGCAATTTCAAGAGTGCTGCATCCCTCTGAAAGACTTTTTACCATTTTTGACTTTTCAGAGTCTGTTAAATCTCTTTTTTGGCCCATTTTGCCTGAGGAAAAGAAGCTGCCTAATAATTATGCACATCTTGATATAGGGTGTTGATCTCCTTAGGCCACACCCTCCCTCATTACACAAATACACATCACCTGATATGCTTAAATCCAATAAGCATTCAAGTTTATACAGCTTGGAGTTGGAAAATATGCATAAAAATGATGATATGGTCAAAATACTCACTTGCCTAATAATTGTGCACACAGTGTACAGTCGTACTCCCCAAGTCCTGGAAAAGGGACAAAATCCATCAAAATCACTGGTGTCTGAAATAATTGAAGTGTAGATGGACAGACAGGTGAATCCCTCTCCACATGCAGCTGCTCGTAAGAAATAAATTCTTAAGATAAAAAAAACAGGATGAAACTGAGTCAGATGTTTGAGGAAACCGCACCAAAGCACTAACAGCACCCATCCTAATGTAGTGTGAAAGCAGTATGAGCAGCAGAAGCTGCAGTTCCTGTCTAAGATCAAGCATCAAACATCTCACCTTCTTCCTCCTCCAGAACAACACCATCTCAACAGTGGAGCCTGGCTCTTTCCAGAATCAGGGCCAGTTGTTGGAGCTGGCTTTGAATGGCAACCGGATCCACCTGGTGACAGCTGACATGTTTCAGGGACTCGAACATCTCCGCATTCTTTACTTAGCAGGAAATGACATCACACGCCTGCTGGACTATACATTCCGTGGTTTACAGGTAAGAAAAATTTTTGGGGGGCAGATCCAAGGGGAGACATGTCTCCCCAGCTTCTGAAGAACATGAAGCTTTCATGAATGAAAATAGGAATCTGAGGGACATGGCAATTTATGAGGCAAACAGGTTAGTTAATGTTACCGAGTAGATGACATGTGCTGACTGAGTCTGTAGATCTGAGCCAATTAGAAATAGAAATAGAATAGAATAGAAATAGAATAGAAAATAATGGAGCCCTTCAGCATATACCCAATAGAAAAGCTCCAGGACCAGATGGTTTTTCTGCAGAATTCTACAAAGCATTTTGGTCAACACTCGCACCCATATTCTAAAGAATGGTAATGCAAATCAAGAAAATTTGTGTACTACCTCCAAACATGAACTCAGCTAACATCTGCTTCCTGCTTAAACCTGATAAAGATCCCGCGCTCCCTTCTAGTTACCGTCCAATGTCACCTATTAATGCCGATCTTAAAATTATTTGCAAAGCCCTAGTTAGAAGACTAGAAAAAAATCACTCCTCACATAATACACTCTGATCAAACAGGATTTATTAAGGGCAGACATTCCACTAACAACACACACAGACTACTTAATCTGACTACTCCACCATTCACAATCTGGGAACTACAATTATCTCATTAGATGCAGAAAAAGCATTTGATAGGGTTCATTGGAAATTTCTCTTTGCCACGCTACATAAATTTGGAAATTCCTTCATATCCAGGATCAAAATATTATTTAGTTCACCGAGTACCTCTGTTAGGACAAATGATCAAACCTCTCCAAGCTTCAGTCTTAAAAAGAGCACCAGGCAGAGTTGTCCACTCTCACCTTCGCTTTTTGCCATATTTATTGAGCCATTAGCAGCTGTAATCCACCAAAATAAAAATATTAAAGGGATTCAAACAGCAAATGTGTGCCATAAGATAAGCCTTTATGCTGATGATGTATTATTCTTCCTTCAAAACTCACAAACTTCTCTTTCTGAAACAACTACACTTTTAGACAAATTCTCATCCATCTCAGACTACTCTATTAATTGGACCAAATCCACTTCAAAAAGCCAAAGATCATGGTGGGTTAGAACTACCAAATCTTTTTCACTACCTCCTTGCCAACAGACTGCAATATGTCTTAAAATGGATCAAACCCAATCCACTGGACCACTCATGGCTTGCTGTAGAACAAACAAAAAAATCCAATTCTCAGACCTGCCATTCATCAGCCCCACTATCAAATGACATAGCTGCTTTAAAAGCCTTAATATAAGCACCTCCCTGACAGCCTGATGGGAATTTCTTAAAATAACTAGGTCTTCACTTATCCCATGCAGACTGACACCAATCTGGAAAAATCCGGACATCCTGCAAAATAAAAAATTGCTTAACTTCTCATCTTAGTATGATAAGTGGGTAAGACATCTGGACCATATCATCCAAGGTAGTAACTTCACCCCATTTCAAGAACTAGTGATTTCTTGAATATCTACAACTTAAATCCATAATCCAGTCGAGATTCAGACTAAGCCAATTGGACCTACCTTCAAGGGTTAAAGATTTTCTTGAACATCTCGTCCCCCCAAATTATCCAAAGTATATGTATTACCGGCCAAAACAGATAGCACAGATTCTCTCCTGACTTCCAAGTGGGAGACAGATTTATCTATCAGTCCAGACCATAATTTCTGGGTGCAAGTCTGTTGTAATACCTTAATAATGACCAAATGCCCCAACCTATAGCTCATACAGTACACAATTCTTCATAGAACGCATTACACAGGACAAAGGATGTTCAGAATGGGTCTTACACATTCAAACATCTGCTTGCATTGCACTGGTAGCATAAAGGATTGTTATATGCATGCTATGTGGCTATGTACACCTCTCAATAAATTCTGGCAGAAGATATGTGAAGACCTGTCAGTTCCACATCCCAGCTTCCCCTTCCCTCTGCATTCTGGGTGACCTCACTAACATCGATATGGAGATAAACAAATCACACATGCTTCTCACTGCCCTTAGCATCGCCAAGAAAACTATCCTCATGAACTGGAAGTCTAGAAAGAATTTAAGTAAACCTCAATATAGAAATATCCTGTTCGACCACATCTCCATGGAGAGAATGTCTGCTACTTCCAAAAATCAACTGACCGAATTCCACTTAATCTGGCCCCCACTAATTAAGTCTGTCACATAAACAATAGTGGGTGGTTGTGGCCTCACTGCTTGGCCCCTTGTGCGGGTGGTGTTGGGAACCCGGCGGCCATGGGTGCCCGATGGCCCCCTGGGGCCGGCGGGCCTGTGGCTGCTGTCTCTGTGTGGTTGTAGGTCTGTCCTGTCGAGGTTGGTGTGGGGGACGCGTAGGGTGCTGTGTTGGGGGGGTCGGGGGGTGGGCCCTGGGTTGCCTCCTGGATGTGGGTGGGTCTGCGGCTATGGGGGCCCGCGCTGCCCCCGTGCGCAGACGCCCGGGGGGGCTGTACCTCCTGTCGGGTCGGGTGGGGCCAGACCCCCTGGGGTTGGTGGGGCCTGCGGCTGCTGTCATTGGATAGCTGGGGTCGTGACTTTTGGGGCCGGGGGGGGGGGGTGACTGGACTGAACTGGACTGCTTCTCGGGTGCAGATGGGTCTGCGGCTCCGGGCCCCGGGACTCCGCTCTGTCTCCGAACATGGGGCTCATTAGTATGCCGGGGGGGTGGGGCTTTTCCTGGCCTAGCCCTTGTGGGGTGGGGCGGTGCCAGTCTCGGTGATGCTCCGAGGGGTTCAGGCGTGGCCCCCTGGGCCGAGTAGGCCTGGCTCCTCCCTGACTGGGGGGGCTTACGGTGGGGATGAGTGTGGGTACCAGTCAGGAAGCTGGCACCCTGGGGCATGGACTCACTGCCTCCAATTTTAATCACAGCACCTTAGTTACCCACATACCACATATGCACCTTACTACACATGCACACACCTTTCTACACACTCAAGTCAACACAACATAATGTACACGGGAGGACCCCAAGGGAGGGGGGGCTGTCGCCCTCCTGTGGGTCAGCGGCCTTGAGGGAGGCGTCGGCCTTGCCCCTGGGGTGTCGCCGGTGGGCCGTGGCGTGGGGGCCATCCTCGCTCAGTGGTGATGGTTTGAGGGGGGTCCTTGCCTCTCTGGTTTGTGGTGGGTTCCGTGTCGGTGGTCTGGGCGGGTCCCGTGTGCGCAGGCTTTCAGGAACGTGGGCCCCGCTCGGCTTCTGTCTTCTAGGTCGGGCCCTACAGGGAGACAGGGGGGCCTTGGCCTGCCCCACTTGGGGGTGGTTATGAGGAGGGCCCTGTCTTCTCTGTTGCGTGGCGGGCCTTGCGCCGGGGGCTTGGGTGGGTCTCGGTTGGACGGGGTCTTGGACTGTGGGCTCGGCTTGTGCTTTGGGGGGGCTGGCCTCTGGTCGAGCTGGGGGTCTGCCGTCTCCTGACCTTATGTGGGCCAGCTCTTGGCCAGGGTGCTCCCTCTGTGGCCCCTGGCTGGCTTTCCCTTGGGGTGGGAGTGTGGTCGCCTGAGGGCACGTGGCCTCGGGCCCTTCATGCTCTGTGGGGCGCCGTGGTGGTTTGGGTCCTTCTCTGCCTGCCGCTGGGGGTCAACATGGTGTTGTAACGACCCCCTACTTAAAACCACATCCAGTGACAATCTCTTTCACACACGCACACGCACATCAAGCTGAACAAGGTTACACAGTTATAGTTATGATGTTGATATTATTGTATATATATATCACTGCTGTTATTGTTATTGTTGTTGTTTTTGTTGCTGTTGTTTGTTTTGTTGTTATTGTGGTTGTCTGCCTTGTCTCCCCAACCCCTTGCTGTTTCTGTTTCTGTTTCTCCCTTTCTTTCCCCAAATCAGCCAAAGGCAACTGAAACAAGTACAGCCTCAATTTGTAGTTCTCTGGTGGGGGATGTGAGTGGAGCCAGTAGGGACTGTGAACATGCTATTGTTCCAGTCTGAGTCAAATGGAAACAAGTTTATTCTCACATATGCATTTTTGGATCAAGGCAGCACAACAATATTCTGCACAGAGAACCTTATGAATCAACTGAATGCTAAAGGATGCTAATCAGAGATTCTTTTGTGAACAATGGAGCAGAAAAAAACACAATTCAATTAATTTGTAAAGCAACAAATTACAACAAACGTTATCTCAAATCTCTTTCCAGATGGAGCAGGTCTAGACCGACTGTTTATTCTACATATATATATCAATATAATCATGATCATTGATCTCAAAAATTGGCCTCATCTCAGTGAGATCCAGTTAAAGGAAATTGTTGAGATCGAACTTGTTATTGGAACCAATATTCTGAGGTTAATGAAAACTTGGAATATTATTAATAGTCACTGCAACAACCTTAACCACTGCAAGAAACCTTGTTAGGATGATGATGGACTGTTAACTGCTTGTCCACTGCTGAACATTCTGGACACATTGCAGTATCAGTCAACAGAATCTCTGTTGTTGAGCTGAGGGATATTCTGATCAGTATTAGTATACATGTGTACATTGTGGTATCAAAAGGGGACAGGTTGTAGAAGGACACTACATCCCCATACAGAAACAAATATTGCATCCCAAAATGGCCGCAGTGGCACACACTACATCTCCCATGAGGCCTCACTACTTAGAGAGATGCAGGTGTGTAAGCCACTTAAAGGATTAAAGGAAGGCCCAGGAGCCAGGAGGAGGACAAGAGAACAAAGGGAGCAACAAGACAGAGAACACATGTCTGGAGTGAGCTGGAACAGGAGAATAAGAAGAAGAAGCCCCTTAACTACAGGAAAGTAACTGCAGTTCACGATTGTGGGAGAGAAAAGATAACTTTTGAAAGACAGAAACAGGACTTTTTAAGTTGAAGATTATAGAGACATTCATTGATTTAAGGAAGAAGATTTGTGTTGACTGAATGAAGCAAAGTTATACATTTGATTTGGAGTTTTGATTGAAGAATCCTTTGTTTTGTCGTGGGAAAAGAAATTTACTCATCATTTTGAACACTCCAACTTTGATTGTTCTTCCAGTTGACTTTGCACTGCCACACCTTAACCTGTCCTGGGGACCTCTCCATGATGTTACAGATGGTGGAGAACACTGGCAGTGGGGGCATAAATGCAGATGAAGAGGACTGGAGATATTGAAGATTTAACTCAACTTTTTTCAGGACTTCAAACATATCACCAAATGCAAATGGGGCAACTGGTACAATTGCTGTTGGAAACTAAGAGGGCTTAACAAGAAACCACTGCAGCCTTGTTGCAACAGCAAATAAAGACGAATCAACTGAAAGAGCTGGAGCTTCAACAATTGTCACAGTCGAAGCCCAAGGCCGGGGGACTCCATCCCTAAACTAGGACTAACAGATGATGTGGAAGCTTATCTTCATGCCTTTGAAGTGACAGCCACTCGGGAGAGGTGGCCAAAGGAGCAGTGGGTTGGACTACTGGCTCCTTTTCTATCAGGTGAGGCACTTAAAGCCTTTCAAGATTTAGAGCCCAGCATTGCCCAAGACTATGATCGCTTAAAGGAAGAGATTCTAAGCTGTGGTGGTCTTACCAAGTTTAACAGTGCTCAACGCTTCCATAACTGGAGTTTCCAAACTGGTCAAACTCCTCGTTCCCAGATGCATGAATTGATCTGAACAACAAAGAAGTGGCTAAACCAGACGAGAAAAGCCCGGCTGCTATTATAGAGACAATAGTGACGGATCGTTACATAAGAGCTCTGCCGTGTGAGGCGAAAAAGATAATTAGTCACCAAAGACTAACAACGGCAATGGAGGTAGTAGAAGCATTAGAGCAGTACCAGGCTACCTTAGACATGCTCCGCCAGACCCGAAAAGATCCTGTCGTGGTGGTCCCAGCTCGGTCAAGTGGACCCCGCCAAAAAGCTCCCAAACCAGCTAACCCCAACTTGAGTCCACCAATGAGAGTTTTCAATCAACCCATGCAGCAACGAGGATTTCGGAACCTAGAGTCACGCCAGTGCTTCCGCTGTGGTGAGTTGGGCCATGTCTCCTGGTAGTGTGAACAGGCAGCTGAACCAATGCCCATGGCAGAGTCTGCCAGCGGTACCGCCATTCACTTTGCTGCCCTCTTGGGGGAAAATAGAGGCCGCAGACTGACGTGTCCAGTCACTGTGAGTCAGCAGGATTTGGAAGCCTTACTTGGCTTTGGAAGTGACGGGTCCCTTGTTCTTGAGTCCATGGTTGATGCAACTACTCTGGAGGAGGGTGAGTCAGTGCCAGTGGTTTGTGTCCATGGAGAGATGCGCGAGTACTCAACAATGGTGGTGAAACTGATTACAACCAAGGGCTCGTTTAATGGCAAGGTGGGAGTAATGGAGTCCCTTCCAGTGCCTGTCCTAATTGGTCTAGACTGCCTGGCCTTCCTGATGCTGTGGAGAGAGGCCTAAAAGTGACTCAGCCGGGAACCACGAAAATGTAAGCCCCAAAATGTTAACATGAATATGTCATGGATTAACCTTGCAAAGCCATGTTCCTCTCCACCAGTTTTAGCCCCAGCCCTGGCTGTAGATTCGAGTGGTACCGAATCAGCAGTGGGTGACTCAGACGGCTCGGTGGCACCCAGAGACTTGACCTACTTGACCCTACCCTGGTTAATGCATTACGAAATGTCCAAGTCCTAGAGGGAACTTTGGGGGGAATCAGATTAACTCTTTCCTATCCTCACTTTGCTGTTAAAAAATGGCCTTTTGTATCAAGTAGTAAAGAGAAATGACAAAATTACTGAGCAGCTTCTTGTTCCCCAACAGCACCGATCCACAGTACTACAATGAGCACACACTCACTTACCTGGGGCTCACTTGGGAGTGGAGAAAACCAAAGAGAGAGTGTTGCAGAGGTTTTTTTGGCCTGAAGTACACCAGGAGGTAGAAAACTACTGCAATAGTTGTCCAGATTGCCAAATCACAGCACCAAAACAGACCTACAGGAATCCCCTGGGACCTTTGCCGATAATATAAACTCCCTTAGAGAGAGTGGGGATGGACATTGTGGGTCCACTCCCCAAGAGTGCTTGAGGACACCAGTAAATCCTAGTCATATTAGATTATGCCACTCGGTATTCAGAAGCTGTCCCTTTAAGAAAGGCAAATGCTAAACAAATAGCGAAAGAGCTTTTCCTCTTCTGCAGTTGGGTAGGCATCCCTAAGAGATTCTTACCAACCAAGGGACCCCCTTCATGTCCAGGGTCATCAGGGAGTTTTGTGTTTTTTAAAAAAGTGAAACAGGTGAGAACCTCAGTCTATCATCCTCAAACTGACGAATTAGTGGAGCGGTTTAACAAGACCCTCAAAAGCATGCTAAGGAAGGCCATCGACAAAGATGGAAAAAATTGGAACCAGCTGCTCCCCTACCTTCTCTTTGCGGTAAGAGAAGTTCCTCAGTCATCCACTGGTTTTTCACCCTTTGACTTGCTGTATTCTCACAAACCTAGGGGACTACTAGACATAGCCAAAGAGACTTGGGAAGAGCAACCCTGCCCCCATCGTACCATGATTGAACATGTGGGGGACATGCCTGACAGGATGGCAGCAGTGATTCCAATTGTGAAAGAGCACATGGAGAAAGCGTAGAGAGATCAGAGTGCAGCTTACAATCGAGCAGCCCAGCCCAGAGAATTCAAGCCGGGAGACAGAGTTCTTGTGCTGGTCCCTACTGTGGAATGGAAGTTCCTGGCTACATGGCAGGGGCCATTTTTTTTTAATTTTTTAATTTTGGATACTGTATTCATCCCATAGGAGGAAATTCTTTCTCTGCATTTTACCCATCCCTGAGGAGCATTGGGCTGCCACTACATTGTGGCGCCCAGGGAGCAAATTGGGGTTCAGTATCTTGCTCAATGATACTTACGATACTCATACTTACATACGACTTGTAGACTTGTAGGGGCCGGGGATTGAGCCAACGACCTTTCGTTCCATGAAAGGTAGGGGAAATCAATTACAAAGTACGGCAGCCGGGGAAAAGGAAAGGTGAGCAAATCTACCATGTTAACCTTCTTAAGAAATGGCATGGGCAAGAAGTATTATACAGTTGTCCTCCCCCCACAGAGCCAAAACAAGCTGCCCGGAACGAAGTGCAGTTCGACCCAGACCTTGCTCCAGATCAGTTGCAGCAGGCAAAGGAGCTAGTGGAGGGTAATCAGGATGTCTTTTCACCCCTCCCAGGCTGCACCCACCTAGTGGAACATGAAATATGCACCCAACCAGGAAAGATAGTGAAACAAAGGCCATATCGTGTACCAGAGACTCGCAAGAAACTGATAGAGGAGGAGGTAAGGAAAATGCTGGAATTGAAGGTAATTGAAGAGTCAAAGAGTGCCTGGGCAAGTCCCATCGTCCTCACAGGCGAGCTGGACAACACGGTACATTTCTGTAATGATTTCAGGAAAGTAAATGAAGTTTCTGAATTTGATGCGTATCCCATAGGTTGATGAACTGATTGAAATCCTTGAGACAGCACGCTTCATAACCACCCTTGATCTCACTAAGGGGTATTGGAAGGTTCCATTGTCTGCAGAATCCAAGGAGAAGATGGCCCTTGCCACTCCTGGGGGCCTTTGGCAGTACCTGATGATGCCATTTGGTCTGTTTTGAGCTCCCGCCATCTTCCAGCGCTTGATAGATCAGGTACTTAAACCCCATAAAAATTATGCTTCTGCCTACTTAGACGATGTGGTGCTACAAAGCTCAGACTGGGAAAGTCACTTGCCTCAATGAAGGTGAGGAACACCCAGTTCTCTATTTGAGTCGGAAGTTGCTGCCAAGAGAGAAACACTATGCTACAGTAGAAAAAGAATGCCTAGCCCTGTGGGCCCTGGAAACCCTTAAATGCTACCTCCACAAAAGGAAGTTCACACTAATGACGAATTCTCCATTGCAATGGATGGCCAAAACCAAGAGACAAACAGCAGAGTAACTAGATGGTTTTTAGGTCTACAGCCATTTAACTTCTCTGTCATTCACAGACCTGGATGCCGTGATGGAAACGCAGATGCCCTGTCCCGCCAAAATGCCTACTGGGCTACATTCACCCTGCTGAGGATGTCAGGCCCAGGGAGAGGGATGTGTGGCATCACAAGGGGACAGGTTGTAGAAGGACGCTACATCCCCGTACAGAAACAAATATTGCATTCCAAAATGGCCACCGTGGCACACACTACATCTCCCATGAGGCCTCACTCCTCAGAGAGGTGCAGGTGTGTAAGCCACTTAATTAAAGGAAGGCCCAGGAGCCAGGAGGAGGACAAAAGAAAAAAGGGAGCAACGAGACAGAGAACACATGCTGGAGTGAGCTGGAACAGAAAAAGAAGAAGACGAAGAAGAGGCCCCTTAACTACAGGAAAGTAACTGCAGTTCATGATTGTGGGAGAGAAACGATAACTTTTGAAAGAGGAAACCGGACTTTTTAAGTTGAAGATTATAGAGACATTCATTGATTTAAGGAAGAAGATTGGTGTTGACTGAAAGAAGCGGAGTTACACATTTGATTTGGAGTTTTGATTGAAGAATCCTTTGTTTCGTTGTGGGAAAATAAAATTACTCATCATTTTGAACACTCCAACTTTGATTATTCTTCCAGTTGATTTTGCACTGCCACACTTTAACCTGCCATGGGGACCTCTCCATGATGTTACAACATGTATAAGTACCTCATACACCCCTACTTGAAAAATTTAAGTGGCATTAACAGAGTGGTGAAGTAGTATCACTACTAATGATAAATAGTTTTGAGTTGAGTACTTTTCTTCCATTTGTTTTGATCATCATGAATGATTCAAGTCAAACAACAGTGAAATACACTCTGAAAACACACCCTAGTAGCAGAACTCCAGTCAGAAACAACAGTAAAACACACTCTGGTTCTCAGGGAACAACATACACCTACTACACACTCACAAACCTAACCACTGCATTTATGAAGTAGAGAATGGATTTAATTAGTGGAGGCCTAATCAAGTTTCACCAGATTGGACTCTGCTCTTCTTTGGGCCTCAGCTACTCACATACCACATACATCCCTCCCATTATAATAAGATGATGAACACAAACACAGAAATCCATCACCTGGAGATTCTATAAGGTAGTTTTCTGTATTTATCAGGTGTGTCCACCTATATGGAAGTAGACTGAAAGGACACTCATTGTACTGCCTTTGTTTTTCATAAAAAATAAAGTAACACACACACACACACAACAACAAGAAGGATGAATTTTATTTTAATGAAGATGTTTCCATTTTATACTGCTGCTCAGGTTTATGTTAACTAATGCACCAGGATAGTCTGTCAGGTGTAAACTTACTTGGGAATAAAAACGTTTCTGAGTCTGAGTGTGAAATCTGCCCAACATGGTCCGTCCCCACCTTATGAGAACTGTACCCTAGAGTTTGAGCATTAATATGACATTCTGTACATTTAAACTCAGTACAGCTATGCCAGATGTTTTTCCTATTTCATGCTCAGCACAGCAGATCATTCCTATCTGAAGCTCCATAGATGATATTCATAGATGGTATTCATAGATGGTATTCATAGATAATATTCATAGATAATATTTATAGATGGTATTCATTAGATAATATTCATAGATAATATTTATAGATGATATTCAGTAGATAATATTCATAGATAATATTCATAGATGATATTCATAGATGATATTCATAGATAATATTTATAGATGATATTCATAGATGATATTCATAGATAATATTCATAGGTGATATTCATAGATAATATTCATAGATGATATTCATAGATAATATTCATAGATGATATTCATAGATGATATTCATAGGTGATATTCATTGATGATATTCATAGATGATATTCATAGATAATATTCATAGATGATATTCATAGATGATATTCATAGGTGATATTCATAGGTGATATTCATTGATGATATTCATAGATGATATTCATAGATAATATTCATAGATAATATTCATAGATAATATTCATAGATGATATTCATAGATAATATTCATAGATAATATTCATAGATGATATTCATAGATAATATTCATAGATGATATTCATAGATGATATTCATAGGTGATATTCATTGATGATATTCATAGATGATATTCATAGATAATATTCATAGATATTCATAGATGATATTCATAGATGATATTCATAGATATTCATAGATGATATTCATAGATAATATTCATAGATGATATTCATAGGTGATATTCATAGATATTCATAGATGATATTCATAGGTGATATTCATAGATAATATTCATAGATAATATCCATAGATAATATTCATAGATAATATTCATAGATGATATTCATAGATAATATTCATAGATAATATTCATAGATGATATTCATAGATAATATTCATAGATGATATTCATAGATAATATTCATAGATGATATTCATAGGTGATATTCATTGATGATATTCATAGATGATATTCATAGATAATATTCATAGATGATATTCATAGATGATATTTATAGATGATATTTATAGATGATATTCATAGATGATATTCATAGATGATATTCATAGGTGATATTCATAGATAATATTCATAGATGATATTCATAGGTGATATTCATAGATAATATTCATAGATAATATTCATAGATGATATTCATAGATAATATTCATAGATGATATGCATAGATAATATTCATAGATGATATTCATAGATGATATTCATAGATAATATTCATTGATGATATTCATAGATGATATTCATAGATAATATTTATAGATATTCATAGATGATATTCATAGATAATATTCATAGATAATATTCATAGATGATATTCATAGGTGATATTCATTGATGATATTCATAGATGATATTCATAGATAATATTCATAGATGATATTCATAGGTGATATTCATTGATGATATTCATAGATGATATTCATAGATGATATTCATAGGTGATATTCATAGATAATATTCATAGATAATATTCATAGATATTCATAGATGATATTCATAGATGATATTCATAGATGATATTCATAGATGATATTCATAGATAATATTCATAGATGATATTTATAGATGATATTCATAGGTGATATTCATAGATAATATTCATAGATAATATCCATAGATAATATTCATAGATGATATTCATAGATAATATTCATAGATGATATTTATAGATGATATTCATAGGTGATATTCATAGATAATATTCATAGATAATATTCATAGATAATATTCATAGATAATATTCATAGATAATATCCATAGATAATATTCATAGGTGATATTCATAGATGATATTCATAGATGATATTCATAGATAATATTCATAGATGATATTCATAGATAATATTCATAGATGATATTTATAGATGATATTCATAGGTGATATTCATAGATAATATTCATAGATAATATCCATAGATAATATTCATAGATAATATTCATAGATGATATTCATAGATAATATTCATAGATAATATTCATAGATGATATTCATAGATAATATTCATAGATGATATTCATAGATAATATTCATTGATGATATTCATAGATGATATTCATAGATGATATTCATAGATAGTATTCATAGATTATATTCATAGATGGTATTCATAGATGATAGTCATAGATGGTATTCATAGATTATATCCATAGATGGTATCTATAGATGATATGTTCCTCTTCCTCCATATCTCTGCAGCGTCTCCAGGAGCTCCACTTGCAGCACAACAGTATTGAGGTGTTAGCAGACCAGGCTCTGGTTGGTTTGACTTCTCTTGCTCTGCTGGACCTGAGCAGGAATAATCTTCACACCATTGGACCTGCATCCCTGCGACCTCTGGTCAGCCTGCAGGTGCTGCGCATCACAGGTGAGACTGGATTTCTGACATACCTGTTAATGCAAAATCATGACCGATGGTCCTGAGAAAAACTTGATTAGAGACACTTTTGTTTATTTTTCAACCTTCTCATCAAATGCAAACTATTGCATAACTATGTATTACTCAGCTGTATACATGACTTGAACCATGGAAGCCACTTTAAGGGTTAACTAAAGTGTTGTGGTTCATTAGACCAGCGGTCCCCAACCTTTTTTACGCCACAGACCGGTACTATGTCAGACAATATTTTCGCGGACCGGCTATCAAGGTGTGACGGAAATATACGGCAAACGGCATTAAAAACAACAGGATAAGTATTATCTGTATAACTAATAATTTATTGCGAGCAAAAAACATATTAAACATTCAAGTTAGTGAACCCTCTCCAATAATTGTTTCTCAATATCCTCCGCTATTTCGTCAATTCGCCTTGTGACGGTGCTGGCCGACAGAGGAACCTGTGCAATCTTTTTAACTGCAGCGTCTCCTAAAAGTTCACGGCAAATGTTTTTGGCAGCTGGCAGGATCAACTCTTCACCAATGCTGAAGGCTTTCTTAGCCTTGGCAATGCGATTAGCTACTAAGTATGAAGCTCTCAGTGCACTTGCATTTGTTGATGTGGTGGCCTTCAGTAATTGCTTCTGTCCTTCATTTTCACTTTTTTTCTTTTAAAAAACTCCAACTGCTTGTCTTTTAATGCCGGGTGCTGTGTCTCCAAGTGCCGAAGCAGTTTTGAAGGCTTCATTGACTCATTTGCTAGCCTGTCAACACATATTATGCAGAGGGGGTTTGGCGCGTGTGAATCACCTGTCGCAATGAAGCCGTATTTTAGATAGAACTCCTTGTATTGTCTTTTAAACGCAGCTTTCTTTTTCTTAGCGGTAGCAGGCTCTTCTTTTGTCTCCTCATTGGGCCTTTTCCCCGTTGCAAAGAAGCTCTCCAAGGATGTTTGTTTTTTACTCATTTTAGCTACTTTATTTTTACGGTATCATGTTACCTAGACAAGCTTCCTGACGTGAAAAAAACGTGCGAACGGATGACATGACGGAAGAGCATCCGGTCATTTTCAAAATAAAACATCTTTCAGATTCTGAGAGTCAATAAAACGAAAATAAGACAAGTTATTTATTCTTTCTTTCTTTGGGGACCGCTGGGTTAGACTGAACCAGACTGTTCACTGAGCTCTGGTTTAGATTCAATAAGGTGAATTTTATTTCACTTTCTCCCTGTAGTCATTACCTCCGCTGAGCAGAATATGTTTTCACCCACACAGCATTACAATGTACCACAAAATTCACAAAACCGTCCTATTTTTTTCTTCCAATTCTCTTTATTAATTTTCTTCACAGCAGATACAGACAGAAACATGGGTGTAAGACAGAAAAGGTAGTATGCTGTATGACTGTATAACACCCCATATCCCTCCACCCACCCACCACCCTTTAACCCCCCACCCTTTAATTCGACCCCACCCTTGGTCAAAAAAGGAAAATAAAAAAATAGATAAAAGAATAAGTGAAGATAAAACCGTCCTATTTTTACACCAGTTTACGATCACAGATAAACAGATATGTTCTGACTACGGGGGACATACAGTCCATGCCAATCGCATTATTGAATATCTATGGGCCAAATGGGGACAATTTATTTCCACCATAAATCTGATCATTAGAATAGAATAAAAAGCCTTTATTGTCATTATACAGTGTACAATGAAATTAAAGGGCAAACTCCTTAAGGTGCACACAAGATATATCAAAAATATATACAGGCCTAGTGGCAAGACAACAACAATTTAACATGACACAATTTAAGTAGTATATGCAGCAGAGAATTTAAAAATATTCCACAGTAAATGTACATAAATGTAAATGGACATATGGTTCTGTATTTAAATATATGGCATAGTTGATAAATATATTGCACTGTAGGATGGAGGGTGGGGAGAGGAGAGGGGTGGTGTGTATGTGTGTGTGTCTGTGTGTGTGTGTGTGTTTGAGTTCAGGATGGTTATGGCTTTGGGGAAGAAGCTGTTCTTGAGTCTGTTAGTCCTTGTCTTCATACACCTGCAGCGTCTGCCAGAGGGCAGCAGGTGAAACAGGTGAACCAGGGTCAGATCTGTCCTTCATGATGTTGACTGCTCTGCTGAGGCAGCAGGAGATATAAATGTCTTTCAGGGAGGGCAGAGGGCAGCCGATGATGTTTTGCGCTACGCTTATGACTCTCTGAAGCCCCTTCCTGTCTGCCTCAGTGCAGCTTATCAGCTTATCAGCTGCACTGAGGCACACGGTGATGCAGGACATCATCAGGCTCTCAACAGCAGAGTGGTAGAAGGTCACAAGCAGCTTTTTTGTCCAGGTTGTTTTTCCTGAGCACCTTCAGCAGATGTAGTCACTGCTGTGCCTTCATGATAAGCGCTGAGGTGTTTGCAGTCCATGAGAGGTCAGCAGAGATGAGGGTGCCTAGGAATTTAAAAGTCTGGACCCTCTCTACACAAACACCACCGATGTAAAGGGGGCAGGGGTCTGCACTGTTCTTCCTGAAATCCAGGATGATTTCCTTGGTTTCTGTGGTGTTAAGATAAGATAAGATAAGATAAGATATCCCTTTATTAGTCCCACAGTGGGGAAATTTACAAGTTCAGTGTCAGGTTGTTTGCTGAACACCACACTGTTAGTCTCAGGATCTCATCTCTGTAGGCAGACTCGTCTCCCTCTGTGATCAGTCCAACCACAGTTGTGTCGTCAGCCAATTTGACGATGGCGTTACCTGAGTGGGCTGGGCTGCAATCGTATGTGAGAGAGTACAGTAGTGGACTCAGCACACATCCCTGAGGGTGAAGGAGTGGTGAGGGCCAAGTTTCACAGTCCGGGGCGGTTCTGTTCTTTAGCCAGGAACAGGTGGGTGGGAGGAGGCCTAAGCCTGATAGCTTAATGACCAGTATGTCCGGGATGATGGTGTTAAAGGCTGAGCTGAAATCGATGAAAAGCATCCTCACATAGCTCCTCTGGTGTTCCAGATAGCTCAGCGCAGTGTGGAGAGCTATGGCTATGGCATCCTCGGTGGATCTGTTTACCCGATAGGCAAACTGGTGTGGGTCGAGGGTGGGAGGGAGGCATGCTTTATTGTGGTGTAAGATCAGCCTCTCAAAGCACTTCGTGATGATGGGTGTGAGTGCTACTTGAGACTGTGGCTGAATTCTTGGGCACGGGGATGATGGTGGCTGATTTCAAGCAGGATGGGATGACAGCTTGTGTCAGGGACTGATTAGAGATGGTGGTGAAAACCCGGGAGAACTGGTCGGCACATGCTTTGAATACCTTCCCTGGAATACCGTCTGGACCAGCAGCCTTCCTGGGGTTTACTGCCCTGAGCACCCGTCTCACATCATGCTCCTGTAAAGTGAGTGGGGGGTTGCTGGAGTCTGGTGGGGGCTGAGGTGGTGAGGTTGTGCTCTGATGTGATTTCTCAAAACGCTCAAAGAAACAGGTCAGTTCATCTGCCAGCGACTCACTGAAGTTGCCTGTTGACGCATCGCAGCCTCTGTGATTTGTGATGGTCCGTATGCCCTGCCACACCTGCCATGAGTTGTTGTGTGAGAGATGATCCTCTATTCTCCTCTTGTAGTCTGCTTTGGCCTCCTTTATTCCTCTCCTCAGATTGGCTCTAGCAGCACTGTACAGAGCTCTATCACCTGACCTGAAGGCAGAGTCACGGGCCCTGTGGAGCGCACGGACTTGGCTGGTCATCCAGGGCTTCTGGTTGGGGAAGACCCGGATGCGTTTATGTAATAAAGTACAGTCTCTGTGTGTATGGCCAGGTCCTGATGTTCTAATGCATCCCTTTTTTTTCTTTTTTTTTTGATACTGTATTCATCCCACAGGGGGAAATTCTTTCTCTGCATTTGACCCATCCCTGAGGAGCAGTTGACTGCCTTTACGGTGCCCGGGGAGCAGATTGGGGTTCAGTATCTTTGCTCAAGGATACTTTGACTTTGTGTTTGAAAAGCAGTCCTGAAGCTGAGAAAGTGCGTCTTCAGGCCAAGTTGTGACAGTCTTTATAATGGGACTGGTTCTCCTCCTGAGAGGGGTGTAAGTAGGGACAAGCAGCAGGGAGAGGTGACCTGACTGGCCCAGGTGAGGGAGAGTTATGGCTTTATATGCGTGCCAGCCAGGTCCGTGCGCTCCTAATTGACCACCTTGCATCTTATTTTAAATGACCTGATCAGCTTTTACTGTTGCTTTTAGATTTTCTAACAGACAGAATCCAGCAGGTTTTGGTGAATAGACGTACAGTACCAGTCAATAGTTTGGACATACCTTCCCATCCACTTGAATGGGAAACTGTGTCCAAATTTTTGACTGGTACTGTATGTCCGGCACCAGGCTTTCAAGTACAGGTTCACCCCAGGGTTGTGTCCTGTCACCTTTGGGACACACCAAAAGTGAGCATTAATCACAATAAAAACTCTTACAAGTATCTGGGCACTGTGTTCGATTCTCAGCTACAGTTTGATATGAATACAGAACTGATTGTCAAACAAACACAGGATTCATTTATTGCGGAAGCTCTATTCTTTTTATGTCTGTGACACAATCCTATGTAACTTTTATCAATCTTTTATTGAAATCGTTCTTTACCTGCTGGTTTAATGGGTTGTCTGTGAAAACAAGAACAGCTTAAACAGCATAGTCTAAGTCTGCTCCCAGATTACTGGAGTTCAGCAGAGGGACTTGGGCTCACTTTGGGAGAAACAGGTTGCTGAGAAAGCAAAATAAATGATCAGCCAATCAGATCATGTTGTTTAGACTAAATTCTCAAACCGTTTCTCCAAGTCGTTCATTCCTTCAGCTATTAAGCAGCTAAACACAGACGGTACTCATTTTATTTTAGAGTAAACATGTTTTCTTTTTATCAAGTATTCATTATATTAACTTATTTATGGATATGTGTTTTTATTTATTGCTTTTATTTATCTATAGTAACTTGTCCCTACTACTGTCCCATGGCTTGAATATGTTTCCTCTGATATTTTAACTCTGTCTGTCTGTTTAAGTTGAATGTATGGACTGGGAAAGCTACAAATGAATTGCCCGTTTTGGATAGTTGTATGAATCTGAATCTAATGTTGGGGCCAATTTTAATCTAGTCATAGATACGTCTGCTCAGAGAACCATCTAATGCTGAAATCACATATGAACAATTCAAGGTTAGTTGATGTGTAGCGAATTTTAAATGCTACTGGTAGAGAGTATTCATTCCACTCCAGAGCTCACAGTGTATACTCCAGAACAGACCACTGCATGTCTTAATAGATGGCAAACTTCTGTCTGGATTCTTAATGCTAAATACCACACAATCATTTCCGACCACTGGCCTGTTTCTGTGACTCTGAGGCTGCTGGAGATTAAACCCCAGTATTTTACAAAGAAACAGGTCTGTGAGGACTTTAAGACTCAGTTGGTTTTGGTTTTTAGAGATAATAATACATTAAAATACAGTCAACCAATTTCATAAACAACTGTACACCTCTCAGTCTCATGCACAGCCAGGTTTATGAAACAGTTTGACAACGAAACAGCTCTGTGAGCAGGTAAGGACTCAGGTGTATTTTGAGACGAATGATAAGGTTGATATTTGGCCTATTTTATAATATGTAAGCGGTTGTGTCATTTCCTTCCAAACTACACAAAAGACACACAGCAGCCTAGAATGATCACAACTAGAGGAACCGATCCAAACACTAGATGCTACTCAACCATCCACTGAGAGACAGAATAAAATATCATCTCTTCAGTACAAAGTTAATCATATACTCTCTGAAAATTATTCTGGAGCTTTTCATATTAACTAAACAGACCTACAACTAACTCAAGTCTGAATAACGTCTCACATCTAATAATAATAATAATAATAATAATAAACTTTATTTGTATAGCACTTTTCAAAAACACAGTTACTAAGTATTTAACAGAACAAGATGAAACAGAAATACACAGTATTAAAAAGTTAAACAACACAGCATGAATAAGAACATAGACATGAGACCTGATAAAACAGTAAAAACATGAAAGTTACAACAGAGGGACAGAAACCTTTTTTTTTAAAAGCCTTCCTATAGAAGTAAGTTTTGAGAGGTGATTTAAAAGAGGGAACTGTCTTTGCTGGCCTAATTTCCTCAGGCAGGGAGTTCCACAGCTGTGGAGCCCTAATGGAAAATGACTGGTCCCCCTCTGTAGTGAGGCGGGCTGAGGGAACAGTTCGAAGGGTCCTGCCTGAGGAGCGCAGACAGCGGCTAGGCTCAAAGAGTGTAAGTAAGTCCATGATGTAGTCAGGGTCAGGCCATGTAAAGCTTTAAAAGTAATTAGTGAAAGCTTCAAATCAATTCTGTACATAACTGGTAACCAGTGTAGCGTTGAAAGGATGGGCTTCTATATGGTCAGGTCTGTTAGAGTCAGTTAAAAGTCTGGCAGCTGAGTTTTGAACAAGATGTAGACGGGAGGTAGACTTGTGGCCCAGTCCCGAATACAGGGAGTTACAATAATGATGAGATGAAAGCATGGATGACTTTTTCAAGGTCTGCTTGAGATACAAAATATTTCACTTTTGCAATATTTGCAGAGTTGAAGAAAACATGATTGCACTACCTTGGTGATTTGTATGTCAAAAGAAAGCTCAGAGTCAAAAGATCACACCCAAATTGCAGGCAGAATGCTTTACATTAGATGACAGGTCATTGAGATTCTTTTTCAAATCACAGGTCAGGTCTGGGGGGCCGAATAAAAGGTAAAAGGCTCGTTGAGCCGAAGGACATTTTGTGACATCCAGCATTTGATATCTGAGAGACAAGCCATGATGTGAGTCAATTTGTCTGTGTTGCTACCAGTCAGCAAGACGTTAAGTTGTGTATCTTCAGCATAACAGTGGAAATTAATATTATACCTATCTTACCCAGAGGAAGCATATAAATAGAAAATAATAAAGACCAAGAATAGACCCTTGGGGCACACCACATGAAAGAGGGGCAGGGGATGAGGAGAATTCACCTGTTACAACAGAGAAAGATCTGCCAGAGAGGTTTGAGTGAAACCAGGCCAGAACAGTGTCCTTAATACCAACACAGTATTCCAGACCATTTATGAGGGTATTATGGATATCATGGATACAAGTGGGAGATACATCAGGACAGACAGGCCAGGCTAGTACCTGTTTACAAAGCCACACTACAAAATATGGCATCAGTAGGGACGTCCCTTTAAATGTGGCAGCAATATGTATGTCACAGCAATGTCATAAGCAGGGGATACACAGTCACAGACGATGGCCTTTGAACTGGTGACTATGGATTCTACTTCAGCCTGTAGGACATGACATCCAGGGTTTCCAAAAAAACTCAGAACACTTTTCACTTTGAATCAGTCTCAGAGAGGGTGTGTGTGTGTGTGAGAGAGAGAGAGAGAGAGAGAGAGAGAGAGAGAGAGAGAGAGAGAGAGAGAGAGAGTTAGTAGCAGAGACACACACATATGTAAATACAGATGGGAAAGAGAGCTAGAGTTCACCCATCCTACAGAAGCAGAATAAATCTACTGCATAGGCTGAAGTTACTGAGACCACAGAGAGCCGTCATTAAACCACAGACGGACTGATTCAGGTTTCTGGACAGGAGTCAGATCAGAACCATGAACATCTGCTACTCTAAGAGCTGTACAGAGCTGAAGGTCAACAGAGGTTTAGACCTTTTTTTTAGACCTCACAGATGTAGATGGAGATGTTTTAGACCTCAGAGATGGAGATGTTTTTAGACCTCAGGGATGTAGATGGAGATGTTTTTAGACCTCAGGGATGTAGATGGAAATGGTTTAAGACCTCAGGGATGTAGATGGAGATGTTTTTAGACCTCAGGGATGTAGATGGAAATGGTTTAAGACCTCAGGGATGTAGATGGGGATTATTTTAGACCTCAGAGATGGAGATATTTTAAGACCTCAGGGATGTACATGGAGATGTTTTAGACCTCAGGGATGTAGATGAAGATGTTTTAAGACCTCAGGGATGGAGATGGAGATATTTTTGGACCTCAGGGATGTACATGGAGATGTTTTAGACCTCAGGGATGTAGATGGAGATGTTTTAGACCTCAGGGATTGAGATGGAGATGTTTTTAGACCTCAGGGATGTAGATGGAGATGTTTTAGACCTCAGGGATGTAGATGGAGATGTTTTTAGACCTCAGGGATGTAGATGGAGATGTTTTAGACCTCAGAGATGGATATGGAGATGTTTTTAGACCTCAGGGATGGATATGGAAATGTTTTAGACCTCAGGGATGTAGATGGAGATATTTGTAGACCTCAGGGATGTAGATGGAGATGTTTTAGACCTCGGAGATGGAGATGTTTTTAGACCTCAGGGATGGAGATGGAGATGTTTTAGACCTCAGGGATGGAGATGGAGATGTTTTTAGACCTCAGGGATGGAAAAGGAAGATGTTTTAGATCTCAGGGATGTAGATGGAGATGTTTTTAGACCTCAGGGATGGAGATGGAGATGTTTTAGACCTCAGGGATGGAGATGGAGATGTTTTTAGACCTCAGGGATGGAAAAGGAAGATGTTTTAGATCTCAGGGATGGAGATGGAGATGTTTTTAGACCTCAGGGATGGAGATGGAGATGTTTTAGACCTCAGGGATGTAGATGGAGATGTTTTAGACCTCAGAGATGGAGATGGAGATGTTTGTAGACCTCAGGGATGTAGATGGAGATGTTTTTAGACCTCAGGTATGTAGATGGAGATGTTTTAAGACCTCAGAGATGTAGATGGAGATGTTTGTAGACCTCAGGGATGTAGATGTTTTAGACCTCAGAGATGGAGATGTTTTTAGACCTCAGGGATGTAGATGGAGATGTTTTAGACCTCATGGATGGAGATGGAGATATTTTAGACCTCAGGGATGGAGATGGAGATGTTTTTAGATGTCAGGGATGTAGATGCAGATGTTTTAAGACCTCAGAGATGTAGATGGAGATGTTTGTAGACCTCAGGGCTGTAGCTGTAGATGTTTGTAGACCTCAGGGATGTAGATGGAGATGTTTTAAGACCTCAGGGATGTAGATGGAGATTCTTTTAGACCTCAGAGATGTAACATTATTCACACTGAACTTCAGTTTGTCGGATGATATTTTACTTTCTTATGCACTGGTTCATTTGACATCTTTACAGAAGCATGCGATCTGTAATTGATTATTGATTATTGATAGATATGTTAGTGTGGCTAGATAAACGGCTCAGTGTTTTATATGCAGCACTGAAACTGTTTCATTGGATGTAGACTGAATATATTTGATTGGGTTGACATTTAGATAAAGTATTTCTCATGCTTTATGTTATCTGCTGTGTTTTACCTGATGTATGTATGGTGTATGTATGATGTGGGCAGGAATAACTGAAGCACCTACCTGAATCATTTCATTATATTTCACTGTAGAAAGTCAAATTAAATTCCTTTCAGCTGTGCACTGAGAAATGTTCTGAAACTGTTGGACTATTCTTAGTTTGCACAAAGCGGTGAACCTCACCCATCTTTTCTTGTGAATGTTTGAGAATATCTCTATCATAGCCACATTATGATCCTATCACCTGTTAGCAGTTCACCTGTTTACCGGTGGAACGTTCCAAACACTGTCCTAATGTGTTTGAATCAGATAAACATATTTAAACATTAAGTCAAGTTGAAACATGTTGTCTTTGAACTGTTTGTAATTGAGTATATCTCAGATGGTTAGTAATTCATCATGTTTTACCTTTATTGACTGTACCTTATTTACTCATCTTAAAATATGTCTTCTTCTGACCACCAGGACCCTGGTTTAGCTTTGCAGGGTTCTGACCTAACGTCTTGTCGTCTGCTGCAGACAACCCATGGCGTTGTGACTGTGCTCTCCTTTGGCTGAGGAGCTGGATTGATGAGGAGGGCCAGCGGCTGCTCAGCTCTGCAGAACGTCGCCTGGTCTGCACCGAGCCCCCCCGCCTGTCCCACCTCAGCCTGGTGGAGGTCCCCCTAAACAGCCTGGTTTGTATTCCTCCACTGGTGCAGCTGGAGCACAGGAGGTTAGCTGTGCGCCTGGGAGAGAGCCTCAGGGTGTCCTGCCACGCCTCTGGTTACCCTCGGCCACAGGTAGGAATCATTTTCATGTCATCACCTGACGATGACTCACTGGCTGTATGATGAAAGTTCAGAAGGTGTCAAGTACAATTAAAACCCAACATAAAATAAGTTCACATCTACAGGGTTGCTTGTCATTGATAATAATGTTTGGGTGTTTTTTACGAGGATGAAAAACATTTTCTCATTTTGATGATGATGGTGGAGAGCACTGTCAAATAAGAATACAGAAATACACACACACCTAACCTAACACTAACCCTGCTGCTTCCAGAAGCGCTGTACCTGACATGTCACCCTGATGGAACACATTTCAAAGTCCCCACAGATATTCACTTGGTCTCCTACAGGAACATCCAGGGCCCCTGGGCAGCCTTGGTGCTTGGGCCCTAAATATGCTCGACAATAACATTCAATAAGAGTAGTGAACATTAGTGAACATTCATGACTTTCATCTTCATTTTGTAAATAAAGTGACCAGACGGTTATCTACTGTCATGCATAGGCTGTGTGGATCAGCAGGCTCAGCTGGTTTTGTCAGTGAATTTGATCAATTTAAACAGTTTTAGAGTTCCAGTGTCTCAAAGAGCCAGAGAGATTTCAGCCTAACCTTTTATTCTGTTCTTGTAGACAGGGATGTTTGGGTTTTCATAGTGCTGCTTTAACAGAGCCAGATTCATATCATTTGGAAATTGATTACTGGTACAATGTAAAATATAATCTATTCATTTCTCTTGGTAATCAGATTTTTATTTGATTTAATTTAGATTTTTAACTAACTAAAGGCTTTGGTTTTATTTTAATTTACAAAAAACAAACTTGAACCTATGGGTCATTGGAGGTTGGTGTAGTCAGATATGATGATTATTGATCAGATGATAACCTGAATGTCGTTTCAGGTGACCTGGAAGAAGGCGTCTCAGGGTAAAGTGGTGCTTTCTCCTAGAAGCCTGGTGCAGGAGTTGGGTGCTGGAGGAGGTGGAGCGGGGAGAGCAGAGGAGCCCCCAGAGGAGGGCAGAGTCAGTCTGCAGAAGACTGAAGGGGAGCGCTTCGACCCCGACACCGGCAGTGGGATGCTGTTTCTCAGTAATGTGACTGTGGCCCATGCTGGATTCTATGAATGTGAGGCCTGGAATGCTGGGGGCGTGGCCCGGGTGACCTTTCAGCTTGCCATCAACTCATCCACTTCCTCCTCTTCCTCCTCCATTTGGGCCTCATGGGGCCAGGTGTCCTCACCATACTCCCCCACCTGGCCCAAGCTCAGGAACCCTGGCTCTGCTCTGGGCTCAGATGTGAGCCGGGAGCCCCTGTATGCTCTGGGCAGCATGGCCTTCAGCGCTCTGGGAGCTGCCACTCAGACTGCCATCGCTGTGGGCATCTCCCTGCTGGCTCTGACTGCTCTGCTGCTTGTCGCCATGATCTACAGCCGACACCACCAACCCGAGAAGGAAGCTGATGGAGCTGAGAAGGTGGGTCTCATTTCCACATCGGTTTTTGTTCCATTCATTCTGACTGAACGTTGGTCTCCAGTGTGTTTGTCAAACTAGTCCAGTTGTTTCCAGTCTGGAATATGCCTCGAATATGAAAAAATTTAGCTTTTGCTGTGAATTCTGACAGACCTTCTGAAGTGTGTGTGTGTCAGTATAAGTATACACCCATCAGCCATAACCACACCCGGTGCCAGAGAAAATCAGTGGGGGGGCCATTTGATTTACGTGAGGGGGGCACACAAAATCACCATGGCAACTACTAAAGACATTGACACCATGCCTGCGCACAGCCACACTATACAGCACTTAAATGAAAAGCCTTTTAAAGTTACCCTCTTTACTATTGTTGTCAATCTAATTGTAAGAATAAGCTCCAGCAATCCTTCGAGACCATGAACAGGAGAAGTGGATATTGGAAATGAATAAATGAACATACAAGTAAACTTTCTGTTGTGGCTGACTGTTGGACCAAAAACAATCAGACCGAGGAAGAAACTGGTGAAGCACACACAAAAATCCACATGCTCCATATTCAGTTTATGCTGTTTATTGTCTATATCACAGCGTTACACAAACAGTACTAATTGTTTCTATGTGTCAGGGCAAAGACAACAGCAAAAATAGATATCAGTGAAAGACAAAATCCAGTCCACTACTGTATATGGACAAAACACAGTCAAAATACAGCCAAAGAACATTCAATGGAATACAAAGCAATCCAAATGCTATATAATGCAATGTAATGCAATACAGAGCTGTCAACAGAAAATATCACTCCCAAGATCACCCTACCCGTGAGTCACCAAACACCAAAAGCCCGGTGAAAAGTGTGTATATAAACCAAGTACATGAGCCGGAATCGGACCTACATATACTGAGCAACAGTAGACACACATCCGACAACACATTTTATGGGATTTCATGCCATCCTGTTCATATTAAATATCTAAAAGATTATGGTTCACACAACTTTAATCACCCTGTAGCCATACAGAAAAATCATTTTTGTACAGATTAGTGGTTTTTGTCTTAATGTTTACAAGTCAGAAAGTGTGGATGGTGAGACAAAGAACAACAATAGTCACTACCGTGCGTCTATCTCCAGCATTTATCACTACTTTAAACTTCCTGAATGGATAAGATGTTATTCTTCCTGCAGAGCTGTGACAAGTTGTTCATGTGTTGCTGGAGTAGGATCTCTCTCTCTCACCTGGTGATCCTGAACGTCCCACAGATGCTGTATTGGGTTGAGGTCTGGTGAATATGCTGGTAAAGGAAGGACAGCGACATTGTTCTGGTCCAGGTAGGCTACTCCTGACAGACATGAGCCACATGTGGTCTGGCATTGTCATGCATGAAGGTGATGCCTGATTGCTGTATGCTGGGAATGACATGTGGACCTAGGACCGTATCTCGGTAATGGATAGCTGTCAGTGTATCGTGGATGTGGACCAGGTCTGACTGTCATCCATTAGCAGAGGCACCCCCACATCATGATATCACCACCAAACGGTCCACTTCCTGGATTTATACTGCAGGATAGCGTTCCCCACGACAACGACCAGCTCTGTACAAGTTAAGTCTGGAAATGTGATCTGTCTCCACTGTGTAATGAGCCATAACATCTGTAACATCTGTGCTGCACATGTCTGCAGAGTTCAGACCATCATCGTCAGTTGTTTCAGTAGGACATTAATTAGACCCAGTAAATTATCGCCTTGGCCAGGTCTTTTCAATCATGCAGAAAAAAATGATGACATGATTTAACATGTTTTGGTTGTGGGTACTTAAAAAAGTCTATTCAGTGAATCACATGATTGTTTGTTTCAGTAGATTAGAGCTAGTGAAAGGAAAATATTGGGTTCTTAAAAATATGCGTTTCTACTGTTGCTCAGTATATTTGGCTCCTACACTTTCACACATACAGTATGTACACACACAAAACCAGCAACCTGCAGCAGACAGGATAAACATGATATATCAGTCCACTCACCCTGTCCCTACTTGAGCCTAATAAAGCCCTGTTGCATTTCTTGGTCAGATCCTTTTCAAAACTTAGTTGAATCAGGTGGGCTTTGCGTGGATGAAGCATACTCCTTCTGTGAACTGGAATTGTGTCCAGTTTTACCTGGTCAGGCATATTATCACCGAGGTCATCCCGGGATACTGGTCCCTGTGGGGATGCTTGCTCTGGTCCGATCCGTTTAGCAGCAGCGGCTGTTGAAGCTGAGCTCGAAGAGGCAGATGATGATGGTGGGCCCGGCGGTCTGTTCCAACAAGTGGACATGTGGCACAAATAAATCATGTATTGATAATGAAAAAGTTATTCCTGAGATGAAATCTAAGTTTAGAGGGTTCTGTATATTTTTCTTATGTGTTTAGATGCGTTTATGAAGAAGAAAATGTGAAATTAAGTAAGAAATTAGGGGTACAGTGTGTTTCCATTAGTAGTACTAGTGTCATTATTATTCAGCTGCACCTGTAAATCGCCAGTAGGTGTCAGTATTGCTACATGAGTGAATGTAGAGGGAGCGTCACAGGGAAATCTCGTGTGATAGATCAGATCAGATAATGAGAGTCTCTGTGTACAAGATGGAAGGAGAACATGTCGTGTAGCAATTGTTTATCTAAAGTGATATTTTTGCACTTTGCAGTGATTTTCATTAAATGTGTAGCACCAGATTGAGCCTCTGTGACATCATTCTGTGCACTGCTATAGACACCGATGTGACTGCGTGTGAGGGAGCCAATGCTGGTTGTGGCGCCAGCGATGTGGTCTGACTGGAGGCCAATGTTTCATGTTGTGGGGCTCGTTATGTTGTAGCATCAAGAGAGATGGAGGGCTCACAGACAGTGGCACAGTGAGTGAGGATGTTGATGTGCCGGTTGGGATATACTTATTTCTTTGGAAAACCATTTTCGGATGTCCGTTTTGTTAGCTAGCTTAAGACTGCAGTAAAGCGACTACTGGCTACCTTTCTCTATAACCTCCAGCAAATTCAAACTGTAGCCAAATGATGCACTGTGACATGACAGCCTGACAGGTCAACAATTACATCAATCAAAAATACTTTAAAAGGTGACGACAGGGCGGGCGGCCACCAGCGAGGGCAGAGGGCTCAAATGACCAGCCATGGCCATAACCACCTGTCTCATATTATAGAAGTCCCTCTTTTGCCTCCAAAACAGCTCTGACCCATTGAGGCCTGGACTCCACCAGACTTCTGAAGGTGTGCTGTTATATCTGGCACCAAGACGTAAGCAGCAGATCCATTTAGTCCTGTAAGTGAGGTAGGGCCTCCATGAGTTTGACTTGTTTGTCCAGCTCATCCCACAGATGCTGGATTGGATTGAGATCTGGGGAATCTGGAGGACTGGAACACCTTCAACTGGTTGTGTTCTTCAAACCATTCCTGAACCATTTTTGCAGTGTGGCAGGGCTCAGTATCCTGCTGAAAGAGGCCCCTGCCATTAAATAATACTGTTTCCATGATGGGTTATACTTAATCTGCATAATGTTTAGGTAGGTGGTACGTGTCAAAGTGACATCCACATGAATGGCTGGACTAAGTTTTCCCAGCAGAATGTTGCACACACTTCTTCCACCAGCTGCCTTCTTCCTGTTTCACACCAGGAAATCACAGACTCTGACCGATCTGCAGCTCCACAGCCCCAGAACCATGGTAACGAGATAATCAATGTTATTCACTTCACCTGTCAGTGGTTATAACGTTACGACTGATGGGGTATAAACAAGCTGACATGTTCATGAATGTAAATACAGCTTTATTTATAGGTCATGCAGAAGCAAAGCGGAGACACTAAAGGTTCAGTTCAGTAGTTGGATAACTATTTATACAAGGACGTGATAACAGAAACTAAGTCCAGCAGGAAATTCAAAAGGTCCAAACCAGCTAATCCAAAATCTGCACACGACACACACACACAGGGGAAATAAATTATCATAGTTTTCATGGCATAAGAATGAATGTGAGTGAAAATACAGCAGATAGTCTGTGATGAGACAATCATACTGTAAGACATCTTGACACACAGCTAACTCAAAAGCCATGTTAATGTTAAAGTTACCAAGACCACAGAGAGCATTAAACCATAGCCGAGGTCACAAAAAACCCCAATCAAATAAACACTTTTCAAACAGTTCTATCATTAGAAATAAATTTACTGAAAAGTTAACAAATCGATCGGTTTACTGAACTAACATCTGTATTTCATGTTACTGGTCTGGAGTTGGAGCGGTGCAGAAACTTTTGAAGCATTCTGAGGTCACCTGATGTATTTTCCAGTCTTCTGAGTTTTGGTCATTTAGTTTACGTTGTCAGTATTTTGACATTCGGATGGTCTCAAAAAGATTCTGGCAAACTGTCAGACAACTCAGGAGGAGGAAGCAGTGCTCTGTTCTCACTGTGTAAAGTAGGGATGGTTTGCTGCCGACCTCAACTGGGGATATAGTCGGGCTAAGGAAGGAGTACTTTGAGGGTCTCCTCAATCCTACTAACTTGTTCTCCATGGAGGCGGCTGAGTACCTTAAGGCTCTGGATGTTGTAGGACTTTCTTGGTTGACACGCTTCTGCAACATCGCGTGGAAGTCGGGGACAGTGCCTCGGGATTGGCAGACTGGGGTGGTGGTTCCCCTTTTTAAGAAGGGGGACCAGAGGGTGTGTTTCAACTATCAGGGGATCACACTTCTCAGCCTCCCTGGGAAGGTCTATGCCAAGGTACTGGAGAGGAGAGTCTGTCTGTTAGTCAAATCTCGGATTCAGGAGGAACAATGCGGTTTTCATCCTGGTTGTGGAACGCTGGATGAGCTCTTCACCACCGCTAGAGTGCTGGAGGGTGCATGGGGGTTTGCCTAACCAGTCTTCATGTGCTTTGTGGACTTGGAAAAGGCATATGACCATGTCCCTAGTAGTGCTCTGTGCTCCAGGGCCATTCAGTCCCTGTATGACCAGAGCGAGAGTTTGGTTCACATTGCCAGCAATAAGTCAGACTTGTCAGGGCTGCCCTTTGTCACGGATTCTGTTCATAATCTTTATGGACAGAATTTCTAGGCAAAGCCAGGTGGTGGAGGGTGCCCGGTTTGCTGGACTCAGGATCACTTCTCTGCTTTTTGTGGATGACGTATTGGGACAGTTTGCAGCTGAGTGTGAAGCGGCCGAGATGAGAATCAGCATCTGAGGCCATGGTTCTCAGTTGGAAAAGGGAGGATTGCTCACTCCAGGTCAGGGATGAGTTGCCGCCACAAGTGGAGGAGTTCAACTATCTCGGGGTCTTGTTCATGAGTGAGGGAAGAATGGAACAGGAGATTAATAGACAGATCGGGGCAGCGTCTGCAGTGATGCGGACTCTGTATCGGTCTGTTGTGATGAAAAGGGAGCTAAGCTACAAGGCAAAGCTCTCGATTTACAGGTCAGTCTACGTTCCTACCCTCACCTATGGTTATGAGCTTTGGGTAATGACTGAAAGAACAAGATCGCGCATACAATGAGCTTCCTCCGTAGGGTGTCTGGGCTCACCCTTAGAGATAGGGTGAGGAGTCAAAGTGGAGCCGCTACTCCACCACATTGAGAGGAGTCAGCTGAGGTGGTTTGGGCATTTGGTTAGGATGCCCCCCGGACGCCTCCCTGGGGACATAACCATTTCTCCATTTCTCCAGTCCTCCCAATAGTCCATCCCTTACAACATGTGTTCCATTCTGGCTGCCTCTCTGTCTGCTGTCAGAGCCAAGAATGTGTTTACCTCAAAAAATTAGCTAATGGTCATCCTGTTTTTCCCAATCTCCATCCTACACGGGTCATCTTGGCCTCGCTTCAGTTACTGATTAAACACACGGAGAAGCTGAATACATGAATATACAGTAATACAGATTTATACTTCAAAATACATTCAGAAAATATATTGTCATTCAACAACAGTAGTTTATTTGATGTAGTCATTTTTCTAGGTCCCTAGTGTGTCTCTATTCTCCTGCAGCAAAGACGTCATGTGCATCAGCCCAGGGATTGGTGTCATACTAAATGTTTCTGCTGGTTTCAGATACATGTGTCTGTGTCAAGATGGCGTTACTTTATTTAGTCTTAGATGGCAGCAGGGTTAAGGTTGGCTTCAGGACCACCAGGGACAGATATAGTGAATGCTTCTGCTCTGAAACATTTAAGATACTTAAAAACTGTGTTTCAGAGCAGAGTGATGCTACCACCACACCGCTGAGAAATGTAGCCAAACACTGCTTCCATCTCTGACCTGTTACCTCCTTTGATTACACTGATGAAATGTTAAAACCTTTTTTGTATGTTCTTGTGCCCTGTTGATGGTGAACTTTAACCCACAGGAGGACAGCATCCTGTATGTGAATGACTATTCGGACGGGCCCACGACCTTCGCCCAGCTGGAGGAGTACCGTGATGAACATGGCCATGAGATGTACGTCCTCAACCGCTCCAAGCCTGTGCTGCGTCCTGCTCCACCCACAGCCGTCTCCACCACTAACCTGGGTTGTCCCACTCCATCCGACACCTCCAGCCACACCCACTCTTCAGGGCAGGGCCAGACCATGAGTCCCAGTCTGGCTCCCAAGAAACAGCAGCAGCAGCAGGAGGGCAACATACCCACCATGAGGAGAATGACGGGGGAGGGAGGGGAGGCAGCACCTGTGATCACATCAGAGGCTGAAGGCTTGTTTCTGAATCACACAGGCCTGTTCATGGACTCGCAGATAGCCTACGAGATCCACTGCTGAAAGGTTTGTGTTAGACAAGTTTATGGCCAACTTGTCATCAGAGGAGAGTCAGGCTGGAATCATCCAGTGGCAGGAACACTCATCCCTGTTGAACGCCTCATTTACTCCTAACGCAGAAGGTTTTCATACCTGACAGAGATCATGGTCTGATCTGGTCTGGTTTATTAGCTCAACATCACTGACACTTTAACTGGACATCAGTGGTGAGGAAGCGACTGGATAAACAGCCCTTCAAATATCACCTGGACTGTGATGTGAGCTGAGCTGCACATCTAATGAACGTGTGGCTCAGCATTAATCAGAACTACCTTCATCCCAGAAACCCTCCATCGTCTGTCATCGTCATGTGCTGCAAACCATTTTTGATATCTGGATTTTTTATAATCATTTTTTTTTTTTTGCCCCTCCAAAGGGAGCATAGGGTCACCATCGTCTGTCTGTCTGCAACGGGGTCTGGTCCACATCTCAAAAACCTCTGGACAGCATTCATTCCAAACATGCTCAGTAGGGGCCCTGAAGACGTGCATCTCACAACTGGTTTCTTCAATTAGCTCATTTTTAGGCATATTTGAACATTTGATCTGATTTGGTGATTTTCATACCAGTTTGCTCACATTCACCTATGATTACAGGTTATGGTCAGTCCACATCAGCACAGACTGAGTTTTTCCAGCAGCAGGGGGGCATCTGTGTCCCTGGACACAAATTGTCTAGTTTATATGTACTTATAGGATGATCTTATAGTATTGCATCAAAAGTATTCTTCTAATAATGTCACAGGTCATACTACAAAAAGTCACACATCCCCCTTCTCAATGTTGTTTCTTCCAAATGTTGTAAAATGAAATCAGTTTCCAGTCAGTTAATATTCACACAGCATCAATGCTGGATAACTGTATGTTGATGCTGTTAGTACATCACTCCCTTTTTTCCCGTATGTGACAATATTTGTCAAATTAAGTTATATATATTTCATTTGACAAATATAAGCTTATTTTGCTTTTCAAGATAATTGGCTATAGTTATGTCTATTCATAAAATTTTGGCCGTAGTCTAATATCACTATTTTGTTTTTTAATTTATTAATTTCCCTGTTTTGACTTGCATGATGCTGCTGACAAGACCTGACATCTGTCATCTCAAGAACTCATCATTTTTCACAGGTTGAGTATAATAAAAGTGGGAAATCATGGAGATAGTGGTGATTCTTGATACGTGGTATGATTCAGATGTTTGTCAGTTACTCCTGGGTTTCTCCGTCCAGATATGAGTGGGTTCACATGAGACTAAGTTCTTAATAAGAGACCATCACATGCAACATGAAGACTATTTAATATGAAATAACATGAAATGAATGGCTGAAAAGGGGCTTCCTCTGTAGGGTGAGAAGCTTCAGCGTTCAGACGGAAGTGTTGCTATGGAGAGGGACATCTGGAATACCAGTCTGTAGCCACGGCAACCAAATGAGGAAGCAAATAGATGCATCCATCATACATCACCCATCCATTTATCCATCCATCATACATCACCCATCATACATCACCCATCCATCCATCCAATTCAATTAAATTTATTTATATAGCGCCAAATCACAACAACAATATCAAGGCACTTTCCATGAAGAGCAGGTCTAGACTGACTCTTTATTCTACTGAGACCCAACAATCCTCCATAAGAAGAACATGGAGACAGTGGAGAGAAAAACTGTCTTTAACAGGAAGAAACCTGGAGCAGATCCAAGACTCAAGGTGGGCGGAGCCTCTGCTTTGACCGGTTTGGGGTGAGAGATAGAGAGAGAGAGAGAAAGGTTGAGGGAGAGAGAGAGAGAAAGTAACAAAACAGAAAAAAAATCATACAGTAGAATTTGAATAAGATAATGAAAAAATCATCAGAATAAAATGTTTCTCAACATTTTTGGTCTAACCTCTTCACCAAAACACCCCACCCCACCCCCATATAATTATTTTTTCCATGCAGACAAAATAAATCCCTATAAAACCAAAATAAGGTTCTCTAATGTGTTTTGAGGCACAAACATATATTTTTAATAAATGTAGTAAAAATGTTTGAAAGTGATTTGTTTTCATCCAACCTAATGGATGGATGCGGTTACATCTAAAACCTTTGGAAACCAGTGATAGCTGAAAAGAAAAAGCTTTTTAATATGATAGTTTTTATCTTCAATAAGAGTCGTTCTTTTAAAACAACAGTTTGCTCCTAAACACTAACATAATGTCTATAATGATGAGATGACAGCTCAGATGACAGCTCCTCCTGCCTCCACCCACCACAGAGAGAACCACAGATGGATGTAAACATTAGTAGGCCTCCTCCTCACAGCTGGCAGAGCCATCACTACTGTTAACATGATACTAAGCCACTGCATTCAGGACAACTAATCATTCTTTTCATTTTTATTATTTAATTAAAAATTAACAGAGAAATTAAACAAATAAATATGAGTAATGTGTTGGTGTGATAGAGAGTCTAGTGTTCTCCTGCTATACCACACCCCTCTGGTCTATGTGAGAGCGCTGGTGGAAGACGAAGGAGACAGCAGCGTCCCAGGAAGCTTTCAACACCTGGTCCCTCAGGCCTCTCTTGTCAAAGCAGTGGCTCCACTGTGAGAGGTCGCTGGTACAGTCAGACTCCTCGCCAGGAGGCCGCACCTCCCTGCCGTTCACACAGCGCCGACAGCGAAACCTAAGGGCACAACAGGAGGGAGGAAGAGAGGCTCATTCAGGACATTCACTGCACACCTGGTGCACCTTTAAGTAGCAGGAAATACACTGATCCACTGGTTTTTGTTGGTTCATGGTTAAATCGCTTTCTGCTGCTCCAACAATGCACCTGACCACACCTCATTTTAGACATGCCCAGAGTCACAAGCACGTCTGCTAGTAAAACAACATGACATCTGCATCCATCAGATACTATCGGAAAAAGTGTGATGTGCTGTGTGCCGGCAGAAGATAGAAACAATTACCATGAGTGGCCAATCAGAACAGATGGGCACATTCTGTGGAGGTTTAATCATCCAATCAGCATCAGCTGTGTGTTCCTGTATGTGGGGCTCATTGGCAGAGAAAAAGCCCCTAAAGCACCACTGGAACCAGACAGCCTGATCCAAAACCTGTAGGTGGTCTTGTTAAAATGAGACACCGTCAGCATCCTAAGAAGCTGCTGAACATGTAGATCTATCATTTGTATGGATCAAGTTCAAAATGTCAACATTACAACAGAGAGAAAACTGCTACTGTCTGCTTTCCTCCACTATTTTCAGCTCAAAGTTCAAATGGGAGCTGGTGAGGCAGTTGGTTGAACTTCCTGTTGCTCGGGGCCTCCCTGAGCCAGAAGTGTACGTCTGTTAGCTTCCAAATTGGCATCACTAGAACCAGCAAAATGTTTTATGTATATGGTTAAAAATTATGTCATTGAGCTCAATTAAAAGAGAAAAGATGTTCAGACACGTTTACAGCACCCCTCCTCTGTCACGATGATGTCACCTACTCTGTGCCCCTCCCCTGTTATGATGATGTCACAAACTCTGTGCAGTACACACCATTTATAAAATGACAGATAATTCCCACAAACCTAAACTATCAAAATGTTTAAGTGACCCATTTAAAATCTTAAGCAGGTTTCCATGTCCAACCTAAAGAGGAGTGGGTCTGAATTTTGTCCACCCATTCCCATTATTTATGGGACAGTTTTTTACAGTTTCTTGGGATTTTATGAAGAACTGATTGGTGAATTGCTACCAGAACACAGAGCACGGTTTTCGTCCTGGTCGCGGAACGCTGGATCAGCTCTTCACTCTCACTAGAGTGCTGGACTGTGCATGGGAGTTTGCCCAACCAGTCTGCATGTGCTTTGTGGACTTGGAAAAGGCATACGACTGTGTCCCATGTAGTGCTCTGTGGGGGGTGCTCTGGGAATATGGGCTATCGGGCTTGTTGTTACAGGCCATTCGGTCCGGCCATTCGCATTGCCAGCAATAAGTCAGACTTGTTTCCAGTGAAAGCTGGACTCCATCAGGGCTGCCGTTTGTCACCTATTCTGTTCATAATCTTTATGAACAGAATTTCTAGGCACAGCCAGGTGACGGAGGGTGTCCGGTTTGGTGGACTCAGGATCGCTTCTCTGCTTTTTGCAGATGTTGTGGTCCTGTTTGCGCCATCATACTATGACCTCCAGCTGTCACTGGGACAGTTTGCTGCTGTGTGAAACGGCCGGGATGAGAATCAGCACCTCCAAGTCTGAGGCCATGGTCCTCAGTCGGAAAAGGATGGATTGCTCACTCCAGGTCAGGGATGAGTTGCTGCCACAAGTAGAGGAGTTCAAGTATCTCGGGATCTTGTTCACAAATGAGGGAAGAATGGAACGGGAGATTGATAGATGGATCGGGGCAGCATCTGCAGTGATGCAGACTCTGTATCGGTCCGTAGTGGTGAAAAGGGAGCTAAGCTACATGGCAAAGCTCTCGATTTACCGGTCAATCTACGTTCCTACCCTCACCTATGGTCATGAGCTTTGGGTAATGACCGAAAGAACAAGATCGCGGATACAAGCGGCTGAAATGAGCTTCCTCCGTAGGGTGTCTGAGCTCACCCTTAGAGATAGGGTGAGGAGTCAAAGTGGAGCCGCTACTCCGCCACATTGAGAGGAGTCAGCTGAGGTGCTTCGGGCATGCCCCGAACCACCCCGATGCCCCCGGACGCCTCCCTGGAGAGGTATTTCGGGCATGTCCCACTGGGAGGAGACCCAGGGGTAGACCCAGGACACGCTGGAGGGATTATATCTCTCTGCTGGCTTGGGAACGCCTCGGTGTATCCCCAGAAGAGCTGGAGGAGGTGGCTGGGGAGAGGGAGGTTTGGGCTTCTCTGCTGAGACTGCTGCCCCCGCGACCCGGATAAGCGGAAGAAAATGGATGGATGGATCTTTATAGAATCAATTAAATTCTCAGTAAATTTGACAGAGTGAGCAGCAGAAACATGTTCACCTGTCATGTGTGTCGCTGGTGGTCTCCTCGTTCAGAGTGAAAAGTTCTCGGAGTTCCTCCAGAGAGAAGTGACGCTCCACATCCTGCTCCTCATCCACCACACAGCTGCTCAGGGCTTTCTTATGGGCCTGCCTCTGCAGAATCTTCTCCTCAATGGTCCCAGTCTGTCAGCACATAAACACAATGAAACGTCTGCTGTCCTGTGGCTCTGACACATCTATAAAGTCCTAAACTTTAATCAATAAATACATGTATATGAACATATTACTGTGGATTATTTAAACCATTCAGTGGTAGTGATCTGTTTTATGTAGGAGCTGTGTTGAACTGACAGAGAGTAGCCTGTAGATGTAGCAGGTCTTCTTCTGGCCATCTCTCCAAACCCGGGCCATCGCTTGTTCATCATTGGCTGGGTTCCAGTCAGGATCAAACATAACCAAGCGATTAGCACCGATCAGGTTGAGACCACATCCACCAGCCTTGCTGCTCAGCATGAAGATGAACTCTGGGTTCTGGAAAACAGATGTTTTTAGATGCTGTGGAGCAGCTTCTCTGAGTTCCGTGTCTTTAAAACTGTTTCCAACTCACAGACGGACTGTTGAACCTTTCTACAATCTTGGCCCTTTTCTTGATGGACATTGTGCCATCCAGTCGGACATAGAGGTATCTGTAACAGACCAGGAGGAGGGTTGTTATTCACTTTAACTGATGATAATATAGACACAACTGAACGGGCTTATCGGTGGGTTCCTAAAAGCACCTTCTAGATCTGCACAGTTTTTCAAAGAGGTCCAGTGTCTGAGTGTAGTTGGAGACAAGCACCACCTTATCACTAGTTGTAGTCCTCGTAATGGCCAGGATGTAGTCAAGAACCAGCATTTTACCTGGAACAAACAACAACGTTTTATCCATAAACATGAATCACTTTATTCAGTTCCTGTTAGAGACATGCAGCACAATTATTAAACTTTTTTTTTTCTTTTTCTTTTTACCATATTAGGGCAGCAGAAACCAGCTGTTAGGCCAAACAGTTGTTCTTTGACACATCCATCAGAGCAACATGAGCATTCAGTTGAGTTGCGTTTGAATCTACCTGATGATTTTAAGCTCACTATTTAGCCTCCTTCTCACCCCGGTCTGTCTTCCCAACTTGTGATAAAAATCGGGCTCCCTAGCTGCTAAATTCTCCTTTATACTAATCAGCTTATTTTTAACAGCTGATTGGTGCTGGGCAGCTAGTGTGGTGTTTGTCAGAGCTTTTCACTAAAAGAAAGCTGTTGGCAGGAAATGACAATGATGAGAAAATAATGTTTAGAAAATTAAGTTAAAAAGTGCTGATATGTTCAGTGCATGATAAATTAGATCTAAATTAGATAGACAAATAGATCTGTTATTTGTGTATTACAAAAAACATTAACTGATTTAAAACTAGAAAAGGACACAGATGACACCACTAACAGAGAAACCATATATGTGCTGATGTGGACAGACCATAACCTCTATCTTAGCAGAATGAGATTTTAAAAATGGCCAAAAATCAAATGTACCTAAAAATGTACAATTAGCTAATTGAGAAAACCAAGTATGAGATGCACACCTTTCCCAGAGAGAAAACCATTGTCCTGATCATGTAAAAAATACGTGATTTCCGGACATCGGTAACATCCCCTGGACGTCCCCATTTGAGCCAGAATGAACGTTTTTTGTACGCCTTTTTTGGACGTTACATCAACTTTATCAGTGTGGCCTGGAACAGACTATCCAAGTTGCATATACAGCTTAATCATCCCCATAACAGCGAAAGAACAGTACCACTAAATAAAAGATATCATCTTGCACTGAAAATGCACTGAAATTGTGAAAAGGTTGAATTACAAACAACTTAAAAAAAGAAAAGAAAGAAGGAACGGTATAGAACACTCGATCACCTGCGCCACAAGCCAGAACCCAGGAGCCGAACACCAAAACCACAGAGAAGAATACTCTTGGTTAAGAGTCGGTCAGAGCGGGAAGACGAAGGAAGGGAAGGGAGAAGAGTACGCAAGATGATGCTCAACTTGTATTCTTCTCTGGGGGCTTGGAGTTCTGCTTCGCCGGTTCGATATGTTTTGTTCTTTTTTTATTTGAAAGAAGTTGCATCTAATTTGACTTTTCACAATTACAGTGCAGATGTAAGATTGTTTCAAGTGGCGCTAGCCAGGCATTTTGCCATGCCCATTTCCAATCACCATATCACACCCCTTCCGTTGAATTTTCAGCAAAATTTCATGAGTTTTAGATTATGTTCAGGGCCCCAAAAATGGGATTCATTTGGAATAATAATAATGATAATAATAATTAATGCTGCAAGCAATGTTGAACGGGCCCTCGCACCCCGGCGCCCGTCGAGGCGTGTGCCCGTTGGGCCGTGCGCCATCGTCTGCCTCACTACTACACCCCTGGATAAATGCAAGGCTCTGTATTTGCGTGGATTATGGACACTGACGGAGAGATTGTGATTGACCTTATTTTGTCCATTATGTGGCGCTAAACACCACCTAAAATGTTTAATTCGTCTGAAGGCCAGGCTATGAAAATTTTAACAAAATCAAACATTGTCACACTAGACATTTTTGCATTTGCCAGCAGGTGGCACAATCCCTGTTACTCAATATTGTTGTGTAGATGTCTTCAGGGTGGGACTTTAATCCAACATGACAAGTTTGGGCCAGATTGAACCATTGACAGTGGAGTTATAACATGTCTTCTTTCATGGCAAATGTACAAATTTGCCACGCCACCATGGACACACCTCTGAGCTATCCAAAAACCTTTGATAACTTCTCATCACTAACATGTTGTGATATTACTGACCAAATTTCAAGTCAATCGAACAAAATGCCTAGGAGGAGTTCGTTAAAAGTATAGCACCTGCAAATTGCAGAAAAATCAACGCCAAATTCAAAATGCCGGACTTCCTGTTTTGATTAGATCATGGGTTCAAGAGTTTTGTAGAACTTGATGTGATACACGTGTACCAGATTTCATACTTCAAAGTTAAACGCACAGTGGGGGCTGCTTATCTGAAGTTTTCCATGGGGCGCTGTGGAGCCAATTTGCCACAACCGATCCTGTAAACCATATGAGATCGTAAGTACTAACACCTTTGACGAGTGTGTCAATTTTGGTGAGCATCTGAGCTTCCCTGGCCTCTCTACACCAACTTTGATGGTGAACATTAATTATTACATTAAACATACATTATTAACTCTCCTATTCTGTTTTGCAGTCCCAGCTCCAGCTCTGTGTCTCTCTTCGCATGCAGCTTCTGATCACCAAAAGGGCTCGAGCATGAAATATCATGGGGGCCTGTTTCCTCTGAACCCGGAGCGACCTTTCCGGTCTAATTGGAACTGGATGTCTGGCTGGTTCGCCTTGGTGGTGGGGACATTTGGGCTATGGGGCACTTGGCGCCCTGGGGGCCTTGGGCCTACGGATTCATCCTTGGTCTTGGGGGCGACCGATCATAACCGCCATGGGTATGGGGGATTGGAGCTGGGCAGGTTGCCGGCTATGGGCCTCGCGGTGCCAGGGGATGGGGTGGTGTGTGTGTGGGGGGGGTGCCTTCGGGTCCCTCCTACCTCATGTTCCCGGTGTTGTGCCTGTGCGCTCTGGCAGTGCTGGTCGGGGCTTCCTGGGCCCTGGGCCTGTTCGTTGTTCCTGGGTTCCTGTGGTGCTATGGGTTCTGTGTCCTGGATATTCTTGTGGCTTGGGGGGGCGGACTGGGCTATCTGGCCTCTGTTGGACTTTGAGGGAGGACCCTTTGCACTGATAGGGGTCTTGCTGCTTCAGCCTGGCCCAACACTCTAGCAACCACTAAGACCCGATCTTCAGAGTTGATTGGGCCACCAGTGGCTGCTGAGCCAGTGTTTGTGGTCAACATCACCGCTCAGTGATTGGCCTCTTTAGGTTCTGGGCTGGCTGGGGGTGTCTGGAATATAAACCACTATCATTAGTGCATGTCTTTTCAGTACTGCCTGTCCCTTTGTCCTTGTCTGTCTTGTTTTGTCTCTCTGTTTCACACATGGTGGATCAACACCTTCTTTGATGTGGAATAAGTATCAGTTCCAAATAAAATGTAATAGGCTAGTGTTTCAAAGAGGGCTGGTGTCACACACACACATTCACAGGCTCAGAAATAACACTTATCTGCTGCAAGATCAAACTGCATATAATTCAAATATAATGATTTTTACCAATTCTGGCATAAACCATAAATATTTATGCAGACAGATTTTTTTTTTAAACTACCAGCAGTCAACTAGTTAACTTCTGTAGTTACTGTGTCACGCTTCAGTGGGTACAGCTACCTGTCCGGTTAATTGACATAATCAGAGAACCAAAGAGTCACGACGAGTAAGAACAAGATTATTCACCCCACCCACCCCAACACAGCGCTTTTCAGAACAGAGGCACAGAGGCAAAACGGACAAACGCAAACTTTATTTTCCAATGAATTCATATTTGACGATATGTGGTAAAACAAAATTTGGGCCTGTCGTTGGCCTGGCGGCCCACCAGGCCTGTACAATTGACAGGGGAACCCTGGATATGAGTGTGAGGATTGGGTGTGGCAAAACGGTTCTATAGCGGCCCCTGGACTGCTTCAAATAAGCAGCCCCCGCTGTGCGTTTAACCTAGAAGTATGAAATTTGGTACACGTGTAACATATGAAGATCTACCAAAAAGCCTCTTGGCGCCATGACCTAAATCAAACAGGAAGTCAGCCATTTTGAATCAAATGTCAATTTTGTTCCATTTCCACACATTGGAATTTAACGAACTCCTCCAAATTTGGTTGGTGAAATCTGAACAAGTCAATGATGAGAAGCTATCAAAGGTTTTTGGATAACTCGAAAGGTGTGGCCATGGCGGCGCTGCGAGTTTCTTATTGTTTTTGGCTTTTTATGCCTTTATTGGACGGGACAGCAGAAGACGTGACAGGAAATGTGGGAGAGAGAGTAGGGGGAAGACATGCGGCAAATGGCCATGGGTCAGAATTGAACCTGCGCCAACCGCTAGAGGACTATAGCCTCGGTACATAGGGCAAGTGCTCTAACCACTGAGCTATCTGCGCTCCAACGCAGCAAATTTCTATCATTCGCCATGAAACAGGAAGTTGTAATATTTCCGCTGTTCATGGTCCAATATGTGCCATCCTTCACAGCTGGGATGACAGTCCCACCCTCAAGACACCCACATATCTAAATTCAGTGTTTGTCACAGCGCCACCTGTTGGCAACAGGATATGTCATATTTTATACTTTTATGTACTTGTAATAGCGTGTTCACCAAACTTGACCTCAAATTCAGTCAGAAGAGCTTTAAGACCTTGATGATGCTTCAGTGTGAACGTGGTCAGCTGCTGGTAAATGGTGAAGGTGTGGCCTCTTGGCGAAGGATGATGCTTCGCCATGATACAGGAAGCTATTATAACTACACTGTTAATGCTCCAATCTGGCCCAAATTTCATATGTTGAATAAGAGTCCTGCCCTGAAGACATCTCTACAACAATATTCAATCACAGTGATAGCGCCACCTGCTGGAAAATGTAAAAACGGTGGTAAACTTTGTTTGTTTTAATTAAAATTTTCATAGAGTGGTCATCACAGGATATGCTCAAAGAAAAGGTAGATTACTAAGGGCTCTATAGCACCACATAGTGGTCAAAAAGAGATTAAATCACAATCCTTCCCTCAGTGTCCGTAACACATGCAAATACAGAGCCGTGTTTACCTCTAGGTGTACAGAAGCAAGGCTGACGCTGGCACACGCCCCGACAGGTGCACACTTACGACAAGTGCCGGGGTGCGAGGGCCCGTTCAATGCTGCTTGCAGCTTTAATTAACATTAGATCTTGTCTGTGTCTCAGGAGATTTAGTAGTGTTTCCACTACGTGGTACCTGGTAATACTTTTTTGGTATCACCTCCATTGTAGTTCCAAAAAAACTGTGCCGGTACTGAAAGGTGACATGAAAACACTGCAGACCACTGATTGGTCAGAGAGATTGAGCGGCACACATGGAATATCCTGCTCAGCACAAACCCATGTCCGCCATTTTTAAACTGCCAAGCCACTTAAGAGCCATAATTTATTATTGCTGCCACTATATTAAAGAGGTTTAGACGTTCCTGTCTTCAATAACTGATGAGAGGATCACCAGAGGTGGACGAGAGCTGTGTGTCGCGTTGAAGATAATGCCATGGCAGTTTTGTGTGGCATCGCTATGGGCTGTACTATTGTCTAATGGAAAACAAAAATCTCAGACTGTGGAGATGTACATAGAATTTCTGCTGCTGGGGGATCGCTGCAAGTAATCTAATCAATATTTTCCTCATTAATGATGGATGATTTCACACACTTGCATACCATCAGCTAGCAATCAACCAAAAATGCATCAAAACCAACATGTACTATCGATGTGTGCAGCCATGAACTGTTTGTCCATGTTCACTCAAATCACAGTTGCAAAGTGTCAGAGATGACACCACCATAAAAATCAAGGTCTGTGTCCACAAGACACAGACCTGTCCCTCAGCGAGACCAGTACCAATGTTTAAGTAGCAAGGCTTTTAAAGAGAACAGGAAATGACAATGAGTGGTTTAATGTTGCACCCAAATCACACCTTTGAATAGATAAGGGACTAAATACAACCCGTGTGTTTCCCATCTTATTTTGACCCCAGATTATACATTGTGTAACCAGCAAAAGGGATTTGAACATGTTCTAAATACATTTCTACCATGGACTTTAGAACATGAGCTTTTACATTTTTAAATATTGAAAGAGGAAAATAATGTCCCACCTAGAGATAGAATTATCTATCAACAAAATAATGTGAAAAAGACGTGTGCAACAGCTCCCCCACAACTGACTGCACAGATAGATAGCCTCTAGATAACCTTTGGAACAAGTCATTCATGAGGTGGCCACTCATCACCAAAATGTTCAGATGGTCAGACCGCAAAGAACCAATTCAAAATAAGGCTCTAGCCCGGAACCGGCCCTGGAACTGCCTCAGTGGAAAAGGGTCCATTGTCTCCCAGTTATTTGAGCCCTCCTAGTAGCTGAGTCAACTCAAACTCATTACTGTAGAAAGTGAGTCAGCAGGCTATCATGCTGTATTTGTGGATGACTTTCTTCACCCAATCAGAGCTGTACTGTACATGTTCTTACCAGAGAGCTGTGGCTCCACAGCTTTAGTGCAATAGCCAGGTGGAAACAGATCCAGGGTCCCCTGAAAGCCCTCCTCCCCCTCCACACACTTCTCATAGATGAGGGATGGGTCTAGGACACAGACCAGTGGTTCATATCACATATTAATAAACATATGAATACAAAACAGAGCTGGCAGTTAGACATTAAAACGTTGCTTCTCTCTGTCCTGAGTGTCACGTTTGAGCCTGTATTTGAGTAATCTGCTTCATAAAGTGTCCTGTCAGTCTTTCTGTTCATCACCATAATGTAGAAATATGAACCATTTTACAGTGTAGTATAGATTTGGTTTGGACACGTACGATTGCACAGTTTCTTGAGTAATGTGATGGAGGACAGGGAGGAGACACTTATGTTGCCCTTTTGTAACGTCTCCATGGGTTTGGCTTGTCTCAAGAAGGCCTTATAGAGCTCCGTCTGCAGAGGAGTCAACCTGCACACAAACAGTCACAGCCACATTCAGTATGTCTCTACATTTTTAAATCAAAAATATTACATAAATCATTACAATGTACTGTAATCATTTTTGAGAATTGACTAAACTGTGTTTGTAACCTTATTTCCTGATTTAAATTAGCTCTCGTTTACATGTTTGCCATGAGATAGCAATCTAAACAAGTGTATTTGAAGAAATGTGGCTTGTTCCAGAATCTCTGATTATTTTAGGAGACCTAACTCTAAAATCAGTGTTCACACCAACAATCAGTTTTAGAAGACAATTTGTGCTTTTGTGTCGAGGCCTCAGCAGAAACAAGGTGAATGAATCTACCTGCAACACACGACCTGCTCAATCTTCACAGGAAGATACTTTGACAAGATGTCAGATGTCCTCCTTATCAAACACCTGTGGAGAGAGAACATGTTCAGTAATACATTTAAACACAAAACACCATTACATACAATCAACCCAGTGTTGTACTTGTTCTGTCACAACCTGGCTTTTTGGTCATGACAAATATGAGACGCATCATTCTGAATGGTTTAAAAAGTAATTTATGGAACAGAGGTAACTAAAAATGTAAACATACAATCATAAGTAATGACATGTGTCAGCAGTAGACCACTGGGTGGGGGTGCTGTGTTTGTAGAACCAGTGGGGCATGAACAATACGGTGTGTGCATTCTATGCTGTGTGTTAAGAGGTGTGATGTACGACGCAACAGCAAACATAAAAGCTGATATATCTCCCCAGTTTAGCATCATCATCATTGTTCTTCAATTAACGGACTTCCTGTTGCTACCGCATCGTTAAATCCCCGGGGTAGGTTGCACACCTGAACATGTTACTACAACCTCACTCCTGTTCCACAACGCCAGTACACACCATTCATACAAGCCACAACCAGACCAGATTTCCTAGGATTAATTAATTAAGGTGTGAATCAAATGGCACAGGACATAGTAAAGGAGCTTCTGCAACTCTTCAATGCTTGTGTTTTATGGGATGAGAGGAAGATGAAGTTGGTTTCAGTCTAACAGATGGAGCTGTAGTCAGTGTTGGAGTTACAATGGGGTCGTTACCAAATTGTGATGATTGAGATGGCAGGGATCGAGGATTCTCTTGTTCATATTCTGTGTACCGACCACATCACTGAAAACTGCTCTAAGTCAGCTGATCACATGGTCCCATACTGAGAGACATTTACTGGCTCCACTGTAAAGTTATTAAGCTTTTATTTACAGAAAGAACAGAAGAATTAAAGAAGATCTATGGTGAGAACAGTATTGTCTTTGTTAAACAAGGGAAGTTTCACTATTAGATGGTCTGTATGGAGGTAAGAGAGTGTTGGAAATATGGAGGCTGTTACCTGCCATTCAAATTCAAGAGGCTACGTGATGACAGAGGCCTAAAACACGTCTGAGCGTTTTCCGTGTTTCCTGGCTAACATCCTTCACACTGCATACATTTCACCTCTCTCAGATTCCAGTAGGAGAAGTTGACTATTGGTGAATGCAAAGATGAGCACATGGTAGCGACTGGACGACTGACACTCCTGCTTGACAGTGAAGGCAAGTACAGTAAAGAGACAGTTTCACGTGCTGATGCTGATGGGGACAAGATCTATGCGAGGTTTAATTCATGAGTTTGAAAGCAGATTTGAACCCTCAAGTCATGTGATCAATTTTTGATTATTGATCCTTAAACTTGGCCTCGAGAAATGCAAGAGCTCCACAGTTTTGGCAAGACAACACGGAGTAAAATGCTTCAGAAAGATGAGGCCTGCTAGTCTGCTGACAGACGCCACTCTGAGAGAATGGAAGAATAGATGCATTTAAAGCAAACAGGGAGACGTTTGGCAGCCTCCTGTGTATGACCTGATCAACATACTGAAGACAATCAATCCAGACAGTTACTGGTTACAGTCATGAAGTCATCCTGTTGTCCCTTACACTACCTTTGAGCAGCGCTGCATGTGAGAGGGGATTTTCACATCTCAACATGATAAAAAACAAGAACAGATCCCGCCTATCAGAGTTTCCTCCTCTGTAGCTGCTGTTACAGACAATAAAGTAATGGGTACTGGTACCCAACCTCCATCTTTAATGTCTTATGATTCATGATAAATGTCTTGTGATCATTTGTTTGATACATTATGCATGTTCAGCTGTGTGCACTGCCTAGGCTTCATGTTTATTATTCTGTAAACCAGAGGTAAACAAACACACTAATGTCTTCTCTAACTTCCAGCCTCAGTGAATGTCACAGTCCCTCCTCCTCTCAAAAGGTAAATATAGTGCACAAGCACAGAAACAAATCAAATAGTGGAACAGTAAAAAATTAGAGAAACAATAAAAAATAAATGAATGGAATATTAAATATATTAAAAACAAAAAAAAAGAGAAGACAAAATAATAATTAAAGCTCACCTGTTGACGATACTGATCAGCTCCTTGAGTTTTTCCTCCCCAGTCAGTCGATCTTTGTCACTGGCATCTGCATCTCGACCCTTGAGGATGGGAAGCTCAAACCGCTTTTTAAACTCCTGGGCTGTACCTGCATTGAGATGAAAATAATAATAATTATATCAATAATATTAATACAAAATCAATGATAAACTGTATTGGTGAAGCACTCTTCATAACAGCAATTCAGCTCAAAGTACTTTTCAACAAACAAATACATGCACCAAGTGTTTCACATGTAAAAGAACAGAGTTATTGAGTTATTGATATGTGTTCGTGGAGCTGCTTACCCAGAATACCAGCATTAACAAAATGAACCAAGCTGAAGTACTCCAGCAAGTCGTTCTGTATGGGAGTGCCTGAGATCAGCACTCTCCTCTGAGCACTGATGGTATTCAGGGCCTGGTATGTCTGGTTGTCAGAGTTCTTCAGCCGATGGCCCTACATCACACATAACTATTAAAGTCTCACTTTGTGTCAACAGACCGTCAACAGCTCTGCAGGATAATTCATGCGATGAATTACCTCATCACAGATGATCAATTACCTCATCACAGATGACAAGTCCAACTTTGCCTTTATGCAGAACCTCAGCATGTAGTCGAAATGTCTCATATGAAATGATGAGGATAGGGGTCGGGACTCTCAAACCATGCTGAGAGATGAAGTTCACTAGAAATGACAAAAAACAAACAGAACAATAATAAACTATGCATTCGTTAGGGTGAGTAAGTGGGTGCCACCAGTGACATAAATATTAAATGTGAAAGAAAACCACAGATTTTAGGCTCAGTTTTGTCCACCTTACCAAACAAAACTTGATGATTCCTTTTGAATAGTAATATAAGCTGTACAGCTCGACTAGACTAGTTCTCTTATAGGCTAAGAGTGACTTCCATCAGGGCTCCAGACTAACTGTACTGTTTGCTGTGGATACTCATAATAAGAAGGAAAGACAAAACAACCTAGTTGTCTATCAATGTCATCCTTTGAGCCTCCTTCGATGGCCACAGGAGTGACACGTCCTCCCAGCCATTTTCCTACTTCATTGAACCAGTTGCGAACCAGACTGGAAGGTGAAACCACAATGGCATTGTTAATCTCTGGCTTAGCATCAGGGCTTTGGCGCAGCAGGGTCCACATGAGTGTGATGCACTGCAGCGTCTTCCCCAGGCCCATCTCATCTGCCATGATGCAACCGTATGATCCAGAGATTCGTCGGCCCGTCACACACTCCCACAGGAACTTCACTCCCTGAGAAAATAAAGACATCCAATTTTAATTCATAATAAATCAAACCTGTGGTCCACTAACTTGTTTTTTTCTTGGAGGTTGTAATTGCAGACTGCTTGTGATTTATATTGCCTGCTTGTGTAGTAAAATGGTTGGTGGGTATGAAATTACTCATTATCAGATGGTGCATAGACTTGCATCCGATCCTCGATCCTTTAAAGTTTGTTTTGTCAATCTACTGTTTACAAGGAAAGAACTTCAATCAGTATTCAAGATTCTGTAGAGAAATGATGTGAGGCCACATTCTACATCTCAACTGTAATGATAAACACAATATGTAAAGTCAATTTCATTTATAGAGCACCAAATCACAACAAAAGTTATATCAAGACACTTTACAATAAGAGCAGGTCTAGACCGACTCTTTGTTCTACAGAGACCCAACAATCCTCCATGAGAAGAACATGGAGACAGAAACCTGGAGCAGATCCAAGACTCAAGGTGGGCGGAGAGAGAGAGAGATGGGGGAGATAGATACACAGAGATGTACAACCATAACTATAATAGAAATATTACAAATTATAGTATATATGATAACTACTAGTAACTACTATATCTAAGTAGTATAAGTAGAGGAAGAAGAAGAAGAAGAAAAGGAAGTTGATAATATGATTTATAATAACAGTTGCAGTGGGTGTCAGATATTCTTATTACCATTTTATTTCTTATTTTGGTCATTAAAATCTTGGGTTTACCTCTCTCTGATGGGGTCGGAGCACTTTTCCTAAAACTGGATCCACGACAACATGGACCGGTAGTTTTTCTCTGGTCAGGACAAAGAACAGTCTCGTCAGACATTTCCTTTAATTACAACAACATCACTGATACAGCAACACCAGGAAAGGCATTAAGGCTCTTTTAGAACTTTACACAGCATGGATTTTATCTAATTTACTTTTACAATTTATTGACACTCACTTGTGGAAAATCTTCACACGAAGTGAGGACTCAAATTACACACTGTCTCTTTGACCTGAGGTATATACTAGGAGTTAAGACTAACAGGTTAGCGAGGTATGTTAAGTTTTCAATGTGGCGAAGGCGTCTCTCTTTTCACTTGGTTAGATCACCATGGTAACTGGATGCTGCTCATTATCCTGGTCTGGAGGAGGTTATGTTCATGGTGTCAGATTAGAATGCCTACTAACATATGGTCCTGTCACTGATTCTTGTTGTGACGATAATCTTTTTGAGATTGTCAGCTGAGTAAATACGTTATATATCCAAACTTACTGAACTATTAGTTAATAATGTCACCTAACAAATACGTGATTACAGCGGAGCAGCGCAAATTATACGCACAGCATTTACATGCATTCAGTTGAAGAAGCAGAAAATCATTTGATTTTCCTTATGCATCAGGTAATATTAACAATATTTAATTAAAATCAATTATAAATCAACAATTTTACACAGCATATTATCTGTACCCTAAGAGAGGGAAGAATGTTGTCTGAAACAGAAAATCTGAAACAGAAAGTCTGAAACAGAGAGCCTCAAACAGAAAGCTTGAAAAAGAAAGTCTGAAGCAGAAAGTCTGAAACAGAAAGTCTGAAACAGAGAGCCTCAAACAGAAAGCTTGAAAAAGAAAGTCTGAAGCAGAAAGTCTGAAACAGAAAGTTTCCATCATTTACCTTCTCCTATATGCAGTCCCTCACATACAAACTTGGCTTGTAATTTAACTATGACGCCTCACAAGAGATCAAGTCAAAGATTAATTGGAGAAGGGGTCCCATGTGTTTTGAACCTACTTGACAGCTTTAATCAGGTCATGAGTGCTCATTGTTGGAGGCTCATAAAGAACTAAGGCATCTTCTGCGAAGGGATCATGAAGTGCTTTCCTTACTCCTGCACGCTTTAGACCAAGAGCCCTGATACCCAGAGAACCTGTGGGTGATTATCAGGAGAGAAGAGAGGTGGTTTGATGGAAATGTATTTATATAGTTCCTTTTTAGTCTGACTGACCACTCAAAGCACTTTACAACACAAGCCAGCATTCAGCCACTCACAACCAAACACTGGTGACAGAGGCTACCAGCTGCTCATCAGGAGCGATAACCATTCACACAATCACTCACACACCAATGGAACAGATACTGGTTTTCTGCTCAAGATATGTAGTAGACAAAAAACACAAACCATAAGAGAAATGTTACCTGTGTAATTTGGAATAGGAATTTTAAATGGCTTCGAGAGGATACTTCGAATAAACACCTCCTGTAGAAACAATTTTAAACAGGTGAGTCTATTCATGGCATCAAATTACAACCAATACTGTAGCCTAGGGCTGTCTGACGCTTCGAAGCTTCAAACCTGCCGATGCAATCAACATCTTTTAAAGAGGAAGGAGATGATGTGCTGGATGCACTAAACATAAACATTATCATAATGTTATTAAGTGTCAACTGAGTCTGTTGACCTCCATAACTCTCTTTACAGTTATGCGTGTTTAATCACTGAGCTTTTGTGTATAAATGTGAACATCTCTCACAGAGATGCTTTAAATGTTCACAAAAAATTCTCAAAGATGTTTCTAAGTTCCAGAAACGGTGTTCAGGACAGCCCTGCTACATCCAAAAATTATGAAAAGGCTAAATGTCAAAGTAATCAACATCACTTACATGTTTGTCACCATCCACATGTGCAGGCTGGCTGTTCAGCTGTGTCAAAGGCTTTCTGAAGGGAGAAATATGGATGTCTCTAATCTCGTCATCACTTTTTCTTCTTTTGTCCTGTGAAAAAACACATTACACACTTTATAAAACATTACACACAGTTTTAGCCGCACCAATGCTCACCAACATGTTACTTATTCACCATTTTCATTCATTCGGTTTTCCTTTTGAACACTGTCCTGTGAATTGACTGCATTAATACGGCGCTTTTACATCTTTACAGTACAGATATCTAAATATGTTACATATGCACATAGCAGCAAGCAAGAGAACGAAACAACAGGTTGCTTTACAGTGAACTCTAAGGCTATATGTACCAACAGCTTTGAACTGATGAGAATCCAGATAATGTACTTACAGTTCTACATGTCCACTCATCATCCTGACAGGAATCCTCTCCCTTCCTCCGTTTAGCAATCTGACTGGGAGCCAGACTCCTCCTCTGGGATTACAATTTCATGTTACACAAAGAGGGTAGGTAAACAACACCCCAATGACCCCTAGCATCCTATAGTTGAATAGCTAATAAATGTTTGTTTTTTTAACATTACCATTGTCTTTGTTTGTTCGACGTGGCTGTTACGTTGAGGCTCTAAACATCTCAGTGTTGTTAGCTTCCTTGTTAGCCAGAAACAGCTAGCGGTTCTGCCTGCTTCACTTCCTCGGCAGTGGCGTTCATGTCTGTGCTGCTATTTTGCTGTTTCCTTATTAAATAATAAGAGCAAACCTTTTAGTTAACGGATAGTATTATCATTAACAGTTAGTCAGAATGGTCAACTATGGTGGTCGCAGGGTTAAAATTGCACAATTTGCATACAACCTATACGTTCAGTCTGAGTTTATGCCGGCTGGTGTTGAAGTTCGCGCTAAACGTTGCGCGATACTACGGCAAGCAGGGAGGGAAAATAAACCACGTTTTTTTTTATTTGTAAAGCGAACAGTGACAAATTCAGTGCTGAACAATGTGATGATGAAACATAAACAACATGCTGTGGTCTGTTCCATAAAGGACGCTATGAAAAGCGATTGAAGTCCAACACGTGACGTAAAGAACCTAACAAACAAACAAACAGTTGTTCAAAGTCCTGCATGCCTGTCGAGAATTGCAGGCACCTCGCGGGAGCGCGCACAATCACAGCGAAAGCTATGAGGCATTTTGATGATTTCTACGGCTGCATACTGTCTTAAAACGATATAATTTTCTTATTATTATCATCAATGATGATAAATGGTCGACGTTTATAGTTAATGACCATCACTGTTTAATTAGACTCAGGGCCTTTGTTTATTGTATGATTTATAAATAAGAGTGAAAAGTACGTAAGGTTATTTCAGCTTACAAATTGCTGATTGTCCACAATGTCCATACAAAGGCATAACATAAACATCCAAACATAACATGATTAAAAGAAAAATCATACACATTAACTAAAAATGAGTTTAAAGAAGTTCAAATGCGGCTTTATATCCAATTATCCGAATGTGTCACTTTCCATTCAAGATGTCCCAGAATCAGAGACAAGCTTTCTCGGGCGGGTGGTTGACGTGACGCTCTATTTCTGTGTTCACAGTGACAAATATAAAAGAAAATTGATCATGTTTTCTTAAAACCTCTATTTTTGTTAACAACTTGATTTTCAGAGATGAACCCATGTGTAATTCATGAGCGTTATAATTCAGGTATTTTAATATTTAGTTTGAAACATGACCGTTGTCCACTGGTGTGACTGTCTGAGGTAACATAGCCGATCTTCGAGATACTGTAATTAAATAAAAAGATAAGACCAAATAAATACATTACTTTTATACATATAATGCCAGTGTTAACTTTATGATAGTATATGTTGTAAGTCTTCATGTAAGCCACTCCAAATGATTATGACTCACTACATTTTGTCCTTAAACTGATGTCCACCTGTGTGACACCGTTCTGGGAACATTAAACTGGTATTAATGTGGGAACCCATCACTGAGAAGGTCCTCCTTCATCCAGGAGTTACAGATGACATCACTGGAGCACATGGACTGATCATCAGGTGAGTTTGGTCAGATATTGATCAGAGTATTGATATTTCTGTCCACCGTTTGAAATTAGACAAATTACATTGTCCTTTGGTGTGACATAGTTAAAGTGTTGATATGAACATTTTAATACATATATATTATTTGACTTCTTAAAATAATGTAAACCTTATGCTGTAACATTGGACTGAAGACTCTGGTTTACAGCTAGGCTGTAAACTGATCATGTGACACCTGTGTGACATCACTGTCCTATATAGTGTGACATGAAACCAGTGTCACACTGGTGGAAAAGGTCGTCTCACCAGTGGTCGTAATATATAAATAAGGCCCAGATAAATGCATTTTTTAATTACATAGATACGTCTATAATAGCAGATTGTCTCATACTGTAGTGGTTTATGTAGATTTTCCTTCCTGTCAGCTTTGGAGTCAAAGATTCCTACTATGGTGACCTGTGATGGACAGAGTTCTGGATATCTCTGGTCTGTTTGTCTCTCTCCTTTTATTCTTTCCTTTGTGAATCTTATTTATCTTGTTCTGGTTTTATGATGTTGAATTGTCTGTTTGTTTTTTTATTCTTTGAAACTATCAGTGCTTCCATCTTGACCAAGACTCCCTGGAAGAAGAGATCTTGTATCTCAATGGGACCTTCCTGGCTTATTCAAGAATAAATAAATAAATAAATGTTTAATTTAGTTTGAGATCCAGGCAGAAGGTCTTCGATCCAGGCAGAAGGTCTTAGAACCAGGCAGAAGGTCTTAGAACCAGGCAGAAGGTCTTAGATCCAGGTAGGTCTTAGATCCAGGCAGGAGGTCTTAGATCCAGGCAGATAATGACGAGTGGAACAGAGAATGACAGGACCAGGAACTACAGGGAGAGGTTGAATGCAGATCGTTTGAGGAGACAGGAAGTCTTGAGAAAGAGATGCTTAAAGTAAATTTAACATGCAACCAAGAATAGTGGTCAGTGTCATCTCCAGGCCAGAGCCCCTCCAGAGTTCTGCATAGTTCACTAAACATGACTGGCTACTATTAAATGAGTTCTGAAAGGAAACATGAGTCCCAAACACCAGAGGCTAGAAGCTGGATGTGGACGTTGTTGTTTTACTGGAGTTGTAGGTCGACTACAGATGTGACTGAATTTTAATGAATTTGACCAAAAGAGTAATACTTCAAGTTAAATCAATCCATTGTTCTTTACAATACAATAACAAATATGCTAATGTTATATTTTTATCATGTTAATGTTATTTTTTAAATAACAGTGATGGTTCTGATGTTCAGAATCTGTTAACTGTGATCTCAGATGGTGCAGAGTTAATAAAGGAGATTTTGGACTAAACTTGTGTGTTTTGTCCACTGGTGTGACAGAATGTCTTGTGGTGTGACAAACAGAAAAGTAAGGGAAAAAAGACATTATGATGCCCAAATACCTGAGAAAAGTGTTGAATAGCAGAAGAGTAATATCATCACTGTACACGTGTAAAGATAGTTTTAGTTCCACCAGGTTTGATACTAATTATAATGAATATAGCCTAAACTTTTATGAAAAGTCCCCATGTGTCCATCTTTTAGTAGGAGAATGACATGATTGTGAATCTAATCTGGTCACTATTGTCATGGAAATATAATCAGTACGACTTGATAATGGTTAAGTATAGTTATCTTCTTTGTCTGACAATCCTTGAATTAAATATTATTATTATAAATGATGTGACACCAGAGGACCATTACTAGGACTCCCACATGAAAAAGTGTGTATGTTAAATCAATGAAAAAAACCGGATGGGGTCTCAATCAGCTTTGAGTTATTCACATATTAAGTAATACAACTATATGGAATTTGACATACATTTTAGAAAAGAAAAAAAAATTCCACTTTGTGTTCATGTCAACCACCCAGGTACAGACAGTACAGAGGTGGAGGTAATTTTAAAAACTTCAGTCCTCATCGTTTACTAGACAGTCTTGTGAGATTAGTCACTTTACCTCATTTAATTAGGAGCCACAGCCTGGGAATCTAGGAAATATTAGTCCAGATCAATTTAATTACTACAATTTTTGTCTTCATATCTGAAAATCGTAAATTCTCGATCTCATTGAGCTCCGTTTTCTCTTCAAACAAGTAACAGGCAGGACAGTACTTACATGTTGTACATTACTGGTGTGGAAGGTTACGGAGCCCCCCTAGTGTCAGCTGAGAAGAAAAAATCTTTACCCACAGTTTAGCAATCCGTGCGCACGGTTTAACATTCCGTGCACAGTGATTATGAACCCGTGCCCTCCAATAGTGTGCGTTCCACGTAGTCTATGTTGCGTCAAACCATGTTTTTATGCAGAAAAGGAGTTTTCGGGCATGAAGCTTGCCCAGGGCGACCGCATCCGCCAGGTAAATCCAATTTATATAGATTAAAGGGTGGATTTAATGCATTATGAACGCATTAATCTGTGCGCAGGGATTGCTAAACCGTGCGCACGGATTGCTAAACTGTGGGTACAGATTTACAGATGGATTTTTTTTTCTCAACTGACACTAGGGGGGCTCCGGAGAGGGTGGATTACTCAGTACATGTGAGAAAATCCTGGGACATTTGTGACAATTTTTGTCACAAAATACAAGCACCTCTCTTGGTGGAAAGACTGGACCAAAAGTCACGTGATGTCGTGCCGTATGTCGGAGACGGATGGCCCTGAATGTGGACAAGTTCTGACCTCCATTAGCAGTGCCCCCCCCACATCATGACACCACCACCAAACGATCCACTTCCTGGATCTATATGACAGGACAGTGGTCTCCACGGCGATGGTACAAACGCCAACGACCACCAGCTATGTAGAAGTTACATCTGGACTTGTCACTAAATGTGATCTCAATCAGCCATAACATCTGTAACATCTGTGCTGCACGTGTCTGCAGAGTTCAGACCATCATCAGCATCCCAACTGCGCGTTCACTAAGTTCTTTCAGGAATCATGACATCATCAGTTGTTTCAGTAGGACATTAATTAGACCCGGTAAATTATCACCTTGACCAGGTCTTTTCAATCATGCAGAAAAAAATCTCACCAACATCATGGTTTACTCTGAAATGCACCAATGACTGTTATTTCTATGTTATGACTAAATGATGGTTATTCATGATTTAACATGTTTTGGTTGTGGGTACTTAAAAAAGTCTATTCAGTGAATCACATGATTGTTTGTTTCAGTAGATTAGAGCTAGTGAATAGAAATTACAGGTTTTTTTTAAATTATGCGTTTCCACTGTTGCTCAGTATATGTTGTTAAAATTTGGCAGGAATTTCACTTATAATTTCACACACACACATACAGTATATATACACACACATAAATATATGTGCGTGTGTGTAGTAGTAGTTTTAATGATTCCTTTTCAGTTGTGTATGTAAAAGCATTTCACTTTGTGTTTAGCTGTCAGTGCAGCATATGAATGACTGGTTTTACATATGTGAGAGGTAAAGTACATGTTTATGCATAATAATTCTGAATAATATTCCCAACACCCCCCACGGTAATCAGGGCTCCCAGTAAAACTTGCCTGAATAGATAAAGGTTGAAAAAAATATTGTTTCAATGACTTTGATGATCAAGTATATTTTGACACTACCACAAGAACTTTATTACAACACTTTTTACAATAAAGCGCATCTTCACACCATCTTCCTCTTTATAGTTTGGGAGGTCCCGCTAGCTTCCAGCCCTCAGTCTTACCGACCTTGGTGAAGAAGGCCAGTGTACCCAGACCCAGACACGCTGTGGTACCAGTCATAGCACTGTGGGCTGGGGAGGGAAACACAAAAATATGTCTTCAGTTAGAAAGCATAACAATTAAGGTAGCCTTGCCTAAAAATACATATAAAAACATAAATATACAGTCCCATTTCCAAAAAAGTTGGGATGCTGTGTAAAATGTAAATAGAAACAGAATGTGATGATTGATTATGAAACCCCATATTTAATTGAAAATAGCACAAAGACAACATATCAAATGTTGAAAATGAGAAATTTCATTGTTTTTTTTAATTATATGCCCATTTTGAATTCAATGCCAGCAACATGTTTCTAAAAAGTTAGGACAGTGGCAACAAAAGACTGTAAAAGTTGTGAAATGCTAAAAGAAAACAGCTGGTGGATCATCTCAACGTTAATGAGGTTAACTGTCAACAGGTTAGTAACATGATTGGTATAAAAAGAGCATCCAGAGAGGCTGAGTCTTTCTGAAGTAAAGATGGGGAGGAGTTCACCACTCTGTGAAAGACTGCACTGGGAAACAGAGCAACAATTTAAGAATAATGTTTGTTAAAGTAAAATTATAAAGAATTCGTGGATTTCATCGTCTACAGTAACAATATCATTAAAAGATTTAGAGAATCTGAAGAAATCTCTGAACCAAGGGACAAGGATGAAAACCAATATAGGATGGTTGTGATCTTCAGGCCCTCAGATGGTACTGTATTAAAAACAGACAGGAGTCTGTAGTGACATCACTGCATTAAAAACAGACAGGACTCTGTAGTGACATCACTACATTAAAAACAGACAGGAGTCTGTAGTGGACATCACTGCATTAAAAACAGACAGGATTCTGTAGAGGACATCACTGTATTAAAAACAGACAGGATTCTGTAGTGGACATCACTGTATTAAAAACAGACAGGATTCTGTAGTGGACATCACTACATTAAAAACAGACAGGATTCTGTAGTGGACATCACTACATTAAAAACAGACAGGATTCTGTAGTGGACATCACTGTATTAAAAACAGACAGGAGTCTGTAGTGGACATCACTGTATTAAAAACAGACAGGATTCTGTAGTGGACATCACTACATTAAAAACAGACAGGATTCTGCAGTGGACATCGCTGTATTAAAAACAGACAGGACTCTGTAGTGACATCACTGCATTAAAAACAGACAGGAGTCTGTAGTGACATCACTACATTAAAAACAGACAGGATTCTGTAGTGACATCACTGTATTAAAAACAGACAGGATTCTGTAGTGGACATCACTGCATTAAAAACAGACAGGATTCTGTAGTGGACATCACTACATTAAAAACAGACAGGATTCTGTAGTGGACATCACTGTATTAAAAACAGACAGGACTCTGTAGTGACATCACTGCATTAAAAACAGACAGGATTCTGTAGTGGACATCACTACATTAAAAACAGACAGGATTCTGTAGTGACATCACTGTATTAAAAACAGACAGGATTCTGTAGTGGACATCACTGCATTAAAAACAGACAGGATTCTGTAGTGGACATCGCTACATTAAAAACAGACAGGATTCTGTAGTGGACATCACTACATTAAAAACAGACAGGACTCTGTAGTGACATCACTGCATTAAAAACAGACAGGACTCTGTAGTGACATCACTGCATTAAAAACAGACAGGATTCTGTAGTGACATCACTGCATTAAAAACAGACAGGATTCTGTAGTGGACATCACTGCATTAAAAACAGACAGGATTCTGTAGTGACATCGCTGCATTAAAAACAGACAGGATTCTGTAGTGACATCACTGTATTAAAAACAGACAGGATTCTGTACTGGACATCACTGCATTAAAAACAGACAGGAGTCTGTAGTGACATCACTGCATTAAAAACAGACAGGATTCTGTAGTGGACATCACTGTATTAAAAACAGACAGGATTCTGTAGTGGACATCGCTGTATTAAAAACAGACAGGATTCTGTAGTGGACATCGCTGTATTAAAAACAGACAGGATTCTGTAGTGGACATCGCTGTATTAAAAACAGACAGGATTCTGTAGTGGACATCACTGCATTAAAAACAGACAGGATTCTGTAGTGGACATCACTGCATTAAAAACAGACAGGACTCTGTAGTGACATCACTGCATTAAAAACAGACAGGATTCTGTAGTGACATCACTGCATTAAAAACAGACAGGACTCTGTAGTGACATCACTGCATTAAAAACAGACAGGATTCTGTAGTGACATCACTGCATTAAAAACAGACAGGACTCTGTAGTGACATCACTGCATTAAAAACAGACAGGATTCTGTAGTGGACATCGCTACATTAAAAACAGACAGGATTCTGTAGTGGACATCACTGCATTAAAAACAGACAGGATTCTGTAGTGGACATCACTGCATTAAAAACAGACAGGACTCTGTAGTGACATCACTGCATTAAAAACAGACAGGATTCTGTAGTGGACATCACTGCATTAAAAACAGACAGGAGTCTGTAGTGACATCACTGCATTAAAAACAGACAGGATTCTGTAGTGGACATCACTGTATTAAAAACAGACAGGATTCTGTAGTGGACATCGCTGTATTAAAAACAGACAGGATTCTGTAGTGACATCACTGTATTAAAAACAGACAGGATTCTGTAGTGACATCACTGCATTAAAAACAGACAGGATTCTGTAGTGGACATCACTGCATTAAAAACAGACAGGATTCTGTAGTGACATCACTGTATTAAAAACAGACAGGACTCTGTAGTGACATCACTGCATTAAAAACAGACAGGATTCTGTAGTGACATCACTGCATTAAAAACAGACAGGATTCTGTAGTGGACATCACTACATTAAAAACAGACAGGATTCTGTAGTGACATCACTGCATTAAAAACAGACAGGATTCTGTAGTGGACATCGCTACATTAAAAACAGACAGGATTCTGTAGTGGACATCACTGCATTAAAAACAGACAGGATTCTGTAGTGGACATCACTACATTAAAAACAGACAGGATTCTGTAGTGACATCACTGCATTAAAAACAGACAGGATTCTGTAGTGACATCACTGTATTAAAAACAGACAGGATTCTGTAGTGACATCACTGTATTAAAAACAGACAGGACTCTGTAGTGACATCACTGCATTAAAAACAGACAGGATTCTGTAGTGACATCACTGTATTAAAAACAGACAGGAGTCTGTAGTGGACATCACTGCATTAAAAACAGACAGGATTCTGTAGTGGACATCACTGTATTAAAAACAGACAGGATTCTGTAGTGACATCACTGTATTAAAAACAGACAGGACTCTGTAGTGACATCACTGCATTAAAAACAGACAGGATTCTGTAGTGACATCACTGTATTAAAAACAGACAGGAGTCTGTAGTGGACATCACTGCATTAAAAACAGACAGGATTCTGTAGTGGACATCACTGCATTAAAAACAGACAGGAGTCTGTAGTGACATCACTACATTAAAAACAGACAGGATTCTATAGTGGACATCACTGTATTAAAAACAGACAGGATTCTGTAGTGACATCACTACATTAAAAACAGACAGGATTCTGTAGTGACATCACTGCATTAAAAACAGACAGGATTCTGTAGTGGACATCACTGCATTAAAGACAGACAGGATTCTGTAGTGACATCACTGTATTAAAAACAGACAGGAGTCTGTAGTGGACATCACTGCATTAAAAACAGACAGGACTCTGTAGTGACATCACTACATTAAAAACAGACAGGATTCTGTAGTGGACATCACTACATTAAAAACAGACAGGACTCTGTAGTGACATCACTACATTAAAAACAGACAGGATTCTGTAGTGGACATCACTACATTAAAAACAGACAGGACTCTGTAGTGGACATCACTACATGGGCTCAGGAACACTTCCAAAAGACATTGTCTCTGAACACAGTTCGTCACTGCATTCACAAATGACAGCTGAAACTCTACCATGCAAAGAGGAACCCGTATATAAACCAGATCCTGAAACACCCTGCCTTCACTGGGCCCAGCTCATTTAAGATGGACTGAGGTGAAGTGGAAAACTGTCCTGTGGTCTGATGAGTCAACATTTGAAATTCTTTTTGTAAATCATGGACGCTGCGTCCTCTGGGCTAAAGAGGAGAGGGACCATCTTGTTATCAGCACACAGTTCAAAAGCCAGCATCGTGATGGTATGGGGGGGGGGGGGGGGGGGGGGGGGGTGCATTAGTGCACATGACATGGGTCACCTGCACATTTGTGAAGGCACCATTAATGCTGAACCATATATACAGGCTTTGGAGCAACACATGCTGCCAAGTAGACAACGTCTTTTTCAGGGAAGGTCTTGTTTATTTCAACAAGACAATGTCAAACCACATTCTGCAGGTATTACAACAGCCTGGCTCCATAGTTAAAGAGTCCGGTGCTAAACTGACCTGCCTGCAGTCCTGACTTGTCACCCATTGAAAATGTTTGGAGCTTTATGAAACGTAAAATAGGACAAAGGAGACCCTGAACTCTGGAGCAGCTGAAATCCTACATCAGACAAGAATGGAAAACATTCCACTTTAAAATAAATATATATATTCTTTCCTCAACATTGAATGATTCCATGTTTTCCTCAACTTGATCTGGGAAAAAAATGTCATTAGTTAAAATAATTCCATTTCATTTGTTTGAGTCATGTTTCTTGAAGCAGTAATGTTCAACTTTTAAAATTGTCTAGTGTCATATCTGTGATTTGTTTGCTGCATAGTAAATGAACATTCTGTAAGTGTGGTGATTCCATCATTTTTGCCAGGGGTTGTACATTTATATAAAACAACAACAACTCTCTGGAGCCGCTGTTGACGGATGGACTGAATATATGAAATTCAAAGTGTCTTCCTGTGACCATGCCTGATACTTACTTCTGGCTCCCAAGAAGATCCCAGAGGCACAGCCTCCGATGAAGTAATTCAGTGGTTCATTTGGGGCTTCACGAGCCTGAGCACTGAGACATGTCGCCATGCCAAAAATGGCTCCCATTGTGGCTGTGGCAACACAGACAGATCAGATCAGCATAAAATATGATGAAATGTTTGGACTTAAAGGATAGAATCAATTAGACAGAATCAATTAAACAAAATCAATTAGTTGGAATCAATTAGACAGAATTAATTAGATAGCAAGATAGAGGTAGATTTTATTTTAGGTTATGATGATGCAATCAAGTTCATTTCCAGTCCTGCTCATTTAGTATTTCATTACAAAGGTTACATAGTCTCCATGACTTATCCAGCAGGGAACATACTTCACTCCATCAATGTGATTTCAAGCAGTGGGATTTGGGATTTACAGTATATCATTTAAAATATGACACTGTAGACCAGACAACTGAGCTTCTTCAATGATAACATGAATATTTACCCATAGTAACAGTTGTGCTCGTAGCCCTCTGTAGTGCTGCCAATGCAGAATCAGGCTGGAATGCCACTATGTGATAGGCTGAACCAACCAGACCTGAAAACACACAGAAACAAACAGAGTCAAACTGAACTGTGTCTGATGTATGAAAAGCTGTGAAGAACTGAAAACTGCTTCTGAATTTGAGGCCGGATTAATGCCATCATGTGTTGACTGTGGTTGTCCTACCAGTTATAGTAATGTGACTGTGTTCATTAAAAATCTTAATGTTAAATGTTAAATAAATGTACCGTTTTTATTTTGGATGATCCAGTCCCATGGCAAGCAGCTTTGTGTGTTATGTAATGGATCTCATTGCTGTGGTATTGAGCTGCACTGAATAATTAAATATAATTATAATTAAAATAAAATATCAAATAATAAATAAATATAATTACATTAATAGGCTGTAATATACTGATGATCTCAGATCATTTTGTTCCTGTTTTGCAGAATGATGGATTCAGAGGAATCAGATGAGACCATTCCTGTGATGAACATCCTCTAAAAGCACCGGGGTTGAGCCTGAACAGTTTCAGATGAACACTCACCTAAATATCCAGGTGTTGACTGTATTTCTACTAATGTGAAAGGTAAGGAACAGTTAGCTACAAGCATTGATTGATATGGTGGTAACCATTTGGTCTGGAATTGTTTCTTATGGCCATTTGGCTCTGACTAGTGATGTGATTGAGGTGGTCACACAAGAAGAAAAATGTTTTTTAGACTACATAAACTGTCAATAAAATGAAGAATAAAAGACTCAATGATCTGCATATGGGCTATATTTTGATCCTTCGCCTGGCCAGAATGGAGATATTACTAAGCTAATAGTACAGACATTACACTTACATTCTTTAGAGGACATTTTGCTAAAAGAATGATTTTATTAAACTAGGAGATCCTCAAGCTAAAGTAATTAAAGTAAAGTAGAATCATGGTTATTGGAATTTCTTGACCTTTATAGTGTGGAACGAGTAGCTGATATGGTAAACAATACTAAATACAATTCTAACACAAATTTCAATATTGTGTGTAGGCAAATAATATAGACAAAATAACACTTCTGGTTCCCCTTATGTAGGTCAAGCAGACCCTAATATGATGGAACACACACACACTCCGCAATGTTATGTTTCTTCTGTTTTGTAAGTTTACCCTGTATGAAAATTAAAACATATATAAAAAGAGAGGCATTCTTCATTTATGCTTCATTAATTTATTCAATGAATTATTTATCTTCGCTGTTTTTTCAATGCTGCTTAAATTACCCCATAGTAAGAAAGTATTCAAATAAAATAAAATTCGTTTAGCTTGGCGCTGTGTTGTAACCTTACTGCGGGCTATCCTACTGAGCTAGCTCAATTAGCTACGGCGCTAAATTAATAGAGAAATCTATCCGGCGCATCAGAACAACGTGCAGCTATGAGCGTCTGTCGTAGCTGATATTTACCCAAAGCCGTGGCCAGTTTGGTGGTGATCCATGTTTTCTGGACACAGTCTGTGCCCTCTGGAACGTCCCAGTACCCCATCACGAAATCAACAAGGACACCTTCCACGGAACGGAAGTCTTCTTCTTCTTCTGTTGATTTATGCCGGTTGGCAAGCAACGTTTGGCGCGTATTACCTCCACCTTCTGATCTGGAGTGTGGATCGGGATGGATTCAACCTATACTACATTTTCCTATATAGTCTGTTTTTTCTTAGGAATGTGAACAGCGCCCTATAACCAACATGTCCTGAGTTAAGCTGCAACAGCCCTCTTAATTCCGGTTTACTTTCTCTTTTCCCAGTTTGTCTTTAAGTATTTGTCTTTCATGATGGTATTTCAGACAATGCATGATGACGTGTTTGACTGTTTCCTGATACAGCTTTCACATCTGCCTGACTGATGTCTGCAGCCCTGTGTCCAAATCTCATCCTTGAGATTATGTCTTCTTCGTTTGTGTGTGTGTGTGTCTATATATATATAAATATATATATATATATATATATATATATATATATATATATAAATATATATATTTATATATATATATATATATATATATATATATATTTATATATAATATATATATATATTATATATAAATATATATAAATATATATATATATTCTCCCTCATAATTTTTCCCCACAGCTCCTTTCAGACTCCTCCATCTTCACCTCCACTCACATGTAACATTACTGCTATTTTTATGCTATGTTATGTTTTATGTTGTTCTTATGGCTATTGTTTGGTTTTTATGCCATATCTGTTTTCTTTTATCTTGATTTGCCATATTTGTTCAGCACTTTGGGCAACGCAGAATTAAAATAGAATGAAAAACAAACCTGTGCTATGAGTAACAGACTTTAGAGTCACGTTAAGCTGGTTAACTTCCGTCAGACAAGAAGTTCCCTCCACCCATTCTGGTTTGCACACATAGTTCCGTGGACAGATATGATGGCCTCCTTCTACTACATACTTCTGTAAGTCGTAAAGATGTAGTAGTGCTGATGTAGTGCTGATGTGCACAACTGTTTGTTCACATTCCAGAGCATACAGAGAATCTTTAACTGTGTTAATTCAACTTCAGTGAGTTAATCAAGAGGGTTTAGAGTGAGGGGGTTATTAATGAATGATTCTGCCACTAATCAGTGAGTTGCTGTCTCCGTCTTCAAAACGTGTCCTTCAAATCCATCACCATTTTCAACAGTAGAATTTAGACAACATCAAACCACAACTTTGTGCTTTAAAACTATTCATTCATGCTGTAATGGTTTCTAGTTCTGACCATTGATTTACACTTTATGTAACCAAAGCTGGAAGAAATGTTTTCCTGTGCTACATGTGGTAGTGGTCAGCCATCGACATAAAAACATCATTACTCATGATTTCAGTGTCCACCAGTAGATTCTTATGGAGAAAACAGTCCAATGTAACCATTCTCTGTACAGATGGAAGCTTGAGAGCGAATGCGAGTCTGATTTTGAGGGCTGCTGTTCCTGTTTCTGGTTGACTTTTTAAAACATTATTTCTTCTTCCAGAGGTGACTGTATTTATCAGCTTTGAAATCATCGTCATAGTGGACTGCTGTCTCTTTTATTGTCTTCTTTACTTCTCTCTTCTTCAGTCGAGCTCGACGCTCCTCCTCAGACAGAGTGGACAGATTGACTGGCATCTTTAAAACACACAAAGAAACACCAATAAACAACCCATGAAGTACAGAGCTGTGAAAAAGTACTGGACCCACCTCTGGTTTCTGCCATTTATGTGTATCTCATACGAAATTGTCCTTTATTTCTTTATCTTTATCCTCAAACAAAATTTATCATAAAATAAAGGCAACCTGGGGGTGAAAAGGGTACTGGTCCCCCTTAGAAACTGAATCCATAAAACTACCAAACTGCATTAATAACTGGTTACAGCTGGACTAGACACACCCAGACCTGATCACTACCAGCCCTGTCCAATCACATCATCTCTGAAATAGACCATTTTAGAAGCAGGAAGTGGTCTAGTAGGTCTCAGCAGTGGTGATAATACTAACACTCAAATGACCCACCAAGCACCAAATGAGGGAAGATTTTCAAATGGGTGAATAAAACTCTGACGGCTGTCAGATAAATGTCTGTACCAACATAGAGATGTGTTAAAAAAGGATGCTGGTGATCTTCTGTTTCCTGCTGTCTGTGTCTTGACACACAAACTGTTCCAGGTGTCCCAGAACTTTTGACAATACAGGACAGAACTCTGTCAAGAGCAGGAAACCAGACCTCATGGACCGTAAAGACAGTGGTATCAGTGGAGAGGGAGACGTCTGATGAGGTTTGTACCGACTGAAACGATCCGATAGGTTTACAAGGGTAACCTGTATGTTTGACCCATAATTACATTTAATAGTGAAAACTTAAAGAGATTTCTTTACTTGCATTCAGGCTTTAATCAATTACTGTTGATCAATATAATAAAATAATTCTGTTTCAATGTTCCCTAATAATCTAAATAAAATGATAAATTGACACAAAATGACTATTTATTTTTTTGGTAAGTAAAAATATGGTGGGCTGGTGGGTACCGGTTCACCTGGCTGGTGAGAGAAAAAGTTCATTTTAGACACTGCATGTAAGGAGAGGGTACCTGAAGGGAGCTCGGACTAGAGCAGCAAAAAGAGCCAGATGAGAAGGTTCGACATCGGGCTAGGATTTATTTAGGTTAGGGTAGAACTCACTGGACAGATTACGAAATCGCTGTACTGCTTCAATTAAAAAGGCAAAACGAGATTACTATTTATCTCAGACTACAAAATGTTTAAATGATCCTAAGAGGTTTTGGCAAACCATAAAATCTCTCTCTGGCAATTCTCCCTCATCAGAGCTACCTCCTCAGTTAATTGTCAATTCCAACCTTGTATCAAATAAAGCTGAGATGCTTAACTGTCTTAATAGACATTTTGTTTCTTCCGGCTCCCTGTTTGACTCAGTTTCTGACGATAAACCACCCACTTCTTTCCCCGCCAGTCATGCCTCCAGTAGCCACACCTTCTCATTCACTCAATTCTCTGTCAGTGAAGTTTCTAAAGCTTTAAAGGGTCTAGACCCTAAAAAGTCTGCAGGCCCTGACACCTATCCCCTTACTTCTTGCGCCTGGCTGCAGATATTATAGCTGAGCCAGTGTCACATATTTTCAATCTTTCTGTACAAACTAATATTATTCCTGATGTTTGGAAAACAGGTTTCGTGCTGCCCTTGTTGAAAGGTGGTGACCCAACTGTACTAAATAATTATCGTCCTATCTCCAAACTCTGCATCTTAGACAAAGTTCTTGAAAAGCTGGTGAATGATCAGATTAAGGAGTACTTGTGTTCTGTTAACATTTTATCTCCCCATCAGTCTGGCTTCAGGAAACAGCATAGCACAGTAACTGCCTCCATGAAAGTTCTGAATGATGTGGTGGAAGCTTTGGACGCTAAAGACTACTGTGCTGCACTTTTCATAGATCTGTCCAAAGCATTTGATAAAGTAGATCATGGCATCTTATGTCAGAGGCTTTCAGATATAGGCCTTTCATGCCAGGCTGTTGGCTGGTTTTTAAACTATCTTTCAGGTCGCAGGCAGTGTGTGCAGCTCAGTGGTCTCTCATCCACTTATTTAAATGTCACCAAAGGTGTGCCACAAGGCTCAGTTTTGGAACCCACTCTATTCACAATCTATGTTAATAATGTGGGTCGGAACACAACTGATGCCTCTTTACATTTTTATGCCGATGACACAATCGTTTATTGTCGCGCCAACACTGTTGCCCTGGTTTTTGAATGTTTGCCTTTATAACCTTCAGTGTTCCCTCAGTCCGTACAGAGCTTGGCAAAAAGGCCTTTTCATACTCTGCACCTTCAACCTAGAATATATTACAGCAGGATCTGAAGCTATCCAGCTTGATCCCACTCTGGGATTTTAAACTTATTTTAAGGACGTTGGAAAAAGCTATGGAAATTTGTTCCTGTTTTTAGTATTTTTACTAATTACAGTCTTCCAGCTGCTTCCGCTTTGCACTTTTGAATTGTTGAATGTATTGATTGATCTGTCTGTAACTAATTATTGTTGTATGTGTGTGAAACAGGTCTCTCTTGAGAATGAGACCTCATGTCTCAATGGGATTACCTGTATAAATAAAGGTTAAATAAAAAATAAATAAACAAATAAATATGGCAACTGGCCTGGGAACACCTCCAGATCCCCCAGGGTGAGCTGGAGAGGGACATCAGAAATAATCTATTATTCTGCTGCTATTACAACCTGACCCGGATCAGCAGAGGAGGAAGATGGATGGATGGCACATCACAGCAACATGCCAGTAAGAACCATCACAAAGCCAGTGGATAGTGGCATGAACGCTGTCACAGCCAGTTTGATCTGAGAGCTGCTAAAAAAGGTGAAAGTCTCTCCTGAAGGGTGTTTTAACATTTTACTGTAGCTGCCTAAATGAAGAATACTACATGTATCATGACTACACAGCCCAATCACAAACATTACCCATAACTGGACAAAACTATCAATGGAATGAACAATGTTGGAATGAATGTTCTGAATGAAGCATGTTACTGTCATACAGCTGTCATACAGAGGGGAGATGGTCCACTAACCAGGAGGATCCGTCTGGGTTCTTTGCATCTGATGTTGACTGTAGATCCATCAGGTCGGACCAGCATCACCGGGTACAGCCTCTCATACCTCTGCCGACCACAGCGCACCACCGAGGTCCTGTTGGAGTTGAGCTGAGGAGGATGAGTGTGGAGCAGGGACGTCTGGCCGGACCCTGCAGGGGGTCCACGGACTGGTACCACAGACAGGCTACCTGTTCGGTACGCACACCTGCCGCGCGAGCGCGCGCACATACACACACACACACACACACACACACACACACACACACACACACACTCACTGTAACATCACTAAAACCAGCTGAACGGACACCACGTCTGTTTCCTTCATGAACTTAACGATAACGTTACAAGTAAACCATCGTGTGTCATTTGATACTGCAGGAAGTTAAAGAGTGAACACAAACTTGACGTGACCCTTCGCCACCATTAAATTACAGGGTGTCCGAGCTCTGACGTAGGTCAGAACTCTACGTAACCAGCGTGTATTTCCGGACAGCAGGTCTTACCGCGTTAACACAGTGGATGGAGTGAAGAGCTTCATGAAAACCATGTTCGCCATGAAGACCAGTAAACAGCAGTCCGGTCAGTCAATCGATCAACGGCATCTGAAGAGTAAATCCAGCCTGACAGGAAACAGGAAACACCGGAGTTCACAGAATGAAATGTCCTACTGAAACAACGTGAAGAATCGTTCCGAGTTGGTTTAACTTAAGACTCATTTAATGTAGAGTCGGTGGTTCATTAGAAGCCGTTAAAAACCACAAATCGTCCAGATGTCACAGCCTGGTAATTAATATAGTAAAAAAAATTTTTTTAATTATCATTATCATAAATTGTAAAAAACGAATACCCAAATAAATGTAAAACATAGTAATCATAGAACTTTTTGCTAATTAATATGTATAATTATATTATTAAATGCTTAAATAAATGCAATACGTATTTAATGCTGATCATAAATAAATCACAAATTATTGACATTAAAATGACAGGCTGATATCAGAGTTGATGACCTCTCTGACGGCAGTGATGACAGTAAAGTGATGTGACTATATGTTGCTACGATGACAGGATGTTGATTGTTGTTGTCTTCTACAGATCAAACACACTTTCAAAGATATGTCGAATTAAAATACATACGAAATGTTTTTTTGGTCACTTAGTCCATAAATGCAAAATGTTCCTCAATATTCCTGTTTCCTTGCAGTTAAATTCAAATCCACTTGACAATGAGAATAAACACTAGCACCACAATTATAAAAATGAACAACAAATAATGATCATTCCGCATTGTTGAACTTGTATCCATGCGTTTTTCTATGAAAATTGAGTAAGTGAAACTTTGAGGTGAAAATGGAGCAATCTGAGGCTACCAGAGTGAGGAAATTATTTTTTCGTCTCATGCTCTTGTTGAAAGGTAAGGCAGCAAATTTAAATAGTTAACAACATATCATTACAACATCTGTAATAATTTATAACCATCCATGGATTCAGTGGATGTCTGCAAATCATGTTTTCCTACGTTGCTATATTTACGTGAGGTTACAAGAACATGAGAATTTGAAGATCCTGTATAGAAGCTGATATGTTGCTAGAACTCGGGTACCACAGGTAAATAAAACATTCTGCACTTCATCAGTAAAAGTTCCAGGTGGGTTGCGACACATCACACGTTCATTATTAGTGTAAACACACAGCCCACCTTTGGGGTCTTACCAGAAGTCAATTTTATCCCATGTCGCTGGACGGCTGCACCTGGGCTGTTTTCATGCAGCCCCATATCTGTGAAAATAAATTTTAGATAGCATGCCAGCATTCCATGAGCAAAAGAGGCCTGACGTACGCCACAGCAGCTTCAGCGTCCAGTGTGGCCTTTTACATCGGCTTAGTGTGGAACAGTACTTTGTAAACAATGAAATACCGTGAAAAGATGGTCTGACCATCATGTTGTCACAATCATGGCAGGAGGAAAGGAGAAGCCACTGATCATTGGTAAGTCGGCCCGTCCACGATGTTTTAAGAACATCAAAGTCTCATCATTGCTGGTTACCTACACGAGCAACAAGAAGGCTTGGATAACATCACTACTCTTTGTTGACTGACAAAAAGCCAATGTGCTGAGCCACCCAACATCCATCAGGGGAACAGAACTCAAGTTCTTCTTTCCAAACACAACGTCCACGCCGCCTGGCAGGAGATGACGGACTCGACCATCCAGAAGTTCTTCGGAAAAGCGGGCTTCCTCCCCCAAAGTCCTGGTAAGGTGAGCATTTAAAATTCCGTTCCATTTTCAAACATTTTGTAAACATTTGAAGGTTTCATTTTCCAAAGTTATGAGTAGAATGGTGTGCACATTTTAATGAATAGTAACGACACAAAATTCTTATGGATGGCTTTTTAATTTTTTCTACAAGCTGATGGTGAGCCAGGGAAGCAACAGCAACTGAGGAGGGGTGGAGGAGCAGGTGGATTCTACAGATGCACTGCCCAACATGGAAAACTTGGCACAGGAACTGTTTGGTTGCAGCTTCCAGGACCTTGCAACCATTGATGACGACTTAGCCACATGGGGAGGACTCAGATGATGAGGATGATTACAACAACAACAAGGACTGACATAAAGACCCTGAACCTACTGCTGGACATTGTGAAGATAGCAAAGTTCTGTGCTGAAGAAGGAATGGGTGATGCACTAAATGCCTTCCATGCAGCCGATGACATCCTGGGCTCCACTGGAGTCAGAGACAGACTGATGCAGAACAGAGTCAGACTGAAAACCTTTACAAGGCCTGTTAGTTAAATGCAGTTGTGTTCAGTTCTGAGTATGAATTTAAAGTATTATCACGAGCATGGTATTGCATATGATTGTGTTATCAAGAGACGTGGTGCAGATACAGTATGTAAAATTTACATACAAAAATGTTCAGCTGTATTTGTTATTTGATTTTATAGTATAGTGTTTTATTTTTGTATAGCCTTGTGCAGTTGCACTTTTTTCAAATTTTAAATGTCATTCTTTAATCCTGTTCAGTGTTAGAAGAGGTCCCTGTGTTACCTACATACACATGTTCAAGGAAGTAAAACCATTTAAGTCCAGTATATAACTTGGAAACTGTTAGGTCTCTGTTTTGTTGTGAATCTGTCTCCTTTCTCTGTAAGGGGACCACCTGAGTGATCTTCTTATCCAGGTTTGACTGTAAATGATTGTATTGTATATTCTAAGATTTTCAACCCTGCGTTCAACAGTAAGAACTAATCAGCAGACATAATGTTTTTCAGTAATGTCATGACCCCCAAATTGTTTCTCTTCTTTTAGTCTACTGGATTAAATATTTGATATGTATAAAATATTCATTGCTCACATAGTACATAATGTTTTAGAAAATTTCCAACAATATTTGCTCCTAGTGTTTGAAGTAAGATTAAGGGTTAAGATTGGAGCACTGTGCACTATAAGAAACAGGGAAAATGCTAGGGAAACACCTGACAGGTATGTGGGAGGTGAGGAAGAGGAGGTGTGAGACAAAGAGGCGATGAGGAATAATTTGAGAAAACTCGGGGTACAGGCATTTACATTAAAAGATGTACTGAGCGTGGGTAAGAGAGCACGGGTCAGGGTCTGGTTTTTATTGGATAGGAATAAATAAGGATTAGGTGTTAGGGTGTCTGATATGACGGGGATTTATGGGACAAGGTTTTAAAGCATGGAGGATAAAATCAAGTTTAATGTGTGTGTGTGCGTGCGTGTGTGTGTGTGTCGATACAAATCTATAATCTGCTACACACTCCGGAGCAGATGGTGGCGGTAATGCACCAAACCGCCATAGGATGGATGTCAACCGCCATAAAACCAGAAGAAGAAGTAGTAGTACAAGAAGAAGAAAACTGTCGGCTAGTCATAAACCAGCAGCAGCAGCAACAACTGCGGTAAGTTGAATCATTTGTTTACCTGTCGATAATACACGTCAAACGTTATAACCTTTACGTTCTCTCCGACGTCACATGATGACATGAAAGGGTTTGTTGTCAAATGTTCAGCTGCTCTTCAGACACACAGCCGATGTTAGACTGACAGCTGATCGGACACACTGATATGTTCATACATGTAGAAGCGTCCAGATGTGTTTCAGTGGTTAAATGTTAATAATAAGAATAATAACTTTATTTATAAAGCACTTTTCAAAAACAAGATTCAAAGTACTTCACAGTAAAAACATATTAATAATAAGAGACCACAATAAAAACAACAGATAAGACAACTATAAAAAGGTCATGTGATAAAAGTGAGTCTTAAGAAGTGATTTAAAAGAGGTCACTGAGTTTTCCTGCCTGAGATCCTCAGGGAGAGAGTTCCAGAGCTGGGGGGGGGGGGGGGCAGGAACAGCAAAAGCCAGGTCCCCTTTAGTGAGGAGACAGGATTTCGGGACTATGAGGAGGGCTTTACTGGAAGATGTCAGGCAGCGGTCAGGCTCATAGGGAGTTAACAGGTCACAGATATATGCAGGAGCCTGATCATTCAGGGCTTTAAAAGCAAGCAGTAAAATATTAAAATCAATTCTAAAACTCACAGGTAACCAGTGAAGTGCAGCAAGGACTGGGGTGATGTGATCACTTCTCTTAGGACAAGTGAAAAGTGAAAAGCCTTGAATGTTGGCAAGGCACCCAGACTAGATGAGATAGTATCAGTGCAGCTAGCAGGGTTCTCCATAAGCACCGACAGCCAGCAGAACGGCCGACTACTGGCCCAGGAAGTGCCGGCTTCTTTTTCCTACATATTTGACCAGATATCCACCATATTTCTGACACAGATCGTATATTGAGGAAAATACAGCATAAAGTTTCACATCAAGTAAAATGCATGCATCGCCATTTTGTCTTCCTGCTTTGCTGTCCACATGATGACCTGATCCGGCCAATCGCTGAGCAGAATTTGGCGTTCATCTTTTACAAAACAAAAGCTGTTTCTCTTCACCAAAAGACCAAATTATAAGGTAAAGATGTAATGATCTGTTAATGTATAGCTAAAAGCTGCCCAAAATGTCCACAGATAAATATATGCTTAGAGATTCTGACTGTCTCTTAGAGGAAATGGGTTAATTGTAATGATTTTCACTTCCCCATTGTCACTGGCTCAGAAACAGAATACAATGGCAGGTCATCTGCTAGCAAACTTGGATGAATGGGCAAGAAGCCAATATGAGTACAACGTATGTGGAAGTCAACACTGAGATAAGGAGCACTCAGTGGGGGGGGTCAACACTGAGATAAGGAGCACTCAGTGGGGGGGGTCAACACTGAGATAAGGAGCACTCAGTGGGGGGGTCCCAGCTTGGACTCATCTGATCTCAATAAAAGTTACACCAACAATCCCAGCTCATCAAGCTGGTTCATGTTGTGTCTCATCCATCAGTCAGTTCAATCATTCAACAATACCTGCTGCTCTTCAAAATAATCAATTAAGCAAAGTAGAAATCTAAACCCTATATAAATACAGGGTTCAGCCTAATCTTCAGAATAAATCCCTGACTATTCCTTGACTTTTCCATGACACATTTAAGAAATTGTCTGACCAAACAGCACCATGAAACAATGAAAAGCAGTCCATTTAAAAGCCTTCCTCAAACCTTATAGATCATCTATATGGCTGTTATTCAAAATATTGGCACTTATATTAGATATATTGTAAAATTTATTTTCTCAGTTTTTGATAAGGGACCCTGACTTTTCATAAATTTTACAAAATTCCCTTCCAAATGTAAAACTCCCTGATGTTTCCCAGACCTGGATGTTTTAATGATCTCCCTGACTTTTCCCTGACCAGTATTAGGATGTATATTATTTTTCAATCTTGTCCCAGCTAGTCTGAACCCTGAACTATGACTGAAAAGTACTGAATGACTGTTGTAGATTCATCTACATACTTAGTTTGTTGTTTGTATTAATTTGATCTGATAATCTGAGATTAACATATTATTTTTTTATATTTTGTAAAGATTCTCAGTTTATATTGATTGTAAGTATAATATGCTGGATTTATCAGTGCAATTTTATTTTGATAATTTTTATTATGTTATAGAATGAATAATTCTATAATTTATGAGAGATTCTGAAAGATCAATGGATAATAAATATTCTGTATCTCATGATATTTTTCTGATAAAGGTTCATTTATAAATGGAGCATATATTCAATTTTTGCCTTTCAGAAAACACCAGATGTCACCATATCACACCACAATTTAAAAAGTTTCCCGAGGGGCATGCCCCCAGACCCCCTTAGTTGACGTGTGCCTATGGCGTTGTGTAACTCACGCCTACGGCACTCAAAATAGGGCACCCATCCAGATGGCATTGCCGGCTACTTTATTTGAAAATTTCGGCTACTCAAAAACTTGTGGAGAACCCTGAGCTAGAGCTGGGGGTGGAAGGGCTAATAATGATGATCTGACGAAAATTCTTGGACATCCAGCTTTTAATTTCTGAAAGGCAGGACAGAATGCAAGCAACATCAGTTGTACCAGGCTGTAAAAGGATATACTTTTGTCATCTGCATAGCAGTCGAAATCAACACCATACCTGTGAATTATTTTCCCCAGGGGTAGTATGTAAATGGTGAATAGGAGCGGCCCTAAAATTGACTCCTGTGGGACGCCACGAGAGTGGAGCTTGAGAGGAGGAGGCATCACCCAGCATTACAGAGAAGGATCTGTTGGGTAGAAAAGAAATAAACCAATCCAAGGTCAACACAATTTCTCAGACGGCTAATCAGGACAACATGGTCAACTGTATCAAAGGCTGAGCTGAGGTCAAGAAGTATTAAATAGAATAAAATCCTGAGTCAGCTGCAAGCAGCAGGTCATTGGTGACCTTGACCAGAGCAGTTTCAGTGCAGTGTAAAGATCGAAATCCAGATTGAAATTTTTCAAAAATATTATTATTATTCATAAAAGTGATCAGCTGAGTTGAGACAGTTTTTTCGAAGATCTTTGATAAAAAGGGGAGCTTGGAGATTGGTCTAAAATTACTTAAAACAGAAGGATCTAAAGAAGGCTTTTTAAAAAATGGGTAAACAATAGCGTGTTTAAAACCAGAGGGGAAAATACCAGTGGACAGACAACACTTTATAATGGCTAAAATGTCCTGACCAACCGTCTGAAAAACAGCTTTTAAAAACCAAGTGGGAATGGAGTCTGAAAGGCAGGTGGATGACTTGGACAGAGCAACGGTGTGTTCCAGGGTTGATAGGGAGATTTCATTAAAATGAGATAGTGAAGAGAGTGGGCTGGAGTCAGGATCAGGCTCTCTGGACCCAGTGTTAAAATGCCGCCGGATCTCCGCAATTTTGTTAGTAAAGTGCATGAGAAATTCTTCACATTTCTCAGGAGAGGATTCAGTTGTCTGGCTCTGTGGGGGACCAATCACAGCGTTTATAGTCTTGAAAAGCATTCTGGGGTTATGACCATGACTAGAGATCAGCTCAGAGAAATAAGTGTTCCTAGCAAGTTTGACTGCACACTGATAAGTGAACATAAGATTTCTTAATGAGGCAAGGGAGACACTAAGTTTGTCCTTCTTCCATTTCCGTTCTGCGTTCCTGCATTGTGTCTTAAAAATCCTTAGCTCATCATTAAGCCAAGGCAAAGGGGTTGGTTTCTGGTGCTTGAATCTAACTGGTGCTATTGCATCTAAGATAGTTGTGCAAGAGGTGTTAAAAATGCTGACCAGTTCGTCTATGGTGGGCCTATGTTGTTCACTAGTAAACACTGAACTGTGAAAGGCGGTAAAAGCTTGGCAGAAATGAGGTACGGAGCATGAGTTTAGGGGGGGGCGTTGAGTCAGGGGAGAGAAGTGGAACCTGGAAAAGCACTGCGTTGTGGTCAGAAACTGCAAAGTCGACTAAGTTCACATCATCCACACAGAAACCATGGGAGAGTACAAGGTCAGTGTTTGTCCTTTGTCATGGCTGGGCTGCTTCACATATTGGGTCAAATTAAAAGAATCTAAAAGTTCGATGAAATCAGAAGTAAATGAAGAGGAAGAAGGACAGCAGACATGAATATTAAAATCGCCAAGAATAAGAATTCTTTCATGAAAACTTTTCTATGAATCACGGCGAGGTCACCACCTCTACCTGTCATTCTTGACTATTGAAAGAATAAATAATCTGGGGGGGAGGACTCAATGAGAGGGCCACACTCTTCGGGATTGATCCAAGATTCTGTGATGATAAAAAAAAGTCTACGTTATCTCTTGTGATAAAATCCTGACAGATAAAAGACTTATTGGCAAATGATTTTACATTAAGTAAGCAGAACTGGGCTCATTCTCCAGCAGGGAAGGAAGAAGTGGATTTAACTGTGTTGAGATTGGTTCTGTATGGATTATGAGAAGATTTTCCTTAACACTGCCTTTCAGTAATCCTGACAGGAGGGGTTGAAACAACACCAGAGACAACACTAGCAGGACCTGCATTATCAGTGACAGGGCAATATGATTCAGAGTTGCAATGCTGGGCAGAGTCTTGCTGGGGAAACTGTCAATTAAGACCAAAGGCAATGAAATTGATAAAATTCCATATCAGTATCAGTATTCCTGTTAGGATGCACCCCATCAAGTTTGAAGAGATCCTGCCTGGTCCATAAAGAATCAAAATGACAAATAAAACCAAGACCAGTAGCAGTAGTAAAGTTGTGACCCACAGATGCAGACTAAAAAGGTGGCTAAAAAAAAAAAGGTGGCTTCAGTGCTCTTGGTCATAGTAGGAATGGGATCAGACAGAACACACCGCCTCCCCAAGCTTTCAATTGTGAAAGCTAGACTCAATTTCACAGTGAAGTTCCACAGACTGCCTGGACATCACGTCACTAGTGCCTGTGTGTGCTATTACAGTGTGGACAGAAGGATGGATGTCAAGGAGAACTGGAACCAACCCAATAAAATCAAGTGTCTCTCCACCTGATAGACAGTTCTTCATAGGACTAGATGATTCAATCCCTTGGTAGTTACACTATCCTGATGGCATCTTGGCTTGTGGGAGACTTTGCGGGAGACTTGTGGGTGACAGTGGAGCCGGTTGTGTGGGGGGCCGGCTGGTGGATGAGGGCCTGGTTTAGTTTGTTACTTCCTCTTGATGCATTGAGGTCTTCAGGAGGTGCCCAACCTTCACTGAGTGTTTCGGCCTTTATCCTCAACGCTCTCTGGTTGGTAGGCCGGCAGCGGTGGCCAGGTCACTGCCCCTCTTATCAGAGTCTGCAGGCTGTAATAATGTAAGTAATGATAGATAGAGTGATAGGGTCTGATGATATAGTCTCCAATAATTAAAATCTCTGGTCGCTCAGTTCCCAGGTTGTGTTTGTACAGACAGAGCTTTGATCTGAGATTTAGGTCTAATGAAGATGAGCTGACTGAGTTCAGGTGCACTGCGCTGTTGATTGCCTTGTCTGACGCTTGAGTGGGGGGAGGCACTGAGATAGCTGCAGGTGGCTGGTGTGAGGTAAACGAAGTGACTGGAGCTGATACTGAGGGGATCATAAAGTTGGGATTTTGCAAAAGAGACAGACGGGGACATTTGGATCTGGGAGGTGCTGATAAGGGGGACGTCGAGGTGGGGGGAGTAGAACACTTCCTGATGGAAGGCCGAACATAATGTTCTCCACGAGCTGGTGGTGAAATAGGGGAGACGACAAGCTCCGGGGGAAGTTCAGCCAGAGGAGAAAAGAAGTTACTGAGTGGGATGTCGTCACCACTAATAGCAGATGGGTCGTAAAATGGAAGAGAGAGCCTTTTGTGGCCCTTCACTACGGACGACCAGGTTGGGGAACAGGGTGAGGCTTCATCCGAAGACAGCAGTCGCTGGCTACACGCAGGCTCGATACACATCAGCCGGGAACACAGCTCCGTCTGTCGCTGGAGAAGCTCTTCAATGAGACACTCGATGGACAGCAGCTCACTTTTTAGCTCGGCGACCTCTGTTAACGTGTGTAATGGATCACTTTTGTTCCATGACTTCACCATTTCCAAACAGAGGATGAAGGTGGTCAGCACTTCTTTTTCTCTGTGGCAGGGAATGTTTAGACACAGCAGGAATGTTTTGATCTAAATCTGTCTGCAGAGATAAAGGGTCAGATTGAAAGTCTACTGTATATCCTACTATTTAACCTACTGTATATCCTACTGTATATCCTACTATTTAACCTACTGTATATCCTACTGTATAACCTACTGTATATCCTACTATTTAACCTACTGTATATCCTACTGTGTATCCTACTGTATATCCTACTGTATATCCTACTATTTAACCTACTGTATATCCTACTGTATAACCTACTATATATCCTACCAATATATCCTACTATTTAACCTACTGTATATCCTACTATTTAACCTACTGTATATCCTACTGTATATCCTACTATTTAACCTACTGTATATCCTACTGTATAACCTACTGTATATCCTACTATTTAACCTACTGTATATCCTACTATTTAACCTACTGTATATCCTACTATTTAACCTACTGTATAACCTACTGTATATCCTACTATTTAACCTACTGTATATCCTACTATTTAACCTACTGTATATCCTACTGTATAACCTACTGTATATCCTACTGTATATCCTACTGTATAACGTACTATTTAACCTACTGTATATCCTACTGTATAACCTACTATATATCCTACCAATATATCCTACTATTTAACCTACTGTATATCATACTGTATAACCTACTGTATATCCTACTATATAACATACTGTATATCCTACTGTATATCCTACTGTATAACCTACTATATATCCTACCGATATATCCTACTATTTAACCTACTGTATATCATACTGTATAACCTACTGTATATCCTACTGTATATCCTACTGTATAACCTACTATATATCCTACCGATATATCCTACTATTTAACCTACTGTATATCCTACTATTTAACCTACTGTATATCCTACTGTATAACCTACTGTATATCCTACTGTATATCCTACTGTATAACGTACTATTTAACCTACTGTATATCCTACTGTATAACCTACTATATATCCTACCAATATATCCTACTATTTAACCTACTGTATATCATACTGTATAACCTACTGTATATCATACTGTATAACCTACTGTATATCCTACTATATAACATACTGTATATCCTACTGTATATCCTACTATTTAACCTACTGTATATCCTACTATTTAACCTACTGTATATCATACTGTATAACCTACTGTATATCCTACTATATAACATACTGTATAACCTACTGTATATCCTACTATTTAACCTACTGTATATCCTACTGTATATCCTACTATTTAACCTACTGTATATCCTACTGTATATCCTACTATTTAACCTACTGTATATCCTACTGTATAACCTACTATATATCCTACCGATATATCCTACTATTTAACCTACTGTATATCATACTGTATAACCTACTGTATATCCTACTATATAACATACTGTATATCCTACTATTTAACCTACTGTATATCCTACTGTTTATCCTACTATATAACATACTGTATACCCTACTGTATATCCTACTATATAACCTACTGTATAACCTACTGTATAACCTACTGCATAACCTACTGTATATCCTACTATATAACCTACTGTATATCCTACTGTATAACCTACTGTATAACCTACTGTATAACCTACTATTTAACCTACTGTATATCCTACTATATAACCTACTGTATATCCTACTATTTAACCTACTGTATATCCTACTGTATGACCTACTGTATATCCTACTGTATAACCTACTATATATCCTACTGTATAACCTACTGTATATCCTACTGTATATCCTATTTAACGTACTGTATATCCTACTGTATAACCTACTGTATATCCTACTGTATAACCTACTGTATAACCTACTGTTTATCCTACTGTATATCCTACTGTATAACCTACTGTATATCCTACTGTATAACCTACTGTATATCCTACTGTATATCCTACTGTATAACCTACTGTATATCCTACTGTATATCCTTCTGTATATCCTACCATACACCAAACCCAAATAAAGACAGTAAAGATGTAAAAGAAACTGTTAAAATTATTCAGTCCAAAACAAGATAGTAAGCATGACTATAAACAGAATGGAATCATTTTCTACCAACAGTTTTCTCAGGTGTCCTGAACCCATTAAGCCCCATGGCTGAGTTCCATTTAAGTTCACTATGGTGCCTGCAATATTTCACCATACAGTTTTTTAAGAATATAAGCAGACTGAATAAGAAGTCACACAGTGGCTCTGGAGAGCCTCATTATTTCACATATTCTTAGTTTCAGTATTCATTGTGATTGGACTCTGAAAAGAAGGATGTGGATTAGTTAGTGACAGAAAGCAAACGTTGAACTGGATGTAGACGCTCCAGACTGGAGTCATACTGCAGATCAGTCCAGGTGATGCATTAACTTCATTCTTCTTACCATTGGAGTTCTGAATACTGGAAGATTGTTTTTCCACAATATATTCCTCACTTTTTATTATTATTATTATTCTGACACATTGTTGCCCCTGACTAGTTCCACATACTGTAATCAATGTTGGACATCCAGGCAGTCTGTGGTAGCATGGATGATTGTGAAATTGAACAAAGATAAATAATTAATAAACAAGTAAAACAAAATAAACAATAATAAAAATGCTAATAATGCTAATAATTACTTTAATTTAATTAATTTAATAATTACTTTACTGAGGCGAGGGCCACCTGTCCACCAGCAGCGAAACAGGATCAGGGCCCCATCAGGGAGTCAGACCAACAGGGTCTAGTTTCAGTCTGTAATTATTGGTTTTCTAAAACTTTTGGTAACCCCCAGACCCTTATAGGAGGGGAGTGACCCATCATGAGCCTCATCCGTAAACTCAAAAAGCTCCCAGACCCTACAGAGGGTTCCTGTTTATTCAGAGTCACTAGCCAGTTGGTGTGGATGTGGTGATGGTTGAGAGGATCGAATAAGGTGATCCTGTCCTCCTTCCCCTCACCGCTCTATCCAGGTAGAACCACCATAGCACCCGGAGTGAAGCCATGGCCTAGACAGTTCTTTTTCTATCTTAATTATTCCAGTAATATCAATAATCATCATAGGAAAATTATAGAATAGAAATATAAAACTACAATAATAATAACATCAATAATAAAAATAGTAATAAGACAATTTTGAAAGCACGAAAATTCTGTATATATACAAAGAGACCTCTCTCAAACACAGACATACACACACACACACACTATTCTATATAAGTAAACAGTAAATAATAATGATGCTGATAATGATAATGTTTATAACAATGACAAGAATAATGATAATAATGATGATGATAATGTTAATAATAATAATGATAATGATGATACCAATGATGATAATGATAATGTTAATAATAATGGTAATAATGACGATACTGATGATGATAATAATAATGATGATGATAATGATAATGATGATAATAATACTAATAATGATAACAATAATAAGGATGATAATGATATTAATAATAATGACAATAATAATGATAATAATGATGATGCTAATGATACTAATAATAATAATGATTATAATAATGAGGATGATGATGATGATGATATTAATAACTAGAAAACACTCGGAGAGTGCAGACCTCCGCCAAGGCAGCTCACTTTCCCCATATTTCCATTACACCCAATAGCAGTACTTCTATAATAATTTAACCATAGTAATATGATTTTTTTTACCCTGAAAACCTACCCCTAGCACTTGGAAACATGTTGATATCATTATTAGTTTTAAAGTTATTCAACAAAAACACTTGTGCAGTAATGTCGGTTTTCCAGATTACCGCCAAATTCTAATCGTTTCCTTCTTGGGCCACTTCCGACATCTCCTGAAAATGTCATCAAAATCCGTCTATTACTTTTTTTTTTATCCTGTTAACAAACCAACAAACCAATGCAGGCAAAAACATAACCTCCTCTCTTGGCGGAGGTAATAATAATGTTTCTAACAGCTAAGGAGCTTTGTGTACCTTGTCTCATTTAGGTTGCTTTGCAGAAATGGCTGGTGTGGGTTTGGTAAAAAGGTGGCTGCCTGCTCAGTTGCTGCTCCTGTGGATGCTGACCAACATCTCTGGTGACTGATTATTTATTTATACTGAATCCACCAGCTTCGATGTTCAATGTTGAGTGGGGGGCTGATGAATGAACACATGAATATTAAACATGTTCAGTCACTAACCTGATGTTTGTGATATGAATAAAGAAGCTTTATTATAATGCCAGTTCATATAACATGGCACTGCATTTGATTTATTGCCCTTTGTTTTGTGTCTTTCCTCCAGAGTCTAGGGTGTATTTGTTTGCCCCTGAAGTTGTCACACTTGAGGAATACTCTAAAGCCAACATCACCATTACCTCCAGGTAACCACAGAAACACAATCACAGTCGCACAACAGTTTCAGAAAAGTCACATTATAGCACATTATACTGCTGTTCTGCTCTGGCTAGGCTTGGTGGGGGCAGTGGGGTAGGTTGAGGGAGTAAACATAGTGCAAAATAGCAGTTTGTGAATATCTAGCATTAATGTGTTCTCATTAGCTGGTGACGTGTAACCTACAGGTCACCTGTAGGTTACAGCTGTGTATGGATATAACGGTTCTAGGCATTAGGCTGCATGATACAGATACAAAGGTGGTGTAATAAAGCAGCACCTATAGGGTTAACTCCTGGTGTCATCTCTCATCACCTCATGGTGAAATGGATTCTAGCATGAGCAGCTCTGCCTCCCAGAAGAGTCAAAGCTGCACCTGTTGACTGTAGAAATAGAAAGGAATGGACACCAGCAGAACACCATGCTGGATCTGAACATGATTAATTTAGCAGATACATTGTGCCTAGAAAAAAAGTTAAAATGTACTAGAGATATGTTTCACATACAACAGGACAACAGCGCTGTCTCTCAAATCGCATACCTCCATACTCAACCAGGTCAGTCTGAGTGTATCAATGTGTTCATATAAGTATTCAGAATGCAGTACACTATGAGGACCTGGATGTCTTACTCAAAACAGCCCAAACGTTGAGTGTGGAACCAGAGATATTCCAATAGTTGTAGAGATATGCCACTCTCAGAACCTCCGGGTATGTAGAAGGGTGTGAGGTAGTCCAATATGAATGGGGCTCATTAATGTAACGTTAATGGTGAAAAACAATGTTTGCTGATAAAATGGGTAGAGAAAATTTATATAAATCCATTTGATTTTGCCTTCAATCATTGTGAAAAACCTTTCTTTGAATAGTTGTGACATCATGCACCACAAACCACTTTACAGCGTTAATAGTAGAATATTTCAGCTACATGAACCAGATCTACATTAGTCTGTCAGAAATGAAGGTCCTCCAGGTCCTCCTTTAGAGATTCATTAGATTTCATTTCAAAAACAAAAAAACTGACCAATCAGCATTCAGTAGCAGAATAATAGCAGTTTGTGGGCAAAATCACCTTCCTTGTAAGAAAATAAGAACAACATTGGTGTGTTTTCATTTCACCTCTGATATATAATCAATACTATATTTACACAAACTACAGCACAATTTAGGCTTTTTTGTCCTAATGTAGGTGAAAATAATTATTTTAGCTGTTTAGCTCCATTCACTCCCATTCATTTAGGACTGTAGCGTGCCCTCTAGTTGAATTGTAGTTGGTTTCAGTACACTGGTATTGTTAGGGGGTGAACAGGTCTGTAGAGGGCCTGTGGTGGACCAGTGGACACACCATCTTGGCTATGTCACGGAAAGGGGAGAGGCTTACAAGACTTTTCAAGCTTGTGAAAATGAGGGCTGTTGTGAGAAGAGGCCTACAGCTTGTTTTTATTAAAGGACACAACTCAAGGATATATACTCAGTATGTACAGTACCAGTCAATAGCTTAGACCAAATTTTTGACTGGTAGTGTATATATACAGTATATATACACAGTATGTATATACACAGTGTTTATATACAGCATACTGTATTTTACACTGTATATATACATGTATACAGTATAAATAGTATATACTGTATGTGTGTGTGTGTATATATATATATGTATATATAAGTATATATATACATATATATACACATACTGTATATATACATATATACATACATACAGTATATCTATGCATATATACATATATACATATATATACATATATATATACACATATATATACATATGTACGTATATATATATCTATATAGATATATATATACACATACATACTGTGTATATATATTGTATCACTCCCTCCAGGAAATACACGACACCGCTGTTTGTGTGTCACTGATGGATTTATTTGTCTTTCTAGTACTTCGGAAAGTATCACCATCCACAATCCACCGTCGAACTGTACAAATATAACCATATGCACCATGAAATGCATTTACAGTTTATAGCACAAACTCAGCATACAAACAACGTGCACGACAAATACAAACGTGCTATAATTAACATACCTCGCTGGCTGTACACGACCGAGAGGGAATGAGTCCACTTTAGTAACTAAATCAGGAAATTGGCATCACTTATCACTGTTAACACTGCAGTCCTTTTACGCAGAGTTAACTTCCACCGCTTCATGTGCGCTCTTGGAGATGCAACAACTAAAACTTTCCCCTGGGCAACACGGAACATAAGTGTACTTCCTACGTGGTGTTATATTAACAAATTAATATCCCAGAAAATACATAACATAAACAATACATGTAAAAACATATGAAACAATGACATATAATATTTATGGCAGTTAAACTCCCACCAAATCACTAATTTTGTGATTTCATTTCACAATTTCACTTTGACTTCACACTGACATTTCAGTTTCACATAATGACCTTAACAGTCAAGAACAATCATGACATTTATTCTGCTTCTAACAATAGAACAGTCTTTTGTACAGGCCTATCAAGATAGACTGGCTTACTAGTACGTTTCCCTTGTTTGTCTAAGGTCGAGTCACTAATCAACAGTTTCACCTTTCTGACTCTTCCATCTGTGCTGGGATACACCTCGGTTACTCTTGCCAATCTCCATCGGTTTCGTGGAGAACCGTCTTCGTGGAGGATGACAATGTCATTAACCTTTGTATTTCTCTTATCCTTTTGCCAAATTTGTCTTTGTTGAAGATTAAGAAGATACTCCTTCTTCCATCTTGTCCAGAATTCGTTTGCCAAAAACTGAACTTGACGCCATCTCTTGCGTAGATACAGATCCTGACTTACAAATTGGCCAGGAGGGGGCGATATTATGCAAGATTTCATTGTGAGGATGTGGTTAGGCGTGAGAGGTTCGAGACTTGTTGGGTCATTTAAGTGCTCTGTTGTGAGAGGTCTGCTATTTATAATAGCCATCACGTCATACAGGAAGGTTCTAAGTGAGGCACTGTCAAGTCTTTTAGCAGACTTATCAAGGATTGCAGTCAGTACACTTCTGATCGTCCTGATCTGTCTCTCCCATACACCTCCCATGTGACTTGATGATGGGGTGTTCATTAAGAACTCACATCCATGTTCTTTCAACTGTTCATGATCCATGTCTCTCTTTGCATTCATGAACTCTCTTTTGGCGCCCACAAAATTTGTGCCTTGATCACATCTCAGCTGTCTTACATTCCCACGTATCGCAATGAATGCACGCAATGCATTGATGAAAGCATCTGTAGTAAGATCATCCAACATTTCAATATGTATGGCTCTAGAACACATACAGGTGAAAAGAAGCCCATATTTTTTCAGTTCTTTTCTTGCTTCCTTTACAGAGAACGGTCCAAAGCAATCTATGCCACAATATGTGAATGGAGGTGTCATTTCCATTCTCTCTTCTGGCAAATCTGCCATCTTTGGCTCTTGTTTGTGTCTTCTGTACTTTCTGCATGTAGTGCACTTGTAGATGTGAGAAGCTACAGCACTACTGCAACCAATGACCCATATCCCATTGGATCGCAATTCATTCACAGTTATTCCTCTTCCTTGATGATGTACCTTCTCGTGGTAGTGTTTGATCAGTAAAGAAGACACATGACTTGTTTGTGGTATAATTGCAGGATGCTTGACGTGTGGGTGAAGGTCAGATCTTGTCAAACGTCCTCCAACCCTGAGTACGCCTTTCTCATCTACAAATGGAGATAGCGTGTGTAGCTTGTTTGCTTTGTCTTTGGATTTTGTTTCTCTGCCTTGATTTATATCTCTGATTTCACTGCTGAATGCTTCTGTTTGGATCAATCTGATTATGAAAAGCTCTGCTTCCTGTCTTTCCTCAACACTTGTGGCTTCATTCGTTTTAGGTTTGAGACCCGTGATTTGCTTAGCATGACGCTTGAGATGAGCAATAGCTTTGACCACTCTTTTCCAATCAGAAAACTTCATCAGGCGGTCTAGTAGTGTCTTGACTTGCTTTGCTTTGGTATTGAGCACCTGAGTCTTTGGAAGTTCTGGATCATTGTCAGTGATCTCTCCCACCATCGTATCTCCTATGTGTAATTCTCCTTTCCATAAGAAGTCTGGTCCAGTAAACCAATTTGAAGCAACAAGCTGATCTACGGTTAGACCCCTCAAAGCATGATCCGCAGGATTATCTTCAGAAGGTACAAACTGCCATTGTTTGGGATCTGTAGTGGACTTGATTCTTTGGATTCTGTTAGCCACAAACACATGAAACCGTTTTGCATCATTGTTTATATATCCAAGAACAACCTTCGAGTCTGTCCAAAAGTGTTCTTGAAGACTGTCAATTTCGAGCTCATTTCTGAGCATAGCACTTGTCCTTGCTGCTACCACTGCTGCAGATAACTCAAGCCATGGAACTGTAGTTACCTTGGTAGGCGCAACACACGCTTTTCCCATGACCAGCGAGCAATGGACAGCTCCATTGGTATTGATTGCTCTGAGATATGTACATTCCCCATAGCCTGTCACACTAGCGTCTGAAAAATGATGAAGCTCATACTGATCAACATCTGTGAAGTTTGCTGGAATATAGCACCTTTTGATCCTTATCTTGGACAAGTTTTGAAGATCTTGGAGCCATGACATCCACTGTGTTTTGAGATCTTGTGGGAGTGGCTCATCCCAGCCAACCTTGTCTCGACACAGTTGTTGTAAGATCTGCTTTCCACTGAGAATGAATGGAGCTACGAAACCCAGCGGGTCATAAATGGAAGCCACTGTGGACAGCACTCCTCTTCTGGTCAGTGGGTGTTCTTTGACAGTAACCCTAAACTGGAAGTCATCAGAGGACACGCACCACTGGACCCCTAGAGCTCTTTTCATGAGTGGGTCTCCCAAAGCCATATTGAGGTCTTTGACACTTTCAGCACACTCTTCTTTTGGTATTGATTCCAATACCTGCTTGTTGTTGGAAATGAACTTATGTAGTCTTAGCTTGCCTGTGCTGCAGAGCTCTCTTGCATCCTTGACAACCTCGATTGCCTCAGCATCAGACGTTACACTCACCAGTCCGTCGTCAACATAAAAATTCCTTCGTATGAATCTAACAGCATTTTTGCTAAATTGGTCCGCACCTTCAGCGGCTAGATGTTTAAGACCAAAATTAGCACAGCCGGGTGAGGAAGCAGCCCCAAACAAATGGACCTTCATCCGAAAAACTGATGGTGGAGACTCTAAATCACCGTTCTCCCACCATAAGAACCTTAGGTAATATTGGTCTTCAGGCCTTACATGGAACTGGTGAAACATACGTTCCACATCACACATAATAGCAATGGGGCCCTTGCGAAACCTACAAAGAACTCCCACCAAGCTGTTTGTGAGCTCTGGCCCAGTAAGAAGGTGGTCATTCAATGATGTGTCTTGGAATCTGGCTGAACAGTCAAAGACAACACAAATCTTTCCAGGCTTTTGAGGATGGTATACTCCATGGTGGGGAACATACCAGACTGGTTGATTATTGAGTTCATCTTCTGGGACTTTCTCTGCATCACCACGAGCGATAATGTCTTTCATGAAGTTCACGTAGTCTGAGTAGTATTTCTGGTCTTTCCTGAGCTTCCGCTCCAGGCACATTAGACGGTGAACAGCACATGGCTTATTATTGGGTAGATTTGGTTTATCTTGTTTGAAAGGTAAGGGCATTTCATAATGACCATCTTGTTTGTGTTTGATTCCATCTTCCATCTTTGCCAAGAAGTGAAGATCTTCCTGAGAGACAACTGCGTCTTCCACAACTCTTTCACTGAAATCAGATTCCAGCAGCTTAATTACATCATCTGGAGTGATTATTTCTTTGATCCGAGTCTTGCAAGCATAATGAACTTCACCTTTGAGCTTTACTGTTGGATTGGGTTCAGGTGTCACTTGCCTGACAATAATGCGATGACTTACTCCAATCACATCACCGTAGGGCTCACATGGGTCACCATAACTCACTATGCTCCAACCCAGATCAGTTTTCTGTGCAAAGGGCTGGTTTTCCTCCCCACATATGACTTCCCTAGGCATTAGAGCTTGTGGGCAATTGTAACCAATCAAGAGACCAATTTCACATTCCTTTTACGGAGCTATGTGTTCTGCAAGATGCTCCAAATGAGGCCATGCCTTGGCGGTCTCTGGAGTTGGGATGTGTGTCCGATTTGCAGGGATGAATTCACGAGTATATGCTGTTGGCACTGTGATCTTCTTAGTGGAGAATAGCCCTCTTATTTGTAGATCTTTAAGTCTTTTACAAGGTACAATTGTCCCCTTTGACGACATTGTAGATAGTTTCAGCTTCACTTGTTCTGTGTCTGTATCTAGAACCTCTGCAACTTCCTCAAGAATGAATGAAGAGTCACTTTGTGAATCTAGCAGAGCGTAAACGAGGACTTCCTTGCTTGAATCACTTGGTGCTGACACATAGACAGGTACTATTGCTGAAGTCTGGGTAATATTGCTGTCTTGCACAACTCTGTTAGGTGTGGTTTCTTTGGTTACGTCTTGTTGTGTTGACTGTAGCTTTCTTTCCTTACTGTAACTTGTTTCATTAGCCCTTTCTCTCTTTGGTTCTTGTTTTGAGCGATCTTCATGCAGGCATGTGGGGTGGCGTTTTGAACAGATGTCACAGACCATCCGCTTACTGCAGCTCTTGGATTGATGGCCAGGACTCAAACAGCCAAAGCACAGTCTCTCACTCTGAATGAATTTGACTCGGTCAAAGACTGGCTTCTCAATGAATTTGCGACACTTATGTAAGTCATGTCCTAATTTCTTACAGAACACACATATAACTACATTCCTTTCACTGGCGTTGGTTGTGAGGGTCTTAGCACCTAGAGTTTGGTGCCTTTGGATCTTGATTTTTGCCTTATCAGGTTCACTTTGCTGTAATGCATGGTAAGATGTTATAGGGTTGCAAGCAATACTAGCTTCCATTGTTAGGAAAGTCACAAAATAACTGAAGCTTGGAAACCTTCTGTGTTCCAGTTGGTATTCTGTGGCCTTTCGGTTCCATCTGGTGCTTAACCAGTCAGGCAGTTTGGCAGCAAGTTTTTGATTTTCAAGTCCATCATTAAGAACATTTAGACTATCATTGTGAGCAATGGCAGATTCACAACTGCGTAAAAAGTCCACAAATTTCCTTAACTCAGTATTCTCCCTTGAGGCTATTTTTGGCCAGGACTGTAATTTGTCTCGGAAAGCTTTGGCGATTACAAAGGGTTCACCGTATCGCTCATTGAGTAGATCCCATGCTACGTAATACGAATCTTCTGAATCAAGCAGAAAATAGCCTTCTAAAGCCTCTTTAGCTGCTCCTCCAACATATTTCTGTAGAAAGAACATTTTCTCTGCAGTTGGAATATTTTTTCTCTCAATTAGTGTTTGAAAGGATGCTTTCCAATGATTAAATTTGAGTGGCTCCCCACTAAAGATTGTAGGCTCTGGAATGGGTAACCTGTTTGCTGACATAGCCTCAGCCAAGACTTTCACAAGCATTCCTGTGTCACCTTGAGACTCACTTCTTGGAGCCACATCTCTTAGTGGTTGTGGGTGATGATACACAGAGTTCACCTGATTGATTCCTTGCTTAACTGTAGGGGGTTCAGAGCTTTGTGGGTTAAGCCCTTGGTCTGAATAGAATTCTTTTTCATTATAAACTTGAAGTTTTGCTCTGGCTGCATTCAACCTTTTCAACTTCTCCAAACGCTCAAGCTCTCGTTTCAAGTCTTCTACAGACCTTTTCCTTGCAGTATTTTCTTCTTGCTGTTTCCTTAAGAGAGCAGCCTCTTGTCTTTCCTTTTCTATTTTACGTTCAGTCTCTTCCTTTTCTCTTTGAAGATGGCGAGTTAGTGCAGCTACTTCTTGATCTGCAATGATCTGCTTATTCTCAGCTTCAAGTCTTAGAAGTTCCTCTTGGTGGCGCTCTTCTTCAACCATAATCTTTAATACAGCTTGTGTAGCTGCATATTCGGCAGCAGCTTCTTGCCTTTGGACTGAGGATGCATTGGAGGTAGTAGAATTAACGTTAGAACAATTAGAGGCTGGAGGTGAAATGCTAGACATTGAAGATGCAAATACAGAGTTGGCATCAGGCCAAATAAGATCCTCCTTAATTCCTTGAAGTTGCGACTGAGCATTCTGTACAACAGTCCTTGTGACTGATATACAGTTGTCCAGCTTGCGGCGCATTTCAAGAGGTGGGCTGTCAGTCCTTCTGTGTTCATCATAAACACTATTCAGCTCAGTTAACTCCCTTTGAATACTGCTGATGTGTTCCTTTAGGATGTCGCTGGGATCTTGCTTTATTACAGATTTTTTAGCTACCTTAGTTATTAGGGCCTTCCAGCGTTCATAAACACTGCCAAAGCGAAGTAATAGCCCTTTGGTTTTTTCCTTTTGAAATTCCTTTCCCTTTTCTGTTAATGTACGGAATCTTTCACTTCTGCGAGGTTCTTCTGACTGGACTGACTCTGCCGCTTGTTCTATGACATCTGCTGCACACTGACTCTCTTTACTTGCTAGTGACATTTTTAACTTATTTGGTAATTACCTGTATGCAATCAACTTGTCTCACATAACCAGTATAATCAGCAACAGAAACATTTGTCACACAGTGTTGAGGTGAATAGGCTAAACTAAATCAGGCCACTGACCTAAATCAATCCTTTAGGAAAGTACGTATTGTAAATGCTTAAAGGCTTTAACTGTTACTGTAATGTTAAGTTTCAGTGAACAAATGTCCTTATGGCAACACCTTAGTAAGCTTGCATAGAGGAATATTGAATAAAAGAAACCTTAAATGTCAGCTTACTTAAATATACAAAATTATTTCCTTTTTTCCAGATTAAATCTTGCACCATTTACATTAATGCCCCTTTGTATCTTATTTAAACACTGTTATTGTTATTAGGCTTCACACAGTTCCTTGTAGTTTCCACTCTTTATGTCACCTTCAGAACACAAACTTTAGTGTCTGTCTTACGGACGTCTTCATGAAAACTGATGAACGTGTGTCCTTAACGTGAAACAGTGGCTTATCTGTATAGTCTTAATGAGGTGCGCGTGCAGATCCGCCTTGATGCGCTGCTGCGGGCACGTGCAGCTCTGACAGGTTCACAGATCCGAGTTCGACTATCACTCCCTCCAGGAAATACACGACACCGCTGTTCGTGTGTCACTGATGGATTTATTTGTCTTTCTGGTACTTCGGAAAGTATCACCATCCACAATCCACCGTCGAACTGTACAAATATAACCATATGCACCATGAAATGCATTTACAGTTTATAGCACAAACTCAGCATACAAACAACGTGCACGACAAATACAAACGTGCTATAATTAACATACCTCGCTGGCTGTACACGACCGAGAGGGAATGAGTCCACTTTAGTAACTAAATCAGGAAATTGGCATCACTTATCACTGTTAACACTGCAGTCCTTTTACGCAGAGTTAACTTCCACCGCTTCATGTGCGCTCTTGGAGATGCAACAACTAAAACTTTCCCCTGGGCAACACGGAACATAAGTGTACTTCCTACGTGGTGTTATATTAACAAATTAATATCCCAGAAAATACATAACATAAACAATACATGTAAAAACATATGAAACAATGACATATAATATTTATGGCAGTTAAATATTGTATATATAGGCCTACAGTATTTATAGACAGTATACTGTATTTAAACATACTGTATATGTTGACAGACTCAGAGAAGGGTTTGTTTTCACAGTACTGATCTATCAACTCATGAAACCAGACCTTCTTATAAAGCCCCACCATCTACATACAACCACTCCAAAAAAGGACAAAAAGACACTGAGACACTGGTTTGGATTATATGTGTTCCTGTTACCTGGTACTATTGGTACAACTGGTACTACTGGTTTGCCCAGTCGTCTCTCTGAGCAGAAAGAGAAACGAGAACTCTTGACATTCCATGTTTACAACAAGTTTCTGTCTGTTCTAAGGATATGGTTGGACATGATGGAAGAAAAGAGGACAAGCAAAATGACTGTTTCTCCACCTCTACATTCCTAACACCTGAAAAAACTCTAAAATGGTGTCTGATCTCTTTGACCTCTCTTTTGATTTTTCCGCTCTTTCTTTGGGGTTTTTCTCTCTCTTGCCCACTTGGACTAGAAAATAAGAACTTGTCAAGCAACTTGGAAGCACAGACAGTGATAATGAAGTAGGTCATCATGCTCACCAAACAAAGCAATCAAAAAGAAAGCCAACAAAACACAAAGAGTAGGCAAGGTAAAGACTGAAAGGTGTGGTGCCAGACATGGTCCTTACATGTTAATGCCCTCTATACTGGTTAAAACAGACTGTCATAAAACAGACTCTCGCTCTGTTGGTGAGTTAAGTGAGTTAGGTGGAAAAGGTGTCAAAATCAGCTGGATCTCAGTTCTCCTATGTCACTGGTTGTGAAACAGCAGGCACACTTTACCCAGTGCTGCACTGGTAGCTATGGTTTTGAATAGGAGTTGGGAAAAACAAATATAGTCAGCATGTTAATCCAGATCCTGCTACGTCTCAGTACTCCTGACTGGATCTCTGTTCTAACTGCAGCTTTTTTCTTTTCTAGTGCCCCCGGCAACCAGTCAGCTGTAATTAACTTTAATGTCACTTACAGCTCTATGGGGAATTACTCATCTGTCATCACATTACCTGAGCAGGTAACCAAATATCAAATATGTGCTGCATAATTCAGTTGTATGATATAGACTGTCAGACCGGTCTGTTTATGGCTAAGTCTGAATGTTAGCTGAACTTTGAACAGCTGAAATAGCAGTGAGTTAGTCTTCAGTCCTGTGTGTAACTGTAACTTTCCCTGTGTAATCAGAGTACTCTGTTGTACCCACTGGTTTGACAGGCAAATCTTTGTTCTCTGAAGATAAAGAGAAGGAACCATGAGTCTTTTTGAATGTGACCTAAATCTGGCTAAAATATCCATTTGTACACATTATAATATGTCTTGACTCTGAATCCCATGAAATTCAAATTTACAAAAATTTATTTTATCCTGCTTACAAATATAGACTATATTGCTGAAGCAGATAATTTCTATCTTCTCTGTGCTACAGAGCTCCAGATATGTGAGCTTGAATGAGATCAAACAGCTGGACTGTATGTTTTATTTACTCATCTATGCTAATGATATGGAAGACTTCCAGCTAACGGGTTACTGACTAAACCGGTCTTTGTTTTTATTGAGGTGTTGCTGCTAAAGGATTCAACCTCCGTAACTTTCAATGTGACTTCACATGATGTAGGTCAGGTGACCTCATACCTGCTTAGCAACCACACCGACCTCTGCAGGTGGGTATCAGCACAGATGCAGTAAACACTGGTGTAAGACTGAACGGTCCTCCTGTTTCATGAATTCCTGTAGGTCAAGTGTGACCAGAAGAACCATGTCCACGTCGGCTTGGCTTCCCTTTAGTGGGTGGGTGGGGAGTGAGTGAGTGAGTGAGTGAGTGGGTAGGTGGGTGGGTGGGTTGGGTAGTTAATTAGTACTTTACTTATAATCTTGACAGTCATCATCATCATCATCTGCCTCAGCTGTACTTCCTCTCAGGCTGTTTTCACAGCTGACTGACTGTTGATTCCATCTGACTCATTGTTAAAATGAGTAATCAATGATTACGATGTGAATCACATCATCTGCATCGTCCTGCTCTCCTCTATACAGTCCCACAGAGACTCCTACTGGTGAGGAGGTATAATAACAGAAATGAAGAATGCATATATATATGTAATGATATGCATACATATACATATGATAAGAAAATGTTCTGTATATTGTATGAGATTACATAAGTAAAGCCTATTTTAAAGTATGCTGCTTTATATTATAATGATGACATCGCCGCCATCCAGTTTCTTTGTGACTTCGACAAAGGTTTTCTCTCTTTTAGTTTGTCCATCCGGATCCAGTTTATGGTGATCCATAATAACGCCCTCTCAGTAATCAGTCAGGTGATTGGCTGGATTTATTTCCTGGCCTGGTCTGTGTCCTTCTATCCACAAGCCTGGGACAACTGGAAAAGGAAAAGGTCTGTCCTGTCATTCTCTAGATAATGATATTTTTACAGTTTTCTCCAGTAGACAGTTTCAGCCAAAAATATATAATATATATTAAACCCTATGAAACATATGTGTTTACTCAAATAAATTCAAACAGGCTTCCAGCTCTAAGCCATGCTTGAATTGAACCAAATCATGCCCAATGTCTTCCAGTTGTAGCTGCAGGACTGTTTTATGGTTTCCTACATAAAGTAGGTTATGTTTACATCGGTGTTGGATTATCTGTTTGTGTTTCTGTTTGTTTCTGTGTTTGTTTCTGTTTGTGTTTCTGTTTGTTCTGTCTCATGAAACCTGGGGCAGGGCTTATGCAAGGGCTTTGGATAAAGGGGCGCAGTCAGCATTTTTTTCCCTTTATTCATGAGTTTTTTAATCAATCATCGAAACTTTCTGTAGTTTGAGACTTGATTGAACTCATTCTAAGTTTATGTTTACCAGTCATAGTTTTTACATTCTTTATTACGTTTGATCCCCAAAATGACCTTAAGGTTTAGCATGTTCAGTTCTGTGTGATAAATGAGTTCATAGAGTTTCTATGGGTCTAATGCCTGTGATTGGTGCAGAGAGTGAGAGCAGCTCACAGTTATTCACACTCTGTGTTGTATGGATCCATAAACGTCTAAGAATTTAAAAATATTTAACTGGGTTGTTTCCTGAATAAAAGTTTGTCACTAATTGTTGGTAAAGTACAGAAACCTAAAAATGAACCAGTTCCTTTTGAAGGCCAGGATAGCCAAACGTCTTTGATGTCATAAACAGCTGCAGAGCCACATAGAAGTAAATGATCTACATTCATAAAAACAAAAGAATCATATTTTTGGTGGTATTTCTTTGATCATATCCCCAAACATAGCCACCCACCCCCAGATAAATAAAGCATGAATCAGAGCTGTACAACTATCAGTGTGTTTTCAGTGTTGTAGGTCTCAACTTTGACTTCCTGGCTCTGAACCTGACTGGCTTCATCGCCTACAGCGTCTTCAACATCGGCCTGTTCTGGGTGCCTCATATAAAGGTTAATGTTTTACATGAACATCAGTCTACCAGTAGATTAACTGGTGACATGTTAAATCCCTGATGTACTACTTTACTCAGTCACTGTAGTTTATGGACAGTGTCAGCTAATTCATTTATTGGTCTGTGATTAATATCGATGGTCTAATCAATTTTCAATCTGCTATTAGTTGCAATGCCAGCAGTCTAAATTGGAAATTGGCAACAAATCAGGACCAAAAATAAAAACCTGTTATACAGAGGTCTCTGGTTGCCATGTCTAAATCATCCCTTTAGTTAATGGATGATATCCTGTGTTAAATCAGTTACCATGGTGATGTGGTTATAAGAGAGACAACATTCTTCACCAACACACCAGACATACATTCCTGTGGGTTTTATAGCAGGGCTGTCTGATCTACTCCCCCATCCTGAAAGGTTTGATAAAGAAGTAGAGACTTCTCCATCATTTAAACAGCCTCTGTGTCTCTTTTCCAGTCCACCCTGTGGACAGGGTTTTATGAATCCACCACAAACACCTCCGTCCAAGAAGGTTAACAACAGTCACTGGTGTCTGACGTCTTTATAAATACCAGTCTCACCCTTCTTTTTAATACGCCACAGTTTCACTGGTCTGATGTAGCTCCCAGTGAATCAGATGGACTATGAGTTTCTCTGTATATTACAATTAAAGCAGCCACAGACTCCACTGGTCATCTCCTCATATGTATATGAAGAGTTTTGGCCTCTTATGAATGTTAATGTTTAGAGCTGCTGTACGTAAAAATCTACACTCTGTTTTTCCTGTTGTCTCTGTGTAGGAGGAGTTTCTGAAGAGTCACCCTAATGGAATTAACCCTGTCAACGCCAACGATGTCTTCTTCAGTCTCCATGCTGTGCTGCTGTGTTTGGTCTACGTTAACCAGGCTGTGGTGTTTGAGGTGTGTGTCACCACTGTGGACTGTGGATCCATTGGGTCTACAGCCCCAGAATGAAGACTGGGTGCTCCTCCCCCCTCTCCCCTCCCTGATGCTACTGATCCTCTCCATGTCTGTCTGTCTGAACTTTAAACCAGGGAGGGCAGTTTAACTGCCTCCTGTTGAGTTTCTCATTAACACCTGTGTATCCAGGTTAACAACCAACTCTTCAGTAGTGAGTCACTTGAACCCTGCTAACTCAGCCTTTCCAAACTGAAATGGCAGTACTGTCCTGGAACAGAGAGCTAATGCTAACTCAGGGCACAAAGACAGAAAGAAATGTTATAGTGAAACATCTGCAGGAAGTGTTTAAAAGCCCTCAGTAAACCAACAGGGCTGATTCTGTAGAGGCTCTGTGTCATGGAAATGTACATTATGCTGAATTAAGCATGTTTAGGTAGGCCATCAAGAACCGCTTCCAAAACTTGGAATTGTTAACATTTTGATTCTGTTTATCGGTTCCTAAGTACATTTCACTCACACTCAAGTTAAGTTTCAGTTTGCGTGGCGATGTTTCCCTCTCACAGTTTGGATGAGTAACTGGAGCCGGGCTCCATCATGGGCCACAGCAAGCAGCTCTCAAAAGTGTGGCTTGTTTTGCCCTGAATAATGCTGAGTTGGCACAGGATTCACAGCTAACATGACTGAACACCTTCACCACCACAGGGTACAAATCACAGAGCACCGTGTTCAAACATTCTCAGATCGCTAACACGTAGCCAGTTTACTGCTGCTCAGCCAGAGACATGAATACATGAATGGGTCATTCAGAATGAATCATACAGACTTTGTATAAAGCTTTTTTAAATATGTTTTTCTTCTTTGAAATAAGCATGTTTGACCCGCCCCTCAAAGAACCTGAATTGAGAATCGCCAAGATCCCAAACCGAAAAGCAGAATCAGAATTGGAATCAGAATCTTAAAATCCAAACAACAACCTAATCATGTGAGCTGTTTGGAACATGAAGTTAACTTTTCCCTTTTAAATCCATCTGTCAGGTGACTTTAAGGAATGATTTGGTCAGATGTGTGGAAGTTTGTCAGACTGTGACTCATCCTCCATTTGCTCTCTCCTCCAGAGGGGGGGTCAGAAGGTCTCCTGGACAGCCTTGTTGTTGTTGCTGATTGGCTGGTCCTTTGCTTTGGTCAGCTTATTACTGGCTGTAGCCAAACGGATCACCTGGTTGGATTACCTCTACTATTTCTCCTACATCAAACTAGCAGTCACACTGATCAAATATGTGCCACAGGTAAGTTGTTCACAGGGCAGGAAGCACGTCTGTGATGTCACTGTTCAACTGAAATACAGCAGCATGTTTCTATCTCAGGATGTATTGTCCCTGGTTCCTACTGTACAATGACTGCAGCATACTGTATGCTGTGAGTCTGTTTCAGTGGACAGACCTGGAGTGTTTCTGTTGTTCATCATGTGACTCATTCTGACCGGTTGGGTGTTTTCTGCCTGTTTTTCCAGGCGTTCATGAACTACAGGAGACAGAGTACTGAGGGCTGGAGTATTGGCAACGTGTTGCTGGACTTCACTGGTGGAGTCCTGAGTATTGTGCAGATGATCTTACAGTCTTACAACAACGGTAAGGACTGTTCTTTATACCACCGTATACTCTGTAGGCTTCAGCAGGTTAAATTTAAGGCTTTTTTAATTTAACACCTGTTTTATCCCCATACTGGGAAGACAAACCTTTGGCACTAACTGAGTGAGTGGGTGAGGGCAGGTGTTTGATAGTACTGTATGTTTTTTGGTGGCTTTCATACCTTCATACTAAGTTACTAATTTGAGCATTTAAACACTAAATACTCTGTCCTCCAGTTCTCTGAACTTCCACTTACCGACAGTAGAGGTCAGAAGTTTGGACTCCGGTGTGTTCAGACTGGTTCTGTACATCAGATCACAGAAAGGACTTTAACTTATTACTTTAAGAAGTATTTTTTACTTCTTTTAATGCCAGGAGAAGCACATTTGCCCACACATCACATGAAGGCAGACTAACTGGGTGTGCTGTAATAGATTACTGGCTCCATGTTTGTATTTAAAGTACTTTTGTTAAAAACACTTTTAAAAGTGGGACTGTTTGGTTAATGTTAATGTTAATGCTAATTCTTGTAACATTAACTCTATAATCAAATCAGTTTTTAAGAACTGTCACAATCATTTTTAATAAATTTCAAGTCCTAAAATTCAGATGATTGGATTTGAGACTTTTTGAAGACTTTTTGGGGATGCAGAGAAACCCTGTTTTTAGCTGTTAGAGAAGCCACTAATTAAAAAGAAACTATATTATTACATGACAGCGGTGTGCATGGACAACTTCTGAAATTATATTATTTCAGATACATGATCAACTTCAGATTCTATAAAGGGTGTGTATTGCAGGAAAGCTGTCATTAGAGTGGAGGGGAGCTGGAAAAGTGTCTAAAACTCTTAGGAGTTTTGGCAGGTCGGTCATTTGTAGATGATATGTCTCCCTGTGTATCTGTGGAGCACAACTACAAAACTTTATTTTTTAGGAGGACCTACAGCACCTCTGTAAGAGCTGCCTCTACATCACAGCGACCTTACATTGACTATGTCCATTAAGATCCTCAGTAAACACTCAGTGCACCTGTTTACCACCTCTGCTCATGAGCGAGAGCTGTAGGTTGTTGATTGTCTGTGTATTGAATACAGGGAAGGTACAATATTAATATGACTGTGACGTGTCTGTATGTGTGAACTGTTGAATGTGTATGACAGTGTACTGCAGGATGTTTCAGTTTCTGTCTGTAAGTCCAAACAGATTTCCCCACGGGGACAGTAACAGTATATCTTATGGTATGGTAGAACCGGGATCAGCCTCCATGCTTGTGATAAAGGTTTTTAATGAATCTAATTCCTAATGTGATGCCACTAGTCTGTAGATGACAGGATTTTCATACTTATTTATAATTAATTTAAAAAATACTTTGACCACCTGCTTGTGATAAAACATACATTTTTAACAGCATGTTATCCTGATGCCAGAGCAAACTGCTTGTACCAACTGTAATGTGTCTCTGCAGATGAGTGGAAGCTGATATTCGGTGATCCTACAAAGTTTGGTCTGGGTCTGCTGTCTGTGGTGTTCGACATCCTCTTCATGACTCAGCACTACTGTCTGTACAGAAAGCCACCAGAGTACGTAACTCTGCAGGAGGAACAAGACTGATGCCTCGACCAATGACAGCATTGACCAATCAGTTATCACCTGTTAAAGGGAAACCCGCCCACTTTCAACCAACAATCATTACAATGTGGGTGGAATGTGCAAATGAAAAACGGTAACCTCTCCATTTTGCTTCCAGAGAGCTTCTCCTCTCCAGCGCCCTCTGTGGGAGGAGGGATGTCTGCCCAAACTCAGATCAAGCTGGAACTTTATTTTACTGCTTCGCCCTTTTCTCACCTAAAATGTTGTCAGAAACATATTTTAGTCCACAGTTAGGCTGTAATTCCATGTTGGTTGTTACCAGCCAGTTGCCGTAATGGTTTAAAACGGACAAGCCTAAAAAACAATCATCGCCCAGCTCTCAGAGGATCCCCCACCAGCTGGAGTGCCTGTAGGTCGGAAGGATGCAGTGCATTAATGTTGTCATTACACACTGTGTGCCCTTTCCTTAAACATGTCAGGATCAGAAATGCCACTTTTCTACTGCTACATGAAGGTTTTGGTTGAATTTAGGTGTAAGAAAAGCTGATGTAATTATGTCAATGTAAACAGTTTTTAATAAATTAAAAATTATAGCAAGACGTGTCAGGTTTGTTTGAGATGAGGTCTCCATCACATTGTTGGTCAGTGCTGGTCCTGACCAATTTGGTGCCCTAGGCAAGATTTTAGTTGGCGCCCCCCTTGCATCGCAGTCATTTTCACTACCACTCTTCATACACTCACACAGAAACTGCATGTACGTCTTCTAGATTTTATTTTATTTTTAATAGAAAATAACCCACAACATAAAATCTGAATTAGAAACAAGTGACATAAAATAAATTATAAATATAATATAAATAAGGCATTGCACAAAATAAGATATTAAAGAAACCAGTGAAGACATTAAAATTATTGCACAAACAAAAAATAGTTGCAGTTTATATTTTTTGTTTGTGCAATAATTTTAATGACATCACTGCTGTCAGCACACCTGGGCAAAATATGGCTCTATTTACATACCAAATAAAAACAGTAAACAAGAAAACAAGTGAGAGTAAATTTATTATAAATACGACATAAATAAGGTATTGCACAAAATAATATATTAAAGAAACCAGTGCAGACATAACAACACACAATAACTATATTGCACACAATAACTATATTACAAAAAAGTCACAGAAACCTCTGGTTTTTACCGCTATTTGATTGTTTGTTTGTTTGATTGTTGTTGACACTGATGTAAACTTTAACAAACACACTTGTATAAACCGTAACACAATAAACCAAAGTCTTACAACTATTACTTATAAAGGGGATGAAAAACGAATAACATTTTAACTGACTATAGTCAATAAAAATGTATGACACAGCCAACAGGTGAAAATAACACCTGAATAGGCCTAACGCTAACTTTACAAATTTCCCTGAAGTATTAAAGGTGGGAGTAACGCAAACTGACGTTAACTCTAGCTCTTTATTGATTAGCAAACCACGTTACTATCGTCCAAAAGTAACGCTCTGCTCCAACAACAGTAACTACCAATGCAATAAACTATTCATTTTATCCATTTCATCACATTAACGTTACTGTACCTCTTCCTTCTTTCTTTTCCTTCCCTGGGCGCCAGCCACTAGTCTTTTTAATCTCACCATCTGACAGACAAACAGACAAACTACTGCCAACCAACATAACCGGAGGAGGAAATCATTCAGTTTGACTGATTGTACTGACTGCAGATGATGAGGTGGAGCCGACACTCTCACACACAGGAGGTTGTTTTCATGGTATCTGAACAGACATGGCTCTGAAACGCTGCAGCAACTCATGTCACTTTTTTTGTCATAAGTTATTTTTTTGGCATTTTGCCTTTATTTAGATAGGACAGGTGAAGGTATGGCAGGAAATGGGGAGAGAGAGTAAAGGGATAGACGTGCGTCAAGGGGGGTGTGGATACTCCGTGAGTGGGAATCAAACCCACGTCACGGTCTGTTTTTTAACAAGTAAATGACTTTTGTCAGATGGTGTAAAGCCTATGTAGCGGTGCACAGAATGATGTCGTAGAGGCTCAATCTGGTGCTACACATTTAATGAAAATCTCTGCAAGTGCAAAAATATCACTTTAGATAAACAATTGCTACACGACGTGTTCTGCTTCCATCTTGTACACAGAGACTCATTATCTGACATATCCACAATAAACAATAACAAAATATAACAATTGAACCAAAAATGAAATATTTCCCCTCCTCTCAACCTCTTCTGGGGTTAACATGCCTCTTTCCTTTACATATAGACATGTTTTACACAGTATACTGCCATATTTCTTGCTACACAGTCATATGACATGTAAATACCAGCGGCGTGGGCTCCCTCACTAGGGCTCATTGTCAAGGCTACTGCCCCACGCTCCTACTACCTTCACTCGTCTAGCAATACTGACACCTACTGGCAATTTACAGGTGCAGCTGAATAATAATGACACTAGTAATGGAAAAACACTGTACTCCTAATTTCTGACTTAATTTCACACTTTCTTCTTCATAAATGCATCTAAACACATAAGAAAAATATACAGAGCCCTCTAAGCTTAGATTACATCTCAGGAATAACTTTTTCGTTATCAAAACATGACTTATTTGCGCCACACCTACACTCAGGACATTTATTTGATAAAGGGTTTTCATTTCTTATTTTTATGCCCCCATTTCATACATGCTTTATAAGGACCCTAAAGGTGTGCATCTCATCATTGGTTTCTTCAGTTTTTACATTTTAGACACATTTGATCTTTCTGTTGTTATTCTTTTTAATTCTTTTTTTACTTAGTTTTTATTCAGTTTTTGCCAACAATACAATATATAAATTTTCATACAGTGTTCTTTTTTCAGCTGTGTAAGACAATAACCCATATATTTGAACATTAATTAGATCACAGGTATTTATACATATCCACTCCAAAATGTATATATTTATATACACATACATACATACTGTACATACATATACATACACATGTATGGGGCGGCTGTGGCTCAGGGGGTAGAGCGGTCGTTCACGGAACAAAAGGTCGGTGGTTCAGTCCTCAGCCCCTGCAAGTCCACAAGTTGAAGTATCCTTGAGCAAGATACTGAACCCCAATTTGCTCCCCAGGCGCTGCGTGTAGTGGCAGCCCACTGCTCCTCAGGGATGGGTCAAATGCAGAGAAAGAATTTCCCCATGTGGGACTAATAAAGGTATCATTATAACAATAATGTCTGTCCACTTCAAGTATACCAGGTGAAAATACAAAGCAATTTTTATGTTTATTCTATGGGGAGATGATATGTGGTAAATACATAGAGTATGTAAATGTGACACGTGTATGACGAAAGGGGCGGAGCCCCACCTGGCAACAGCCTCATTGTTTTAGCAAGGCCATGGCGGGACTACTGTGTTTGATAAAGTCTGATTTTTGGAGCCATTATGAATATGTAATTTGCTCCATCTGGTAGAGGTCCCATACTTTTTGAATCCATATATTGTAGCTTGGGAGGATCTGGTTTCAGTTATACACTTTAAGGCTGCGGTAAGTAATATATTTAAAAGGTATTTCTTGGCCCTCCCACATATGATATATGAGTGTGATTGGCAATGTGCGTGCGTTCCACAGTTCCTCCAACATGAGCTGGGATGCATTGGATCCTTTTTGAATGTTATTGCTGGTCTTCTAAAAAATCTATTTATTATTTTCCATTTGAATTCCTGTCATGTATTAGTGTTTGTAACCAGGTATGCTTCAGTGCACATCTCCCCCCAGGTTTCCTGTGGTATGACTACATTCGCCTCCACTTCCCAGGTCTGCTTTATTTGTGGAGTGTTATGCAGATCCATGGATAAGATTATGTTATATAGTTTACTAATTATTTTCTTATCTCCATTCCCCATTTGTATTTCTATTAGAAACTTTTCTATGGGAGATGGTTTTGTGAATTGTCCCCATTCTTTGTGTGATGTCAGGAATGTCCTTATCTCCAATACCTATAGAAATCTGTTCAAGGGATATCAAACTAATTTTTCAGTTGTTCAAATGACTTAACGTTGTCACCATTAAATAACTGGTGTATGTGAGCTAGTCTTTGTGCTGCGTTTGATACCATTGACCATCAGATACTACTACAAAGACTCCAATATTTAATTGGCATTAAAGGAACAGCATTAAGATGGTTTAAATCCTATTTATTAGATCGATCTCAGTTTGTACATGTTTCACCCAGACTGTTATGGAACTCTTTCACACTTTATCATCTGTTGAGTCTCAGACAGGGCAGCAGGACCGTGGCGGATTATGCTGTGGATTTTTGGACATTGGCAGCCGACGCTAACTGGAATGAGGAGGCTCTTAGAGGAGTGTTCATGAAAGGACTGAGTGAAAACATAAGGATGAATTAGCTGCCAGGGAGGAACCTCCTAATCTCCTCTCTCTTGTGTCTCTAGCTGTCAGGTTGGATACTCGCCTATGTGAGCGCAGGCTCAACCAGACTGGACGGGTTCCACAGGCCTTGAACCCACGACCGTTGCTGCCTGTCACCTCCGGGGAAGCCTTAGCCTTAGTAGATTCTGGAGCAGAAGATAATTTCATTGATGAAAACCTCGCTGTCCAAGTTGGTGCCAAGTTTTGCCTTTAGAGGTCCCCATTTCTGCCAATGCCATTGATGGCAGACTACTAGCTAAGGTTACACACCAGACCCAGCCACTTTCTCTTATCTTGTCTGGTAATCATCATGAGACTATTTCCTTTTTTGTTATTTCTGCCCCTAAAACCCCCTTAATCCTCGGTCACCCTTGGCTCTGCCAACATAATCCACACATTGACTGGGCGGCTGGGAGAGTGTCGGGCTGGAGTAGGTTGTGTCACTCAACTTGTTTGCAATCTGCATTATCCCCTGAGTTAAAGGACCATCCAGACCCAGTGGAAGTGAAAACCCCTGATCTCACCAACATCCCTGAGGAATATCATGACCTTCAGGAGGTCTTCAGCAAGGAACGAGCTCTGTCACTGCTCCTGCCCGGCTCCACAAGCCGCCTCTACAACCTCTCCCGGCTGGAATGTGAGGCCATGGAGAGATACATTCGTGACTCCCTGGAAGCCGGAATCATCCGTCCTTCCTCATCCCCTCTTGGAGCCGGTTTTTTCTTTGTGGACTCAACTTTCGAGGTTTGAATAACATAACTATTAAGAACAAATATCCTCTCTCCTTGATCTCAGCTGTTTTTGAACCTCTGCAGGGTGCCACAGTGTTCTCATCTGGTCCGGAACCGGGAGGGGGATGAGTGGAAGACAGTCTTCAATACCCCTCTGGGACACTTTGAATACTTGGTCAAGCCTATGGCCTATTTCTCACTTTAATGCAACAGGTGGACATTGAGATAGGCAATATCTCAATGTGCACTACTCTATGTGACTCTACCTTGGGAGTGAAGAAATAATCGATCCTTGAAGAGGATGTGTGTCTGTTAGAATAGAAGGTGAATTTTCTGCTCCTTGGACTCTAACTTCTCCATATATCCACAAGACCTAGGTCTATGGATTGGTGTTTGAGCATTCTACTCATTTTAGACAGGGGAGCTTTAGAGGCAGGTTGTCGATCCATTAACTGCGACATTAACACGGTTAAAATCTCCTCCCATCAACAATGATCTGGAGCTATACTGTAATATCATATTGAACAGTGTCTTAATGAAGCCAGGTTCAGCTTCATTAGGTGCGTACACATTTATGAGGGATACTTCTATGCCATCAATTAATCCATTAAACAGGGTCTATCTCCCCTCTGTGTCTGTATGTAACAATGTTTGTGTGAAGTTGATTCGACACAATAGTGGTGCGACACATGCCTCATGAAGCCTCCAAAGTCAAACTGGTAACATACGATGTCAAAGAGGACTGGGACTCATTTCTTTTGCCTTTTGAGCATCTGGCAGGCAAGTATGGTTGGACTGGTACGGTGTCTGCTCCTTGCCAGAACACTTTCATGAAGACTACACCCTCCTTAAAGAACAGCTCACACAATGATTCAGAGTAAAAGATCCCTCTACAACTGTCCGTAGGAAACTAGGAGAGTTGCGTCAAGGCAAGGAGTCTCCAGCTGAGTTTGCTGAAGAGGTGCGACACCGTGTGAGCCTGGCTTATCCTGCAACAGATTTATTACTACAGGATCAGCTGGCTACTGATGCCTTTTTGAAACGACTGAAGAACCAAAAGGTAGCCTATGAAGTGATAAATTGTGATCCGCAGTCGCTGGCTGAAGTACAGAAGCTAGCTGAAGCCCATGAACATAATTTCAAGGCGACTCTGGGCCGTGATGCTGAGATAAGGACAGGAAGTGCCACACGTGTCTCCTGGGCAGATGAAGAGGGTGATTTCACTGATGAGCTGCTTCTTTCTGCTAGATGTCTACAGAGTCCCAAATATGTAACTCAGAAACAATTTAAGATACTAATGGACAAATTGGAGCAGCTGCATCTGAAGTTGGAGCAACTGCAGCCTGTAACCAAAGACTGTGGGGTTGTTGGGTCCATGGAGCTTTCTGCACCATATCACGGCAGAGCACAGGAACAAGAGAGAGGAAGGAGGCTGGCACATCATCCAGCAGTTCTGGAGCCACTGAACATAACATAGGATGAGCGGCATTTCAAAGAAATGATGGAAGCAGTAGTTGTACCGTCCTCCTCTGAGTGGGCCTCGCCAGTAGTCCTCATTCATAAGAAGGACGGCGGTGTCTGATGGTGTGTCGACTGTCGACGCCTAAACAGTCTTACCTTGAGGGACACCTATCCACTGCCTAAAATATATGAGTGTCTTCATGTTCTGGGAGAAGCCACAGTCTTCTCCACCCTGGATCTTCAATGTGGGTACTGTGAGATAGACCACTACGGCCTTTACGGGTACAACAGAATGCCATTTGGCCTCTGAAATGAACCTGGAACATTCCAGAGAGCCATGGAGCTGGTCCTCCAAGGGTTTTAGTGGAAGATACTTCTTATCTACTTGGATGACATTATCATCCTGGGCAGAGGTGTCGAGGAAAACCTGCAGCGCTTAGCTGATGTCTTTGAACGCCTCCACAGCTACGGTCTAAAGCTGAAACCCAAGAAGTGTCAGCTGTTGAGAGACAAGGTCCTTTTCCTAGGACACGTTGTCAGTGGAGAGGGAATAAGTCCCAACCCAGCTTTGACCAAAGATGTGCAGGAGTGGCAACCACCCACAAACACTAAGCAGTTGCAAGCCTTCCTAGGACTATGCAATTACCACTGCCGCTTTGTCCCTGCCTTTGCTGAGCTTGCTAGCCCCCTCAACAATCTTCTCAAGAAGACAGCGGAATTCCAGTGGGCTGAACCACAGCAGGAAGCCTTCCTGCAACTCAAAGAGAGACTGACCAATGCCCCTATTCTTGCTTATCCAGCACCTACTGGTAAATACATCCTGGACACTGATGCCTCCAACCACAGCATTGGTGCTGTGCTCCAGTGGGGGGAGGAGAAAGTTATCTCATAGGCCAGCAGTCACCTCTCCCCCGCACAGCAGAGATACTGTGTAACCAGACGGGAACTGCTGCCCATTGTCAGATACACAAGACAGTTCTGCCACCTTCTCCTTGGCAGAAAGTTTTTCCTCTAGACAGACCACAGCAGTCTAACCTGGCTTTTTTGTTTCAAACATCCAGAAGGCCAATTAGCTCGCTGGCTTGAGGAGCTTATTCAGTACGACTTTGAGATTGAAAGTCTCAAAGTTGTACGTCAGGGCGGGAAGGACGGGAAGGGGGGCCCATGACAGATCCACACCACATGGCCGAGCGAGGCCAGCCACACCGGGTAAGAGACCAGGCAGAGGGCACATTGGCAGCACCACCAGACGACCGCCGCAGCCCCCACCCCACCATAGCAGGCCGCCCCCCCATGAATCCACCGGACACCCCCCCCCCCCCCCCCCCCCCCCCCCCCCCCCCCAGGCCAGACCCTACCCCCAAGGACCACCAAGGGACCAGGACATGCAGTGGGGGAGCCAAGGGGAGAGGTAGAGGAAAGCACAATTCAATTCAATTCAATTTATTTATATAGCACTAAATCACAACAAAAGTTACATCAAGGCACTTTACAAAAAGAGCAGGTCTAGACCGACTCTTCATTATGGGAACATTATGAAGAGTATGAATAAGACCCAACAATCCACCATGAGCAAGCACTTGGTGACGGTGGCGACAAAAAACTGCCTTTTTTAAAAAGGCAGAAACGTCGAGCAGATCCGAGACTCAAGGTGGGCGGCCCTCTGCCTTGACCGGTTGGGGGGAGAGGGATAGAGCGAGAGAAAGGTTGGGAGAGAGAGAGAGAGAGGCATTGGGAGAGGGAGAGAGGGAAAGGGAGGGGGAGGGATGGAGTTGGGGACAGGGACACAGACATATTCAACCACAATAATAATAACAGCTATAATAATAGAGGGATTACAGTAGTATTTATAAGAACTACTACAATAACAACACTGATAATAATGATAATATTGATACTGATGTTGATAGTTATATTAAAACTAATAATAATACTAATAATAATCATGATAATGATGATGATGTCAGGGAGTGTCAACTGTGGTCCCAGCAGTAGATTGGTCCACGGTGACCTGCGGGATGAGGGAGCACAAAGACTCCAGAGAAGAAGTCAGGTTAGTAACATGAATTAATGAGACATGAGTGTGCAAAGGAGGGGGGGGAAGAAAAGAGAGAAGCTCAGTGCATCACAGGAAGTCCCCCAGCAGTCTAGGCCTATAGCGCCGTCGCTAAAGGCTAGCCTAAGCCAGCCTTAATTATAAGCTTTATAAAAAAGGAAAGTTTTAAGCCTACTCTTAAAAGTAGAGAGTGTGTCTGCCTCCCGAACCGAGACTGGAAGATTGTTCCACAGGAGAGGAGCCTGATGCATGGATTAATGTTTCTGCATCTTTTTGAGACAGAATGTGCCTGATTTTTGATACATTACACAAGTGGAAGAATTCAGTCCTAGAAATTTGTTTTATATGGGAATTAAAGGACATATCCTGATCAAACATAACTCCCAGATTCCTCACGGTGGAGATAGAGGCCAAGGTAATTCCATCCATAATGGTTATATCCTTGATAGCGAGTTTCTGAGATGTTTTGGGCCCAGCACAATAACCTCTGTTTTGTCAGAATTGAGTAACAGAAAATCGGATATCATCCACTTTTTATATCCGTAAGACATCTCTGAAGTTTAATTAATTGATGAGTTTCACCTGGTTTCATTGATAAGTATAATTGTGTATCATCCGCATAACAATGAAAGTTAATAGAGTGTTTCCTGATATTATATAATATCAATAATATTAAAAATATTATAATATATATAATATTACCTAAAGGGAGCATATATAGGGTAAACAATATTGGTCCAAGCACAGAACCCTGAGGGACTCCATGATTAACTTTGTTGTGCATGGAGGATTCGTCATTAACAAGTACAAACTGAGATCGATCTAATAAGTAGGATTTAAACCATCTTAATGCATTTCCTTTAATGCCAATTAAATATTTGAGTCTTTGTAGTAGTATCTGATGATCAATGGTATCAAACGCAGCACTAAGATCTAATAAGACGAGCATAGAGACAAATCCCTCATCTGATGCCATTAGAAGGTCGTTAGTAACTTTGACCAATGCTGTCTCTGTGCTATGATGCTCTGAAGCATCATAGCTGAAGCCTGACTGGAAATCCTCAAATAAGCTATTATTATGTAGAAAATCACACAACTGTTTAGCAACTGCTTTCTCTAGAATTTTAGAGAGGAAGGGAAGATTAGATATAGGTCTATATAGTTAGCTAGGACCTCTGGATCAAGAGTAGGCTTTTTAAGAAGAGGTTTAATTACAGCCAGTTTAAAGGACGGTGGTACATAGCCTGTTAGTAATCACAGATTGATCATATCCAATAGAGAAGTGCTGACTAAGGGTAGAACATCTTTAAGCAGCTTAGTTGGGATGGGGTCTAGGAGGCAGGTTGTTGGTTTAGATGAAGAAATAGTAGAAGTTAGTTGTTGAAGGTCAATGGGAGAGAAGCAGTCCAGATATACATCAGGTCTTACAGCTGTGTCTAAACTTCTATCATTTGAAGGCAGGAGGCGATGAATTTTGTCTCTAATGAGTAGAATTTTGTCATTAAAGAAGCTCATGAAGTCGTTACTGCTGAGGCTTATAGGAATACTGGGCTCAATAGACCTGTGACTCTCTGTCAGCCTGGCTACAGTGCTGAACAAAAACCTGGGGTTGTTCTTATTCTCCTCTATTAGTGCTGAGTAATAGACTGCTCTGGCATTGCGGAGGGCCTTCCTATAGCTTTTAAGTCTGTCTATCCAGGAGCCCGAGGACCCAATCGTAGTTCATCGTAGTCTTCCTTGCCCAAAAGTAGGCCAGGCACCAACACGTCAACCCTAATCGAGTGAATAACCCCACCACCTGTGGGTTTGTGTAATTTCATCCGAATATGCTCACCAAGTCCTCTATTGAGAACGCAATCTTCAGAATCTCCCAAGTGAAAATCCCACAATAGGTGATATGGATTAAAATTGGGGGGCAGGTGAGGCGGGGGAAAGCAACTTGGAGGGCCATGGCACACTTCTGTGCCGCAACACCCCCCACCCCAATCGCAGCCCCCCAAGCCCTATTGTGAGACCTACTGTGCAAAATAAACAAATGTGTCCATTCTAGTGTATGGGTGTGAGCTAAACTAGTGAAGTGCATTAAAAGAAACCAGGCCTGCAGCGCCAAGTCACCCAGGGCCGGAGACCAGGGGGGTAAAGGGACACCCAGGCCCCTCACCCTCAACCCCCCACCCCCCCAAAGCTCCCCACAGCAGGCCCGACACCCAGGGGTACCCTAGTCCGCAGCAGCCCCCAGGGGCACAGGACAGGCCCCGGCGAGTCATTGAGCAATCCCAGGGAAAGCGGCAAGCCAGAGCAGGGGGAGCACCATGGACAGCGTGGGGCATATACCGGACTGTGCCAATGACACAGACTCCTGGCCAGGAGCCAGGAGGAAGCGAACCAATGGAGGAGACAGAGGAGGAAGACAAGGCACACCGGACACGTGTGGGGCGGGGGGCCCGGGTAGGTAGCCTCACACATCTCCGGCAAGCAGGTCATCCTCGCGTACACACCGAGCCACAGACATACTCCAGCACGGCAAGCAGCGCATGATATGAACAAATGCAGGGATAAGGGAGAGCACCAGGAGAGCACCAGGAGAGCACCAGGAGAGCACCCAGGGGCCCCACTGGACCCACACCCCCAGAGCAGGCCAGAGCGCCCCGACAGCAACCAAGGGGGCAACCCCCAGGATCAAGGGTGCATCCACAGACCCAGGACCCCCATAGCACCAAGGGCCCCACCACCCCAATGTCCACACCACCAGGGAGAACTGGCCGGCTAACCGTCATGCAGGATTTATTGTGTGTGTGCTAGTCATGGGTGGGTATGGGGTCATGTACGTGGCTCTGATTTTGGGTCTGATTCTAGTTGGGAGTTAGATGATTTATGAATGTATTCCAGGTTTCATTAAAGACTGATATATTGTTTTTCTTGCATGTGCTACACTAGAATGAAGGGTTAAGTCCACTCTGGTGCAACACATTTATTTCCTGTTGGAAATATAACAAAACAATTCAGTATGAGGACCACTCTCTGTACCGTGCACACTGAAACGCACTCATCATGTACTGACGACTACTTCTACACTACAGCGTTAGCTACTGATGAACAGTTTAGTGTAATGCATAGAGTGCCCTCTGCTGACAATACTGAGCATAGCAGGAGTAAAATCACCTATTAACAACACCTTAATTCTGAAATACTTAGTGATAGAATAATGCAGGTGAGTGACAAGTAATTTCCTGATGTTTTTGAGACCTTAGCTTTTACTTAGTTCAAAAATGAACGAGGGGGGCTAATATTTCTCTGTCTTTTTAAGCACACAGTGCCAAACTCTCCCCCACAAAATTAAATGTCTCCTGACATTTCTATGGACATTCAGTGGGCTCTAAAGGCACTAACACACCTCTACCTTCCAAGGCCTCCAAAAGGTCTTAGTCTCTGTTACCCTAGAGTCTCTCTGTTTCAAGGACGGCTGGCCTAATGTGCCATATGTCAGCACCACAGGCTGCTGTCTTAGTCTCTGTGGTTGTTGTCTCACCAGCTGTGGCAGGTAATTGTTCAGGACAGGGGACTCGGCCCCTGACTCACCACCCTTGGCTCTGTCAAGGCCTAGTTCAGGTCTCTGATGTTGTAGTGACAAATCCTCTTCGCTTTGTAGTGGCACATCTTCTTGGTGAGGCTGGAAAGGCTCTGCTAGAGGGTTCAATGAAGCTTGTCTCTGCTGCCTCCCCCTGGTAGGTGTCACCGCAGTCGTCATCTGAGTTGCTGTCTGGTTCTGGCTGCTGCAGTTGCTTGCTTCATGGTCGCATTTTTTTTCTTTGCAGGGCTCTGGGAGTCTCTCTGTGGCTGAGGAGTCTTGGCTGGTGACTGCTCTATTGGTAAGTAGCACATATGTCAATGGATTGTTGTCCGTGTATACCACAAATAATGAAGCATGGTACAAATAATCACGGAAAACGTTCACAGATGCCCTGCTTCAATGCTAAAAACTCTAGTTTCCCAGAGTGGAGATGGTACTTTTTCTCCGATGGACTTAAGGTATGAGAACCATATGCTATCAATCTCATCTTTCCTTGCTCTCGCTGATACAACACAGCACCCAGGACAACTTGTGATGCATTACAATGCAAAAGACTGGGTGAAGTCAGGATATCCAAGGACAGGGGGCTTCGTGAGTGCATCAATTAGCTGATTTAATAGTTCCTGGTGGGAGCTGGTCCACTGTATGGGTGTGCGTGATGGTAAATGACCTTTCTTCTTCTTTACTGTGTTCTTGTGTCTGTCTGTTGGGGTGTCTCGGCTGTGTTCTTCATGGTTTGGGACAGTGAGTAGATTGTACAGGGGATGGGCCACGGAGGAGAAGTTGGGGATAAAGGGTCTGTAATAGGAGAGGAACCCTAGCATCTGGCATACATCACCAACAGTGGCTGGTGTTTTCTCCTTTAGTGCCCTCACCGGTGACATCGTCGCGATGTCCATTGTGTAACCTTCTCCTGTCACCAACTTGCCCAGAAACTTCACATTGGACTTAAAAAGTTCACACTTTTTGGGGGTTAAATTCACACCATGATCCTTATAGCGCTGGAGGACAAGGCGGACATGCTGCAGGTGTTCCTCAAAGCTGCTGCTGTGCACCAGGTTGTCGTCCAGGTATGGGAGGCAAATCGTATCCCTCAGGCCAGTCAAACAGTGCTCCATGCTCCTCTGAAATTCTGCCGGTGCGGAGCTCAGACCAGATGGTATGCGGACCCATTCATAGAGTCCCCAGGGCATGATGAAGGCTGTCAAGGGGCTCTCTTCATCCAGGAAGCCCTGGTGGTACACTTTTCCTTGGTCTAAGACAGAGAACCATGAGCTCCCACCCAGTGCATCCAACATGTCTTGAATCCTTGGTATTGGATGGCGATCAGGGACTGACTTACGGTTGAGTTCTCTCAAGCTGCAACAGAGGCACAGACTGCCATCTTTCTTGCGGACACAAGAGATGAATATGGGGACCATGGTGGTGTGATCCACTCTTTGTTCAACAGATCTTTCAGGTATTCTTTTACTTCATTGTGGAGAGGCTTTGGTACGGACATGTAGGTCTTTTGCACCGGGCTGTTGTCGTGCAGGCTGATATGCATCTTGAGGGATGGGATGCAGCCTATATCATCACTGTCATATGCAAAGGCCTCACACTCCTCTCTTAACGCTCTCTTTATAGCTTCCTGTTTGTCCCTGGAGATCCACAGGAGGATCCCATAATGTTGGTCTTCCCTCTTGTTTGTTACCAGATGGTGGTGCAGGCTGTGATTTGTCAGTTGCCTCATTTGACTTGAACTCTGTGCTGTCTTTAATGTTGTCTTTGGTCTGAATGGCTGCTAAGTACACTGTCTTGATTGATTCTAGGTGTCTTACAATTTTATGATGGTCCAGGTAGATAGTGTGGTCAGTGGTGTTTATCATTGGTATTGGTATGCAAGGCACTTTTCTTTCTGGGATCTGCACAAGTACGTCATTGCAGACCACACCTTCTGGTGGGGGCTTGAGCATGTCAGGTGAAAAGAATGTCTTGGCCCCTAGCTTGTAAACTCACATGTGCCCAGATGTAGACTGTGGTGACTTGATTGGCCGGCAAGGGCACCCTTTTTCCATAGATATGAACCACACCAATTTCGGGGTCTGGATGTCCATTCAAGTGGATGGGAAACTGTGTAACTCTTAGTCAGCTGGGGACTGAATAGGCTCTCGGCCAATCACGGGGAACCTGACAGAGCCAGCATGTAACATGCGGCCTCGTGATTGGCACAGCAGCGATAGGGGCGGGTCCTCCTCTTGGTGTGCTCCAGGAGGCTTGGAGGGACAGGTCTAGGCTAGTCTCGTGCTGTGAGTGAACCGGTGCCCAGCTTGAGAGAGCTCCTGTGTGTCGCTGAATGTGTGCATTGCTGACTGAAAGTTCGCTACAATATGTTGGATTCATGTTAATGTTAGAGCATTTAAATTTGTGGGGAAAAAATTTAAAATTTTAATTTTCTATTTTAATTAAAAATTAAAAAATATTTTAAAAAATTGTCTAATCAACCAAAAATTTCGCGACCCCCCCTGCTGTACCTCCGCGGACCCCCTAGGGGTCGCGGACTCCCTGTTGAAGACCTCTGGCATAGACTATATGAAGGGATTTCATGGGAACAGATTCATCTCAATCCAGGACAGTATATTCAAAATGCCTTTAGTCCAGTACTTGTTTTAGGCCTAATTTATGTCTCTTTTTTTTTAAAATTGTGTATATGAAATGCCCTAAAATGTTCAATCTGACCAATTAGACCATCTCTTTTTCAAGATGCATATTACAATCCAAGAAGGGAGATCCCTCCCTCAACTGCAACTATGTACCACATGCTGTAAAGAATTCCACTGCCTGTTCTGTAGGGCAGCTTTGTTCCACCCGACAAAACTGAGCAAGACCAGAACCCATTTAGAGACATTTTCAGTGGGCAGTTTTCCATGAAGGTGATGTTTGCAAACATTTTGTCAGGAAATGCTAATGTTTGCGTATATGCTTTAAAATCAGCCTGAAAGTATAGAGTAGTATAGATATATAGTATAGAGTTTAGAGTATTTATGCAAGTCAATTTTTTGCACCAGTGCCCTGGCTTAATCTTGTTATTGTTAGAAAGTCATGGCCGGAGGTTTGCCTTCTGGACTGATGAGGCCAGAACAGAGTGAAGACATTCCAGGCCACACGCAGGCTGTCATTGACGGCCCGTAGGAGGTAAATAAACTGGTGGACTTCATTGTCAAGTCACGGGGAGCTGAGCAATATTTGGTGGTACTTTGAGAACATTAAAAATAGTTTTCATTATAGACTAACTCACAAGATCCACCCTGGGCTTTTTTATTAATATTATCAGCAGACCTATCATTTAACATTTAATGTCAGTTTTTCAGTTACCAACAAATACCACACAATCCAGTCAAAAATTCAATGACTGCAATGTAATTGTTTCTGTAACTTGTTTTAGTCATAGGGTGTACTCAATGGGAAGCACTCCTAGGGGTTTCTGCAGAAGACCTCTTCCCAGGTGCCAATCTACCTGGACAGTGAGGAAGGACAGGACACCCTTTTTGGATATCTGCAGGCACTTCTACACAGAACACCAACACAACTGAGCTTTGTGGATGAAGTGCACTTCATTTGTGGTGTTCTTTTTCCAGAGGTAGGCCTAACCATGTACAGCATTTGTGTGTCCTGCTCCTACACTTTCAAAATGAATATAAACTGCCTGTCAACCATGGTTGTGGACCCGTGTATAATGGCTTCCTTAAACAGTGTTGGTATATTGAAATTATATTGTTAAAAAATGAAACATTTTCTTTGAGACCATCATATTTGGCCTGTCTGTGCTGCAGAGTTTATCCTCGGAGGACGCTGAGCACGTGTTTCTCTCTGGTCCAGTTTACCATCACAGGTACACAGTAAGACTAGAGAATGAATTTTCTCCAGTAAAAACTTATATCAACTATTAACTGATATTATGTCCGGCAGCATTCCCAGGTCAGATAATATATATACTGACCAACAGTGGAAACGCATAATTTTAAAAACCCTGTAATTTCTATTCACTAGCTCTAATCTACTGAAACAAACAATCATGTGATACACTGAATAGACTTTTTTAAGTACCCACAACCAAAACATGTTAAATCATGAATAACCATCATTTAGTCATAACATAGAAATAACAGTCATTGGTGCATTTCAGAGTAAACAATGAATTTGGTGAGATTTTTTTCTGCATGATTGAAAAGACCTGGTCAAGGTGATAATTTACCAGGTCTAATTAATGTCCTACTGAAACAACTGATGATGTCATGATTCCAGTTAGGATGCTATGGTCTGAACTCTGCAGACACGTGCAGCACAGATGTTCCAGATGTTATGGCTGATTACAAAGTGGACAGAGATCACAGGAGTCAGGAGTAGCCTACCTGGACCAGAACAATGTCGCTGTCCTTCCTTGACCATCATATTCACCAGATCTCAACCCAATAGAGCATCTGTGTGATGTTCAGGATCACCAGGTGAGAGAGAGAGATCCTGCTCCAGCAACACATGAACAACTTGTCACAGCTCTGCAGGAAGAATGGCATGTCATCCTACAAGTCCAGAATCACATTTATCCATTCAGGAGGTGTAAAGTAGTGATAAATGCTGGAGGTAGACACGCACGGTAGTTACTATTGTTGTTCTCTGTCTCATCATCCACACTTTCTGACTTATAAACACTAAGACAAAAACCATTAATCTGCACAAAAATGATTTTTCTGTTTGGCTAAAGGGTGAATAAAGATGTGTGAACCATAATTTACCTTTGATATTTAATATGAAAAGGATTGCCTGACATCAAAAAAATATGTGTTTCTACTGTGAGTTCTGGGTCTACCCTGGCGTCTCCTTCCAGTTGGACGTACCTGGAAAACCTCCAAAGGGAGCCGTCCTGGATCCTAATCAGATGCCTGAACCACCTCAACTGGCTCCTTTTGATGCTAAGGAGCAGCAAGTCAAGTTCTTAATTTATTTGTAGAATAATGCTCTTGTTGATATCCTTTTCATATTGCTTAATAAAAAAAATTTGTCCAAAAAAACCAAACAAAACCCTTGAAGTCAGTTATTGTTCTTACAATAATAGAAATAATCACAGACAGCAAAAAAAAGTCATTTACAAAGATTCAGGTTTTGATATAAATATACAAGTACATAGAGAATTGAAATTCAAAACATATATTTTAATAATGGCATAAATGAAGAAATATTCTATAGTTTTGCACTGTACATTGATCCTAATGAGATTACCATCACTTAACCCTGAAGCTGACAGAGTGTAAGAAGCTGGATTTTCTGAGATGCAGCCTCACACAGCTGTAAAGTTGTTCAGTGACTTATAGGTGGGATAAACCTTTAAATCTATTAGTAAGGAGAAATAAAGTAGGTTTTGGGTGGAATAAACCTTGAAATCTGTTGGTAGTTAAAAATAAAGTAGTATTTGGGTGGAATAAAGTTTCAGAGCTGGGACAGCAGTCCTAAAACTTCAGCCTCCTGTCCTGCAGGTGGTGCTGTCATGAAAGACTAAGGGTCCTGAGACTGTGGACCCCATAGAAAGACAAACAACCATTCACACTCACATTCACACTTACGGTCAATTTAGAGTGACCAATTCATCTATAATACATGTTTTTGGTGGTGGGAGGAAGATGGAAGGAATCCACACAGACACGGGGAGAACATGGAGACTAACCATAGAAAAGCCCCAGGTCCTCAGGTGGATCTTACCTCTGGTGACATTGGGAAAAATAATAATTATAATGCGTGGCCAAGCATTACTAACTCATGGCCACGTTCGGCTAAATCGATGACATATTGTTCATTGCTGGAGAAAATGATGACTTTTGAGTATTAATGACAAATCATGTTGTTTAGTAAAATTTCTTTACCAAAATATGTTTAAGATCCAACTGAAAATCAACGCAAAAGGCCCAGAGTGAATCCCCTTCTCTGTAACCCTTCGGTGTGTTCAAACTGGACCAGACCAAGGTGCCACAACACAACCTCGATGTGTGCGTTCACAGTTATGCCGGTGTTCTACAATGTGAAGAGGTGTGATGCACAACAACAGCAAACATAAAAGCTGATATATTTCACTATCTCCCCAGTTAAGCATCATTTTCTGTGCTTGTTCTTAAAAACAATGATTTATTGCTGTATGTATTGACATTAATCAATAAGAAACATTAGTGAGGAGAATAGCTGCCAACATGAGAGTTTGATTGGATGTTCACTGACGGCATCAGGGCACAATGGTAAAAAATGAAGGCCACCCACTTTTAAACAGAAAGTCTGGATAATATTCCACATGCTACCAGGGTAATATTGGTTTTATGTTTGGTGACATCAAGGGAGGAAACGTCAGGCCTTGTCTTTTCTTCTCCAGCCGTTGAGTTTAGGACTGCTCATTTGACGCTTCTTCACTTCAAATGCTAGCAAACAAAAAGTTAGCTTTGTGTAGCGTCTCTTAAAAAGTTGGTCAAGTCAAACCAGCTGTGATCACAGTTTGTAACCTGTGAACATGATGACCAGACAACTGTTCACTCCCTACATTTTTTTTTGTATCATGATTACATAACATGTACTCAGTTACTCCCCAAGGTAGTCAGCAACAACATATGAATGATATCACTCAAAAACAAATGTTTTCCACCAAGGAATAGTTACATATATTCCATAGCTATTTTCTGCCGTTGGCCCTTTTAAAGGCACACATTTTACACACACACTAAATTCTCCACTGTCTCCATGTTCTTCTCATGGAGGACTGATTGTTGAAGTGAACAATAAAACAAAATGATCAGGATTAAACAGAGAATGTTGCGGCTTAGAATAAAGGAAATGGAAAGCAATATGGACAATGTATGGTGCTAAATCAGGGCCAATACGTTTCGGAAGAAAAAAAGAAAAAAAAGATTCTAAGTGCAGCAATGAATTCAAACTAAAAATAAGTGTAGGAAAGGTTTTTCATTTCAATATCATTTTGATTCAGCTCTGAAATTCTTTTGAATGATTTGCATTTTTCATCTTCATAAATAACTACAGGACAGCCTCCTCGCACCTGAGCGCACATCACTAATACATATAGCTCTGGGAAATGATCCTAAATATCATAATGACATGTCTTCTAACGTGCCTTGGAAACACTCGCTGTAACCATTAGGCCTATCAAACAGCATAAAGTTAAGCCACGCCTTCTTAGTTGTGCTGTCACTCATGTCACGCAGTTGACTGAGGGGCAGCTGATCTGAACCAGACTAGCTACAAAATAATGGTTAAAGATTTACTGAACCTAAAATTAAAATCCTCCTGTTGCTGTAGTCCTTGTTGCCTTGGTAACACCGCTGGCAGGAAAGTAAAGAAGTTGATCCTTAGTGGAGAAAGCAGCCGTCCTTCCCCTTCCAGCCCCAGAGACCTGAGCCACAGCTGAAAACCACCTCAAGTCCTCAGTTTAACCCAGACAAGAGGGAGAGAATGTTTTTATAAACCATGTGAGAATATTCTTCATTATGTTGTTTTTATACATGAAATAAGTTGAGGGCTGGACTGCAGCTGGGACCAGCTAAAGCCATACGTTCGCATTACTTCTACACACTGAGTTACAGTTCTGTTGTAATCTAATTACAGTTATATATAGTGTTAGCATGTATTTCCTGTAAATGTCATGTCCCTGCTGTTTAAGGCTTCTCTACAGTCAGTATTAAACCACTGGTGTGTCTCATTCTGAAATATAAGTTGCCAGAATTCAAATAGACGACATGACCTGTTGTCTGGAACAAGACTCATGTTACGGCGGCTGGAGGTCAGAGGTAGTCTGTGGGTGATTGGTGGTTCCATCCCCAGCCAGACTCCTTGTCCTTGAGCCAGACACTGAACCCAATGGCTGTTCCACCGGGGTGAGCCGGGGTGAGTCGTGTGTATGATGAACAGGTGGCATCTTGTATGGTAGCCTCTGTCACCAGTGTATGAATGTGTGTGAATGGTGTAAAGAGCTTTGATTGGTCAGGTGATATATAGGGACAGTCCATTTACAGTGATGCAGAGACCATTCCAACCTGCCCACATAGCAGATAGTTTTTATGCAGTATCATTAGTTACGTTTTTATTTTCTATTTACATCTTATTTGTTATATAAATATACATAATTCTCAGAAAAGCTTCCAGTTAATTCATACAGGAACAAAATCAAAACATGGTGAGGCTAAAACACACAGGTTAGGGGTGTATGCTGACTGATTTTCAGCTGTATGCACAGGAGGCATTATGGGTAATCCGTTGTAAACAGCAGTCAGATGGGATTCAGGAGAAGCTAGATAAAAAGAACAGACTAATGGGGGTGAGGTGTACGGTATTCTGACTATACTCAGCTGTTGTAGTGAGTGTTTAACTGCATATTGAGGTTGTCTGTTAGAGCATCAGTCCAGAGTCTGAAGCTCAGAGTCCAGATGAAAAGGAGCAAACACACAGAAACGAACGCCATGGTCATGTGATGTGGCTCAATGATGCCTCACATCCTGTCCAACAAGCCCAGACTGACTTTTCTTCAATGCTTCAGATCAGAGTAGACATCTTGGTCCTATAGTAGCACGTCTGCCCGGTGACCCCGCCTTTATTAGGCCTAAACACAGTGTGGAGCTACACAGGTATGGAAGCTGGATGGTAGCAGGTTAAACGTGCTACCAGTCGTACAGAACACATGGTGTGCAGTGAAACTCATGCTGATTGGCTGATGAAACTAAAAGGTTGTACATAAACTGATGACTTCATCTCTAACAGCTTCAATCTGGAACTATAAACTTTTTCTATGTTTCTAATTGGTACAAATTGTCTGTTTCCTGCTGTCCAATATAGTCGTGTGTGTAGATGACTCTGGTCATGTGTCCACAGAGGGGAGGTCCTCCGGCCTTGCTGGGCGTGACCCTCCGCTCAGCTGTTGTTGATGATGATGAAAGCAGGACTAGCCATCTGCTGACTCGTCTCACACATGGCATCCTGCTCTGTGGGCTTGGCGTAGATGCGTGGCGTGTTGAGGTTGTAGACTCCAGCCTGGAGGAAACAGGCTCTCAGAGTCAGGCCCAGCACCTCCTGAGGCTTCAGCTGCAGCTTGTACTGGGTCTGACCCACCCAGGAAAAGGAGCTGTGGACCTCCAGAGACTCTGGACTGCAGGTAAAACAACACAGAAACAGGCTTTCACTGAGGACACATCATCAGACACAAGAAACAATCTGAAGACATTTTCATCTGATTTTCTTCTTCTAGGAGTCAGCTGCTTTTTTTCTTCTGGTTGTGGGCCACATATACAACACTCATCAAACATCACGCCCCGCCCCGCTGCCTTGTGTTCATATTGATGTGAGATTTAGCACTGTTGATACCTCTGCTGCATCACGGAGGCAGAAAACAGACTCCTGATTCTGCCTTCGTAGCGTTTACACAGAACAGTTAATTCTACAGTTTTTAGGAGGTGAAGAAGGAGAAGCTTTGTTTCTTTTGAAGGGGCCTTTTATGAATGAGACATGAAGATGAGTTAATTCATCATAAGGAGCACTACTGAGGGACGAGGTTATTGTCTTAGAGATCAGTGTTGATAACAGGAGGTCTGTGTTACAAACCAGACCATGTAGTCAGCATTAAACAGTCCCTCTGGTGACATCTGAGGTTTGGTGTTGTGGGATTAAACTACATGTTTTACACACCTGTAGTTTTCACACTGTTTAACCAGCATCTACATCTGCCACACCTGTCAGGTGGATGGGTTAACTTGGCAAAGAAGACGATTAATTAAAATCTGAGAGAAATCAGCCTGTTTGCATAAAAAATCTTATTTCAACAAGTGAAAAAAAGGCTTATGTTTATATTTGTGTTGAGCGTTTATGGCTGTGATATAGATATATAGAGGTTGTTACAGAGCTTCATTTTCCTCTCAAACATTGAACATAATAGATCACTTCTGGCATTCAAAGGACAACATGTGTATATTTACTTCTGTTCTGCCTTATTACATCATCAGAATACCAATAAATACAGATGTAAATCACTGTAAAGACATTCTGCCAGTGGAAATGTTTCCTGTCGGACACAGTGTAGAATTTAACTAGTGCAGATGTTTGATGAACAGTAACAGCTGCACAGAGAGTGTAGTAGTAACTAGTGGTAGTAACTAGTAGTAGTAACTAGTGGTAGTAACTAGGTGTAGCATCTAGTAGTAGTAACTAGTAGTAGCATCTAGTAGTAGTAACTAATAGTAGCAACTAGTGGCAGTAACTAGGTGTAGCATCTAGTAGTAGCAACTAGTGGTACTAACTAATAGTAGCAATTTCCTTGTTTCTTCCCTCCTCACGTCGTCCCTCCCCCCGGTGGGGGAGACACAAGGAGAAGATCAAGTGAGGGAAATATGGATGAAATTTAGGGGAATTAAACATTTCTGAATGTGACTCATTCCATTTAACTTAAGTGGTAATCTAATTACCCTATCCTCAGTCTGGTATTCCATTTTGACTTGAAGAATGAAGATGGGCAGACAGCTGTCATAGTAAATATATCAGACAGGATCTAAACCAGGATAACATTAGAATGAAAGGATGCAGGCTGCAGTTCTTTTCATCTAAATCTTTGACTTCTAAAACTACGTGACATATGTTACTACTTGGTGGCAGAATTAATAGTGCTGTGATCATCGATCAATAAACCTACCAGGTGCTTTTGTGCCTCAGGTCAATGACGACGTCCACTTGGGCCGAGGAACAGTTGGACAGAGTCAGAGTAACTGGAACCAAACAGACACTGTAGACAGAGAGAAAAAACAGCTTCACTGACCAGTAACACTGAGGTGATCCTCTCTACCACTGACCACGCCTGTCCACACCCGACCACACCGGACCACAACTGACCACACCGGACCACAACTGACCACACCGGACCACAACTGACCACACCGGACCACACCTGTCCACACCGGACCACAACTGACCACACCTGTCCACACCTGTCCACACCGGACCACACCGGACCACACCTGTCCACACCCGACCACAACTGACCACACCGGACCACACCTGTCCACACCCGACCACAACTGACCACAACTGACCACACCTGTCCACACCTGACTACACCTGTCCACACCAGACCACAACTGACCACAACTGACCACATCCGTCCACACTGGACCACACCCGACCACAACTGACCACACCTGTCCACACTCGACCACAACTGACCACACCTGTCCACACCAGACCACAACTGACCACACCTGTCCACACCCGACCACAACTGACCACACCTGTCCACACCCGACCACAACTGACCACACCTGTCCACACTCGACCACAACTGACCACACCCATCCACACCAGACCACACCTGTCCACACCCATCCACACCCGTCCCCACCCGACCACACCTGACCACAACTGACCACACCTGTCCACACCCATCCACAACTGACCACACCCGACCACACCCGTCCACACCCGACCACAGCTGACAACTGACCACACCTGTCCACACCCGTCCACAACTGACCAGACCCGACCACACCCGTCCACACCCGACCACAGCTGACAACTGAGCAAACCCGTCCACACCAGTCCACAGCTGACAACAACTGACCACACCAGTCCACAACTGACCACACCCGACCACAATTGACCACACCCGACCAAACCCGTCCACAGCTGACAACAACTGACCACACCTGTCCACACCCGACCAAACCCGTCCACACCAGTCCACAGCTGACAACAACTGACCACAACCGTCCACACCTGTCCCCACCTGACCACAACTGACCACCCCGACCACAACCGACCACACCCGTCCACAGCTGACAACTGACCACACCCGTCCACACCTGACCAAACCCGTCCACCCGGACAACAACCGACCACACCCGTCCACACCTGTCCACCCCGACCACACCCGTCCACAGCCGACAACAACTGACCATACCCGTCCACAGCCGACCACGCCTGTCCACACCCAACCACGCCTGTCCACGCCTGTCCACGCCAGTCCACAGCTGACAACAACTGACTACAACTGACCACACCCGTCCACACCCGACCACACCTGTCCCCACCTGACCACAACTGACCACACTGTCCACCCCGACCACACCCGTCCACAGCTGACAACTGACCACACCCGTCCACACCTGACCAAACCCGTCCACCCGGACAACAACCGACCACACCCGTCCACACCTGTCCACCCCGACCACACCTGACCACGCCTGACCACGCCTGTCCACACCTGTCCATGCCTGACCACATCTGTCCACACCTGACCACACCTGTCCACAACCGACCACACCCGTCCACAGCTGACAACTGACCACACCCGTCCACAACTGACCACACCTGTCCACACCCGACCAAACCCGTCCACACCAGTCCACAGCTGACAACAACTGACCACAACTGACCACACCTGTCAACACCCGACCACACCTGTCCCCACCTGACCACAACTGACCACCCTGACCACAACCGACCACACCCGTCCACAGCTGACAACACCCGTCCACACCTGACCACACCCGTCCACCCTGACCACAACCGACCACACCCGTCCACACCTGTCCACCCCGACCACACCCGTCCACAGCCGACCACGCCTGTCCACACCCAACCAAGCCTGTCCACGCCTGTCCACATCTGACCACACCTGACCACACCTGTCCCCACCTGACCACACCTGTCCACACCTGACCACGCCTGTCCACGCCTGACCACGCCTGTCCACGCCTGACCACGCCTGTCCACGCCTGACCACACCTGTCCACACTTGACCACACCCGGCCACACCTGACCACACCTGTCCACACCTGACCACACCCGACCACACCTGTTCACACCTGTCCACAGCTGACAACAACTGACCACACCCGACCACACCCGACCACACCCGTCGACACCCGACCACAACTGACCACACCCGTCCACCCTGACCACAACCGACCACACCCGTCCACACCTGTCCACCCCGACCACACCCGTCCACACCTGTCCACCCCGACCACACCTGTCCACACCTGTCCACATCTGACCACGCCTGTCCACGCCTGTCCACACCTGTCCACACCTGACCACACCTGTCCACATCTGACCACACCTGACCACGCCTGTCCACACCTGTCCACACCTGGCCACACCTGACCACACCTGTCCACACCTGACCACACCCGTCCACACCCGACCACAGCTGACAACAACTGACCACACCTTTCCACACCCGTCCACAACTGACCACACCCGACCAAACCCGTCCACACCAGTCCACAGCTGACAACAACTGACCACACCCGTCCACAACTGACCACACCCGACCACAATTGACCACACCCGACCAAACCAGTCCACAGCTGACAACAACTGACCACACCTGTCCACACCCGACCAAACCCGTCCACACCAGTCCACAGCTGACAACAACTGACCACACCCGTCCACACCCGACCACACCTGTCCCCACCTGACCACACCTGTCCCCACCCGTCCACCCTGACCACACCCGTCCACACCTGACCACACCTGACCACACCTGTCCACACCTGACCACACCCGTCCACCCTGACCACACCCGTCCACACCTGACCACACCCGTCCACCCTGACCACAACCGACCACACCTCTCCACCCCGACCACGCCTGTCCACGCCTGTCCACACCTGTCCACGCCTGTCCACGCCTGACCACGCCTGACCACGCCTGTCCACGCCTGTCCACACCTGACCACACCTGTCCACACCTGACCACAACCGACCACACCCGTCCACAGCTGACAACTGACCACACCCGTCCACAACTGACCACACCTGTCCACACCCGACCAAACCCGTCCACACCAGTCCACAGCTGACAACAACTGACCACAACTGACCACGCCTGTCCACGCCTGACCACACCTGTCCACACTTGACCACACCTGACCACACCTGTCCACACCTGACCACACCTGACCACACCTGTTCACACCTGTCCACAGCTGACAACAACTGACCACACCCGACCACACCCGTCCACACCCGTCGACACCCGACCACACCCGTCCACCCTGACCACAACCGACCACACCCGTCCACACCTGTCCACCCCGACCACACCTGTCCACACCTGTCCACCCCAACCACACCTGTCCACAGCCGACAACAACTGACCACACCCGTCCACACCCAACCACGCCTGTCCACGCCTGTCCACACCTGACCACACCTGTCCACATCTGACCACGCCTGTCCACACCTGTCCACACCTGACCACACCTGACCACACCTGTCCACAGCTGACCACACCTGACCACGCCTGTCCACGCCTGTCCACACCTGACCACACCTGTCCACACCTGACCACACCTGTCCACACCTGACCACACCTGACCACACCTGACCACAGGCTTCAGAGAGGGTGAGGGTCATTTAAAGCTGGTTTCACCTGTTCAAATCCAGCAGACTTATTTTCTTACTCGGTAAATGTCCAGCTGTCTGTTCTGCTCTGTCTAAATGAGAAACAACAACACTTTTTCAGTCATAAACAGTCATAGTCAACATCTATCCTCAATCAGCTGATTTTCATTCCTTCCTTCTACCTGCAGTGCTGCTGGTTTTACCCAGCAGTTGTGATGTCATCAGTAGCGGTGATGAGATCGAAATATGTAAACATGAGGAGTTTCCTCAACATGTTTTTGGGATGTTGTATCAAACTGAAGAGGACCTACACAATATGTTCAGTTTCTAAAGCCTGTAGAGAAGATGCTGTGAAGTGGTGTGTGTGTGTCTGTCTATGTGTGTCTGTCTGTGTGTGTGTGTCTGTCTGTGTGTATGTGTCTGTCTGTGTGTGTCTGTCTGTGTGTGTGTGTCTGTCTGTGTGTGTCTGTCTATGTGTCTGTCTGTGTGTGTGTGTGTGTGTGTGTCTGTCTGTCTGTGTCTGTCTATGTGTCTGTCTGTGTGTGTGTGTGTGTGTGTGTCTGTCTGTGTCTGTCTATGTGTCTGTGTGTGTGTGTGTGTGTGTGTGTCTGTCTGTCTGTGTGTGTCTGTCTGTCTGTCTGTCTGTCTGTGTGTGTGTTTGTCTGTCTGTCTGTCTGTGCGTGTGTGTCTGTCTGTCTGTCTGTGCGTGTGTGTCTGTCTGTCTGTGCGTGTGTGTGTGTGTGTGTCTGTCTGTCTGTATGTGTCTGTGTGTGTGTGTGTGTCTGTGTGTGTGTGTGTGTGTGTCTGTGTGTGTGTCTGTGTGTCTGTCTGTCTGTCTGTCTGTCTGTCTGTGCGTGTCTGTCTGTCTGTATGTGTCTGTGTGTGTGTGTGTGTGTCTGTCTGTCTGTGCGTGTGTGTGTGTGTGTGTCTGTGTCTATGTGTGTGTGTTTCCCACCTGTCCTGAACAAATAGGTGTGTGTAGGTCTCAGGGTAGTGCAGGTGGCTTTTGATGAGCTGGGACAGCTCTGCAGACGAGACGACAGCTGGAGGAGGAAGATCTGATTTAAACTTGAACAACATCATCTCCTGAGATTCCTGAAACGAACAAACAAACAAACAAAAACAAACAAACACAAAGAGTTAGAGTGGACAACACATGCTCTGGCCTTGTTAGTCAGTTTGACGCCCTATTGATCCATAAAACAACACATCAGATCTAAAGTCTCATCTGGATCATGTCATAGATTTCATAGCAGCTGCAGCGTGTTATGAAGTAGGATTATGGTCAGATTCCCATTTGTCTGCTCATATAATTCCAGGTGTAACATATGTGGATGTCATGCTGTACCTGTCTGGGGGTCAGAGAGCTGGCCTCTTTACCAATGGTCTGCAGGGCCACATGGAGCTGGCCCTCTAGGATAAGCTGTCTGTTCTCCTCCACCACATAAGCCTGTACACACATTAAAGCACAGATGTCAGTCAAACATGACGTCTCTGGTTACAGCTAGCAGCTGGATTCTGTCCATAACACCCAGTATTGTGAAGGGAGTCTGATACCAGTAAGTTCTCTGGGTTAAAGAAAGATCAGACTACACACATAAGGACCAACCTGACAGATGCACTCAATACTGAGTGTGAAAATAATATATTATAGCATATTATTATGATTATCATGTCAGGGGGAGTGATGCTTCACGTCATGTAGTCAGTGTCATGATGTCAGTGTCATGTGATCAGTGTCATGTGATCAGTGTCATGATGTCAGTGTCATGATGTCAGTGTCATGATGTCAGTGTCATGATGTCAGTGTCATGATGTCAGTGTCATGTAATCAGTGTCATGTAATCAGTGTCATGTGATCAGTGTCATGATGTCAGTGTCATGATGTCAGTGTCATGTGGTCAGTGTCATGTGATCAGTGTCATGTAATCAGTGTCATGTGATCAGTGTCATGTGATCAGTGTCATGTGGTCAGTGTCATGTGGTCAGTGTCATGTGGTCAGTGTCATGTGGTCAGTGTCATGTGGTCAGTGTCATGATGTCAGTGTCATGTGGTCAGTGTCATGTGGTCAGTGTCATGTGGTCAGTGTCATGATGTCAGTGTCATGTGGTCAGTGTCATGTGGTCAGTGTCATGTGGTCTGTGTCCTGTGATCAGTGTCCTGTGATCAGTGTCCTGTGATCAGTGTCCTGTGATTAGTGTCCTGTGATTAGTGTCCTGTGGTCAGTGTCATGTGGTCTGTGTCCTGTGATCAGTGTCCTGTGATCAGTGTCATGTGATTAGTGTCCTGTGGTCAGTGTCCTGTGATCAGTGTCATGTGGTCTGTGTCCTGTGATCAGTGTCCTGTGATCAGTGTCATGTGATTAGTGTCATGTGGTCAGTGTCCTGTGGTCAGTCTCCTGTGATCAGTGTCATGTGATCAGTGTCATGTGGTCAGCGTCATGTGGTCAGCGTCATTTGGTCAGCGTCATGTGATCAGCGTCATGTGATCAGCGTCATGTGATCAGCGTCATGTGATCAGCGTCATGTGGTCAGCGTCATGTGGTCAGCGTCCTGTGATCAGCGTCATGATGTCAGTGTCATGTGGTCAGCGTCATGTGGTCAGCGTCATGTGGTCAGCGTCATGTGGTCAGTGTCCTGTGGTCTGTGTCATGTGATCAGTGTCATGTGATCAGTGTCATGTGATCAGTGTCATGTGGTCAGTGTCATGTGGTCAGTGTCATGTGGTCAGTGTCATGATGTCAGTGTCATGTGATCAGTGTCATGTGATCAGTGTCCTGTGATCAGTGTCCTGTGATCAGTGTCCTGTGGTCAGTGTCATGTGATTAGTGTCCTGTGGTCTGTGTCCTGTGATTAGTGTCCTGTGGTCAGTGGTCAGTGTCCTGTGGTCAGTGTCATGTGATCAGTGTCATGTGATCAGCGTCATGTGATCAGCGTCATGTGATCAGCGTCATGTGATCAGCGTCATGTGATCAGCGTCATGTGATCAGCGTCATGTGGTCAGCCTCCTGTGATCAGCGTCATGATGTCAGTGTCATGTGGTCAGTGTCATGTGGTCAGTGTCATGTGGTCAGTGTCATGTGATTAGTGTCCTGTGGTCAGTGTCCTGTGGTCAGTGTCCTGTGGTCTGTGTCATGTGATCAGTGTCATGTGATCAGTGTCATGTGATCAGTGTCATGTGATCAGTGTCATGTGGTCAGTGTCATGTGGTCAGTGTCATGATGTCAGTGTCATGTGGTCAGTGTCATGTGGTCAGTGTCATGTGATCAGTGTCATGTGGTCAGTGTCATGTGGTCAGTGTCCTGTGATTAGTGTCCTGTGGTCTGTGTCCTGTGGTCTGTGTCCTGTGGTCAGTGTCCTGTGGTCAGTGTCCTGTGGTCAGTGTCCTGTGATTAGTGTCCTGTGGTCAGTGTCCTGTGATTAGTGTCCTGTGGTCAGTGTCCTGTGGTCAGTGTCATGTGATCAGTGTCATGTGATCAGCGTCATGTGATCAGCGTCATGTGATCAGCGTCATGTGATCAGCGTCATGTGGTCAGCGTCATGTGGTCAGTGTCATGTGGTCAGTGTCATGATGTCAGTGTCATGTGGTCAGTGTCATGTGGTCAGTGTCATGTGATCAGTGTCATGTGATCAGTGTCATGTGGTCAGTGTCCTGTGGTCAGTGTCCTGTGGTCAGTGTCCTGTGGTCAGTGTCCTGTGGTCAGTGTCATGATGTCAGTGTCCTGTGGTCAGTGTCATGTGGTCAGTGTCATGTGGTCAGTGTCCTGTGATCAGTGTCCTGTGGTCAGTGTCCTGTGGTCAGTGTCATGATGTCAGTGTCCTGTGGTCAGTGTCCTGTGGTCAGTGTCCTGTGGTCAGTGTCCTGTGGTCAGTGTCATGATGTCAGTGTCCTGTGATCAGTGTCCTGTGGTCAGTGTCCTGTGGTCAGTGTCCTGTGGTCAGTGTCCTGTGGTCAGTGTCATGATGTCAGTGTCCTGTGGTCAGTGTCCTGTGGTCAGTGTCATGATGTCAGTGTCCTGTGATCAGTGTCCTGTGGTCAGTGTCCTGTGGTCAGTGTCCTGTGGTCAGTGTCCTGTGGTCAGTGTAATGGGATCAGTGTCGTGTGGTCTGTGTCGTGTGGTCTGTGTCGTGTGATCAGTGTCATGTGGTCAGTGTCATGTGGTCAGTGTAATGGGATCAGTGTCGTGTGGTCTGTGTCGTGTGGTCTATGTCGTGTGGTCAGTGTCATGTGATCAGTGTCCTGTGGTCAGTGTCCTGTGGTCAGTGTCCTGTGGTCAGTGTCATGTGGTCAGTGTCCTGTGGTCAGTGTCCTGTGGTCAGTGTCATGTGGTCAGTGTCATGTGATCAGTGTCATGTGATAAGTGTCCTGTGGTCAGTGTCCTGTGGTCAGTGTCCTGTGGTCAGTGTCATGATGTCAGTGTCCTGTGATCAGTGTCCTGTGGTCAGTGTCCTGTGGTCAGTGTCCTGTGGTCAGTGTAATGGGATCAGTGTCGTGTGGTCTGTGTCGTGTGGTCTGTGTCGTGTGATCAGTGTCATGTGGTCAGTGTCCTGTGGTCAGTGTCCTGTGGTCAGTGTCCTGTGGTCAGTGTAATGGGATCAGTGTCGTGTGGTCTGTGTCGTGTGATCAGTGTCATGTGGTCAGTGTCATGTGAAATCAGGTGTGGTTAGAGAACTTCACAGAGAGAGAAACCAAAGCAGAAAGCAGAAGGCTACAAAAGAGGAGGAAATGGTTGGGAGACAGTTCATCTATTCTTCAGAGAACTGGAAGTCAGATTCAGCTTCTGTTAACAGTAGCATGCTCGCTAACGTTAGCCAGAAGAGCATGTTTACTGTTGCAGCACCATCAGCTGGGCCATGATGTCTCCCTCATTGGCTCACAAAGCACTGATGTCATCATTCAGATTTTAAATATATCTAACATGTCTGATATTATAAGGATGAGATTTGTAGATCTGGGGCCTCATTTATAAAACAGCATAGATTCCATCCTAAAACATTTTGTTCTCACAGACCGAATGTTCTAGAAAATATTCACATCTATAAAACCGTGCAGTACAGACCTGAACACAGTCTACTCTGTATAAATACACACCTGAACACAGTCTACTCTGTATAAATACACACCTGAACACAGTCTACTCTTTATAAATACACACCTGTGGTGAACTGAGCTAGTATGGTCTCCTCCCAGTGTCGTCACTACTCCTCCCAGTGTCGTCACTACTCCTCCCAGTGTCGTCACTACTCCTCCCACCCCAGTGTCGTCACTACTCCTCCCAGTGTCGTCACTACTCCTCCCAGTGTAAATGGTCAATGCTAAACGTGTCATGAATATACTGAGATTAAGGAGCCTTTGTTGGACTATCAGTGATGATGATGATGATGTGAGTCAGAGGTTCTCATCACCGTAAAACTGTTTTGTTTGCTTAGCAGTGGAATATCAAATAAAAGGAAACAGGCTGAAGGTATTGGGTAATACTGTAGACTGACATGCGGTCCAGCCAATCAGAGAGCTAGAATTAGTAGCTCCGGTGTCACAGTTTGAGTGATCAACAAGGTTGGTTGAGATTCTCTGGTGTTACTTGCTCAGAGCTCATGTTGATGTTGTGCAGTGTGTTAATAAAACACGGTTAAAGGACAAGTCAGCAGTTTGTCTGACAGAAGCATGTGGTGGATGGTGAACAGGGTTGGATCAAACAACCAACTGTTGCAGAGTCAAAAAGAAGGTCAAAAACACACAGCTGAGAAAGATAGATGGAATGGTTCCTAAAATTCAGAACATGTTTTTATCCAACCAAATATTCTGCTTCTGTCCATATTTGTTGGTTTTTAGCCTTTAAAAACAACATTTTGACTGCAGTCAGAAACTGTTTGACACACAGAGGAAAAGTCTCACTTCCTGACTGATACACAATGCTGACATTCAATTAAAGATGGAACAAATAATTCAACCATATCTGCATCAAACAATATAATGACATTAAATTACATTTCCATATTATAACAAGTGAATATAGACTATATCCACCATCAGAGGCAGGCCTATACATTATGAAATATATATGTGCTGATGTGTGTTTTACATTCATCTGTGTTTTTACTTCTGACTGAACTTTATTTAGTGATAAAACCATCGAGTGTCTCTGATTCTGACTCTACAGCAGGATGAAAGTTTACTTAGAAATCTGAACCTTTTCCTGCTGAGAAATTCTCTATAAATACCAACTTTTGAGGTGAAAGATGTTTACACACATTTCATCCACGTTTACGATACTTTTTTGTGTGCAGCAACCTTTATAATGAGGCCTCAGGTCATCTGGGCTGACCGTCTGCACTAACCAGGTCCTGTGGTCTGAGCCCAGTGGTGGTCTAACACTGTGTACCTTCCAGATGACGATGATGTTGAGGTCCAGCTCGTTACACTTTTTGACGATGTTGGTGATGTCAGAGGCTCTGTCGTCAGAGGGGACGCAGCTCTGGGTCTTGGTGCCACATGTTGTCCTTGATGATGTCACAGACTCTGAGCTGCGACAGCCACGGAAGAAGAAATCTCCACAGGGAGTGGAGGAGCTGATGATCTACAGAGACAGCAGCAGGAGGTGAGGGCAGAGCCTGCTTACATGTTGGTCATGACAGAGGTTATTTTTATTTACATCGACTGGCCTCAGATCTGTTTATTTTTCAACATTTAATTTGTGTTTTGTGAAATGACAATGGTCATATTATTGATGAGTCACTTGTGTCTGACAGGTAAGTCTCATAGTGATGCCCCACACCTCTATGGAGAGCTGTAGCTTCTTTCAGCTCATTGTTTTGGTTTTATGACCTAACTTTCCTGCTTTGGCTGCTTTTAATTACCCGTTCATTCCCCAGATTCAGATCAGCAAACGTGAACTTCTCCACACCATCTGTGGTATCTAGAGACAACAGACACAACACAGACATGTATTTTAGTGAATACAGCAATCGTAAATACAGCAGGCTGATGTGTGTTCTGTATCGAGTACCTGGGTGGGGGGTGCATTGTGTGGCTCTGAAACACAGCTTGGCTCTCTCTCTGCTGGTGAGCTTACAGTCTGGAGAGAAGAAGAGAGAGAGGCTGAGGTTGGTACTGACATCAAACAGTCTGATCTCTGTATAACTACAGCTGTATGTCAGCCATATGATAATGATGATGATGATGATGTAGAGCTGAACCAGAGGTCACAGCGTGAGTTCCTCCTGTCAGCTGCTAACATCTGCTGGTTGGAGTGAGCAGAAAGTCATCATACATTTGATGAGAAGATACCAACCGTGACTTCAGTGTACTGTAGCATCCTGATAGATGATGTCATTCATATTAAAGGCTTCAGTAACACTAATGGCCAGTAATATGAGCATCATAAGACTACTGGTGACTGAAGTTCCACACACTGATGAAGACTACTTCAGAACAAGCTGGTAGATAAGAGGAGCTTTGACCTGACATTAATTGATCACACATCCATTCTGAGATGTTCCCTCTGGTTCTGGTCTGGTTTGTGGTGTTTAGTCAGGATTCATATCTATGTTTGTTTTATTTCGTCTGGGTTTTGTGCCTCTTGAACTTTACCAGACTGTTACTGACTGCTGTTGTGTGTTCCACAGTGTGAGTGTGTGTGTGTGTGTGTGTGTGTGACTAATCTAGCTAGTCTCTGAGTAGCTCCACTTCACCCTCTCAGGGTGATGCACCTCTCTGGACGGCAGGTCACAGGTGTGTGTATTTAGGGCAAGCTCACCCAGACCCCGCCTCTCTGAGCCATTAAAACGTGATGTCATAGACTGGTTGGAGCTAAGTTAGCTTTCATGTCAGCCAGTGTATTTAAATTCCTATAGATCTACATCTTCATGATAATGTCTGTTTTTCTGTCACCATGGGTGGAGCAGACCACCGAAGAGAAGGAGAATAGATGACTCCCTGTGACACTCCCACCTTTATCCTTGGCTGGGTTGATACACCTGTGGAGGCGCCAGTGTTGGCTGCTGCTGGACACCTGGACGATATGAAACTCACGTACACCAGCTTCACTCTGGAACCAACAGGGAGCAGGTTACAACACTGTTGGGTTGTTCAACCTCCCACCATACTGTAACCCATGATGATGTTCTTACTGTATTGATGTTCTCCACGTCAATGAAGACCAGGGTTCCACCACCACCATCATCCAGGCTGGGAAGGGGAGGGGCACTGCTGCGGCAGGCCGATGCCTGGACACTCAGAGAGCGACTGGTACAGATGAAGACTGTGTGACGCAGCACCCGATGACTTCATGAGGAGAGAGGAGACAGACGGGGTGTGGACATGATTCATTCATTCATCATGTTACATATGATGTGATTTATGTATGGCTGCTGGCCTTTAATCTCAATGAGACATCCTGCTAAAGTCATTTGATCACCTGATAGAAACAGAATAAACCCCTCCTCCTCCTGCTGCTCCTGCCTTTAAAGAAATTTTTAACTTAATTTGACCTTTTATGCTGCAGAGGAAGCTCCTCAATGCAAACACCAGAGGACAGGGAGCTATTTAAAAAGAGCTTTTACATACTATAACAGATCTGACCAATAGACTCACAGCACCGGTATGTCACTATCATTACTAGAGTTAGGGTGGCCTGATCAGCTGTTTTTTCTCTCTGTCTCCATTTCAGTCACTGCTGTTTGATGGATGGAGGCAGAGTAAACCTCAGACTGGCTTTAGTTGTTGGACACAGACGTTGGGCTGGACTTATGAATTATCATTCATATTACAATGGCTGCCTTGTTCTGTCTTTTACATGATTGTTTGTGTTTGCAAAAATGAAGACTTTTTAGTTTTTGAACATAAGTAACATGATCATAACACAGTTACCACAAATCCCCCAAAAACGTTCTTCCATATTATTGCCTTAATATTAATCCATTCAACACAAATATGACATAAATGTCTCCATTGCCTCTGCCTTATCAGACTCAGGGGTCTCATTCATAAAACAGGGCACAGGATCCATACTATAAATGTAACAGTCAGACTTATAAACCTGTGCACATTCACAGCTGCACCTATTCCTTTATAAATCACACCCCACCTGGACATGTGCACACATGGACCTGCCTCACATCCTAAACACCCACATTAAAGCATAGAGCAGCTCAACCCTTATTTACAAACCGTTTGTAGAGAAAACATCATCTCTACCAGATTTTGAGCAGACACCAGATTTTTATGTTAAGCACCTATAAATCATATCATGCAAGTCCTCCAGCTGTTTCCCTCAATGTTTACCTGATTCTGTTTCCTTTGTCTGTGCTCTCATAGTAGAACAGGAAACTGATTTCATGGACTCCCTCCTGGTCTGGTCCTCTGAGCCAAAGAGGCAGCTGGGTTGACTCCCCTGGCTGCAGGGTGCTGCCCTCTATTGGGATGTCCATCACACTGCAGGGCTGACTGAAATCCTCAGCTGGAACCAACACCTCAGTGGAGACCGAGCCTGATGTGGAAGTGGTGGCACAGGTCCTGTAGGCAGAGTAGTTTTCAGCTGAGGTCGGGCTGACTGGTGTGGTGGTCCTGGCCTGGCCCCCAAAAGTGAAGAAGTCAGGGTGTGTTGACGCCACCCGGAGGCCACACAAGGCAGCGCCGCTGACGTTACAGAACTCAACGTACGCCTTCCTGATCTCACCACAAAGTAGAGCAGAGGGGAACTGGAGGAAGAAGACCTGACACACACACACACAAACAGAATGTGATTATTGATTATGAAACCCCATATATAATTGAAAATAGCACAAAGACGACATATCAAATGTTGAAAATGAGAAATTTTATTGTTTTTTTTATTATAAGCCCATTTTGAATTCAATGCCAGCAAAACGTTTCTAAAAGTTGGAACAGTGGCAACAAAAGACTGTAAAAGTTGTGAAAGCTAAAAGAAAACAGCTGGTGGATCATCTCAACGTTAATGAGGTTAACTGTCAACAGGTTAGTAACATGATTGGTATAAAAAGAGCATCCAGAGAGGCTGAGTCTCTCTGAAGTAAAGATGGGGAGGAGTTCACCACTCTGTGAAAGACTGCACTGGAAAATAGTGCAACAATTTAAGAATGTTTTTCAACGTAAAATTACAAAGAATTTGTGGATTTAATTGTCTATATTTCAATATCATTAAAATATTCAGAGAATCTTAAGAAATCTCTGAACCAAGGGACAAGGATGAAAACCAATATAGGATGGCTGTGATCTTCAGGCCCTCAGATGGTACTGTATTAAAAACAGACAGGAGTCTGTAGTGACATCACTGCATTAAAAACAGACAGGATTATGCAGTGGACATCACTGTATTAAAAACAGACAGGAGTCTGTAGTGACATCACTGCATTAAAAACAGACAGGATTCTGCAGTGGACATCACTGCATTAAAAACAGACAGGATTCTGTAGTGGACATCACTGTATTAAAAACAGACAGGAGTCTGTAGTGGACATCACTACATTAAAAACAGACAGGATTCTGTAGTGGACATCACTGCATTAAAAACAGACAGGATTCTGTAGTGGACATCACTACATTAAAAACAGACAGGATTCTGTAGTGGACATCACTACATTAAAAACAGACAGGATTCTGTAGTGGACATCACTACACTAAAAACAGACAGGATTCTGTAGTGGACATCACTGCATTAAAAACAGACAGGAGTCTGTAGTCACATCACTGCATTAAAAACAGACAGGATTCTGCAGTGGACATCACTGTATTAAAAACAGACAGGATTCTGTAGTGGACATCACTGTATTAAAAACAGACAGGATTCTGTAGTGGACATCACTGCATTAAAAACAGACAGGATTCTGTAGTGGACATCACTGCATTAAAAACAGACAGGATTCTGTAGTGACATCACTACATTAAAAAGAGACAGGATTCTGTAGTGGACATCACTACATTAAAAACAGACAGGATTCTGTAGTGACATCACTACATTAAAAACAGACAGGAGTCTGTAGTGACATCACTGCATTAAAAACAGACAGGATTCTGTAGTGGACATCACTACATTAAAAACAGACAGGAGTCTGTAGTGGACATCACTGTATTAAAAACAGACAGGATTCTGTAGTGGACATCACTGTATTAAAAACAGACAGGATTCTGTAGTGGACATCACTGCATTCAAAACAGACAGGATTCTGTAGTGGACATCACTGTATTAAAAACAGACAGGATTCTGTAGTGGACATCACTGTATTAAAAACAGACAGGATTCTGTAGTGACATCACTGTATTAAAAACAGACAGGATTCTGTAGTGGACATCACTGCATTAAAAACAGACAGGATTCTGTAGTGGACATCACTGTATTAAAAACAGACAGGATTCTGTAGTGGACATCACTGTATTAAAAACAGACAGGATTCTGTAGTGGACATCGCTGTATTAAAAACAGTCAGGATTCTGTAGTGACATCACTACATTAAAAACAGACAGGATTCTGTAGTGGACATCACTGCATTAAAAACAGACAGGATTCTGTAGTGGACATCACTGTATTAAAAACAGACAGGAGTCTGTAGTGGACATCACTACATTAAAAACAGACAGGATTCTGTAGTGGACATCACTACATTAAAAACAGACAGGATTCTGTAGTGGACATCACTGTATTAAAAACAGACAGGATTCTGTAGTGGACATCACTGTATTAAAAACAGACAGGATTCTGTAGTGACATCACTGTATTAAAAACAGACAGGATTCTGTAGTGACATCACTGTATTAAAAACAGACAGGATTCTGTAGTGACATCACTGTATTAAAAACAGACAGGATTCTGTAGTGGACATCACTGCATTAAAAACAGACAGGATTCTGTAGTGGACATCACTGCATTAAAAACAGACATGATTCTGTAGTGGACATCACTGTATTAAAAAGAGACAGGATTCTGTAGTGGACATCACTGCATTAAAAACAGACATGATTCTGTAGTGGACATCACTGTATTAAAAACAGACAGGATTCTGTAGTGACATCACTGCATTAAAAACAGACAGGATTCTGTAGTGACATCACTGCATTAAAAACAGACAGGATTCTGTAGTGGACATCACTGTATTAAAAACAGACAGGATTCTGTAGTGACATCACTGTATTAAAAACAGACAGGATTCTGTAGTGACATCACTACATTAAAAACAGACAGGATTCTGTAGTGGACATCACTACATTAAAAACAGACAGGATTCTGTAGTGGACATCACTACATTAAAAACAGACAGGATTCTGTAGTGACATCGCTGTATTAAAAACAGACAGGATTCTGTAGTGGACATCACTGTATTAAAAACAGACAGGATTCTGTAGTGGACATCACTGCATTAAAAACAGACAGGATTCTGTAGTGACATCACTGTATTAAAAACAGACAGGATTCTGTAGTGGACATCACTGCATTAAAAACAGACAGGATTCTGTAGTGACATCACTACATTAAAAACAGACAGGATTCTGTAGTGGACATCACTGTATTAAAAACAGACATGATTCTGTAGTGGACATCACTGTATTAAAAACAGACAGGATTCTGCAGTGGACATCACTGTATTAAAAACAGACAGGATTCTGCAGTGGACTTCACTGTATTAAAAACAGACAGGATTCTGTAGTGACATCACTGTATTAAAAACAGACAGGATTCTGTAGTGACATCATTACATTAAAAACAGACAGGATTCTGTAGTGGACATCGCTGTATTAAAAACAGACAGGATTCTATAGTGGACATCACTGTATTAAAAACAGACATGATTCTGTAGTGGACATCACTACATTAAAAACAGACAGGATTCTGTAGTGGACATCGCTGCACTAAAAACAGACAGGATTCTGTAGTGGACATCACTACATTAAAAACAGACAGGATTCTGTAGTGGACATCACTGCATTAAAAACAGACAGGATTCTGTAGTGGACATCGCTGCATTAAAAACAGACAGGATTCTGTAGTGGACATCGCTGCATTAAAAACAGACAGGATTCTGTAGTGGACATCGCTGCATTAAAAACAGACAGGATTCTGTAGTGGACATCGCTGCATTAAAAACAGACAGGATTCTGTAGTGGACATCACTGCATTAAAAACAGACAGGATTCTGTAGTGGACATCGCTGCATTAAAAACAGACAGGATTCTGTAGTGGACATCACTGTATTAAAAACAGACAGGATTCTGTAGTGAACATCACTGCATTAAAAACAGACAGGATTCTGTAGTGACATCACTGTATTAAAAACAGACAGGATTCTGTAGTGACATCACTGCATTAAAAACAGACAGGATTCTGTAGTGGACATCACTGCATTAAAAACAGACAGGATTCTGTAGTGACATCACTGTATTAAAAACAGACAGGATTCTGTAGTGGACATCACTGTATTAAAAACAGACAGGATTCTGTAGTGACATCACTACATTAAAAACAGACAGGATTCTGTAGTGGACATCCCTGTATTAAAAACAGACAGGAGTCTGTAGTGGACGTCACTGCATTAAAAACAGACAGGATTCTGTAGTGACATCACTACATTAAAAACAGACAGGATTCTGTAGTGGACATCCCTGTATTAAAAACAGACAGGAGTCTGTAGTGGACATCACTGCATTAAAAACAGACAGGATTCTGTAGTGGACATCACTGTATTAAAAACAGACAGGATTCTGTAGTGGACATCACTGCATTAAAAACAGACAGGATTCTGTAGTGGACATCACTGTATTAAAAACAGACAGGACTCTGTAGTGACATCACTGCATTAAAAACAGACAGGATTCTGTAGTGGACATCGCTACATTAAAAACAGACAGGATTCTGTAGTGGACATCACTGCATTAAAAACAGACAGGATTCTGTAGTGGACATCACTGCATTAAAAACAGACAGGACTCTGTAGTGACATCACTACATTAAAAACAGACAGGATTCTGTAGTGACATCACTACATTAAAAACAGACAGGATTCTGTAGTGACATCACTGTATTAAAAACAGACAGGATTCTGTAGTGGACATCACTGCATTAAAAACAGACAGGATTCTGTAGTGACATCACTGTGTTAAAAACAGACAGGATTCTGTAGTGGACATCACTACATTAAAAACAGACAGGATTCTGTAGTGACATCACTGTGTTAAAAACAGACAGGATTCTGTAGTGGACATCACTACATTAAAAACAGACAGGATTCTGTAGTGGACATCACTACATTAAAAACAGACAGGATTCTGTAGTGGACATCACTGCATTAAAAACAGACAGGATTCTGTAGTGGACATCACTGCATTAAAAACAGACAGGATTCTGTAGTGACATCACTGCATTAAAAACAGACAGGATTCTGTAGTGACATCACTGCATTAAAAACAGACAGGATTCTGTAGTGACATCACTGCATTAAAAACAGACAGGATTCTGTAGTGACATCACTGTATTAAAAACAGACAGGATTCTGTAGTGACATCACTGCATTAAAAACAGACAGGAGTCTGTAGTGACATCACTACATTAAAAACAGACAGGAGTCTGTAGTGACATCACTGCATTAAAAACAGACAGGATTCTGTAGTGGACATCACTGTATTAAAAACAGACAGGATTCTGTAGTGACATCACTTCATTAAAAACAGACAGGATTCTGTAGTGACATCACTGCATTAAAAACAGACAGGATTCTGTAGTGACATCACTGCATTAAAAACAGACAGGATTCTGTAGTGACATCACTACATTAAAAACAGACAGGATTCTGTAGTGACATCACTACATTAAAAACAGACAGGATTCTGTAGTGGACATCACTACATTAAAAACAGACAGGATTCTGTAGTGGACATCACTGCATTAAAAACAGACAGGATTCTGTAGTGACATCACTGCATTAAAAACAGACAGGATTCTGTAGTGACATCACTGCATTAAAAACAGACAGGATTCTGTAGTGACATCACTGCATTAAAAACAGACAGGATTCTGTAGTGACATCACTGCATTAAAAACAGACAGGATTCTGTAGTGACATCACTACATTAAAAACAGACAGGATTCTGTAGTGACATCACTACATTAAAAACAGACAGGATTCTGTAGTGACATCACTGCATTAAAAACAGACAGGATTCTGTAGTGACATCACTGCATTAAAAACAGACAGGATTCTGTAGTGACATCACTGCATTAAAAACAGACAGGATTCTGTAGTGACATCACTGCATTAAAAACAGACAGGATTCTGTAGTGACATCACTGCATTAAAAACAGACAGGATTCTGTAGTGACATCACTGCATTAAAAACAGACAGGATTCTGTAGTGACATCACTACATTAAAAACAGACAGGATTCTGTAGTGGACATCACTACATTAAAAACAGACAGGATTCTGTAGTGGACATCACTGCATTAAAAACAGACAGGATTCTGTAGTGACATCACTGCATTAAAAACAGACAGGATTCTGTAGTGACATCACTGCATTAAAAACAGACAGGATTCTGTAGTGACATCACTGCATTAAAAACAGACAGGATTCTGTAGTGACATCACTACATTAAAAACAGACAGGATTCTGTAGTGACATCACTACATTAAAAACAGACAGGATTCTGTAGTGACATCACTGCATTAAAAACAGACAGGATTCTGTAGTGACATCACTGCATTAAAAACAGACAGGATTCTGTAGTGACATCACTGCATTAAAAACAGACAGGATTCTGTAGTGACATCACTGCATTAAAAACAGACAGGATTCTGTAGTGACATCACTGCATTAAAAACAGACAGGATTCTGTAGTGACATCACTACATTAAAAACAGACAGGATTCTGTAGTGACATCACTACATTAAAAACAGACAGGATTCTGTAGTGACATCACTGCATTAAAAACAGACAGGATTCTGTAGTGACATCACTGCATTAAAAACAGACAGGATTCTGTAGTGACATCACTGCATTAAAAACAGACAGGATTCTGTAGTGACATCACTGCATTAAAAACAGACAGGATTCATCAACTGGGGTCTCAGTTCCCAAACGCTGACAGAGTGTTGTTAAAAGAAGAGGTGATGCAACACAGTGGTAAACATGACACTGTCCAACTTTATGGAAACGTGTTTGTATAATGGGAGCTGATGAGGCAGTTGGTTGGACGTCCTGTTGCTCGGGGCCTCCCTGAACCATAAGTGTATGTCTGTTAGCTTCCAATTTAGCATCACTAGAACCAGAAATTTATGTGCTGTTGTTTTCATGTCAACCTTATGAATGTGGAGTAAAAACTGAGGGAGTGAGTGCAATTTAAAGAGAACATTTTTAGACCATTTTCCAGCTCCCCTCAACTCTAACTATGATATCACCCACTCTGTCAACATTCCTGCAAGACACACCCATTATAAAATCTGAAACCACCCAAAATTACCTGAAACATAAATCACTATTTCGTAAAAACCGTACTAGATATCAAAATGTCCACTTAGCCCAGTAAAGTCCAAAGTCTCATAAGCAGTCTAAACCTGTAATGTTGTTTCTATGTTAAGGTATTGCAATGTCACATGGCTCAAAAAGGCAAAAACTCCAGCAACACTTGCAGTATTAGGAACTTTATTGCTTGACCAACGCGTTTCGGCTTGTGGCCTTGATGAAGATTCCTGGAGTTATTGCCTTTTTTCCCTTCTCCATGCACCTTGTAAGTAGGTGAAGTTGTGCCAGAAACCCCTCCATGTTACATTTAATTCAATTCAATTTATTTATATAGTGCCAAATAACAACAAAAGTTATATCAAGGCACTTCACAAAAAGAGCAGGTCTAGACCGGCTCTTCATTATGGAGAGACCCAACAATCCACCATGAGCAAGCACTCAGTGACATGGCTCCAAAGTGTGGTGGGTTTGAGCTCTGTTCATGTAGATTTCCCATTATTTCTTATGTGATGATTTTTCAGTCAACACTGCAAGACTAGTTATGCTGTGAAAAAGTGTTTAAGAAGGAGCAAAAAAGCAGAATAAGTATGGTGAATAACCATCAGTGTGCAGCTGTACAACACATCCACAGCAGAGATGACGTGTTCTGTAGTCTACACTGTGTGAGCAGTTTGATGTAATCAGTAACCGTTTCTCTGTGTTGTGTCTCTGCTGTCAGAGGGTCAGGTACCTCCATTAGGGGCATGGGTGGTGTTATTATGGGATCCAGACGTTGGTCAGGACCATGTCGAACCAACATCTTGTCCTCTTTGGTCTGGTTGAGTCGAGGACCCTGGACCTTCAGGTCCTGTTTGCCACGAACCACCATCATATCCAGAGTCTGCTGGCCTAGAGACAGGAGGAAGTCCACAATGTGAGTCGATAAACTGTCCTGGATGATCTGTCCATAAGAGTATTGTTTACTTTGATCATTGTTTCCTCTAAGGAGACAAGAACCAGTTCTATCTGTGAGTCAGCAGCATGTCCCAACATAGTAAATCATTTAGGAGGTAAAACTAGAGGTGTCAGACACAACATGACTTTGAGCTGATACTGAACCATTAAGTATGTCATTACTGTCAGTGCTGGGAGCCATCTCTCCAGAGGAGCCTGCAGCCAGGTTGTACACCATGCCCACAATGTTCAGCTGGCCTGTTCTGTGTGGCAGCAGCCGGAGTCGAGCCTGAGGTCAAAGGTCACAGTCAATGTTTACAGCACTGCATAACCAGGGGGCTGTTCCATAAGGATGCTAACAGAAGTGAGGATTAAATTCCAACACCCGACACCTGGTCGGGACCTAGATAAGGGTGGAGGATTCCAGAAACCTCACTTCCACTACAGTGTAATCACCAACTATTATATTATTTTGATCCTTTTTTAATGTGAAATTTCCACAGCTGCCTTCAGCACACAGCTCATCTGTGGAAGATGCTCAAGCTGAAACAACTGTGGCCGGATTGGATAAACGAGGAAGAGAGAGTTCTCCTCACACAGTCATTGGTAAAACATGGAAAATGTAACATCTGACAGAGGCAGTTGCTGCAGCAACTTCAGAAGAGCTCTTCCAGGTAGCAGGTAAAGAGAGGAGAGTAGAGATGGAGCATGCTCAAAGGGTCCAGCTTCAGTACCTGTCTCAGACAGGGTGCGTGCTAACGCTTAGCTTAGAGGCTACAGTGAAGGTTTTATCTCCATAAGGGTTTAAACTGATGTCCATCAAAGTTATTTTGGAACTTGTGAAGACATGTATTACTAAACTAGTCCCATCTTCTTCTTTAGTTGTTTATGAGAATGATACAACAGTTTTACTGCACAACTCAAGACATTCTTTGTGGACTAAATGACTTGACATTTAATATCTTATTGCATACAAATCAGTCTGTTGATCTACAGTCTTCATTCTATCACACTGTTGCTGGACCAGACATACAATCATGAATACCAACATGTAGACCTACAGAGGGTCAGGAGAGCACCTCACCACTTTGGTCTCCTCTGGACCCAGATGAAAATCTGGAATGATCTCAGTGGTGCTGATGTCATCTTTCTGTGTTATCTGCAAGAATAAAAAAAATACTGAGACCACCATGAAAATAATAAATGTGGCTTTTATTGAATGTATGCACCACACTGAATAAAAAACACTGTATGAGAACACGCCCACCCCAAGAGCAAAGGTCTCCTCATTGGTGATGGTTGCCTCTTCAGCTGAGTTCTCCTTCAATGAAGACACACCATCTGGACTGAACCTCCAGAGGAGCGAGAGGCTGGACAGAGCCAGAGAAACCTTCAGAGGGTTCCTGAATGTCACCTCCACTATGATTGGCTCTGCATGGACAGACGCACAAAAAGAGCTGAATATGATTAGACAGTGACGGGATGAGTCTTGGTTATTATTTAGAACAATTAATAGTCATAATTTGTATAAATACGGGATGGAGCCAATGCAGGAGTGTCTTTGGCCAGCAGGAGGTGACTCCGCTGATTTCATTCTAACTGATCCCACTTCAGATCATGGTCAACATCTACAAATTATTTTAAACACAGACCCACTGTGTATGCTGAGGACCTCTTACCTTCCACCACAGCCAGTGGCTGGCGCAGGTTGTCTGTCTGACTGTTGAGGCAGTACTGGGTGGGCTGGAAGTTTACTGGGACGACCCCGCGGTTGGCAGCAGCCACAAGCTCCTCCTCTAGGTGACACCACATAGCTGCCATATCCTGGTCATACTCCTGGTCCAGGGACACATGAGTGGCTGCCTGCTTCTCCCCTGCACAGATGAAATTACAATCAAACACTGATTATTAGTGTTTAGATTATATACTGACCAACAGTAGAAACACATACTTGTTTTTATGTCATGCCATCCTGTTCATATTAAATATCAAAGAAAAATTGTGGTTCACATCTTTATTCACCCTTTGGCCATACAGAAAAATCATTTTTGAGCAGATTAGTGAAGAAAAGTCTATTCAGTGAATTGCATGATTGTTTGTTTCAGTAGATTAGTGCTAGTGAATAGAAATGACTAGGTTTTTAAAATGATGCGTTTCCACTGTTGCTCAGTATATAAACACAATTTTATCATCATTTAAATGGAAGCTCCTGTAGTTTTTACATTGCCCTATATTGGTATCTTTTTGGATGCAAATTTTAACAAAGGACAAAAACGAGTGAAATCTGTCGGGTATAGTTAGAACATTAAAACAGTAACAGTAATAAAACGTCATCCTATGTGGAAGTAGTGCAGATAAACACCTGCTCTGTGAGAGGGATCTGACAGAGTAGAGAAGAGCAGAGACGGGGAAGGAGAGAGAATTAACACGCCTCAGTGTCCTACAATGTATCTGAAGAAAACTGAAGCAGTGTGTGTGTGTGTGTCTGTGTGTGTGTCTGTGTGATGGTTGAGGAACCCTGGAAATGTATTCAAAACAAATAGGATAAATCACCTTTCTTTAGTCAAGCTGGGAGGAGATCATGACTAAATCAGTGTTACCTTGTGCCAGGCGCCGTTCATGCCCAAAGTAGACCCTTGTGACTGAGCTTTGGATGCAGGGCAGAGGCAGCTGGGGAAGGCTCACTTCATTCTCTCCCATCACACTCTGGAAAATACACACAGTATGGTTATCATAACTTATGTTGTTATTTTTATCATGTATCCTGTCAGCAATCAATAAATCCTATGCTTTGACAAAAGGTCATCTGAAGATTATAACCCCCCCGCCTTTGTACAACACATTCATCAATGATGTAACCACTATTCCTTTGGTGAGTCTAGACAAGTGAATATTGTTTTAGATATATATTTGTAGAAAAATAAAAATAACAAAAGGCACAACTACTTATCACAGTGTAAATGTTGGTGAAGCTAATATGTGTAGTTAGCGGGGGGCCTGGGGATCTATCCATCTATCTATTATCTATCTATCTATCTATCTATCTATCTATCTATCTATCTATCATCTATCTATCTATCTATCTATTAATCTATCTATCTATCTATCTATCTATCATCTATCTATCATCTATCATCTATCTATCTATCTATCTATTATCTATCTATCTATCTATCTATTATCTATCTATCTATTATCTATCTATCTATCTATCTATTATCTATCTATCTATTATCTATCTATCTATCTATCTATCTATTATCTATCTATCTATCTATCTATCTATCTATTATCTATCTATCTATCTATCTATCTATTATCTATCTATCTATCTATCTATCTATCTATTATCTATCTATCTATCTGTCTATCTATTATCTATCTATCTATCCATCCATCTATCTATTATCTATCTATCTATCTATCCATCTATCTATTATCTATCTATCTGTCTATCTATTATCTATCTATCTATCTATCCATCTATCTATTATCTATCTATCTATCTATCTATCTATCTATCTATCATCTATCTATCTATCTATTATCTATCTATCTATCTATCTATCTATCTATTAATCTATCTATCTATCTATCTATCATCTATCTATCATCTATCTATCTATCTATCTATTATCTATCTATCTATCTATCTATCTATTATCTATCTATCTATTATCTATCTATCTATCTATCTATCTATTATCTATCTATCTATTATCTATCTATCTATCTATCTATCTATCTATTATCTATCTATCTATCTGTCTATCTATTATCTATCTATCTATCCATCCATCTATCTTTGGTGTCATGTTAATGAAAAGTATCAAAGGATCAATGTAAAATGTAAAAAACAGTGGTTTACCTTGTAAACATAGAGATACTCCCTGAGGAAGGCGCCCTGCTGTGTGGCTGTCTGCTTGCTGTCATTGGTCAGGATCTGTCTGAAGGCTAGCACAGCATTCTCTGTTTGGTTCAGGGTGAAGGACTGACGGCCAATGGTGAAGTTAATATGGTCCTCTGCCAAAGACCAGCCCCTTTCCTTGTACACCTGCATGGCCTGACAGTAGCAGCGCAGTGCATGCCTCCTCTACATGAAGAGAGCGTTTAGAGGACGATGACAGGAGAAAAAAGATGGTGAGAATTAAAAGAGAGCACAATCAAACAAGAAGAGAAGTGTGAGTGTGAGGAGCACCAAGTCTTCAGCAGACCTGGTCTACTGTGGTCCAGATTTATCACAGGGTTATCTGTGATCTTCACCTAAAACAGGTAAGTGATATAAGGTTACCTCTACCACAGACATACACACTCCAAATGACATACAAACTGTATCAGTACAAATTACACAAATCAAAATAAACAGAAATCTTGGTATGTCCCATGAGCTCATGGTGAATATCAGACAGCAGAAGTGTTTGGGTTTTAACTCCTGGCTAGTGAGAAAAAAGATAAGGATCAAGTTCATAGAAGAAACAATAACAACATGTTGATGCTAAACACAAACAAGCACTGAAAGGAAGTCTTCACTTCCTGCTACAACTGAAAGATGGAACTTAAGCTATAATAGGCATGCTGAGAAGAACAGTTGTTCTCTCTCACAGCTTTAACCTGTTCAGAGGGCACCAGGAAAAAAGGCTCACCTGTCCTGCTTTGCTGAAACGATGACCAGCCAGAATCATGTGGAAGGCAAACTTGCGCACCATAGGATTACGCATATTAATGAAGCAGTGGGCGGCCTGTTCCAACAGCAGAGCACTGCGCAGGTCAGAATCCTTAAAGAGGAGGCATAGAAAAACAGGATCAGTCCACTGCAGGTTCACATCCTTAACTGTCCATCAATCCCTGAGTATAAAAAGGTGTGTTCAGTGTTCAGATCATCACTCATCTGAAGTGAATGATGGTGATCATCCACTTTTCACGACTTATTTCACCACATTGAGGAATAATTTGTGTCCAGTCTTTTATTTGTTTATTTTATTCAAAAAGGGACAACGTACAGTTCAAACATAAATGTTTCCATTTGATGCTCTGTACTAGATTAGAGCTTCAAGCTAATTTGCATCTGTAGTCCCTTAGCAGGTTGTGACAAAAAGAACAAAAACACAAACAGTGTAGCATGAGGCTGAACAATACTTCAAAATGCCACCGAGATCACAACATGGCCAAGAGCAGCATCCAAATCACATTGTTCTATCTGCAAAAATGATGCAACATGACCTCTGAGCCCCAACGTTCAGCACCAGGACAGAGTAAAACAACACAGAGTAATACATGAGGACACACAGGACATAGAATATATGAAAGTTCTCATTTGAACATCATTACAAAACAGCTGATGAGTGACATTTACTTTTTAATGCCAAGATGTCCTCTATATTATCTGACCATCGAATTCACTGCTGTGTTTGTTCCTGCTGTTACACTCCTGCAGAAGCAAAGGTTTGTGTGAGGTCATCAGCAGTCACATGACATAAGAACTGGATGGTATTTTGTTTTAGTATAAATTCCACCACAAAGTCCACAAAATAAACTGGACCAAGTTTATAGGAGTAGTCCTGGCAGGTGTGAAACCCTTCAAATACTCATTCTGGTCTATCAGAATGTACTGTATCTCCATTCTTCTCCAGCCGACCTACTCCCAGCTGATGAAAATGGCCAAACCATCAAACACCTGTTCAGGTGTGGACAGATGAAGCTACAGCAGCTCTAAATGACTTTTTCTGAGTACACAGACTTCACACAGGAAGAGTGACACCATTCTTGAGGCATATAGACTATATGGAAAAAAAGGATTGGGACACCTGGCCCTTACACCTACAGGAACTTGTATGACATCCCATTCTAAATCCATAAGCATTAATATGGAGTTGGTCCCCCTTTGCAGTGATAACAGCTTCACTCTTCTGGGAGGGCTTTCTACAGATTCTGGAGTGTCTGTGGGAATCTTTGACCATTCATCCAGAAGATCATTTGTGAGGTCAGGCATTGATGTTGGGCAAGAAGGCCTGGCTCGCAATATCTGTTCCAGTTGAACCCAAAGGTGTTGGATGGGGTTGAGGTCAGGGCTCTATGCAGGTCTCACCAAACCAGGTCTTTATGGACCTTGCTTTGTGCACTGGGGCACAGTCATGCTGGAACAGAAAGGTTCCACAAAGTTGGACGCATAGAATTGTCCAAAATGTCTTGGTCTGCTGAAGCATTAAGGTTTCCCTTCACTGGAACTAAGGGTCCAAGACCAACCCCTGAAAAACAACCCCATACCATCATCCCTCCTCCGCCAAACTTTACACTCGGCACAATGCAGTCAGGCAGGTAACGTTCTCCTGGAATCCCCCAAACCCAGACCCATCATCCATCAGACTGCAAGACTGCCAGACAGAGAAGCATGATTCATCACTCCACAGAACACGTTTCCACTGCTCTAGAGTCCAGTGGCACCGTGCTTTACGCCACTGCTCCAGACACCAGTGTGCTTTACACCACTGCTCCAGAGACCAGTGGCAACGTACTTTACACCACTGCTCCAGAGTACAGTGGCGGCGTGCTTTACACCACTGCTCCAGAGTCCGGTGGCGGCGTGCTTTACACCACTGCTCCAGAGTCCGGTGGCACCGTGCTTTACGCCACTGCTCCAGACACCAGTGTGCTTTACACCACTGCTCCAGAGTCCAGTGGCACCGTGTTTTACACCACTGCTCCAGAGTCCGGTGGCAGCGTGCTTTACACCACTGCTCCAGAGTCCAGTGTAGGCGTGCTTTACACCACTGCTCCAGAGTCCGGTGGCGGCGTGCTTTACACCACTACTCCAGAGTCCGGTGGCACCGTGCTTTACACCACTGCTCCAGAGTCCGGTGGCAGCGTGCTTTACACCACTGCTCCAGAGTCCGGTGGCAGCGTGCTTTACACCACTGCTCCAGAGTCCAGTGGCACCGTGCTTTACACCACTGCTCCAGAGTCCAGTGGCACAGTGTTTTACACCACTGCTCCAGAGCCCAGTGGCAGCATGCTTTACACCACTGCCCCAGAGTCCAGTGGCAGCGTGCTTTACACCACTGCCCCAGAGTCCAGTGGCAGCGTGCTTTACACCACTGCTCCAGAGTCCAGTGGCAGCGTGCTTTACACCACTGCTCCAGAGTCCAGTGGCAGCGTGCTTTACACCACTGCTCCAGAGTCCAGTGGCAGCGTGCTTTACACCACTGCTCCAGAGTCCAGTGGCAGCGTGCTTTACACCACTGCTCCAGAGTCCAGTGGCGGTATGCTTTACACCACTGCTCCAGAGTCCAGTGGCAGCATGCTTTACACCACTGCTCCAGAGTCCAGTGGCACTGTGCTTTACACCACTGCTCCAGAGTCCAGTGGCGGCCTGCTTTACACCACTGCTCCAGAGTCCAGTGGTGGTATGCTTTACACCACTGCTCCAGAGTCCTGTGGCGGCGTGCTTTACACCACTCCATCCGAAGCGTGGCATTGTGCTTGGTGATGTCAGGCTTCATGCAGCTGCTCGGTCATGGAAACCCATTCCCATGAAGCTCCCGGTAAAGTTTCTGTATGTTAATGTCAGAGGAATTTGGAAATCTGCAGTTATTAAGTCAACAGAGAGTTGGTGATTTTTACGCACTATGCTCCTCAGTACTCGGTGACCCCGGTCTGTGACTTTGCCTGGTCTGACGCTTTGTGTTTACTGTTGTTCCTAAATGCTTCCACTTTTCAATAAAACCACTTACAGCTGACCATAGAATATCTAGTAGGGAAGGAATTTCACTCCGACTTATTACAAAGGTCTCATTCTATGACAGAACCACGCTAGAATCCACTGAGCTCTTCAGAACGACCCATTCTTACACAGATGCTTGTAAATGCAGACTCCATAGCTAGGTGCTGGATTTTATACACCTGTGGCAATGAGTCTGAATGAGACACCTGAATTCAATGATTAAGAGGTGTGTCCTAGTACTTTTGATTTGGCTTTTCTCACCTCACTGGTCATCTTAATGAGGAGAGTTGCAGCCTCTGAATATTTGCCCTGACTTTTGAGAATCTCAGCACTGAGTAAAGCACAGCGCTCAGCCAGCACCATGGCTCTGTAGGACACACAGGAGACAGGAGGAGGAGGAGAGGAGGACACGTTACCATGAAAACAAAAGGAATAACACCATAAAACTAATGAGAAATATTCTGATTTACTTATTACTACAAACGTAATGAAAATAAACATGTGAAGCTGCTAACATTTTCTTGTTATAAGCCTTGAAGTAACATGGAAACAATGGTCTGATTTAAATCCGATCAGCAGACAGAAAAAAATGATGCGGTTCAGTCATACTTGCACTCATCTTTGTACTTCTGTATTGCAGTGTCCATGTAATGTGCTGGATATGGTCTGGGAGCTCCTGCCTGCAGAAAAGCTGACACTGCAGCCATTTCCTGCAGAGGATAGGGACATGAATCGATGGGAATAAAGACAGGAAAGAGAGGAAAATAAAGAGATGATTATGAACAAGCAGTAAAAGTGACGAATGAAAACGACTAAATGTTGTTTCTGAAAATATTTTAAGAGAGGAATGGACGATGAACAGGATCAGGGTTCATATATGATCAGAGTTTTTTCAGTTGCTGTTCACAACCTCTCTCTTCATCTAAACAGCACAATAACATACAGCATGTTTCTGAGAACACTTAGGCTGAGAACCAGGCAGACCAGAACAGAATACTGGTTCATGTTTGATCAACAGTCTCCTTACAGGTCAGAGTTCGGTGAGACAGCCCTCTCCCCGTCCGGAGCCACTGTCCCACCAGTCTGACTTTAGTACTTTGTGTATCCGTGTTGTTGGATACCACAGTGAGGAAGCACTATATGGAGGATGATGATAGCCCCAGAGCAGGCATCTGTCTACCAGATGATGTGTTTTAATAAATGTGCAGGAGACTCTGGGTGCAAGCAAACTGAAGAAAAGCTTAACATGGTTCCTTTTATACCACCCAAATAGTCATCATCCAAAGGTCAGAGATGGTTGAAAAGGGAAAAATGTTGTTAATAGGGCTCAGATGTGTTTTGGGGAATGAATGCTAGAGACACACACATAGAAAGGTGTGTGTATTCTCACCAGAGCCCCTGCAGCGTACAGCATGGCCTGGTCCGACAGGAAGTCTTTCTTGGCAGTGTGGTAGCAGCTGTAGGCCAGCTCATAGTGCTGGACCAGGAAGCACAGGTCGGCCATCTTCCTGATCTGCAGCTCAGGGGCTTCTGGGGGATATCTGACATCACAAAGGTGAGAAATCAAACAACTGATAGTGGTCCTGGTGTAGCATGTTGGTATGAATAAGGTGTCATATGACGTGTGATGGGAGAGCTTACAGAAGGCCACAAGTGCTCTTTGGTTCACTGATGCTCTTCTCTGGAACTTTCCCTCCACCAAACCACTTCTTGGTGGCAGTGAACAGAGAGCGGCTCAGACCCTTCCTGGAGACCAGCTGTGGACAGAGAGGCAGACCCTGTATGAGTGTTGGTCTATGGAGTATCTGTGGGGTATTACTCAGTACTTACATGTGTTCTCAGATTTGTCAGTGTGTACAAGAATCTCAAGACGCATTAAGGAATTTATGAATTAGAACAGAAACAATAAATGTAATTTGTACATGTGTAAAACACTGTATGTCAATGAATGAAAAGTTTAATAGACAGTGATGGCTGGATGTCAAAGAGCCTTAAATGTGACAGTGGTGCTCCTCATGGTGTATATCTGTATATACACAGATGTTCAGTTAGCAGACTCTGAGCCACAGACAGACTGATACAGTTTCACAGTGCTCTCCACACAGTGGTACGTACTGCTGTGGTCTGTCTCATTAATGCATGTTAGTAACTGAAGTCTCTGTGCTTTAAGGCCCAGCAGGTTCCCGTAGATCCTGGTTGGATCTACTGCTAGGATCCTGGTTGACGCCCACTGATGATGATGATGATTATTGTTACTGTAGTAGTTATTATAAATACTAATTGCAATCTTTCTATTCTTAAAGCTGTTGTTGTTGTTGCTGACACATCTGTGTCTCTCTTTCTTGTGATTTGGCGCTATACAAATAAAATTGACTTGACTAGATAATGTACAATTATTTCGACTTAACTGAATAAAGTCAACAATATAATCATTCAATTTTTAACACTTTGTTGCCCTGGATTTCTCTAAGGTATCACTGTTTCATGTCAGTCACTGTGATGTGTTAATATTTCACCCCAATAGATGTAGCTACATTTGAAGAAACCATGGGGTCTTATTCATTCATGTGACTGAATCCATCCTGACACAGTGGAGAGTGAATGTGAGCAGCATGGTGCTCAGGTGGAGACGTTATTTCACATTCAAAGAGAGTTCTACAGTGTTGGTATGTGGAGGAAAACCAGGAGAGAGACCTGAGAAAAATCAGATACTAAACATGTGGATTTACCACGACTCCATGTGGGACAAACAACCATCAAGAAAATGTGCAGTGCATGTTACTGGGACTGTACCAAATATTAGAGGCTTTGAGCTTAACAAAATTTGATTCGACATTCTGTTGTTGTTGTTTTGTACATGTAATTATTGTGTTTAAACCTGGTATGAATATGTGATATGAACAAAGCTTTAAACTATTCTTTACCTTCTGCTGTTCTTCATTCATTCTCCTCACTACATGAACAACTAGAGTTTCAGTTAACGTCTTTTTACCACATGGATGTAATGAAATTTTCCTCCTTATAATAAAAGGTCGGGAACAAATTACTGAAAGAGTGGGACAAAGACAAAAAAAAACAGTGCCAGCATTCCCCCTTGTCATATCTGAAGCAGGTTATATTTTCACCTGGATGAGTCGGTCCGCAGTATTACACAAAAACCACCAAATGGATTTCCATGAAACATGATCCAAATTAAATCCACAGACTTAATTGTAAAAACTAGTTTTTCCAGTGTCTCTGTTGTCATTGATACCATCTCCAGGTAAGTAATGCTGACAGGTGCTAAAACTGGTTTATTAATATTATTATTAATATATTATTATTATTTCTGTCATTTTCTGACGACAAGAGGATTCAGTTGCATCTCTAGGAATAATTTTGGTATTAAATTAATTAATATTATTTGTTTTAATTTTAAATATTAATAGCAATTCATTATTAAGTTTTAGCACTTATGGTGATTTCGTCATAATGCAAATTAAACACAATTAAAATTTGTTTTACTAAGTCAAGGGCCGAGGCTTGGAGATGTACCTGGTCGTTGAGCTGTCTGATGTTCTTCTCTATGTGTGGCAGCAGACCTCTGAAGATGAACTCTTGGATGAACTGTCTGATGTGGTCGTGGTCATCCAGGGTCAGACATGCTCCGTGGCTCCCTGTTGCCCCGGCCAGACTATCTGAATCCTTCTTCAGGTCATCACTGAGAGGGGACAGGCTCCCTGGGTTCAGCTGGAGAGGATGGCTTTCCAGGCTGTTTGACACTCCATCTGGTAGGAGACAATGTCAAAACTAGACTCCCACATAGCATGGTGACCTTTGTTCTTCATTTTTAATGAGTTTTGATCTACCACAGCACCAATCAACTCTGTGCAAAGGTGCCACTATAATGAGATGATAGTGATATTCATCTGTCAGAGGCGTTAATGTTGGGGCTGATCAGTGTATATCTTTAAAGAGATGGCTGTTGGTTGTTTACGTAGAGAAAACTAAAACAGTAAATTACAGAGCAGATACACTGACTGACCTTTCTCCGTCAAGTGATGGCAGTCCACTCCAGCTGCACTGACATTGTTAACAGTTGGAGCTACATCTTCAAGTATATCCTGCAATAAGGTTGACCATGTTAACACCAGGCACGCTTTAGACAGAGATGTATCAGACTAGTCCTCTGGCTGATTCATGTGGCCCTACCATTACCACACTGACAAACTAACACTGAAATCACCAATCACAACAGCACCCTCCAATAAATTCAGTTAGTCTATGAATCTGGACGTTTATTCAGTGTCAAAACAAGTTAAGACACAAGGTTTAGGATGAAACAATGCAACCATGCACTATGCTATACAGAATGGGTATTAATGTTACTGTACTTCAACTGGCATTTATAGGCAATGTATTGTTGTAAATCAGTAAACTTACCTGGTGATGCAGATTATTCCTATTCAGGTACTGACTCCAGGGGTCTGGAATCTGTTCATCTTCTTCAGCTGGGAAGGTACGAGTGTTAATCTTCAGCAGATAGCAGCCCTGAGACCCATATCTCTGTTTCATATCCTCATACACTACATTGGCCCTGGAGAGAAAGGAGAAGCCAAGACAAAAACATGACCCAATTTAGCAAATTCATCTACAGTAGTTCTGGATCGTTGTTTAAAACATTGACAATGTCGACTTTGCAGTGGTTTTAATTGGATTTTTGAAGACATCACTGGTTGCTTTCCTGCAATCGTGCATTGATGCCTTTAAATCAAGCAGCACCCAAAACGACAAAAACACAAACAAGAAGTCTATCAGTTTTAGTTTTTCTTCAACTAGTTTTTAAGAGACAGAATATTAAACTTGGGATATTTCAGTAATGTCACCCATTAGCACCAATTCTGATGCCAATGATTCGCAGCCTTATTAGAGGGTTGTACACTACTACAGAATGAAGTGGTAGAACTGTGAGCATGTTATTTTCAGTACCTCTGCTCATCTCCTTCACTCATATCATGCAGTAAGACGTAGTACTTGAGGGTGTTGGGGATGAACCACTTGGGGTTGGTGTATTCTCCACTGTGCTGAATCCTGTGCTGCTCCTGAGAAAGCTTGAGGAACTGCTCCACAGGGATCGCCTCAGTGGAAGACACCACCAGTAGGCCTGTCAGGACCAGGATGTCAAGGAGACCACAATGAACCACGTGGAGCCACCAAAGAAGAGCAGATACACTGAACTCAGAGAGAACTATTAATATTATTGTTATCATTATCAATGCGTCCACTAAGGAGGTAATGTTTTTGCTGGCTTTTATTTGTTTGTTTCTCTGTCAGTCTGTTTGAAGACTTCCTCAAAAAGTTATGTAAGCATTTTGATGGAATATTCTGTAGAGGTAGGGCACAGTCGAGTCCATCAGATTCTGGTGGTGATCTGGATCATCATCTGAATCCAGAATGATTTTAAAGGATTCTTTATCATTGTGGGACAATGACCAGATTTTATCTTCTAACCTCCTGGATAATGTCTACAATGATTGGACAAAAATGACACGATGACATCACCACACATCAGAGACTGATCTGGATCCAAGTCATATTCTGGATCCAGAATATTTAAATTTATAGGACTCTCAGAAAATTCACTACTGTGAGATCAAACTATCAAAACATACCTACTAAAAGAGGGTAGGTTGCGTCAGAGGAAAGGGATAGGGTTTATAGGCTTTATGAAGATTATTATCATTCATTCTCCATGAGATTGCTTCCCTGGCCATATCTGGTGCCTTTTCAGGTTATACAGGCAATGTCTGGCCATCAGCTCTTTTCAACACAATCAGTCATTTCTTTACTTCTCATAAGTTTCACTCATTCTGACCCTGACACAAAGCTTAAATTCAATTATTAATGCATCATGTGCTCCATGGGGAGTTTGTATTTTACTGGTTTCATGAACACGCTCTGCTTCTCAGCTGTGGAAAATGCAGGAAACTATCAAACTAATTATGGTACCGGTATAGGTAACACCTTTGTTACCTATACCGCCTTTTTTCATACCAAAACAAAAAACAAAAACAAAAAAAATGTATGAATGTATTAATTAAAATTCTTTTTTAAAGGCTAAGTAATAAAAAAAAAAAGAGAATCAAGGGCAGATCATCCACGAGAAAGGTGGATTGGTCTGGAGCAGTGAGTGTGCACACAGATGCTTGAGGTGAGGTATAAAACAGTCTAATCCAGGAGATGAAGCTATCCCCAAAGCCAAACTGCCGCAGTGTTGAGAACAGGTATGCCCACTCCACCCTATCGAAGGCCTTCTCGGCATCAAGAGATATGACCACCTCTGGAACAGAGGGAGAAGATGATGTGTGAATGATGTCGAGAAGCCTTCTGATGTTAGTGAATGAGTGCTGTTGCCCAATGAAGCCTGTCTGGTGCTCAGATATAATTGAGGGTACAATAGATTCTAACCGTCGAGCAAAAGTATTTTAACATTGACGGGCAAGAGTGATATTGGATGAAAAGAAGAGCAGATCTTTGTCTTTTTTAAGGATTAAAGAAAGAGATGCCTGTGTAAGAGTGGGTGGTAACTAGCCCTGTTGGTATGACTGGTTAAAAATTTCTAATAGTAATGGAGCCAGTTTTCCCGAAAACTTTTTATAAAATTCCACCGGGAATCCATCAGGCCCTGGGGATTTTCCATTATGCATCATCTTAATTGCTTCAGTGACCTCTGAAAGATGTAAGGAGCCATCAGCACCTGTCGATCTTCGAACGAAATTTGAGGCATGTTCAACTGTGCAAAGAAGGTAGACATTTGGGTTTCATCCCTGGGGGACTCTGAAGTATAAAGCTGAGAGTAGAAGTCTCTAAAGGCGTTATTAATTTTGTTAAGGTCGGAGGTGAGAGTGCCCATGTTATTGCGAATCTGCGTAACCTGGTTTGAAGCTGTCCTGACTTTAAGTTGATGGGCCAAAAGGCATCCGACCTTTTCCCCGAACTCATATAAGGTACCTTATGCACGTTGCAGAAGTTGCTCTGCCTCCCTCGTTGATAAGAGATCCAGCTGTTTTAAGTTTCAACCTTTCCTTATGGAGATTAGGTGATTGGTTGGTTAAGTAGAGGTTATCTACACTTGCAATAGAGTCTTCTCATTATTTTTGCCATGCTCTACGACATTTATTAGCATGGGATGTATATGTGATGATTTTCCCTCTAAGAAATGCCTTTAATGTTTCCCATAGCAATGTGGAGGGAGCATCTTCTGTTCTATTGGTCTCCAAGAAGAAATCAATGGCTTCGGACACGTGTACAAAATTTTACATCGAATAATAGCAAGGGGTCTAACAGCCAGGGTCTAAAATCTCTGGGCTTAGGGTCAAAGCGATCAAGAACGACAGTGGAGTGATCCGACACAGCTATAGATGAGTATTGTGTGAAAACTAACGAGGGGATGGACATTTTATCAAGAAGAAGAAATAGTCAATGCGTGAGTAAGTTTGGTGTACATGTGAGAAAAAGGAGTATTGTTTTGCAGCAGGATTCAAGAGCCTCCATGGGTCAATGCATCCATACTGCTCTGCGAAGGCAGTTAGAGTCCGAGCCATTCCAGAGAGCGTTGTTATTCTAGAGCTGGATTTGTCAAGTCGGGGGTCTATGACACAGTTCATATCCCTCCCATTATTAATGAATGAGAGTTTAAATTTGGAAGGGAGGATAACATGGTCCTCATGAAGTTATGGTCATCCCAGTTAGGGGCATATACAGATGCCAGAATAACGGGTTTCTGATATAGTGTGCCAGAAACAATGACATAGCATTCACATCCGCAAAAACATCACCAAGGGTGAAATGCATGTCTTTTCTGATCAGTACCCCTTGTTTTCAGGTAAAATTTTGGATGGAAAAACTGTCCTTTTCGCTGGTCAGTATTCGGCAGATGTGTCTCTTGAAGGAACATTATGTCTGCCCTAAAAACCTGGATGCGTGAGAAGATTCTTGCCGTTTTACAGGTGCATTCAACATGCCAACATTTAGCGAAATAATCCTTACCGCCCGTCCGCCATGGACATACGATTTGGAGCAGAGTATCTTGAATCAGTGCTGTAGTCTGAGTAGCCTGGCAAAATAAATATAAGAGGCAGTGAAAGGCTGGGGCACAGATAGCGCAATGGTTAGAGCATGTGCCCCATGTACCGAGGCTATAGTCCTCTAGCGGTCGGCACAGGTTCGATTCCGACTCGCGGCCATCTGACCTTGTATTTCACCAAGTCTATTAACTATAACCCAATTATTAGAACTTAGAACAGTACCGTGTTTTAACAGTGTGAGAGCATCTCAAAAACAGAAGCATACTTAGTGAAGTTACTCTATGAGCAACATTAGCCTGATGTTGAACTTTAGCCAGATTAAGCTGTGACAGCCAGCCCCACCTCATCTCAGATTGTCCACAGCAGAAATATAGTCAAATGTCTGTATACACAGTACGTTTACCTTATTGGGGCTTCTTCCTATATCCTATCATTCTAAAGCCATGAGTGATACCAGGCAAAAATTTAGTAAGGCCTGTCTGCAAGCACGGCCCACATCACATCAGGTTGGGCTTCTGACTCTAGTTGGTAAACTGCCGCGAAGCTGTAGGCCTCCTCAGGCGAGGGGAGCGCCTTCCTAGCTCCATCCTTCAATGTGATCATTAGCCTAGCTGGGAACAACAAGGCCGGTTTGAGTCGCAAGTTGTACAGTCTTGACATGGCCTCTCTGTATCTTGAACGTTGTTCGAGGACCTCTGGACTGTAGTCTTCGAAGATCCATATCAGTTTCACCTGGTACTGAAGTTTACTTCGCTGTTTGCGGGCCTCACGGACAACCAGCTCCCTCACTTGGTACAGGTGAAAGCGGATAATCACATTTGATGTTCGCTTCTACCAAGGTGATGCGTCGTTCGTGGTCTTGTACTGTGGCCTGAGTTTGGATCAGTTTCTCTTCCAGTGATGAAAAAGCCATTTGAACTCCCCAGAAATTGTTGCTCTGTGCTCTTCTAGCAGGCTAGCCACACACATTTTGTCTCAAAATGTCCAAAGAACTTTGTTCTGAAACTCATCAGTCTGTTCTTGTTCTAAAAAACAAAGGCTATTCCATGTGACAAAATCTAAAGATGTCATACTTTGGTGGGTACTACCCCCTTCAAAGAACAGCACAAACAGGCTCTACCCTGAACAGAAAGAGAGGTGGGAGGCCCCGGAGAACAACTGAGCTACAGGACGAGTACATCAGAGTCTCTAGTTAGTGAAACAGATGCCTCAAAGTTCTCACAGTCTCAACATCTATAGAGAGGGGGATTCCAGGATGCTGGCCTTCGAGGCAGAGTAGCAAAGAAAGAGACATATTTTAGACTGGCCAATAAAAGGAAAAGATTAAGATGGGCAAAAGAACACAGACAATGGACAGAGGAAGACTGGAAGAAAGGGTTATGGACAGAAAAATGATCTCATACTTTTGAGCGATAGTCTACATGCAGTGAAAACTTTGCCCCAAATTTTATATTTTTGGACTAAATAAACAGAACACATTCAGGCATGAATATCACACCAGTGAACCAGGACAATGCTTAGAAATGTTCAGACCAGTGCTTGTAAACTACTCATGTGCTCTTTGAAGGATACAGGCGAGATAGTGATTGAGGAACTCATGGTCGGAGGCAGGCATCGCCTGCAGGAAGTTCTCCCTGTAGGTCTCAAACCAGGGCGTGGTAGCTGGAAACACAAAGACAAAAAGAGAAACAAATCAGCCATTATGTTTTTACCTGATTACCAGATAATTATTAAAAACTAATTCTTTCGATTTATGACTCTGGTGCTAAAGAACATATCTGAAAGATCAGGTTACCGCTGAGCAGTTGAGTCACAGTTTCACACCTGGGCTGTTTTAACAGGTGGGTTTTTGGTCTGGAAGCCACCAGGTGTCACTGCTTCCTATAAAGGTTTTATTTGTTGAGAATACCTCCCCATACTATCCCCATCTCTCACTCTCTACCTCTTCCTCTCTCGCACTCCCTCCCATTTCTCTCTCTCTCTCACTTTCTCTATTTGTCTCCCATCTTTCTCACCCCAACCGGTAAAAGCAGAGGCTCCGCCCACCTTGAGTCTTGGATCTGCTCGAGGTTTCTTCCTGTTAAAGTCAGTTTTTTCTCTCCACAGGTAATTATTATATCTATATAACTACAATATATGGTAACTGCAGATTACAAGTAATTTGGACAATGTAGTTATCATATCAGGAGAAATAAGACAGTATTGAACTAGTAAGCTCATAAAGTGGCATGTATATTAAACATCAGCACTGACAGTCTCATCAGTGGAGTTGTCACTCCAGAGAGCAAGTGTTTTTAGCAGTCTTTAAGCACAAGAATTTGACTGCATGTCTGAGGAGCAAAGCTAATATTAAGGCCACCCTATTATGTCCTGTATCTAATTTATTATCAAATTCTCTCTGAAAGCAAACTTAAGTGCGAAAGGGGTTTGGAGTGGGACTTAAAACTCCAAATCCTTCTGTTTATTGTAAAGAAATACTGTCAATAGCAAAAGAGCAACACTTTGACAGGAGTCTCTCCAATAAACCTCATCTTTTCAACATTTAAAGCAGACACTAAATAAGTAAGGTAAGGTAAGGTCAGAGAGGGAAGTATTTCCAGACGACATCCCTCTCTTTGTCTCACTCTTTTTAACTCTCCTCCTATCTGCTTTCTTCTTTCCCAGTGGGAAATGCCATACCTCCCCTGGGAGGCGTCCGAGGGGCATCCTAACCAAATGCCCAAACCACCTCAGCTGACTCCTCTCAATGAGGAGGAGCAGTGGCTCCACTCTGAGCCCCTCCCAAATGACTGAGCTCCTCACCCTATCTCTAAGGGTGAGCCCAAAAACCCTGCGGAGGAAGCTCATTTCGGCTACTTGTATCCAAGATCTTGTTCTTTCGGTCATTACCCAAAGCTCATGACCATAGGTAAGGGTAGGAACGTAGATTGACCGGTAAATCGAGAGCTTTGCCTTGTAGCTTAGCTCCCTTTTCGCCACAACAGATCGATACAGAGTCCACATCACTGCAGATGCCACCCTGATCCGTCTATCAATCTATCATTCTTCCCTCACTCGTGAACAAGACCTCGCGATTGAACTCCTCCACTTGGGGCAGCAACTCATCCCTGACCTGAAGTGAGCAATCCTCCCTTTTCCGACTGAGAACCATGGCCTCAGTCTTGGAGGTGCTGACTCTCATCCCGGCCGCTTCACACTCAGCTGCAAACTGTCCCAATGATAGTCAGAGGTCACGGCTTGATGAAGCTAACAGGATCACATCATCCGCAAAAAGCAGAGAAGCGATCCTGAGTCCACCAAACTGGATACCCTCCGTCACCTGGCTGTGCCTAGAAATTCTGTATATAAAGATTATGAACAGAATCGGTGGCAGAGGGCAGCCCTGATGGAGCCCAGCTCTCACCGGAAAAAAGTCTGACTTATTGCTGGCAATGCGAACCAAACTCTCGCTCCGGTCATACAGGGACAGAATGGCTCATAACAATGGGCCCAATACCCTATATTCCCGGAGCACCCCCTGCAGAGCACTATGAGGGACACGTTCGTATGCCTTTGCCAAGTACACATAGACTGGTTGGGCAAACTCCCATGCACCCTCCAGCAGTCTAGCGGTGGTGTAGAACTGATCCAGTGTTCCACGACCAGGACGAAAACCGCATTGTTCCTCCTGAATCCGAGATTCGACTAACGGACGGACTTTCCTCTCCGGTACCTTGGCATAGACCTTCCCAGGGAAGCTAAGAAGTGTGATCCCCCAATAGTTGGAACACACCATCCGGTCCCCCTTCTTAAAAAGAGGAACCACCGCCCCAGTCTGCCAATCCCAAGGCACTGTCCCCGACTTCCACGCGATGTTGCAGAGGCGTGTCAACCAAGACCATCCTACAACATCCCGAGCCTTAAGGAACTCAGGGCGCATCTCATCCACCCCTGGGACCCTGCCAGAGAGGAGCTTATTAACTATATCAGTGACTTCAGCCTCTGTGATGATGGACGAGTCCCCCTATGAGTCCTCCATCTCTGCCTCCTCCATGGAGAACATGTTAGTGGGATTGAGGAGACCCTCAAAGTACTCCTTCCACCGCCTGACTATATGCCCAGTTGAGGTCAGCAGCAAACCATTCCCACTATACACAGCAAGAACAGAGAACTGCTTCCTCCTCTTGACTCGTCTGACTGTTTGCCAGAATCTTTTTCAGGCAGACCGAAAGTCATGCTCCATGGCCTCACTGAAATCCTCCCACACCCCTGTTTTTGCTTCAGCGACTGCAAAAGCTGCACTCCACTTGGCCTGTCGATACCTGTCAGCTGCCTTAGTCCCACCGGGCATGGTTAGCCTGTGGGACTCATTCTTCAGCTTAACAGCTTCCCTAACCGCTGGTATCCACCACCGGGTTCTGGGATTACCACCGCGACAGGCACCCGCAACCTTACAGCCACAGCTCCAGGCAGCCGCCTCAACAACAGAGATGCGGAACATAGTCCATTCGGACTCAATGTCGCCAGCCTCCCTCGAAATGCAGTTGAAGTTCTCCCAGAGCTGAGAGCTGAAGATCTCCCAGACAGGGGCCTCTGCCAAACACTTCCAGCACACCCTCAATGTACATTTGGGTGTACCAGGCCTGTCCGGTATCCTCCGCCGCCATCGGATCCAACTGACCACCAGGTGGTGATTAGTTGACAGCTCAGCACCTCTCTTCACCCGAGTGTCCAGAACATATGGTCAATTTGAATAATCAAATTGATTAATAAATTAATATTTCCAAGGATCCCTGGGTAATGTCCCCTATTAAACAAGGGTAAGTGGCTCTATTCACTACAACAGATTTGTCTTCACTTTTACAAATCTCATACTAATTTTAAGATTTTTTTGTAGAATTAGAAATTTCATTACATACACAGATTCTGAAAACACATTTGCAGAATCCTGCACACATTCACAATCTCAATACAGATTAGAATACATTTGACACATTTACACATCTGATAACACACACTCAGGGATGTGACAGTTTGTAAATGTTCTAGAAATAATGTTCCTATAGCCTCTAGTCTTCACGTTTGTCTTCACAGATTAAAAACAAGGTACTTCTTCAGCTCAGTAGTTTGTTCTTGTGAACTGGGTTTTTATCAGTGGTTTGTGTCAAATGGATTGTCGTGTTTGTGGTGTTCCCATTTGGGAGATGATCTTTGACAGTATTTGGAAATAATTTTGTCTGTGTCCTTTCCACCTTAGTTCGTTCTTGTCTCTCTCAAAGTCACTGGTTCATTTTGTTGTCAATTTCTATGTATGACTTTAACTATTCTGACACTGCAGGGTGTGAATATGTCATCCACCACTAACATCCTGTGGCACAGCTGACAGTGTAATGCTGTTATCTTACTTTATGTCAGGGATGGTCAATTCCAGCAAAGATACTATTTGAAAGTAGCCCTGCACTATTCTACTACTAACTGACTACCCACCTTCCTCTGCTAGGGCTTTGACCTGTGATTGAATAGTTTTACCAGTCAGAGTTGGTGCTGCACCTCATTTTCCTTTATGGTGATCTGGGGCCTCATTTATAAAACTCAGCATAGATTCCATCCTAATACATTTTGTACTCACAGATCTCAGAATGTACTTAGGCGAGAAAATATTCAAATTTATAAAACCGTGCGGCGCGGACCTGTACAGTTTTTTCTTTATATGCTGAGCAACAGTGGAAATGCATAATTTAAAAAACCCTGTCATTTCTATTCACTAGCTCTAATCTACTGAAACAAACAAACATGTTATTCACTGAATAGACTTTTTTAAGGACCCACAACCAAAACATGTTAATTCATGAATAACCATCATTTAGTCATAACATAGAAATAAAAGTCATTGGTGCATTTCGGACTAAACGATGATGTTGGTGAGATTTTTTTCCTGCATGATTGAAAAGACCTGGTCAAGGCGATAATTTTCTGGGTCTAGGTAACGTCCTAGAGAAACAACTGATGATGTCATGATTCCTGAAAGAACTTACGGTAACGGGCAGTTGGGATGCTATGGTCTGAACTCTGCACACGTGCAGCACAGATGTTCCAGATGTTATGGCTGATTGCAAAGTGGACGGAGATCACATTTAGTGACAAGTCGAGATTTAACTTTAACAGCTGGTGGTCGTTGGTGTTTGTACCATCGCCGCGGAGACCGCTATCCTGTTGTATAGATCCAGGAAGTGGATCGTTTGGTGCTGATGTCATGATGTGGGGAGCCACTGCTAATGGATGATGGTCAGAACTTGTCCAGATCCACAGTACACTGACAGCCATCCGTTACCGAAATACGGTCCTAGGTCCACACGTCATTCCCAGGATACAGCAATCAGGCATCACCTTCATGCATGACAATGCCAGACCACATGTGGCTCATGTCTGTCAGGAGTAGACCTGGACCAGAACAATGTTGCTGTCCTTACTTGGCCAGCATATTAACCAGATCTCAACCCAATAGAGCATCTGTGTGATGTTCAGGATCACCAGGTGAGAGAGAGAGATCCTGCTCCAGCAACACATGAACAACTTGTCACAGCTCTGCAGGAAGAATGACGTCATCCTACAAGTCCAGAATAACATCTGATCCATTCAGGAGGTGTAAAGTAGTGATAAATGCTGGAGGTAGACACGCACGGTAGTGACTATTGTTGTTCTGTGTCTCACCATCCACACTTTCTGACTTGTAAACATTAAGACAAAAACCACTAATCTGAACAAAAATGATTTTTCTCTATGGCTAAAGGGTGAATAAAGATGTGTGAACCATAATTTACCTTTGATATTTAATATGAAAAGGATGGCATGACATAAAAAAAAAAGGTTTCTACTGTTGGTCAGTATAAATACCAACCTGGGGCGAATTGTGCGAGTATGGTCTCCTCCCAGTGTCGTCACTACTCCTCCCAGTGTAAATGGTCAATGCTAAATATCTCATGAATATACTGACGTTAAGGAGCCTTTGTTGGACTATCAGTGATGATGATGATGGAGATCATCAACTTCATCATCAACTTTATTTATAAGCACATTTTTTTTAAAACAACAGAGTTGACCAAAGCGCTGTACAGACAATAAATAAGATAGACACACAATAAAGTCATACACTACAACAAAGAAGAAAAAAAAGAAATATAGAAAACCACAATAATAGACATGTACAAAACTCAAACTGGGTTAAAAGCCAATGGGTTTTAAGGCGGGATTTAAAAACTGGCAGTGAGGGGGAGATGAGTATGAAGAAGAAAGCAGAGTTTGCAGAGTGTGAGTTAGAGGTTCTCATCACCGTAAAACTGTTTTGTTTGCTTAGCAGTGGAATATCAAATAAAAGGAAACAGGCTGAAGGTATTGGGTAATATTGTAGACTGACATGCTGTCTAGCCAATCAGAGAGCTAGAATTAGTCACTGTTGTCAGTCACTGTTGTCACTGTTTGAGTGATCAACGAGGTTGGTTGAGATTCTCTGGTGTTACTTGCTCAGAGCTCATGTTGATGTTGTGCAGTGTGTTAATAAAACACGTTAAAGGACAAGTCAGCAGTTTGTCTGACAGAAGCATGTGGTGGATGGTGGACAGGGTTGGATCAAACAACCAACTGTTGCAGAGTCAAAAAGAAGGTCAAAAACACACAGCTGAAAAAGAGAGATGGAATGGTTCCTAAAATTCAGAACATGTTTTTATCAACCAAATATTCTGCTTCTGTCCATATTTGTTGGTTTTTAGCCTTTAAAAACAACATTTTGACTGCAGTCAGAAACTGTTTGACACACAGAGGAAAAGTCGATACACAATGCTGACATTCAATTCAAAATGTAACATCAACAATCCTCAAATAATTCAACCATATCTGCATCAAACAATATAATGACATTAAATTACATTTACATATTATTACAAATAAATATAGACTATATCCACCATCAGAGGCAGGCCTATACATTATGAAATATATATGTGCTGATGTGTGTTTTACATTCATCTGTGTTTTTACTTCTGACTGAACTTCATTTAGTGATAAAACCATCGAGTGTCTCTGATTCTGACTCCACAGCAGGGTGAAACTATACGTAGAAATCTGAACCTTTTCCTGTTGAGAAATTCTCTATAAAGAACAACGTTTGAGGTGAAAGATGTTTACACACATTTCACCCACGTTTACGTTACTATTTTGTGTGCAGCAACCTTTATAATGAGGCCCCAGGTGATCATAGTGCATTCTTCTTTTCTTAATAGCAGTTGTAAACAGTCTGTAGGTGTGTTACTGCCATAGGTAAACACAGGGGAAATATTTTTTATGACAAAACAATGGTCATGTATACTAATTGATTTTTTATAATTTGATGACTATTCAAATATTTGAAAATCAATGCCCATCCCTACTTAATGACTGTAACATCTTCAGCATCCATCACCCTCTGCCTCATAACCATCGGCAGTGTAATGGCATGAGGTTTTTAGTGGTTGACAAATCAGTACAATAGTCTTCAATAAATGGATCCTTATCATGAACTTTGTTTTATGTTTCACTTTTTTTTAAACAATAAATGTTGATATGTATCATTAACTGATTTTCCTAACTCTTGAAAATCAAAACCAGAATCTCTCGACCCCGACAGGCCCGTATGAGTCCAACTCTAGACCTTACCGTTGAAGTTGAGGTCATAGTTTCCTGCAGTGATCATGTTGGTCATAGCACCCTCTTGTGGCTGACAGGATAGCACAACTTCATTGAGCAGTCTGTATTTTGCAGAGCTGAGGACTGCAGTCGGTGTGCTGAGACTTGTCACAACATTATTGATGCAGATACGCAAATTTTTCACCACCTGCAGCTGGTTGCTGGGGTCCCGGATGTGACCTGGAGAACAACAACAACACTGCTCAGGGTCCAGAACTATTCATTGAATACATGGCTATGAACTGAAGCCTTGTAAGAAATACAGATTGCTGTTATTCCTGTTGACATCCCAGAGGCTACAGCTCTCCAACAATCTCACTGAGTTTATTTGTAGAAAAATAACAAACCTCTCTGGAGAAATTCGATAGAAGGGCTAGGTATGCAGCAGAAAAGAACAAATTTAATTTTGGAGTCGATTCAGATAGGTAGAGCCTATCTTGCAATTTTCAAAACAAAAAAAAATAATTCCTGTCTCCCTGTCAACAGCATTTCTCAAAAGACTGGATTTGAATGCAAGTTTTTGTAGAGATGGGGTATGACCTGAGCAACAACCAATTAGATTTTGGTGGTCATTCAGATGGTGATTTTTTCTGTTTTCTTGAAAGGCTGCTTTTTGTCATCCAAAATAGAAATCACTATCAATCCATTTAATAAATTTCACTTACTTTATGACCAAGTAAAAGATAAACCTTAAACCAAATGACCTAAAGATACAGTGACCAACAACACACTGTGGCCACCTCTCAACAGTGGCACCCCAGTAAAATAAACTCCTAGGACCACCTCTGCATACAGCAGCAGCAGGTGTGTTTCGACATATAATATGATCTGGCTCATGTCAAACAAGCCGTTTGTCTTTTCATTCATTGTCCCTACTGCAGCAGATCTCCACGTAGCTTCACCACAGGCTGTCGGTCAACGTTAGCATTGATTAGTGGACTCTGCAACCTTTAGCCAGTTAACTTGTTTACAACTTCAACTATGTTTAGCTTGATAATCTAACCTCAACAGAACAATGACCTGTCTGTCTGACAGCCATTCTTAACAGCATCTTCCAGAAGCTGGGTGATCGGGTGTCAATGGGCCCTCTCAGGTGTCAGACCTGAACGTCATCTCACCGCCTGTCAGTCCAGGCTGCTAGCCGGCTGTTAGCGTAGAGCTAATGTCAACTATAAACCATATCAGGGTACAGGTGCTAGTTAGTTTTATCAGTGACATCTTTGAGAATGGCAGTCGGTGGTCTCGGTGGTTTTCCTACAGTCGCTCTTACCTTCAGACGTTAGTCTGCAGAAAGGCCTCAGCAGCTCCGCAAAACTCAGGTTGTTCTTACGAGTCACTCTCTCCGCTTCTGGACTACATAGGACGGCCACCATCGGCACAAAGGAGTCCTGAACGAACTCCTGCACAGACTGAACACACTGGGCCATGGCGGAAAAACAGCTTACACACTGAACCGAGTCAACTGTCCTTCAATCAGAGATTTCTCATTGCTTAAAGGCAACTCATCCTCTCCGTCCAGACGACAGCCATGTTGAATTAGCGAAACCACTTCCTGTTTAGAAATTAGACGGTCAGGTGACTTCTTCTTCTTCTTGTTTTTTGGCGGGTGGCATCCAGCTGTTTGGTGCATTACTGCCACCATCTGCTCCGGAGTGTGGACCAGAGACTTGGCTTGGTTTCATTCATTCATTTTCTACAACCACTTATCCTGTGTGTAGGGAAACCCAATGGAGGAAGTAAATCGAGAACTGATTACTGGTTGGTAGTGACAATGATCTGAGATATACCTCACAATCCAAAATCTCAAGAGCGCCCTGTTCCGATTACTGTTTTATAGATCTTGTTTTAGAACCCACAAGAAAGGAGATTAGAAATAAAGGATAGTGGAAATTTAATGCCAGAATATTAAATAAAGTGGAATACTGTGATAAGATTAGAGAAGTAATAAGAGACATTCAGAATGATGAGGCAATAGAAGATTATATTGGCAAATGGGAATTTGTGAAATTTAAAATTAGAGAATTTACCATAAAATTTAGCAAAGAATTCAACAGGAAAAAGAGAGAGTGGGAAAGCATGTTGATTTGGGGTATAAGTCAATCTTGTAACAAATCTGAACTAAAGGATCGGGGGGGAAAACGGCTGATTGAATTACAATCCAAGTTAGATGATCTTTATCTTGAGAGAGTACAGGGTGCCTTTGTAAGGTCGCAAGCGAAGTGGATTGAGGCTAGTGAGAAGAATTCTTCTTATTTCAGCAATTTAGAGAAATGTCGACAGCAGAGAAACTCCATCACAAGCCTGATGATTAATGGGGATGAATGCAAAGATCCGAAAAGAATAGGGAAAGAAGTGTTTACATTTTACTTCAAATTGTACTCCTCAGATTACTGTATAGAAAATGCTAATATTTTTCTTGACAAAATTAAGAATGTTATATAGACTATAATAGACTTCCTATTACGATGTGATTTTGATTGCAGCTCACTACCAGTTAAACTTTCTGCTTTCCATCAGCAGGTTCTTCTCTATTGGAAACTGATTTATAAACATAACTTCACTCCACATAACACACCTGTTTGGAACAATAGATACATCAGCCTGGGTAGGAAATCGCGGTACATAGATGAATGGAGATCCAAAGAGATCTGGGCAGTTGCTCATTTTCTGGATGACCATGGAAAATTGTTACAGCATGAGGAATTCTGAAAAAAATTCCAAATCAAATGTTCTGCTAGGATCTATAATAGAGTCAACAAAGCCATCCTACCTCTTTCAGATTAATGGTTAAAGGAGAAATTATGTACTCTCCTACTCTAAGACAACTCTGCATCGCAGGAATTGACTTTTGTGACATGACATGCACTAACAAATTTATCAGGAATTGTCTATTAATCCCAGTAAGAAGAGTATATGTGTTGAAGGATTTTGAGGACGAGAGGGTTAAACTAATAAGGAGAAGATACATTTCATTCCCTCTGCCTCCTAAGGTGAAAGAGGTGAACTTTAAAATTCTAAATGAGATTTACCCAACAAATGAATTTTTAAGACTTAAATTCAATTTTGACAACAATAATTGTGTATTTTGTGTGATGGCCCTGGGCCACCTTTCAGTTCCTGGTTGGCCTGCCTCTGTTTTCTCTTTCAGGTCTTCCTTGCCAGCCAGGTCCCTCCCACATCATTAAGGGATTCACATCACCTGTTTCCAGTTCATATAAACTGGGCCATTTTCAAGATGGTTCTCTCTCTCTCTCTCTCACCCCCCTGGAAGGTTGGTGCCTCCTAGGCACCCAACATGACTTTGTTTGGTTTGTTTGTGTTAGAGTAGCCCTTTGTTCTCTTTATGGATTTGTTTGGAAGATTCATTGCATTCAACACCTGCACTTCATCACTGATGACTGATATGCACATTATAGTAATTTCTGTTGAGTTATCAGTTAATAAATTTACTGTTCACTTGAATGGTTACTGAGTGGACCTCCCTTCTTTGTTATGCTCTTGAACGAGCTGGGCATAACATTTGCGAAAATGAAATTGAGAATGATGAACATTTATTTTTTTATTGCTTTTTGGTGCAGTTATTCTGGAGCTGGTTACAGTTTAAAGAGGTTGATTCCCCATCTTGGACAAAGACAACAATTAAATTTGGAATTCATGCTAAATTCTTTGTTATTGTTGGGTAAATTTTTTATACATAAATGCAGATATTTCAAAATTACACCTAACATAAATCATTGGCAGAACGAATTAAAGATCCTGAAATGAGTCCCTGAAACTCACAAATAAGAAAGCCCTGAAATGATCTTCTTTATTTGATAAATTTAACTTAATTTGAGGTAAACCCCTTGTCTTTTTTGTTTGTTTTTTTCTCTTTATTTTTTTTTTCTGTGTTTCTATTATGTACCTTTTTTGCTTTAAATATTCTGTTTGTTTTTGGCTTATGTGTTATTGATTGAAGCACTGTGAATTTGATGTGGTGCTGTTCAACAGACTTTTGAATGTAGTTCTACAAAGTAATGGAATATGCCTTGTTTGTTTGTAGACAATGTTAAATTAATTAATTTAAAAAAATTTTAAATCCTGTGTAGGGTCACGGGTAAGTCACCAAGAAAGACAAACAACCATTCTCACTCACATTCACACCTATACGGTCAGTTTAGAGTCACCAGTTCACCTCGACTGCATGTTTTTGGTGGGAGGAAGCTGGAGAACCTGGAGGGAACCCTTAAAGACATGGGGAGAACCTCGAGAGAACCCACACAGACACGGGGAGAACCTGGAGAGAACCCACACAGACACAGGGAGAACCTGGAGGGAACCCACACAGACACAGGGACAACCTGGAGGGAACCCACACAGACATGAGGAGAACATGGAGACGAACCACAGAAAAGTCCCAGGTCCTCAGGTTGATCTGAACCCAGGACCTTCTGGCTTTGGGGCAACAGCGCTACAAACTGTGCCATTGTGCTGATTACCAAATTGTCCTTATGCTTATGTATAATTCATCAGGTTTGCTACTACTGTTAGTGAAGAAAGCAAACAATAAATTTTTCCATTGGAGAGAGAAGTTAAATTCAATTCAATTCAATTCATTTATATAGCACCAAATCACAACAAAAGTTATATCAAGGCACTTTCCAAAAAGAGCAGGTTTAGACCGACTCTTTATTCTAAACCTCTTTATTCTAAAGAGACCCAACAATCCTCCATCAGAAGAACATGGAGACAGTGGAGAGAGGGAGAGAGATGGGGAGATAGATGGGGAGAAAGAAAGAGAAAGATGGGAAGAGAGAGAGAGAGATGGGGAGAAAAAGGGGAGGGAGAGAGAGAGAGAGAGATGGGGAGAAAATTGGGGAGGGAGAGAGAGAGATGGGGGGAGAGATGGGGAGAGAGAGATAAGGAGGATAGGTGATGAGAGAGAGGGAGTGGGGGACAGAGACACAGACATGTTCAACCACAATAACAATAACAGCTGTTATAATAGAGAGATTATAGTTTGTAGTATTTATAATAACTACTACAATAACAACACTGATAATAATGATAATATTGATACTGATAATGACAGTAATAGTAAGAGTGATAATAATAATAATGGTAATGATGATGATGATGATGATAGTAATAGTAAGAGAGATAATAATAATGGTAATAATGATGATGATGATAATAATAGTAAGAGTAATAATAATAATGGTAATAATAATGATGATGATAGTAATAGTAAGAGCGATAATGATAATGGTAATAATGATGATAGTAATAGTAAGAGAGATAATAATAATGGTAATAATAATGATGATAGTAATAGTAAGAGTAATAATAATAATGGTAATAATGATGATGATGATAATAATAGTAAGAGTAATAATAATAATGGTAATAATAATGATGATGATAGTAATAGTAAGAGCGATAATGATAATGGTAATAATGATGATAGTAATAGTAAGAGAGATAATAATAATGGTAATAATAATGATGATGATAGTAATAGTAAGAGTGATAATAATAATGGTAATAATGATGATAGTAATAGTAAGAGTAATAATAATAATGGTAATAATGATGATGATGATAATAATAGTAAGAGTAATAATAATAATGGTAATAATAATGATGATGATAGTAATAGTAAGAGTGATAATAATAATGGTAATAATAATGATGATGATAGTAATAGTAAGAGTAATAATAATAATGGTAATAATAATGATGATGATAGTAATAGTAAGAGTGATAATAATAATGGTAATAATAATGATGATAGTAATAGTAAGAGTAATAATAATAATGGTAATAATAATGATGATGATAGTAATAGTAAGAGTGATAATAATAATGGTAATAATGATGATAGTAATAGTAAGAGTAATAATAATAATGGTAATAATAATGATGATGATAGTAATAGTAAGAGCGATAATGACAATGGTAATAATGATGATATGATAGTAAGAGTGATAATAATAATGGTAATAATGATGATAGTAATAGTAGGAGAGATAATAATAATGGTAATAATGATGATAGTAATAGTAAGAGTAATAATAATAATGGTAATAATGATGATGATAATAATAGTAAGAGTAATAATAATAATGGTAATAGTGATGATGATGATAGTAATAGTAAGAGAGATAATAATAATGGTAATAATGATGATAGTAATAGTAGGAGAGATAATAATAATGGTAATAATGATGATAGTAATAGTAAGAGTAATAATAATAATGGTAATAATGATGATGATAATAATAGTAAGAGTAATAATAATAATGGTAATAATGATGATATGATAGTAAGAGAGATAATAATAATGGTAATAATGATGATAGTAATAGTAAGAGAGATAATAATAATGGTAATAATAATGATGATGATAGTAATAGTAAGAGTAATAATAATAATGGTAATAATGATGATGATAGTAATAGTAAGAGTGATAATAATAATGGTAATAATAATGATATGATAGTAATAGTAAGAGTGATAATAATAATGGTAATAATAATGATATGATAGTAATAGTAAGAGTGATAATAATAATGGTAATAATAATGATATGATAGTAATAGTAAGAGAGATAATAATAATGGTAATAATGATGATGATAATAATAGTAAGAGTAATAATAATAATGGTAATAATGATGATAGTAATAGTAAGAGTAATAATAATAATGGTAATAATGATGATGATGATAATAATAGTAAGAGTAATAATAATAATGGTAATAATAATGATGATGATAGTAATAGTAAGAGTAATAATAATAATGGTAATAATGATGATGATGATAGTAATAGTAAGAGTAATAATAATAATGGTAATAATGATGATAGTAATAGTAAGATAGATAATAATAATGGTAATAATAATGATGATGATAGTAATAGTAAGAGCGATAATAATAATCGTAATAATGATGATAGTAATAGTAAGAGAGATAATAATAATGGTAATAATAATGATGATGATAGTAATAGTAAGAGTAATAATAATAATCGTAATAATGATGATAGTAATAGTAAGAGAGATAATAATAATGGTAATAATGATGATAGTAATAGTAAGAGAGATAATAATAATGGTAATAATAATGATGATGATAGTAATAGTAAGAGTAATAATATTAATGGTAATAATGATGATAGTAATAGTAAGAGTAATAATAATAATGGTAATAATGATGATGATGATAGTAATAGTAAGAGTGATAATAATAATGGTAATAATAATGATGATGATAGTAATAGTAAGAGTAATAATAATAATCGTAATAATGATGATAGTAATAGTAAGAGAGATAATAATAATGGTAATAATAATGATGATGATAGTAATAGTAAGAGTAATAATAATAATGGTAATAATAATGATGATGATAGTAATAGTAAGAGTAATAATAATAATGGTAATAATGATGATGATGATAGTAATAGTAAGAGTGATAATAATAATGGTAATAATGATGATAGTAATAGTAAGAGTAATAATAATAATGGTAATAATGATGATGATGATAGTAATAGTAAGAGTAATAATAATAATGGTAATAATGATGATAGTAATAGTAAGATAGATAATAATAATGGTAATAATAATGATGATGATAGTAATAGTAAGAGCGATAATAATAATGGTAATAATGATGATAGTAATAGTAAGAGAGATAATAATAATGGTAATAATAATGATGATGATAGTAATAGTAAGAGTAATAATAATAATGGTAATAATAATGATGATGATAGTAATAGTAAGAGTGATAATGATAATGGTAATAATGATGATATGATAGTAAGAGAGATAATAATAATGGTAATAATGATGATAGTAATAGTAAGAGTGATAATAATAATGGTAATAATGATGATGATAATAATAGTAAGAGTAATAATAATAATGGTAATAATGATGATAGTAATAGTAAGAGAGATAATAATAATGGTAATAATGATGATAGTAATAGTAAGAGTAATAATAATAATGGTAATAATGATGATGATGATAATAATAGTAAGAGTAATAATAATAATGGTAATAATGATGATAGTAATAGTAAGAGAGATAATAATAATGGTAATAATAATGATGATGATAGTAATAGTAAGAGTAATAATAATAATGGTAATAATGATGATAGTAATAGTAAGAGTGATAATAATAATGGTAATAATGATGATAGTAATAGTAAGAGTGATAATAATAATGGTAATAATGATGATAGTAATAGTAAGAGAGATAATAATAATGGTAATAATAATGATGATGATGATAGTAATAGTAAGAGTAATAATAATAATGGTAATAATGATGATAGTAATAGTAAGAGCGATAATAATAATGGTAATAATAATGATGATGATAGTAATAGTAAGAGTAATAATAATAATGGTAATAATGATGATAGTAATAGTAAGAGTGATAATAATAATGGTAATAATGATGATGATAATAATAGTAAGAGTAATAATAATAATGGTAATAATGATGATAGTAATAGTAAGAGAGATAATAATAATGGTAATAATGATGATAGTAATAGTAAGAGTAATAATAATAATGGTAATAATGATGATGATGATAATAATAGTAAGAGTAATAATAATAATGGTAATAATGATGATAGTAATAGTAAGAGAGATAATAATAATGGTAATAATGATGATGATGATAGTAATAGTAAGAGTGATAATAATAATGGTAATAATGATGATATGATAGTAAGAGTGATAATAATAATGGTAATAATAATGATGATGATAGTAATAGTAAGAGTGATAATAATAATGGTAATAATAATGATGATGATAGTAATAGTAAGAGAGATAATAATAATGGTAATAATGATGATGATGATAGTAATAGTAAGAGTGATAATAATAATGGTAATAATGATGATATGATAGTAAGAGTAAAAATAATAATAATAACAATGGTAATAATGATGATGATGATAGTAATAGTAAGAGTGATAATAATAATGGTAATAATGATGATAATAATAATAGTAAGAGTAATAATAATAATGGTAATAATGATGATAGTAATAGTAAGAGTAATAATAATAATGGTAATGATGATGATAGTAATAGTAAGAGTAATAATAATAATGGTAATAATGATGATGATGATAATAATAATAGTAAGAGTGATAATAATAATGGTAATAATGATGATAGTAATAGTAAGAGTAATAATAATAATGGTAATAATGATGATAGTAATAGTAAGAGTAATAATAATAATCGTAATAATGATGATAGTAATAGTAAGAGTAATAATATTAATGGTAATAATGATGATAGTAATAGTAAGAGAGATAATAATAATGGTAATAATAATGATGATGATAGTAATAGTAAGAGTAATAATAATAATGGTAATAATGATGATGATGATAGTAATAGTAAGAGTAATAATAATAATGGTAATAATGATGATAGTAATAGTAAGATAGATAATAATAATGGTAATAGTAATGATGATGATAGTAATAGTAAGAGCGATAATAATAATGGTAATAATGATGATAGTAATAGTAAGAGAGATAATAATAATGGTAATAATAATGATGATGATAGTAATAGTAAGAGTGATAATGATAATGGTAATAATGATGATATGATAGTAAGAGAGATAATAATAATGGTAATAATGATGATAGTAATAGTAAGAGAGATAATAATAATGGTAATAATGATGATAGTAATAGTAAGAGTAACAATAATAATGGTAATAATGATGATGATAATAATAGTAAGAGTAATAATAATAATGGTAATAATGATGATAGTAATAGTAAGAGTAATAATAATAATGGTAATAATGATGATAGTAATAGTAAGAGAGATAATAATAATGGTAATAATGATGATGATGATAATAATAGTAAGAGTAATAATAATAATGGTAATAATGATGATAGTAATAGTAAGAGTGATAATAATAATGGTAATAATGATGATGATGATAATAATAGTAGGAGTGATAATAATAATGGTAATAATGATGATGATGATAATAATAGTAAGAGTGATAATAATAATGGTAATAATGATGATATGATAGTAAGAGTAAAAATAATAATAATAACAATGGTAATAATGATGATGATGATAGTAATAGTAAGAGTGATAATAATAATGGTAATAATGATGATAATAATAATAGTAAGAGTAATAATAATAATGGTAATAATGATGATAGTAATAGTAAGAGTAATAATAATAATGGTAATAATGATGATAGTAATAGTAAGAGTAATAATAATAATGGTAATAATGATGATGATGATAATAATAGTAAGAGTAATAATAATAATGGTAATAATAATAATGATGATAGTAATAGTAAGAGTGATAATAATAATGGTAATAATGATGATGATAGTAATAGTAAGAGTGATAATAATAATGGTAATAATAATGATGATGATAGTAATAGTAAGAGTAATAATAATAATGGTAATAATAATGATGATGATAGTAATAGTAAGAGCGATAATAATAATGGTAATAATAATGATGATGATAGTAATAGTAAGAGTAATAATAATAATGGTAATAATAATGATGATGATAGTAATAGTAAGAGCGATAATAATAATGGTAATAATAATGATGATGATAGTAATAGTAAGAGTAATAATAATAATGGTAATAATAATGATGATGATAGTAATAGTAAGAGCGATAATGATAATGGTAATAATGATGATATGATAGTAAGAGAGATAATAATAATGGTAATAATGATGATAGTAATAGTAAGAGAGATAATAATAATGGTAATAATGATGATAGTAATAGTAAGAGAGATAATAATAATGGTAATAATGATGATGATGATAATAATAGTAAGAGTAATAATAATAATGGTAATAATGATGATAGTAATAGTAAGAGTGATAATAATAATGGTAATAATGATGATGATAGTAATAGTAAGAGTGATAATAATAATGGTAATAATAATGATGATGATGATATTAATAGTAAGAGTGATAATAATAATAGTAATAATAATGATGATGATAGTAATAGTAAGAGTAATAATAATAATGGTAATAATGATGATAGTAATAGTAAGAGTGATAATAATAATGGTAATAATAATGATGATGATAGTAATAGTAAGAGTGATAATAATAATGGTAATAATGATGATAGTAATAGTAAGAGTGATAATAATAATGGTAATAATAATGATGATGATAGTAATAGTAAGAGCGATAATAATAATGGTAATAATGATGATGATAATAATAGTAAGAGTAATAATAATAATGGTAATAATGATGATAGTAATAGTAAGAGAGATAATAATAATGGTAATAATGATGATAGTAATAGTAAGAGTAATAATAATAATGGTAATAATGATGATGATGATAATAATAGTAAGAGTAATAATAATAATGGTAATAATGATGATAGTAATAGTAAGAGTGATAATAATAATGGTAATAATGATGATGATGATAATAATAGTAAGAGTGATAATAATAATGGTAATAATGATGATGATGATAATAATAGTAAGAGTGATAATAATAATGGTAATAATGATGATGATGATAGTAATAGTAAGAGTGATAATAATAATGGTAATAATGATGATATGATAGTAAGAGTAAAAATAATAATAATAACAATGGTAATAATGATGATGATGATAGTAATAGTAAGAGTGATAATAATAATGGTAATAATGATGATAATAATAATAGTAAGAGTAATAATAATAATGGTAATAATGATGATAGTAATAGTAAGAGTAATAATAATAATGGTAATAATGATGATAGTAATAGTAAGAGTAATAATAATAATGGTAATAATGATGATGATGATAATAATAGTAAGAGTAATAATAATAATGGTAATAATGATGATAGTAATAGTAAGAGTGATAATAATAATGGTAATAATGATGATGATAGTAATAGTAAGAGTGATAATAATAATGGTAATAATAATGATGATGATAGTAATAGTAAGAGTAATAATAATAATGGTAATAATAATGACGATGATAGTAATAGTAAGAGTGATAATGATAATGGTAATAATGATGATATGATAGTAAGAGAGATAATAATAATGGTAATAATGATGATAGTAATAGTAAGAGAGATAATAATAATGGTAATAATGATGATGATGATGATAGTAATAGTAAGAGCGATAATGATAATGGTAATAATGATGATATGATAGTAAGAGTGATAATAATAATGGTAATAATGATGATAGTAATAGTAAGAGAGATAATAATAATGGTAATAATGATGATAGTAATAGTAAGAGAGATAATAATAATGGTAATAATGATGATGATGATGATAGTAATAGTAAGAGTGATAATAATAATGGTAATAATAATGATGATGATAGTAATAGTAATAGTAATAATAATAATGGTAATAATGATGATAGTAATAGTAAGAGAGATAATAATAATGGTAATAATGATGATGATGATGATAGTAATAGTAAGAGTGATAATAATAATGGTAATAATAATGATGATGATAGTAATAGTAAGAGTGATAATAATAATGGTAATAATAATGATGATGATAGTAATAGTAAGAGTGATAATAATAATGGTAATAATAATGATGATGATAGTAATAGTAAGAGAGATAATAATAATGGTAATAATGATGATGATGATAGTAATAGTAAGAGTAAAAATAATAATAATAACAATGGTAATAGTGATGATGATGATAGTAATAGTAAGAGTGATAATAATAATGGTAATAATGATAATAATAATAGTAAGAGTAATAATAATATTGGTAATAATGATGATAGTAATAGTAAGAGTAATAATAATAATGGTAATGATGATGATAATAATAGTAAGAGTAATAATAATAATGGTAATAATGATGATAGTAATAGTAAGAGTGATAATAATAATGGTAATAATGATGATGATAGTAATAGTAAGAGTGATAATAATAATGGTAATAATAATGATGATGATAGTAATAGTAAGAGTAATAATAATAATGGTAATAATGATGATAGTAATAGTAAGAGTGATAATAATAATGGTAATAATAATGATGATGATAGTAATAGTAAGAGTGATAATAATAATGGTAATAATGATGATAGTAATAGTAAGAGTGATAATAATAATGGTAATAATGATAGTAATAGTAAGAGTGATAATAATAATGGTAATAATAATGATGATGATAGTAATAGTAAGAGTGATAATAATAATGGTAATAATGATGATAGTAATAGTAAGAGTAATAATAATAATGGTAATGATGATGATAATAATAGTAAGAGTAATAATAATAATGGTAATGATGATGATAATAATAGTAAGAGTGATAATAATAATAATGGTAATAATAATGATGATAGTAATAGTAAGAGAGATAATAATAATGGTAATAATGATGATGATAGTAATAGTAAGAGTGATAATAATAATGGTAATGATGATGATAATAATAGTAAGAGTAATAATAATAATGGTAATGATGATGATAATAATAGTAAGAGTGATAATAATGGTAATGATGATGATAATAATAGTAAGAGTAATAATAATAATGGTAATGATGATGATAATAATAGTAAGAGTGATAATAATAATAATGGTAATAATAATGATGATAGTAATAGTAAGAGCGATAATAATAATGGTAATAATGATAATGATGATGATAGTAAGAGTAAAAATAATAATGTAATAATAATAATAATAATAATGATGATGATAGTAATAGTAAGAGTGATAATAATAATGGTAATAATGATAATGATGATGATAGTAAGAGTAATAATAATAATAATAATAATAATAATGGTAATAATAATGATGATGATAGTAAGAGTAATAATAATAATGGTAATAATGATGATAGTAATAATAAGAGTGATAATAATAATGGTAATAATGATGATAGTAAGAACGATAATAATAATGGTAATAATGATGATAGTAATAGTATGAGTAAGAAATAATAATAATGGTAATAGTGATGATGATAGTAATAGTAAGAGTAATAATAATAATGTAATAATGATAATAGTAAGAGTAATAATAATAATGGTAATAATGATGATAGTAATAGTAAGAGTAATAATAATGTAATAATGATAATAGTAAGAGTAATAATAATAATGGTAATAATGATGATGATAATAGTAAGAGTAATAATAATAATGATAATAATGATAATAGTAAGAGTAATAATAATGGTAATAATGATGATGATAATAGTAAGAGTAATAATAATAATGATAATAATAGTAAGAGTAATAATAATAATGGTAATAATAATACTAATAGTAAGAGTAATAATAATAATGGTAATAATGATGATAATAATAGTAAGAGTAATAATAATAATGGTAATGATGATAATAGTAAGAGTAATAATAATAATAATGGTAATAATGATGATAATAATAGTAAGAGTAATAATAATAATCGTAATAATGATGACAATAATGGTAAGAGTAATAATAATAATGGTAATAATGATAATAATAGTACGAGTAATAATAATAATGGTAATAATGATGATAATAATAGTAAGAGTAATAATAATAATGGTAATAATGATGATAATAGTAAGAGTAATAATAATAATGACAATAATGGTAAGAGTAATAATAATAATGGTAATAATGATGATAATAATAGTAAGAGTAATAATAATAATGATAATAGTAAGAGTGATAATAATAATGGTAAGGAGTTGTGAACAGTATACAGGATACAGCTCTCCAGAATGTGTTTTGTACAGACATTACCTGAACAGGTGGAGCATAGATTCTGTATATATTTGACAGAATGCGCAGTTAAGACAAATGTCTTTGTTAAATTGGAGATAATGATTACAGGATAATACCTATGGATGTGTTTGAAAGAAACTTTCCTGACTTTATTGTAATAAGATATTGTTCCAGTTCAGGTCATCAACAAGTCTAGACCGATATGATACAACATATGCAGTACTGAATATGTTTTTGAAACACAGAACATATATTATGTTCAGGCAGTAGTACATTACCTACTGATGCCAACTTAGGGTCTAATGGTTGGTCTTTCTGCCCTTTAGGAGTAGAATTCCAGGAGGAGGAGCATCCATAACTGTGACTAACTCATTTGGTGACTGGAATGACAAAAACGCTTTTCACTGACCATCTGCTTCACTAGGATGATGATGTTGTTAAACCAGTTTGTAGAAAATAAAGATCTATTCTGGAACAAAGAAAACATTTATGGGAAGAAATTCTGTTTGTAAATTAAGGACCACGCTAAAAGCATGTCTATGGAATTTATATAAAGATAAGCGAAGTTTCTGTATTTCACAAAGAACTAAATTAAGGCTTCCACTCTGAGAGAAAGGTAAATAAATAAATACAATATAAATAAATAGGTTTTTAGTTCCAAATAGAGGTAGTATCATCTAGAAACGGCTTTAGCCAATTCATTTGAGTAAAATCAAGAACATTTAGCCCACCAGGTTTTAATAACATGAGTCTGATTGTCTATAAAAAATTAAAGATTAATTTATTAACTGTATTACATGTTTTCTTGATGACAAACAGGGATTACTGCATCTGTGAGACAGGATCAACCCTCAGCCTATAGATAATCTCTTTGGTTGAGCTTCATTTTTCATTTTATCAATAATTAAACCAAAGTTCTCAGTACATCTTCATTTTCATGATGGTAAGTAATCCTTTCTTTATATCCTTTCTTCAGTATGTTACCAACATCAGGAGTGTTACAGTCTTTAAGAGAGAAGAGTCACATTTATTCAGGTTTAAAGAGTCCAGATGCTGCAGAAAACGTTTCTGGACTAGAACCTTTTAAAAACTACCACAGTAGCCGTTCTTAACAGACCAGTTCAGAATGGTTTGGTCTGTGGTTTTACTGCTTGCATCTTTCTTAAGAAACACTCATAGAAACGTCACATCATCTGCACCTTCTTGCTTGTTCACCTGTAAAATGTGTATAGTTACCTCCACCAAGGGAGGAGGTTATGTTTTAGTTTATGGATATAAGTGATGTTTCATCTGCAGCCATGCAGAGAGCTTAAATACAAACCAGGCAACATCATTTGGCACTTATTTTGATTCAAGGCTAATAAAGTGACAAGTATTTGTAAATCAGATTGGCAAACAGAGAGTTTAACATTTAGGACCAACTGAGAAGAAACATTCAACACTGCGCTGAATCATACAGATATGTCTTCAGGTATAAAGGTGGTTTTTAACAGGTGGCAGGAAGCATACGAGTTACACAGGTAATGACCCGAGGGCGGGAGGGTGTTATTTGAGGTTGCGTAGTATACGTCGAGCGTGACTGCTTTTCATGGCAGCTAGAGCCACCTCCAGTGTAGAGATGAGGTGCAGCAGGGTGCTGGGGTCTGTCCGGAAAACCCTGCTGCTGCTGCTGCCCCCTGCTGTCAGCAGCAGATGCATCATCAGCATGGGGACGACCTGCTGACGAAGGGAACGACTCGCCAACTGGCAGGAAGGAAAAAACCACAGAGGTGACAGAAACAGAGGGAGAAGAAAAATCTGAATGAGACAGTTGTTAAAATGACTAAAATTACATAAACTGTTGTACTAATAAAACTTAAACCAGTCGATGTTTTTCTGTATGCATTCTTCATCCTTTCCACGATTCTGATGGTAAAAAGTTATTCAAATATCGTTTGTCTGATCGTGTTCATTAATCAACTACAAAACTACTTGGTTAACAAACACAAGTACACATACAAAGACTACACACAGCATATTATACCAAACATAAAACCAGTACAGGTGGGATACAACATACAACAGAATGTAATAAAACATATTCCCAATAGTTAAGAGTACAATGACAATATATTTAACATTAGTCCCCATCAACTTCATTGATTTTTGCAAATATAGAATTATTCTGAATTTGATTCAAGCAACATGTTGAAACAAGTTGGGACGGGGCAACTGGGAGGACTGGGAAGTTTGTGAAATGCTTCAAAAACACCTAATTGGAACATTCCACAGGTAAAAAAGTTCATTGGTAACAGGTGATAGTATCATAGTGAGATAAACAGAAGAAAAGGGATGGATGGAATCTCATTTAGTAAGGCAAAATGTTCCTCCAGTACCTGAATCACCAGAGTGAAAACATCTTAAGATCTAGTTGTTCCTCCTGAACCAAACCCTCCTGATGACCTGAGATCAGTCTCTGACATCACTGGGCTGAACTTTGACTCTTCTTCACAGACCTGCTTTAGTTCAGCCACACTGGAGGGTCTGTGAGCATCAGCTGATCTGTTCAAGTCCCACCACAGCATCTCAGTGGCCTTTTTCACACCGAGTGAACAGCACCGCAATGAAGTCTTTGTTGGTTCACATTGAACAACACAAGGGTGGAACAACAGCGCTCCGGTGAGTGATTTTAAATAGCATGCCTGTGTTAACACAGGCCTCTGTAGGGAGCTGCTTCAACACACACCTAACTTCTCTCTTCTTCTTGATCTACAGTCTGATGTGGTGAGCAGAGGGCTGGGGGACACTTTGCCCCAGCAGATATGGGGGGTCGACAGTCCGGTGCTGTACATCAGCCATAAACGCTCGGAGAGGGAGAAGAATGTCGGGCGATCCGATGGGTGGTTGACACCCTGCATCAGTACCTGCTGGGATGCTCTTTACCCTCTGTTCAGACCCTCTAGTGGATCCACCGCTTGAAAGATGCCAACCCTTGGATCAGTCGGTGGCATTCTGGCTTTACAGCCTTTTAAGTTCAGGGTGGTCCAAAGGCCGGAGGTGCAGATGGCTGTAGATAACTTCCCGCTTTATGTTGAGGTCATTTAGGTGTGATGTCATGTCAGTCAGTAAGGCCATAATATCCATTTTTAACTGTCTGGCATTTTAATTTAGTTTCTAATTGTCCCAAAGCTTGCTCAGTTATTCTCCGTGTCCTTACCTCAGACTAAGTTTCTACCAAGTGTCCATTTTCAGCTTCATAAAACTCCATGTAAATTAAACACACTCATTTTTCACTGTCCACTTTTTAAAATGATAAGCTCATCTTTCATGCATGTTGTGGCCTCTGTGCCTCAGTTTGTTGAACACGTTAGGAGCCTACTGAAGCCACATAGCGGCTGTAGGACCCATTAGGACCCAGGTAGCTCTACTGAGCCAGCCGCATCATGCCTGTTCAAAATCTCTTATTTTTGCCTGTTATGTGAAAAGGCTTCATGGGTCTGGATAGAAGAGTGTCGCGGTCCACATTTGGCTCACGGGCCAATAATCTCGGCCATCAACACTTTATGGAGCCTCCATTCTACCAGGCTTGGACCTCTACTGGACCTGTGAGGGGGCGCACAGCCACGGTTTTTGTGCAAAAGAGATCAGGTTCCCTTGTCTGTTGATGGATGTCATTGTGCTCTCTGCTCTTAGCAGCAGATGATGACCTTGACGCAATGGCAGGGATTCCCACAGGGCAAGCAGACCAGATTTTCATGCTGAACAGGTCCAAAGATTATGTCCATGCACCTGGTGATGGTGCGATGGGCCAGCAGGATCTCTCAGGGGAGGACATACAATTTGAAGATCCTGTCCTCGCAGGCAACAGGAACAGTCTATGACCTTCCCAGTTAGGAATCTGAAGGTAGGCATCCTGTAGGTCTATGAGGTGAACCACTCACCAACACAGCACATCAAGTCAACCTGTGAATCAGCATCTCAGAGGCAGAACTGATCAAGGCTCCGGAGACCCCCGGTTAGCAGAAGACTCCCAGCTTCTTTATTTTTCTTTTGCCAAAAGAGGTTAAAAGGAAACCTCCGCCCATGGTATGGGGGGTGTTAGTGACCATGGGTAACCTGTACATCTGTGAAGGCTCCATTAAAGCTAAAGCTACACACAGATTTAGGAACATCTGCTGCCATCCAGACGACGTCTTTCTCAGGACGTCCTCCTGATTCCAGCAGACAATGAAGCCTCATTCTGCACATGTTAAAACAGCATGGCTTCATGTAAAGGTGTGCAGGTAGTAGAGAGGCCTGGCTGCAGTACAGACCTGTCTCCCATTGGAAATGTTTTGTACAATATGAAGAGCAAAATAGGGTTGAGGAACTTAAAGCTATACTCCCACTCAACTAACAGCCTAGACATACAAAATGCATTTCACCCATACAAAATGCATTTCACCCAAAATGCAGCATATCAATGAATAAATATCATTTGCACTGCTGACGGTTCATAGATCATAGCTCCAGTAATCTAGTGTTCCAGTATCTCGCTCTAATGTGAACACATCTGTCCTCCAAACAGCTGACATTCACACAAAAATGTCATATTTGGGAGACGACTCATGATGACCAGCTGATGATCTACACTGTTATCATCATCTCTAATCCCTGGTCTTTTCGTTTTGTTGGTGCTGGCTGATGACGATAGCGTTCAGCACATGAGTCTATGCAAACGGACACATGAATTCTGATCCGTCATTCATGTCACATGGACAGCAATCAGCTGGGGATCTGATCCAGGACCACATATGAAAGAGACTGAAAACTGATTTGAAAAGATCAGACTCACATTAAGGTAAATAAATCTGATTTGAGTTAATGTGGACGTAGTCATCGTGTCCCCAGTTCCCAAACACTGAGTGAGTGTTGTTAAAAGTGAGGGAACATAGTGGAACCTCTGGTAACTGTCTCCCAGGTTGAACATAACATATCTTTTTTTTAAAAATTGGATTTAGGTCAGAAGACTTTCCAATCATTGCATTCTGTTTATTACAGGTTTTACAACAATGTGACTTTTTTAGACTCAGGGTTGTATCTATGACATCAGCAGTCTGAATGTAAAACATCTCCACACACACCTGTACATCCAGTCTCCATTCCAGGCTATGGTAGGCCGGCAGGGTGGAGGGCAGCTGACTCAGGACGCTGCGGATCTGACTGTGGTGCTGCAGGTAGAGCTGCAACAGAAACACTCACCTGAGGTCCAGCACTGCACTGACTCAAAGGAAACACTGCCAAATAAATAGTCACCTGTAAGAGGATCTGGTTCAGCTCATCACCGAACCCCAAAACCAAGACCGAGTCCAGGAAATCCACTTCAGAGATCTACACACACACACACACACATTAAGAACAGTAATTTTTTGTGTTTTAGGTGTTTTATTGTGACACGAGGTACAAAGAAAAAACATGAACAGGGTATAAATACTGCATTCTAGCTCCAGGTAATGTGTTTGTGTGTTTTTCTCCTACTATGACCAGTCAGATCAATCACTGTGAAAGGAACAAAGGATCAATACATGGTCCTCTATGCTTGTATTAATGTGGCCGTCACTAGAACAGGTTCTCCATGTTTGACCTGTCTGCTTTTCTCAGCTGTTTATATGTACAGGTGCCCAGTCAGACAACTTCTCAGTGTCAGTTTACACACATCCTGATCACTGAGGGGGGTCTTCATTCTCTGGTTCAGTCCTAAAGCATCCTAAGGTTGAGATGATTCCAGTCCCAACTCCATGGACAAAGATCATTTTATCCTGAAGAGGATTCTGGAAAACGAGACCCACCCTACCTAAATGCAGTGTCCTACACAGTGATGTTCAAACACAGTGGACTCCACAGTCCAACAGACGAGGCCAACATTTGATGGTATCTGAGCTGCTTTATAATAGCTGAACAAAATATCCCAAAGAAAGCATTAATAGAAAGTAAATAAAGAAGAATGTGAAAATGATGAAAATGACTACAACGACTAGTTTCTAACGTTCCTTTTTTGTTTTTAGCGAACATTGAGGTGAGTGGCTGTGGGATGGTTTTCATAGGACACTAGACAATGATGACCTGAGCATGTGGTGTCAGTGTGAGTCACCATGTATCTGGAGCTCTCTGTCATCAGGAACATCAGACCTTCCACTCCATGCTGCACCGTCTCCACAGGAACGCCCAGCTTCTCTGCAGGGAGAGATACGGGTTCAGCCTGAGGTCAGGGTAAGTAGGATGTTAAAGCTGCAGTAAAAACTGTCCACATGGTTTCATCACTTCTCATCTGAAAGAGCAATGATCAACCTGAAACACCTTTACTGTCATGTGATTGGTTAATTAACACAAACTGCTACAAGCTTTTAGTGATGATTCATGAAATGACATCATCTCACTGTTTTACTGTGGTGCCTCCTATTATTAATACTGCAGACTAGAGTTGGCCAGTTAACCGAAAAACCAACCTCATCTTTTGGCCCAGTTTCTGGGCCAGTCAGATTTAGTCAGGATTATGAAATGAAGGGTGTTCAGGCTTACTGGCTGCTCCCTCGTAGATCTTTGGGCTGGTTCCTCTCTTCAGGAACTCCAGTGCTATACGACCAAACTCTCCAACCACTGAAGGAAGAGAAACACAGATATGTTCAGTTTATTCAACAAGAAAACATCAATGAGGTGAGGATGCTGCAGAGACCAGGTAGATGTCAGGTATACAGTATACAGGAGTTCTACCTGTCATTATCACAAACAGTACATGGAGCCTGTGGTGACCAGCAGCTGCTTCAGTATCATCATCACAAATGGTTTCATCTCATTAGTTTTAGTCCAACACTTTTATCATGTGGGGATTTTTAGACACAGAGTATACCATTTTATCTCAGCTGTACATCACATGACTGGCATCAGGAACATACACAGTGACATCATAACATATGTCTACACAATTCATAGAGAGAAGAACATCCAGCACAGATCTTTTTCTTAAAAACAATATTAATAAATGCTGTGAACTGGTCTCTACAGTTGGGTTTCCACACATTAAGAGGAAGGATATAGAGATTTATTTCATGTCTTCCACCTCCTTAGAGCAGCATTAGAATCAATGAGTCATTCATAACACGACCAAATCAAGTCTAATTAGTTAGCGTGAAATAATGTCTGTTTCCAGGTGGTAATATGATGCTCTGACATGTTAGTGAATAACACTAAAAAAACATTTTTAAAAATCTGAACACGTTTCTAAAGCTTCCAGTGTGTAAATCTATCTATTTACAGATTAAACGTGAGCTCATTGATTACTGATACAATCTGACCACGTGATTATGACACTTCTTTACACAGGGAGCTTTTTGAACGCTTACATTTCATACCTGCCCGTTAAATATTGATTATTCAGCTGTGACGTGAGCATCTGTACTCAAACGGAACTACTGTTGTACTTGAACTTGTAATGGAGTAGTTTTTGTATGTGAAATATTCTCTGCTGTCAGTGTGATCCTGGCTCCAGAGGAGTGACGTCATTAACGTGATCCTCGGTGTGATGCACGTTACCTGCGGGCTCGACCTTCGGCAGGAAGGCCAGGTGTTCTTTATGGTCCTCAGACAGAACCAGCAGCATCTTCAGCTCCGGTCAGGATCACACACGTCCATAAACCCGGAAACCGATGTGGACCGGAACTTCTTCTGTGGTATTTTGCTGCAGCTGATTGGTTGAACAGGCCCTGACCTCACCAGCCCTCCACCGGACAGCCTGTTCACTTCCCGGTCTTGGTTTTCAATTCCAATTCATTAATAAACAGTTTTTCTTTTGTTTTTCCAAACGAAAGAATAGTTTTTTTTCCTTCCTCATCCACCGCTTTTTTAACATATAAATGCTCCCTGTTCTAGCTGGGACTGAACATTATTTCATTATGATCCTCCAGTAATAATTCGGTTTTAGTACATCTTCTGATATCCTCATGACGTCCCGCTGACTCGTTTCCTTTGTTTGCCAGAAAAGCTACTTGTCGGAGTTGTTACCTATCTTTAGCCAGGTGTTTGATTTCTTTATAGAAACATAAAACCAGGAGGTTTCTGTTAATAGGTCTAGAAGTAAACTCATGCCTATACAAGAACCAGTGATTACACAATGATTAGTTAAAGGTGATGCTGACATTTCATTTGCCTAATGCTGAGAGATTAACCAACAGTCAATCCTTAAGCACTGGCTGTTGTGTGATACATCAAACCAGGGATATTGTGATTCTCATACAATCAAACATGCATGTGACTAATTCACCTGTAGTCGCTTCATCAGTTAGGACAGCGTCCCCATAGATGGAGATCGGTCCAACCAGAGAGCAGAAGTAGATACGATGTTCTACCCCAACTTAGTGCAGGGTTGTGGGCTGACATTGGGTGAGAGGCGGGGCCCTGGACAGGTAACAAATCCAAATTCCAAAGATCTGTCTAAGATAACAAGTTTTAATGATAATCAAGTAGTTTGTGTGTAATTGATACAAATGCAGAAAACAGCCCCAATTTGATGTCGACATTCATTTTTATCTAGGAAATCAGAAAATGATTGTTTCAGGTCCATTGATTTCTGAACAGACTGATAAATCAGGCCAATAAACATATAAAATGTTCATGTTTATCGACCTTCTCTACTCTGGATCAGTGGCTGATCTGTTGACATTTAGAACATATTGAAACAAACTGTTTGAGTCTCAGAACTGAGATGAATTCATGGTTCAACCTCTGAATGTGACTCATGTATCAATAACCACCACTGATATCACACGTGTATATGTAAAACATTTATTAAGTACAAAAAGTAGTTCAGTAACAGTTAATAATCATGTATGAAGACTGACATTTGGCATGCTCCCCCCTTCAAGAATAAAACCAGGTCTCTGTGTCTGTGATTAAAACTTGGGTGTTCAACAGAACTGTCAGTCAGTCTACATCCAGCAGTCGTACCTAGGCCATCTAACAGACCCTCCTGGATCACAGCTCTTTATTTGGTTCATGCAAACTGATGATCATGCATTCTAATATGAGACTGAAGCTTATTTGACTGTTTAATCTGAATCCATATTCAAATCACTCAGACTGGTAAAATTAGCATTGGGAGATTGGCAGGTTTTCTGTAGCAGTTTGAAATTTGTCAAATATAATTATGAATAATAATTGCAAGCTGTCACATAATGCAGGGATTGGCTGACATGACATTTCTAATGGTGAATAGAATGTCTGATAAGTCCTGGAGGGACTGAATAACCAGAGTATCGTACATCAAAGTTCAGTCAGACTTTGGTCTTTATTAATAGACACCAAGATCTTCTAACATTAAAATCATTTCATCATCCTTCCCAAAGAAAATGAACACTTGAATGTCTCAGCACAATACTACATCATTAGTGCTCAATAAGTTCACCAATCAGCTTCTGTTTAGGTCAACACCCAACACTTAATCACTCCAGAAAACCTAAACATAAAATAATAAGTAAATGAACTGATTACATAGAGAAGAACTAACTAATGAAACACAGCAAATGAACACACAAGAAAACCCTAATTTCCCACACAGGTTATGAGAGCAACACGGGTACAAAGTTCTGTCATCAAAACAGACGAGGAAATGGAGACGGCGATAATTCAGAGTTTATGTTTACCTGGTGTGAACTTTAAACAGGCAGTTTTTCTGTTTAAAACATCAGATGAACAGAGCCAGTCCCAAGGCTTCTCCTTTAAAGGTAGACTACACAGGACAGTCACAGCCACAGACATGGGTCCAAAACATTTTCACACCGAGGACCCCTAACTGACACCTTAGACCACCGATCCAGACACCTCAAGACATCTGGTGGGTCGAAACTCCTGACTGAGAGGGAGTACTTTAGTGTCTGTATTAAATTTTGGGAAATCCCTGCATAGTATACCTTTAAATGCTATTTCACCACCCAACTGGGTATCAAAACACTAAACCAGTAAGAAGTTATTTTGGCTACTCACTATTTTAAGAGCGGCAATGAGACAAATAGGACCAGTCTGTTCCATCAGGATCCCAGCAAAGGAAACTGGTGGCTGTTATTATAAGACTGTAAAACATAACCAGGAGTTAGCAGTGCCTCCAGTCTGCACTGTGGTTCCAAATACCTCACTGCCAATCACATCACATGATTACCAGCAACCAGTCTGTATGCACACCCATTTCAGCTGGGTGGCTTCTACTCTATGTAGCTCAAAGAGACTGAACATCCATCCAGTCATCAGAGACGGAGGGCTACTGAACTGCAGCTGACAGTGAACACAGCTCAGTACGACGAACTGATAAAAGCAAAAAAACACCCTGATCTGCTCTAGAAGCAACTTAAACATTCTACTGTTCTACTGGCTGTAGGACCTTACTTCTTAGTGTTTCATTACCTTCACAGAGGAGGTTGTGTTCAGTCCAGGGAAACTACAGGCCTGATTTTCATTCAACTTAAAGCGTGATGGGGAAAAAAAGTGAATTAGGGGAGGAAGCATGAAGAATTGTTCACTTCTGTTAAGATTATAAGATAGCACCTTTGGCCTTGATGGGATAAATGCCATTCATGTTAAAATCCAGGAGATGATAAAGTTCAAGAGTGACAAACAACAGAGCCAGCTGGAGAACTGCAATGACTCTGGTGGTAAAACTGATGGAGTCACCATGTGAAACTCAGATATTGATGGGCTGAGGATCAATAGCCCAGACTGGCAGAAAAAACCAAGGTGGGGCAGTGAAAATCAACAGTAACCCCTCCCTCATTACAACCACTGAACAAGACCCTCAACCCCAGCTGCTCCAGTAGATTTGCTAATTGGTCAACAGATCAGACTGGTTGTACTGGCCAGCTTCCAGTAGTCTACCTGTGAATGTGATCATGGTCATTTTGACAGCATTGCTCTCAGTGAAACTCTTCTGAATAAATGAGGTCAAATTTATCTGTAGTGTTTCTTTAAGAGTTGGTCCAGCCTGAGGACAACCTACAGATAGAGAGCAACAATACACTGGGAAATACAACAACCAGAACTGGACCATAGGATCATATCTGTAATTCAGCTCTGCCAAGTAAGAATGAAACGAGAACAAGTGTCAGGTCATCAGCAGTTGAAAGAATCCAGAGGACAGAAGGGAGGGAGGATTTGGTGTTCATCTGTCGTGGTCTACGCTCCACTTGGCTCAAATTTGATAAGGGGAATAATAGTTTCTACAAAACCCTATAACGATGCATGATCTCAACAGGCCTTTCCATCAGTACATGATTTCATTGCATTTCTATGCAGACATTGAAAGAGGAAGACATGAATTGGTATACAGAGGAAAATGTGCAGCAAATTCTATCTGAGAAACCACAAATAAAAGTGAGACATTTAAGACCTCTCAGTTAAATGGAGGAAAACAAACCATCCTAATAATCAATGAAAGATTCTCATCATTGGTTCAACACTAAAGTTATGGATTCATTCAGTCTTTATGGCCGTACAGCAGAGGCCCTTTACCTCCTGTGCAGTGGTTACACACTGTGTTCTACTGAAGGTGAACCCAGAGTGTTTGCTGCAGTATAATAACTGACAGCCAGTGGAACACTCATTTACATGTACGTTTCTATTAATAGGGCTGGGAAGGTTCAGCTGCCAGCCCATAGTTGGACTGAATATTTGGATTTCCAACATGTTTGATTGATCCACAGACATTGAGCAGGTCCAGAAAAGTGGAGGGCAGTGAAACCAAGGCCATTCGTCCAAACATTCCTCTAATGTCTTGAACAATGAACACACGAATGGAGAGGATAATAAATGAGTGGCTCTAGAAGAAAATATACGATAAGGAAGTCAAAGCAATCTACAGAACAGGATCCTTCACATGATGGCACACTCTCGGGACACCTTGCCCTGCAGGAGAAACAGAATATTCACATTTTCATTAAAAACAACTTTACTTGTGGAAACCAGTGTTCAGTTCCCAGTTTATTTGGTACACCTCGCTAAAACTAAGGCAGGTTAACAATCGTGTGCTAATGTTTGAGGTGCTGACTGATTATTGGAGGGTATGTAGTTTGTACACCAACAGCACAGAGGTGGTTTTATGATTTAGTCGGATGGCAAACTAGCAGAAGGACACACTCCATTTCATCATCACTATAACAAAAATACAAAAATGTACAAAACGTCCCTGAGTCTCTGAGTTCCTGAAGACCTGGATTAGGCCGTATAAGCTGCATGTAATCATTTTATGGGTTTTCAGATGTTTATTTAGTGTTGTTTAAGAGAATGCTGTAACGCTGTTATGCTGTGAAGCTCTAGAAATGGCATGGGGCTGCGTAGAAAACAACTGAATATTGCTACATGGGTTCATGAACATTTAATAGTTTTTAAGAACTTAGAGACAAGCTGAGAAGGACACCAGGACTAAAATATGAAATTGTGAATTTCCCCACTGTGGGACTAATAAAGGGATATCTTATCTCTTATCTTAAATACAAGCATGAAATCTTCAATTTGTAGCCATGGAGACAAAACAAATAGAAATGACAAAAGTTCTAAACAGCATTAGGCACTACTTCAGGTAGTTGAATGTAGAAAGTTTCCCAAAAAATATGAATTAGTTTTTGAGTTGTGCTCTGGAAACACACCCTCTGGACGGAACTCTCCTCACTTCATTGGTGGTGGGGGATAAAAACATGACCCTTCTCACTACTGTGTTTCTCTGAAGACAGCTGAACAAATATGTAATCAACAAAGAGAACTTCATTTGGAATAAGTAAAAAGTGAGCAAAAGTGACCAAATCTAAAATTAAATGGGGATATAAAAGTCAGCTTTTGGTCTTTGTTCTCACCGTTTGTGCCACATCTTCCTCTTCCTCTCCATTCTCCACCTCTACCTGAGTCTTGGTTACGCTCCGTCTGGCAACCTCCTGCAGAACAATCACCATAACGAACAACATTCAATGACATGTAGTGGTCTGCGCACCAAACCAAGAACATTTCAATTAGGACCAACAGGCAGAACTTTTACCTCGCCATCAGCGTTGATCAAAGTGGTGAGGATATCATTTCCTGTGCCCCATGAAGCCTGGCTCTTCCACAACAAGTCAGATGGTGGACTGTGGGCCACACCGGCATCAGCAGACCACACCTGGAAAACACACATAAACAGATCATCACCCTGATGGGCAAATGACAAAATATACTTGTCATTTGTTCGTGACATCAGCACACGTGAATTTAGCCACTATTTCTTTTCTTCTTCTTTTTTAAATAAATCAAGCAATGTGTTTTGGTTATTTAGACCATGGGGTGGGTAGTGGTGCAACAAACTCTCCAGAAATGAACAGCCATTATTTATGACCACTTATCCTATATAACAACAGATCCGGCTCATGCTTTTCGCCAGACTGAAGAAACCACTTTAGTTCACATTTTTACTGAACAAAGCTCACAAAGTAAGCACCAAGTTAATAATAGTATTTATGAATGCCCCTTCAAACTGAAGACAGGACGCACACACGCTCCTTATTCAAAGCTCTCACCGTGACTGACTGTTCAGCCTTGAGGATAAACTTGGGGGAGAACTTGTAGGTGATCTCATCCCTGTTGTCAACCTGCCTCTTCAGCCTCCAGTTGCCCAAAGGCTGGTCCTGCAAACAAAAGAAATATTTTTGAGCAGCAAACATATTGATCCTCACAAACAACATTTTTGCTGAACTTACTGCAGACCCCAGAAGGTTGCTGCCAGTTTTTAGTCTGCCTTGCATGATGATGAATCATGATTGAATCACCTCAATCAGTTTAGATTTTTCAGGGTTTCCCCTATCAGTGCACAGGCCTGGTGGGCAGCCAGGCCAACGAGTCCCCCTCACCCAGCCAACAACAGGACAAAAAAATATGTTTTTCATATATGCCAAATATCATCAAATATTAATTCATTCGAAAATAATTGTTTGCGTTTGGGAGCCTCTGTGGTGCGCTGTTCTGAAAAGGAGTCCTCCTCCCTCTCTGTGTCCAGCTACATCTCTCTGTCACCAACTAGTAAACTAACTATTTTTTAAAGGGTCTTTACATTTAAGAATTTACTAAAGACAAATCTTGACTTCTGGTAGGTGAAAACAGACCTCAGGAACAGGCTGCAAGGAGAGCAGACTGTATGAAAGTCTCAAGAAATGGACCTTTCCAAATGTTCCCAGTAACCTTAGTGAACCAAAGAATTTCTTTTATGTGCTGTAACTACTTCCAGTGACGTGAATAAATGCAGTTTATTGAGTCATCCTCTCCTTATGATCACTTTGTTTTAAGTGTTTTACATGGAAATAAATAACCAAAGATTTGATGCACACATAGTCTCTATCACCGGGGAAACACTGTCATTGATCATTTAGTTGTTCATCTTGATATATAAATTTGCTGTCAGTTTGAAGAGAAGACTAATAATGATTAAAGCCTGAACCACAGGGGTCATTGGTTAAACTTACCTTTTTTTGTAAGTTTTTTTTGGGGGGCATTTTTTGCCTTCATGGATAGGACAGCCTGAAGAGGTGACAGGAAATGTGGGAGGGGGGGGGGGGGGGGGGGGGGGGGGGGGGCATGTGGCAAATGGCTACGGGTCCGAATCGAACCCGCGCCAACTGCTAGAGGACCATAGCCTCAGCACATGGGGCGCGTGCTCTAACCACTGCGCTATCTGCGCCCCAGGTTAAACTTACATTTAACATAATAAAACAGTAAGAGCACACAATCTCTATGTGCAAACATCGCCTGGTTTAGAATAGATCTTCTAAATTAATATATTTAACAGCATCTAGGCTACATGTGAACATTTCACTTCACAAACAGGATTTATCTGTTTCCATAAATAGAGTTTACAATGCCTCATAACTTAGTATTTCAAGAAAATGTTTGTAGTTCCTTGTCCTGGTCGGTACTATGACAGTCTCAATATCAGATCTTCACTACATAATTACTGTGGTCAAAATAATTCACTATGACATTACCACATCAATAGACAATGTGAAAATAACAAAATAATAATAATATAGCTAAGAGTCAAATTAATCTTAAACATTGTTTACTCTTTTTTTGGCATATACAAAATCGTTTCCAAAAATATTGGGATGCTGTGTAAAACGTAAATAGAAATGATTGATGATGAAACCCCATATTTAATAGAAAATAGCACAAAGACAACATATCAAATGTTGAAAATGAGAAATTTCATTGTTTTTTAATTATATGTCCATTTTGAATTCAATGCCAGCAACACGTTTCTAAAAGTTGGGACAGTGTTTACCAACCTGCTCCATATCATTGGTCAGTGTGACTGCATTTCCATCCATGTCAGTGGGTGATATGGTGATGGCCCCACTAGCTGTGGCCTCTTCAGACACCAGCAGCTGCCCCTCTCCTTTTCCCACCTCTGGGACATCCATAGCCTCGACTCTCTTCCTCTTGGAGGCGCGGGAAGAGGAAGATCCCGTTACCCTGGAAACAGTGACTCGAGATGCTGGGCTGGGGGACAGCTTCAGTCTGAAAGACACACACCAGTCTATAGTGAGTCGACGGCTATCCATTGTTTTACCAGACCTGCCAACAGTGAGAAAATATTTAGAGTAATACAATAATTTAAATGTAACGAGTTCACGTTTTGGCATTACTTTACATAACACACAGCCATGTCCTAACTCTCCACCATACCAAATTATACAATGTATGTGTGTGTATAACATATATGTTCTAAGAAGAAATACAATACAATCATATATTGTTAAGAACTGTGGGGTTTTTTTGCCTTCATTCTATAGAGACAGCCGAAGAGGTGACAGGAAATGTGGAAAAAAGATGCAATAACTTTTAGGAAAAGATAGTTTTGTGGCCGTGTGTGTCAAGATGAACAGAAGAATTTATTTCCACCATCTATTAATACAGCAGGAAAATTAACCAATGTGCCTGTAGCAGCATCCTGACTTCATCATATCAGTAACTAAAACTAGATCTTTGTTGATCCAGTCTTCTGATACGTTCTGTAACACTTCAGCCACATTCACACCCGTGTGATCACCTGCTCGGCTGTTCTCTGTTTGGCACAAAGTTTAACTGCTGGTTCTGCCTCTGACTCCGGTTTGTACATATACACACATTCTTTTTAACCTTTATTTAACCAGGTTAGTTCCACTGAGATCAGGGATCTCTTGGAAGACCCGGCCAAGAGTAGCAGCTACATAATTTCAATACGAAAAACAATTAACATACAAACAGGCACCTGGAAACAAAGATTCAAAACATCATATAAAAACACTTGCATACAGACAACGTGGATTCAAGAGATTTCACCAAACCTTTAAATTCATTTAAGGTCACAAGGGCTTGAAGATGGAGATGAGTTTGCAATTTATTTCATAAATTAGGGGCTGCACACCAAAAAGCTTTGTTTCCCAATTCTGTTGGGACATTTGGAACTACAAATTGCAAGGAAGATTGTGGTTTACATATGTCCATCTTAAAAGAGAAGATTAGTAAGAAGGCATTTTTTCTCCCAAAATGGCTTTGTATATGAATATATACCAGTGACAGAGGCGACGTACACGTAATGGAGACCAGTTCACTTTAGAATACAGAACACAGTGATGAGTAAGAGGACCACAGTTAGTAATAAACCTCAATGCCCCGTGATAAACACTATCCAGCATGTGTAGACACTGTGATGAGGCATTCATATACAACACATCGCCATAGTCAACAACAGGTACAGTATATACACATATATACATAGACGGCTGTGGCTCAATGGTAGAGCAGTCTTCCGCTTATCAGAAGGTCGGTGGTTTGATCCCCAGCCCCTGCAGTCTACATGTTGAAGTGTACTTGATCAAGATACTGAACCCCAGTTTGCTCCCAGTATCTTTTCCATTGGTGTGTGAGTGTTTGTGTGAATGGTTACTGCTCCTAATGAGCAGGTGGAGCCTTGCATGGTATGGATGTTCACACTGTATGAATGCTGGCTGCTGTTGTAAAGCTTTGATTGGTCAGTCAGACTAGAAAAGTTCTGTATAAGTACAGTCTATTTACCATTTACATGTATCCTGCTAAACGTCACAGATGCACAATGAATTTTGGGATAGGTCGGCTGAATTTGTGGGCCTCATTTGAAGGAGTTGTCAAACTGAGACAGGCCTTGTCGCACCGCTGTGACGCATTCAGTCATAAAATACAGCCTTTGAAGGATGTGGCCCCTGAATTGGGACACAGCAACTATGTAGTAGCATATATGCTAGGCCTGGAGGTGTGTGTGTGTGTGTGTGTGGTACCTGTGCTCCTCTCCTTCCAGCAGTTTCCTATAAGCATTGATCTCCATATCCAGGGCCAGCTTCACATCTAACAGCTCCTGGTATTCACTGAGCTGAGCGTTCATCCTCTCTCTCAGCTCAGACATCTCTTGTTCTCTTCCTTCGATATCACGGCGGTGCTTGTCTCGCTCTGCTGAGAGGATTTCCTCCAGCTCTCTGATACGATCCTCAGAGGCAGCCACCTACAAACATGCACACGACATGTGTCATCATCAAATAGCAGTACTATTTATCAAACTGCACAGTACATGAAAGTGTGACAGTTGTGTGTACAGGTGGTCATTAAGCAGTACCTTTTTCTGAAGGGCATTCAGCTGATATCCAAAGTTCTCTATCCTCATACGTCCCTCCTGCAGCTCCTCCCTGGCTGTGCTCATTGCCTTGTCATTCATCTCTGAGGTCACCTTGGCATTGTCCAACTAGAAGAAGAGGCTTTGTGTGAAAAGGGGGTCTCTGTGCTTCTTCCAGCAGTACAGTATATAGATTCATCTTAACTCATAGAAAAGAAACTTAGAAGAGAAAAAAATGTGACTAGAACAAATTTGCAGCTTTTTCTTCCCTTGAAAGAGTTTCAAAAGACAAGCAAAAATGACTCATCTCTCACCTTGGCCTGGAAGGTTTGTTCCAACTCTCCCTTATAAAGAGAGACTTGCTCATCATGTTGCCTCCGCAGGTCCTGGTAAGATCACACAAATTAATGTCATTCCTCAAATTAAAGCTCCGCAGAGGGTACCTTCATTGCTCTCATGGTAAATTTAGCCATTTGGATATTTCCACACCACTTCAGCAAACATCTTGTCGACGACGAGTTCTGAGCTGACATAGGATGTCTGCAAATATCATTTTCATAGACTCTTAAAAATCCTTCTAGTTGGTTTCTATCTTCAGGTAAGTTTGTGTGTGATGCTTGATTTGGCTTATGACAAAAGAAATATTCAAACAAAGAGATTTCTTTTAAAAATTGATGGAATGGTTTTAGTACAATTGAGAGCTAATTTCATGATTTTTACTGTCAGATATTCATTAGGTTTATTGGAACACATTTCAGATCTGAATTTATGTGACAGACACCATGTCAAGTGAATTTAAAGTGGGTGACTGTGTTTTAATGTCCAAGCAAAACGTGATCATGTTTTGTGGAACATACAGGTGCAATCAGCTACATCTATAGTACTGTAGCATAGAAAAACACACTTGTGACCCCTGAGTAAAAATCACTGCCCAGAGACAGGTTTGAAATTCAAGCAGCACTTTTGCAAAGAGCAGAGGGAAACAGGTGACAGTCATTACTTTACATATGTGACTGAGTGTTGCTCTTGCCAAGAAATGAACAATATATGGGAGTTTCATATTTTAGCGCCCCAGAACAGACATGACAGCCTGTGTACATTCATTGTCTAACATACCTGTAGAGCTTGTGCCAGTTTGAACTCATAGTCCTGTCTGACACCAGAGTCCACCTCCACTATTCTCTGCTCCTGTCGTCGCCGAGACTCACGAATCTCCTGAACACAAGGAGAAAGATTATAGCACAAATGGGGAAAATTCTTAATGCTAAAAGTTGAGTCTATCTATTCAAACAATCCTCCTACTTTGGATGCATGTGTGTTCATTTAGTGACTGTGGTCTATTCTAAATTCTCTACATACACTTAGTTTCATGGTAAATACTCTATGCTTATGGTAAACAACTGTGGCCTGAAGGACAAGGATCGGTTTGAACAGAGATCATCAATATATACTGAAACAATAATTGATCAACATTTCGAACCAGTGTTTTTGACATGGACTTTTCATTTTTGTTCATTCATTCACTTAAGTTTAAATTTTTACTCATGCATATGTGCACATACCCTTACCTCTTCAAACATGCCCTTCCTGAACTCCAGCTCTTCACTCAGTGACTGACAGCGGTTTTCCAGGTCTACACGCATCAGTGTCTCTGCCTCCAGCTGGCGCTTAGCAACAGCATGGCTGTCCTCTGCCTATACACATCACCACACCATGACAAATATTAGCACAGAATGAAGTGGGATGGACACGGAGTGTAGATATGTGTGTGTGTGTGTTTAAGCAACTCCGTCTGTAATGAGGGGTGTCCATGCCATGTCTTTCCTCACAATAAAACCAAACCTTGTGTACAATATGTGCAGTGTTTGGCTACTGATACTTTTTCCCACAGAAAATGTGTGCATGTGCAGACCAGTTTATCCAAGTTGGGTCAGTGGTTGACACTGGAGCCTTATGGAAGAAGGCTACTGGTCTCATAACAAGATACTGAAGGTTCATCTTTCATTAAAACCACACTAAGATTTGAGACTATTTATCAATTTCCACTTTCTCTCTTCTAAACAAGAAACCTTGCAGTACACACCTTAGCCAGCAGGCTATTGACATCACCCAGCTCAGAAGTCAGTGCAGCATTCTGGCTTAGAGCAGTAGAAAGAGCTGCTTCACTCTTGTTCAGCTGGCCTTCCAAACTACTGGCCCTGGCCAGAGCCGCAATAAGATCACTCTCCTTCTTCTTGGCACTGGAACACATGGACAGAGGAAGGACAAGCTGCTTATTATTGGTTCACACTGGCTGTTCACCACAACGCCAATTTTAAATGTTGACCTGGTTCCTAAATTATCCTGATCTCAACCAATGTGGCATGTGTGATTACCAGTGAACTGCACAGTATTACCTGCGTGTGGCTTCCTCAAGCTCAGCCTGAGCCTTGCCCAGGTCTATCTGGAGCCTAGCTCTCTCTTTAGCCGTTTCATCCAACACCCGTCGAGCATCAGCTAACTCTGCCTCATACAGAGCCTTCAGACCTGTCACCTAAAGAGAAAAAAAATGTAAATTAGTAGATGGTCTGACTGGGTGACAAAGACAATCACAAGTCACTGATTGACTGTTGTAGGGTGGATTTCCAACATGTGACATCATGAAACTAATGTGCACAGTATTAAATGTAATTACAACTTATTGTGGAAAACAATTACAGTATGTTGTGGTTCTTCTACAAATCTCCATCTTCTTTTATTTCACCAGAATAATCAACTTAGAATTGATGAATACTTTTCATAGCAGGGGAAATGGCAAAAGGACCAGGACACCGGTGACCCCTGTTTTCATCCAGGGGGTCAGTGTGGACATTGTGGAGAACTATAAATATCTCTGTGTCTACATAGATGAACTGGACTTTACAAGAAGGGCCAGAGCTGTCTCTATTTTCTAAACATATCATCATAACAGAGGCTGTTGCATCCACATCTGTTGGAAGTGCTGAAAGATGGACATGTTAGATTAAATTGGCCTGGTTAGTGATAACATCAGTGTAGTATAAAGTGATTGTAGCATGAATCCCTGTTTGCATGACTGTGCGTGATAAAGAAAATAGTTTAGGGATAATAAGTCTCAGATAAAATGTTTACATTAACATTACAGTGTGAAAAGCTTTTTCACCATAGCAACTGGACATGTAATGAAATCAAAGATCAGGGGCGTGTGTGTGGCTGTGTGTGAGAGGGAGAAGGAGTGGGAGACAGAGAGAGAGAGAGAAAGAGAGACAGACTTCACTGAGTGAGGCAGATGAGAGCCAGAGAAAACACAAACTGCAAATAAGATCAATAATATCTTGTAAAGCATTGGCTATGTGGACTGGGGGATTTTTAAAAATATATTATATATATTATACATGTCCTGTACATATTTTAAAAGCCTGAAAATATCACAACATAAATCGCAACTTTTGAGAAAAGCTGCCACAAAATCAGGCATTTTAGGCCTGCTTGGTGGAGGTGTGCAGTCTCCCTGTGCCCTTTTAGTTGTGCATGATATTACGGAGTAAAAGTAGGAGCTTCAGAAAAATTATAAATAGACCAAACTGCATACACTTACACAGCACCAGATTCATGAATACTGTTAAAACAATAGGTTATATGTCATTTGGTGTGCCTTATTTGAACTTCCTGTTCTTTGTGTCGAGTTTATGGTTTGAGGACAATTAGGGTTTCAGCAGAATTTTAGGACCTCACATTTTCATTTTAAAGTACCTGGGCAGAATAACAACCAACACTATTTCAACACGTTTTTGGTCAATAGAAGTATTGATGTTTTCCATCAGGCTTCATACTACATGTGAAATAAATTGTAATGCTTTATGATAGCGTAAATCAGGTACATTTCAGAGAATCCATACGTCATATTCATAGATTGGCGCGCCCGCTCAATCTGCATTTGAATACAGAATAGGAAAAGCCGCATTTTACGGACAGCTGTTGTTAACAAAATACTATACTTGGTCGTGAACATAATATTCGTGCTAATCTTAAATCAGTTTCTACATTTTAATCGCCAGCTAATTAGCAATCATGTAAACTAGCGTGTTACTTACGTTAATCATATTGTTCTATAATATTTTTTTATAGATTCCTCAAGGTTGTTTCGCGTAACTGAAAGTAGCTCAAATAAGACTTGGGTTGAGTCAGGTGATTAGATGCTCTAAGGATAAGATATGGGGATGGCTGCAAATGTTTCGGGTTGGTCTTAAACTCACCTCTCTCGTGGTCACCTCCTCTTTCTCAGAAACTTTGACCATGAGCCGATTATTCTCAAATTCCAATGCCCGGACACGGTCGATATACACGGCCAGCCTATCGTTCAGGTGCTGGAGATCTTGCTTCTCTTGTAAGCGAGAGATCCGGGTCGAGGAGAGAGGTGTAGAGGCCGCCGAAGGGCCAGCTTCACGGCTCGGGGTAGCAGTCGCCATAACGGTGATTTCAACAATCCGATTTTCTCTTCTCCACTCACAGTAGCAAACAAATGTACCGTGCTATCGTTGTTTGATTCAGGCACAAACTAATTTATCTAATTAATAAAAAATACAATTTCTGTCACTAAGTAGTAAGCTCGTGCAGTGTCTCTGAGAGTTGTGCGAGTAACGAGATTCCAAGATGGCCGACACCGCTATCAGAACCGCGCCAAAAGCACAGAATGCTTCCTGTCTAGCAAAGGATGATGGGAAAGGTTGTATTTTTAAAAAAAAAACTTTATTTAATTTATTACAAGTTACAGAACATAGTTGTAGAACAAATCAGAGTAAAACAGAAACATGTAGCCTATAAAAAATAAATTATAAATTCATTTTTTTTCATAAGGTATTAAATTGTACAAGGGATACGTGAGTGTAGTCTTCATTTCCTTTAGGATTTCCTACAATATGTGGAAAGTCATTTCGACTTTTCTATTTCTTTTTCCCTCATTTAATGATTTAACAAATACAGTATGTCATTGCACTTTCATTCATTCATTTATTTTGGCAGCTTATACTCTTGTTTTATGAATATGGAATGTTTCCAATGGACAGATCAACTATTGCCTTATGCAGTACCATTACCAGTGTTAGAATATAGGAAACATTTCTTCTTTTATGTCCTATAATATATTGAAAGATGTGAAGAGTAGCAGAGATATCTCTGTCCAAAAAGCTCTTGAGAAGTGACATAGATGAGACAAGGATTCAGCTTCAGTGCCACAAAAAGAGCGTTCTGGTAAAACAGCCTTTATGAATTTTGATAGGAATGAATTTCAAGGATAGAAATTATAAATAATTTTGACATGACTCTCTTTGACTTTGTTGAGAATGCAAATTTATTGTGTTCAGTCCAAATCTTATCCACACTAATACGCAGAAAGGATTGTTTCCAGTTGCATATACGGTTCTTGGAACATCATTATTTTTCTAAAATTAATATGTTTCTTATGTGTTTATTGTTGTATTTGTGATATAACAGATGTATTCCACCAATCATCAGAGGGTGATTCTTTTATCTGCATATGTTGTTCAGAAGATTTAAAAACGTGAAGAGATGCCTCTAATTATACTTTCATAGGTGCAATATTAATATTACTTGTTTGACTATGTGGGAGAAATCAATATATGAATTAAAACATTTCTACATGTCTGTATGATTCTTTTTGCCAGGGTGTGGGGCTATCAGGAGTTCAGATGAGGGCAATTATCTGTGCATAAGGTGCTCAGGAAGTCAGGTCAGAGGACAGCTATCGTCTTTGAAAACAGGAATGGGTAATTGCTCTGTGGAAGGCATGATTTCCACCTGTCATTAGGTCTGCATCTGTGGTCCTGTTGTTCCCTCACACTACATAAGCTAAGGGAATCTGAGAGTTGGCAGAGAACACCCTGCCTGGGTCTTCTCTCCATGTTGCATGTTTAAAGAGATCTGATTCATCACACCAAGTGTGTAATTCTTCAAAGAATTAGAAACTCTCAAAATTCAACAAGGAAGGATTTCCCTTACAAGTAAAAGATTCGTAGCTGGGGTTAAATTACTGTCAAAATAAATTGGAGATTATGTTATATTGTTTTCCACACACTCTATGAAATACAAACTATTTCCTACACAGAACATATTGGTTGTTCCACACAATACATTTATGAGGGGAGGAATTATGCTTGTAAGCCAGTTTCCATGAGTCCAAAGCATGTTTATGGAAACTGACTAACTTTATGGTCAATTTGCTGGTCTAAAATCACAGCTCAACATAAATCTTAGGCCACCACACTTTTCAAATAGGAGATTAGGAATGAAAAACAAAGGAGCATTATCTCCTGACAAGCAATGTTTGATCCAGCTGATTTTAAACATATGATTTAAAGTTTCAGTCTATGGCATTGAGCCCTCCTTCAGAGCCATTTCTCATCATTGTATTACTTCTGACATATTCAGTTTTGTTTCTCCAGAAAAACATGAGCAAACCTGAATTGATTGCAGATATTGTTTTCTTGTCAACATACAGGATAAGGCCAGATACACCATTCTGGAAACTCCTTCAGCTTTGGACAGTAATGTCCATCTTGTACAGTGAGGTCCCTCTGAAGCAGCTGGTGACGTTGTTTTCTGTGTGTTCCATGTGAGGTTGTGCTCCAGCCTGTCACACACTCATCTTGTTATTGTGATCCCAAGATATTCAACTGAATTCTTAACTGTCACTCCACATATGAAGTTTTGTTGGATTCATGAATTGTTAATATTTCAGTCTTACTCTTTAGACTCTTACTTACAAATTAGTAAAATATGCTTTAGAGAAGACTTTCAGTCCATCCAGGACAGCTGGAACTTGGTGTTCATGTTTTAAAAAAATACATGTGGTATAGTACGTACCATTTTTTTTAAAAAGTGGTGTCATATCCAAACTGCTCTAGGGCTTTGTTTATGAAGTCACGCTCGAGAGCCTTGTAGAAATCCAAGAACAGGGTAAGTGCCTCCTCTTCAGTGAGGTATGAATAGTCCAATAGATTTAGATCGAGACCAGTGTTATTGGATATGTGGCGATCCTTCATAAAACCTAACTGGTTAAAAGAGATTATTTCTTACAGACAAGGTCTTAATCTTTTGGCATGAAGAGAAGTTGATCATTAATAATGTGAGTTTAATAGTGTAATTGGCCTCTAGTTTTCTATGTAAAGTATCTTCGTTGGGTTTAAGTAAAAGAGTAATGAGCCCTTGTTTCATTGTTTCTGGTAACTCACCTTTTTCTAAAGATTTGTTAAAAGCACAGAGGAGCAAATCTCTTCAGTCACTCCAAAAGGTTTGATAACCACACAGGTTACAGAAAAGTATTTTTCAGTGCCTTTCGGGCCTCCATGAAGGCGTCTGTCTCGGTCATGACAGTACTTCTTCCAGGCCGGTAGGGCTGCTGTTTAGCTGATGTCCCAGTTCCGTCTTCCGGGTCCAACCTTTCATTCCCCCGCTTCACTCTTGCAGCAGTCCTTCCGGCTTGACCGCCATCATAGACAGCAGGTAAGACTCGATCCTTGTCGACCATCTGCTAAAACTCATATGAAATCTCCGCCATCCGTCCATCCTAACCGAATAATCTGGTATGAACTGGCTTCACTGACTTTACTGAACATGTATGACCAATATTGGAACATTACAACCCTGAAAACCAACGAAACGCCTGCCGGTGGCTAACGAACATCTCCGTTCGTTGATGCACTGCAGCAGCTACCTAGCTAACTGCGGCACGTCTCACACCGCCTCTTATACTTATTGTGGAGAGATTAGATAAAGTGAAGTGATGTGGACATAGTCATTAGGCATTAGTTCAGTGTCTGCTGTACGTCTGGCTGCAATGTGTCCCAATGAATCACTACGTCACTTCCTTTATTCATGTAGTGTCCTGTAGATCACTAGTCTGCATTAGCCGCTGTTTTCCAGTATTTTCCAGTGAGTCAGAAATATAATGTGATGCTTTTAAAAGTGTGCTACTGTTCCAGGTGTCATGATGTTGCAGCTTGCAGCAGCATGTATTGGTGTAAAAGGGGCAGTGGTATCCCCACCTGTTTGCACTTGAGCTAATGATGTTGTGTGCTCCTCCACAGATATGGCTATCCGCTACCCCATGGCTGTGGGCCTTAATAAAGGCCATCCAGTCACCAAAAACGTAACTGCTCCCAAACACAGCCGCCGCCGCGGGGTGAGTATCTTCTGGTGACTGTAGTTGTTGATTGTCAGAGAACCACTGCCTTCCTGTCTCCTTTTCCAACTAGCTGTTTAGAAGGCATAAAGCAGGTCTGATGCTGTAAACATGAATGTGATGGTGACTGCAGAGGTGTACATCAAAGGGAGGCTAATGAGTTAGCTCAGCTTAAAGCCAGAAATGTGGCTGTTTCAAAATAAGTGCTGTCCTTTACTGATTATCCTCCTGCTGATATTCTCAAATAGTGATGTAGATTCTCATCTGAGGGTATATGTTATATATTCAGAGTAGTTCAGTCGTATGTTGATGTCAACAAGAGGTGTGTAGTGGCTGAGGAGGTAGAGCGGCTGTTCACGGAACAAAAGGTCGGTGGTTCAATCCCCAGCCCCTGCAAGTCTACAATTTGAAGTATCCTTGAGCAAAGATACTGAACCCCAATCTGCTCCCTGGGTGTCGTAAAGGCAGCCCACTGCTCCTCAGGGATGGGTCAGATGCAGAGAAAGAATTTCCCCCTGTAGGATTAATAAAGTATATATATATAAAAAAAATTGTGATCAAACAGCTGCTACATGTTGCCAGATTCAGAGGCTTTCTACCAGGATGTAAACAGGCTCTTAAACCTTAAACCTCAACAAAACAATGTCTTGTTGAGCTGGTAAAGAAAGGCAGGCAGGTGTTAACTGGTCTTGTAGTACAGGTATGAGTCGTCGGTCAGATGTTTTCTGCGCTGCACCCACACATGATATGTATTTGTACAGGACTTCTAAATGAAATCAGCATTCAGAGGTGAAAACAGAATGTTTGTATTCAGTGCCAGATGTTGTTCATCTGCATTGTAGAACTAAAGTGTTTTATTAAACTCATTGAGGTCCATGTTCTTAATGAAACACTTGGCTTAAATAATTCGGAACATTTGTGATTTGATTAATTAATACTTAAAGAAATATATATCACTTTGAATATTCAGTTTTTCTTTCTTTCTCCTAATAAACTGTCTTTAGGTTGTTTAGTGTTAGTTGGAAAATACAAACAATAGGAATACATCAACGGTGTCTTTTGGAAATTGGGTTGGTTAGTGACAGTATTCTGGCATTTTTCATAAGACATTAATGGATAATCCAAATGTTATGCAGCCCTGTTGTAGTTCATGTGGACTCAGTCCCACATGCACTAAACAAATGTGTTATTTCTCCTGTTTACTTAATGTGTAATGAAAAAAACTACAGTTGCTTAAAGAGACTTTTACCAATTATCTAAGGAAACCTGTGGTGATGACGTCTCTTTAGTGTCAGGTGTCTGTATTCCCATCTCACCGATGTGTAAATCACGTTTCTAAGCTCTAAAGGCTCGACAAGACGAGCTTTCTGAATCGATGGTGGCTTTTATCAGTCCTGTAGTGACCTTGGTACCAGTTCTGATAGAACTTAATGAAAGCTTCAGTGAAATGACACCAGTGAAGGTGTGTCAGTGTTGTCTGCTCAGCACTGTCTCTCCAGGACAAACCATTAGACCAGTAGCTGTGTCAGACTGGGTGGGGAGGTCTTCTAGCCTGGTGAAGCCAGACTAAATGGTTGATGTGTTCCTCCTCCCAGAGTTTTTCCACAATGAGAAACAAGATAGAAAGTTTGCTTTAGTCAGACATGTTTTCCTGTTGAACACACTAATCTGTTCTCAGAGACCATGTTGTACAGCGTTGTTGGAGAAACACAAACATGTTGAAATGATCAGGCTCTGAATTGATCTTGCAGTTTTTAATGTTGGAACTCATTGGCTAACGGGTGAAAGAACAAACAGGTGGTACAAACTGCAGCTTGAATGAGTGTTAACATATCTGTCCATCCTCTGCAGCGTCTGACCAAACACAGCAAGTTCGTTCGGGACATGATCCGTGAAGTCTGTGGCTTCGCTCCGTATGAGAGGAGAGCCATGGAACTGCTGAAGGTGTCAAAGGACAAGAGAGCCCTCAAGTTCATCAAGAAGAGGGTGAGTCTGAATTCTGCTGTCGATCTCAACTGATGCACAGCTACTGTAGCATCTTCACAATAATGTCTGCTATAATGAATGGAGTGAAACTAGACCTGTGTGCAGCCCCACAGTAGACTTCAGCTTCATAAGGAACCATGTTTGCACAGTTTTAGAAGTCGTGTTAGGAGCTGTAGCTTTATGATGAGTTGTGATGGGTAGCAGGTCTGATGCATCATGCATCATGTCTCATGAATAAACATGATGCATTAGACCATTCTGTGCTGAAGTATTGACTGTAAAGAAGATCTCTATTGTTGCCCTGGTGGCTGCAGAATAGGCTATCATCCCCATATAAGATACAACAAGGGCCAAATTAAAACTCAAAGCACAGGTTAAATTTTTTTCAAAAGAGAGTTTTAGTCGTTTTAGTTTTTATCACACCGTTTAATTTTCTGATGTTTGGTCATTTGATGCTCTAAAAAGAGGGAGGAACATGATTGACAGCTGACACTGCCAGTGATTAGTCAGATTGGTGTACAGGTGGGATCTGGACACACTACAGCAGTGGTTTCCAAAGTCTGGGTTAGGAGATTTTAATTGGGTCGCCAAATAAAATAGTTACGATTCTAGTTGACTATTATTCTAGATTTACAGCTGCAGTACATCCTTCAGCCACATGAGGGAGCGTGTTTCTAGCTCCTCCACACATGGAGTTCTGACAATCATAGCCAGGCAGGCGGTGCCTTGTTCAGAACGGGTTTGGGTTTTGTCCACCATAGTTTCCAAAGTAATGAACAGATTTTGCAGGTGGTCACACAAACATGGATGCCTGGCTAATAAAAAAAGAGAGGCATAGCCAGAGACCAGGGACAAGACCCAGCTAAGGACCAGACTGCTGCAAGTAATGTTAGCTTAGCTACCGCCCATAGAATAAATGCTACACCTGATATGCGTGTTGCTCTCCTCTTGTTCACCTGACTGGAACAAAGAACAAGCAATAATCTGTTTGATTTAATGATGAGAGGGAAATATGAGTCTGTTAATTACAACAAAATGCACTTAATTTGCCTCATATAAAGTAGTTAAAATGTGTGTTTACCTGATGTGTGACTGTTTGATTTAAAAAGCACTTAAGTTGTCAAATAAAAATATGAACATATGAACATGAGTGGCTGTTTACTCAGACTAAATGCATTTTCTCATTTATAAAGTAGCCTATTTAAAATGTTTATATTGTGATAAGAGGAGATCAAAACAATGCACTGCACTACAGGACAAACTCTGGTTCCAAATGACGTCATCAGGACAAGATGGCAGATCTTGTATCTGTGATATTCAAGATTGATTTTTGTTCAGTGGGAGGAAGTGGAGATGTATCATTAATCATTATATATATCACTGCTGGAATGATTCAGTCTGTGGTCCCGTTTCTCCCATAGATCGGTACTCACATTCGTGCCAAGAGGAAGAGAGAGGAGCTGAGCAACGTGCTGGCTGCCATGAGAAAGGCTGCAGCCAAGAAGGACTAATGTGTCTAATAAATGTGTTAACTCCACACCGGTGGTCTTGTCTCTCTTTGCTATAACTGATCATCAGGGCTGCGTCAGTCCCTGACTAATAATTCCAACATGACTGCTCCATTGAGGATGTTTTTTTTTTTAAATCACTATTAAACATACTGTACTTAGTAATGGCAGCATAGAGCACTGCCATCTGAGTGGTGTGAAAGGAAACTAGCTTCCCAACGTCATGGATTCCATGAATGATTTTAAACCTTGTACAGTGTTTAATAGTTTGGAAAGTCCCTATCAGGTGAGGTCAAACGGTCCATGTAGCCTAACCTATGATTAATTAATTTAAGCAATGGAACACAAGCTTCATACAGACATGAGGTGGGAGGAAATCACAGCACAATAAAACTGCACTTTGAGTTTGTCTTTTCCTCTTGGTGAATTGCAACACATTGATAGGTTTGTCATGTCTTCACTGCACTATGAGGAACGACCCCCTTATAGGGGCAGGTTCATATGCCTGTAACATAACCACAATAACTGCTCTTAATGGCACAAATAGATGAACTAGATGATGCATAGATTAAGGTCTGAAACAGCTTATTTATGAAATAAAGTTTCATTCATGCCACAACCATCGTTCTGTAAATTAAATCAATGTAATAAAAAAAAATTATGAGGAGTCCTGGCATGAATTCAGCATGTCATTAATGATGCATGAATTCTGAGAATAGTGTCAGCATTCTGACTTTAAACTCCTAAGCCGCGGGGGTCGAGCCGCGGGTTGGATCCGCATGCGGCTCTTAAGCCTCTCTGCAATGGCGCTCTGTAGGTTTGACAAAAAATAACATGAAAATAAATAAATACCTCCAGGGGGAGGTGCTGAAACGATTTGCTGCTTGTCTTGAACATGTGAAAACTTTCCTGGAAAGCAACGGCCTCACTTATCCCGAACTGAAAGATCCCGGTTGGCTGGAAAAGTTACACTACATGGTGGATATGACAAGTCACCTAAACACACTGAATAAAAGTGTCCAGGGGAAGGGAAGCACGCCGCTGCAGATGCTGGGAGATGTTTTGCCGTTTGAGCGCAAAATGACGGTGTTCGCCAGAAGTGTTCTCACTTCCCCTCCCTGAGAGCGTTCAGAGAACATCATCACATAAATTGAGTATTTGCAGCGTGCGATCATCGTAATGCAAACTGCATTTGGGTAGAGATTCAAATTCAAAAGCCTGACAGCTGATCATGGAATGCCATTCCCGACACTTATTTGAACATGAAGAAGTATTCATTTGGAGTCCTGTCCATCTTTGGATCCACTTACTTATGCGAGCAGGTCCTCTAAGCATGAACTACATACAGTCTACAAAGTACTACATACAAAGTATCGCTCCCGCCTCACAGATGACAGCCTGCAGTCATGTGTGAAACTCTGTCACATCTTACAGCCCTGAATTAGAGAAGATCTGCCGTGATTTCAAAAACAGAAGTCACATTTAAAAAGTACTGAAATGGACTTAAGACAAGATTAAAGACAAAATAGCCTATTTTTATGTTTACTCTTTTTGAAGCTATTAGGCTGCAGCCATAGCTTTTTTAAATTTCAAAGTGGGCTACATTTTATTTGATCATTTTCCACAAATATGGGGAGGACTCAAATAGGCCTGCATATAGTTCTGTGTTTTAATTTATTTGAAAGTAGGCCTACACATACCAGTGTTTTTTCCCCTCTTCATAAGAGTTTGGTGTTTTCCTTTGAATAGAATAGAATAGAATAACACTTTATTAATCCGCCGAGGGGGAAATTCAGGGTGTCAAAGCAGGACGGTGTACAGAGTAAGATAGAAATAAAGTGCAAGATAGAGTGCATGATGAACAATGAATTAAAAACATTCAAGCAATAATAATAATAAGCATTAAAAACACCTCCATCCACACAGCACAAAACATTAAAAACTACCACAAAAAATGCAATGATTGGTTTAACATCACCTAATAAAAATGACAATATATATATTCTTCATTTTAAGGGACAAATATGTATTGTGGCTCTAGACAAATTATATTTGGTGGGAGGGAGCAAAAATGGCTCCTTTGATAGTAAAGGTTGCTGACCCCTGGGCTAAGCTGTCGGTTTTTCTGTTCTAAACTGTTTTATATGCTGTAAAAATATACATCAGCTGTTTTAAGTTCATGTTTACATATTTGGAAAAAAAGTGTCTTATGTATTATGTTTCCTGCACCCCAGTTTAAAATTCAATAAATATGAAAATGAAGAACCTTTATTTCCTGAGCTTGAAGTGCACAATGTGCTTTATTATGTGGCCCCTGTGTTAGAAAAATTCTAGGTCCACCCCTGGATCACACATTTACGGTTAACCCACCCAGCACTATAGTCTTGGCTGACAGAGGGATCCCAGTCCTCTGAACCCCCCCACCTGTCAGTCAGAACTGAGCAGCTCTTGGATAAGAGGTGAAATGAATTTGGCATTGTGTGATATGTGAAGCTTCTTACTTTTTAAAATGAGAAAGGGTTTGGTATGGAAAGGACCATGCTAACATGCCCCCAATCCGGTTTTTATGTATATTTTCATTTCAAATGGTCATTTCAATAGTGTCAAAGCTAATCAGACTTCTTTTTTCAAACTTTATTGAAAAGCTACCCCATGCAACAGTTATGGACAACATATACAAAAGAAAAGAGCAAAGAATATGACAATAACACATACACGATAATAAATAATAAAAACTAGTAACTTGTTAAATTTTGTTTGTCAGTGAATGTGAGAGTTGTCATATATTCTTTATATTTGCATAAAAAACGTGACATTAGGGGAAACCTTTGTTATTCAGCATCTACATATGTGAGATTTTATCACACATAATCAATACATTTACAACCAAATCAATGTCATGTTTGTCGGGTACAAATATCTATAATGAGATTTTTACACTCCGTTTTTAAGCCAATCAGGCTTCAGTGTGTGCCGCGTTGCCCTGGGTGACGCGTCTCTATCCAGGTAAGTCCCACTCATACTTCTCGTTCTGGTCTATGATTGGCTGTTAGGAGTTGGTCTGTGCTTTTGACTGGCTAAGCTAGCTGTCTGTTAGCTAGCTGGGTATATTAAGCTGATTGCATTATCGGATCAGACTTAACCTGCAGTCCAACAATACAGAGTTAAGTACATACAGTTAACGCTATTTTCAAGCAGCCATTAGCTGGGAGTGTGGTTAGCCTACTGGTTAAGCTAACAGCAGCAGCTTCGTGTTTCTACAGATCCTGTTTTCTGTAAGGAGCGGAAACAGAAATGTCTTCAGACGAAGACAGGGCCAAGGAAATAATGAAGGGCTTCAAGCTGTATCCTTTTCAACGTGACGGCAGTCTGCTGATGCTGTACAAAGGATAGTACAGCAGAGGCTAGCTGTCTGTCCCGCCGAACACTGACAGAGGCTAGCAGTGTAAGGCTAACAGCTAACAGCCGTGGACATACCTGATCTCTCGGCTGATAGCAGCTACGTAGCTGATGTTTGTCTTCGTTTCATGTGACAGGAAAAGATGTAGTGCAGCTCCGAGCCCCGCTGGTTCCCTTCAGAATGACGGCCTGCCTGCTAACGTGGTGGCCTAGCCCTAAGGTTAACACTGGCTAAGTGCTCAGTATAAATAGAGCTACAGTGACATGGAGCTCCAGTTTGTCACATCCCAGGTGATCTTAGCTAATCTCTTCCTATCAGTCAGCTGTTAGCTGAGGTTAAAGGTGGGTGATGGTTAGGTTTGTAGCGGAGCTTGTTTGCTGTATTATAGCGTTAATACGTGTCGCTGTCAGAGGCTCCCTGGTTCATACATGATTCCATGTGATCGTGTTGTCCCAGCCATCAGCATTAACCTGTGCTATAGCTCATCATGTTCCTGCTGTGTTTGTATGGTCCTGTTGCATCAGGCCAGCAGGTTTGTTCTCTGCTCTTTACTGATGCTGTCAGTCATTTCACTTGTCTGGTTGTGTTTGATTGTAGTAATTAGTACAGAATAGTTTGTTTGTTTCGCAATAGTCTAAAAGGAAACATAAAGAAATGTGTCTTATTTTTATAAACTTTAAACATTTTAAACTATTAAGTTTTTTCATGGTCAGCTGAGCTGATACGATAGTTAGTGAAGGGCTTTCCAGGTACACACATAATCACTTTTTAAACTTGTAGACTACTGGACCATCAAGCTGCTTTAAAAACTCTTTGATTACTACTGTAATGAGTATCTGGAGAACAGAAGAATGGGCTGGTGGTTCCAGACATCCTTTAGCCACTTTCCGGTTCTGGACACTCCGTACAGTCTGTGACTTTATCAATACTGCTTCTACATGTAAAATCTGAAAATCAGGCGATTAAACTCGGTGGTCTCTGTGTTTCAGCCCAACCCCTCAGTTCTTTTTGACGTACTCATCAGTAACTGACCTTGGCTCTGCTCCATCTTCAGGTCATTGTAGGCTGATGGTCTGAGACCATGGTTGTCTTTATATGGTGGGAAATGGTAGACGGGGTCCTAGGGTCCGAATGACAGTGGCCTCTGTTCCCTTGTTGTTAGCAGACATCATGCAGGCAAAGATTGTGGATGACTTGATGCTCATGGTAGAGTAAAGCAGTGGTGTTGCTGTAGCCAGTAGAGTTGTCCCCCAGCTACAGTACATGCCATTAGTTGTGTGTTTATTGGAGGGGGTCATATGTTATATTGTGGTATTATATATATGAACACAGCTCACACCCACTGCTGCACATATTCATACTTGCTGTAATCCTCACATACATATTTAGACTGCTTTCCTTACTGTACATATTGGATCTATAGTGTAGTCACACATTATACTTGCAGCTGTTCATTCATATATAATGTGCATCTGTATATTTTATATTTATACCTGGACTGTCCAATGTAACTGCACATGTTCATACTTATTATTTAAATAACCTCTGTACATACACTGTGTTCACACAATGCACTTTACTGCTTAGCACTTGTGGATAGAGGCTAAATTCATTTTGTAGTCAGTTTGTAAGTATTTGCTCTACCAAGAATCTACTGTAATAATAGTGTTGATAAAACTAAATCAGTTCAGTCACATTCTGGTAGACAAAGGTGTATGCTGAGGATGATGATGGGGCCAGCCCTTCTCTTAGGCATCAGATTCTATCTGGCAGGCAGTGACTGGGTCTGTACAGTAATACCAAGGTGAGCAGCCCACTAATCAAATAGCAGAATTTACTCCCTGCTAAGGACAACGAATCCTTTCCTTGGTGAATTTTATTATATTGTCAGATTTTGCTGCAGGATGGTGGACAGCAGTTGTGACAAGCTTGATAGTTTATATATCTGCATGGTCACATGGGTACATGAGGGTCTGCATGTCATTCATGTTGTCATCTGTTCATGACATGGACAACATATGTGAACACTGTAGAGACCTAACAGACCTAAACAGAACCACATGGACACCTGATGGAGTTAGTGTTTGTGACCTTTACCTGTAGCTGGAGGAGGTGTGTGTGTGTGTGTGTGTGTGTGTGTGTGTGTGTGTGTGTGTGTGTGTGTGTGTGTGTGTGTGTGTGTGTGTGTGTGTGTGTGTGTGTGTGTGTGTGTGTGTGTGTGTGTGTGTGTGTGTGTGTGTGTGTGTGCGTAACATCTTCCAGGATTTTTATAATGAATGCTACCATGGTAACATCATGACCCGCCCTGCTCTGCCTCTGAATGACTTGGTATGACAACGATGTTTCTCATGCAGTCAGAGTTTTTGTGAGGGGCTATATGAGAAAAGCCATCATCATGCCAAGCCAATCAGAGGCGGAGTTGGGCCGCTCAAGACGTTGCCATAGTAACTTTGCTGGGCGGAGATATGCGCTCTGAGTGCCTCTAACTTTGTTTTGTATCTGGCCCTTTAAGCAAATCCGCCTTTGCTGAACAGGAAAGCAGGAGGATTACAGCGACTGCAGGCTGATCCATTGATAGTCTTTAACCTTAATCACACCTCAACAGTCCTTCAGAATGTCTGTTATAAAATAGAATCTTAAGGCAAAATGAGATCCATTAGTCCCCTCATCACCATCATCAACATGTTTAGAGGTCTGCTTTTCTGTGGTGTCTTAGAAAGCTGAAAGCTGTGTTCTTTCACTGTGTATGAAACCTGTCATCTGTTGTAATGACATTACTGCACCCATGGAAACATTTAAAATAGTGAGGACAGCCTCGTCTCATCAGTAAAGTAACTTATTCAAGAAACATCATACAACACAATAAAAAGTAACCTGGACAGCTTGGCTTGTTGACATGATTAAAGAGCACCATAGTCCATGTGGCAGATGTATGCAGACATACAGATTCATATGGACAGCCAATGCCTGCATCACAAATCTACACTCAGACCACAACAAGGATCAGGGTGGTTGCAAACTCAAACATTACATTTTGTGATGATTATAGTTTTATTTCCTCTATTTTCACCTGAAGCCGTTGCAGCAACATTGTTTTGTTTCTGATTTAAAATGACAATGGAGAACTCATCCTATCTACTGAGTTAGACTAACTGGTAGCAGATGAATCACAGTGTCAACCTGGTAGCTCATGAACCCAAACCCAGAGCCTGCTCTAAGGGGGACCTGGACCCACATGGCCCAGTAGAAATCTGCTGTCCCCCAGTGAAATCTCACATTGGAGGTTTAACAGGTTCCTATTCTTCACCGTGGATTAATTTAGATTAGATTTAGATTAATTTAGATTAGATTTAATGTAGAATAGATTTCGATGAGTTTAGAATATATTTAGATTAATGTAGAATAGATTTAGATGAATTTAGAATAGATTTAGATGAATTTAGAATAGATTTAGATTAATGTAGAATAGATTTAGATTAATGTAGAATAGATTTAGATTAATGTAGAATAGATTTCAGTGAATTTAGAATAGATTTCAGTGAATTTAGAATAGATTTAGATTAATGTAGAATAGATTTCAGTGAATTTAGAATAATTTAGAATGGATTTAGATTAATGTAGAATAGATTTAGATGAATTTTGAATAGATTTAGATTAATGTAGAATAGATTTAGATTAATGTAGAATAGATTTAGATGAATTTTGAATAGATTTCAGTGAATTTAGAATAGATTTCAGTGAATTTAGAATAGATTTCAGTGAATTTAGAATAGATTTCAGTGAATTTAGAATAGATTTCAGTGAATTTAGAATAGATTTAGATTAATGTAGAATAGTTTTCAGTGAATTTAGAATAGATTTAGATTAATGTAGAATAGATTTCAGTGAATTTAGAATAGATTTAGATTAATTTAGAATGGATTTAGATTAATGTAGAATAGATTTAGATGAATTTAGAATAGATTTAGATTAATGTAGAATAGATTTAGATGAATTTTGAATAGATTTAGATTAATGTAGAATAGATTTAGATTAATGTAGAATAGATTTAGATGAATTTAGAATAGATTTAGATGAATTTAGAATAGATTTAGATGAATTTAGAATAGATTTAGATTAATGTAGAATAGATTTAGATGAATTTAGAATAGATTTAGATGAATTTAGAATAGATTTAGATGAATTTTGAATAGATTTAGATTAATGTAGAATAGATTTAGATTAATGTAGAATAGATGGAGATGAATTTAGAATAGATTTAGATTAATGTAGAATAGATTTAGATTAATGTAGAATAGATTTAGATGAATTTAGAATAGATTTAGATGAATTTAGAATAGATTTAGATTAATGTAGATGGATTATAACAGGAAATCCACAAAGCAAAGTGTCGAAACGTTTAAAGGTCACAAAACGAACCAGCTCAGTTTGGACTGGTGTTGGTCACGAGAAGCACTCAGACTACTGTTTCATGCATTGTTTACTTTTAGATGATGAATTTATACTTTTTCAAACATGCTTTTAAAACCATGTGATGAAACGACTGTTTGCTTGAAATAGTTTTTATTAATTATTGTAATTTATGAATTTTTTCTTAGTATTATTAGAATTATTGTGGAATGCAGAAGAAAACAATTGTACAATAGTTTAATAACTTGCGTTGGGTTTTGTAATTAATCACATGCAGATTTCCAATGAACTTGGAGGGAGGATGGTCCAGAATGAATGAATGAATGAAAGTGTTTATTTTGAACATAAACACAACTAAGAAAACAAACAACAGTAACAGTGTCCATTATATTATGGTGTTGATCCAGGTAAATGGATGGAGCCATGATTTTTTCCCCACTGTCTTTAAAGGTATTCTCCCACTTGACTAACAATCTAGGTGTACAAAAAACATTCCACCCAAAATGCGGCATATCAATTAATACATATTTTATTATTTGGTCAAGTTTCAAAGCATAATTCAAACCAAAACATGTGTAATGAAAGGTGATTCTGTGGGTAGATTTGTTTTGATTTCCTACCTATCAGCTGTTTCCCTGCAGCTTCCTGTCTCAAACCAGCCGTGTGTCCAGATTTAGATTTCAGTAGCTCCATCGATCCTCCTGCTCTCCAGGATTTACCAGTTTTACTCTGTTTCTTTTGTTCAGACACTCGACGCCTTTTCCTCACTATCTGTTATTTTAGGTCGTCCATGATTTCTCCTCTCCATGTTTTCGCAGATTTAAAACTGCTGCACATGCGCGTGGGGCCTTGTGTGGCCTAGAATTCTGGGAAAGCCCTTGGGCAAAACATACTTCCATGTGATGTCACTGAATTTTAAAATGGCCCTTTGTTTTACTTCATATTTTTTGCCCTTCACTTGCTTAAAATCAGAATTGTTCTCTGTATTCCGCTGTGCTAAAAATATGACCGTTATATCAGGCTGTAGAATAACATTCATCCTACTGAATAAAAATATGGTGGTTACTTTAAAAATTCTTCACACACCTTTAGCAGGAAAATACTGAGTGGGAGTAAACCTTTAACATTGTGAGACAACAGCCCCTACAGTCAACATGTTTAAGAGTCATTGTGTAAGATAGTGAACCTGTTTGTGTGTGATTGTGTGAAAGAGTGAATGTTTCCAGTGGTTGGTCAGATTAGACAGGAGCTATACTGGATAGTACAGTCATTTACCCTTTACAAACCATCGGTTAATCAGCTGTAGGACAAAGAGATAAAAGTCAAACACCAAACATTTGACATAGTTTGAAATGAACCCTCATCACTGTGGTCTGAACTGACTGAGGAAGCATGTACTGTGGCTGTTGTTGTGTCGAGGGATGGTTGGGTGGGGAAGCTGTCTGTTCGTTGAACCATTAAGGCCTCTCTAAAAATGAACGCAGACTAAACAGTGACAGCAGCTTTCCACTGGGGACTCATTAGTTTGTGTGTGTTGTGACAGATTTATTCAGGCTCCCTGGAGGTTTAAACATACACAACCTGCACCTCACCCTGAAGACCCTTTGCTACCATGTTGATGGAGGTTTAATCAGTTGCTGTAAAAGATGCTCTGTTCAGTTTGAGAGGAAGTGATTTGAGAAAGCGCTAGACAGCACTCAAAGAGCGCCCTTCTCCGCCAAGGCAGCTCAGTTCTCCATTATGTCAGGTCCCATAAACCAGCAGTCCCATGATAGACTGACCCTCATCATGTGACTCCTGGACCATGAAAACCTGCCCCTAGAATCTGGATCACATTGGTATTATTATTAGTTTGATAGTTATTCTGGTAAAACTATATATACTGACCAACAGTAGAAATGCATATTTTTTTTATGTCAGGCCATCCTGTTCATATTAAATATCAAAGGTAAATTATGGTTCATATCTTTATTCACCCTTTAGCCAAACAGAAAAATCATTTTTGTGCTGACTAGTGGTTTTTGTCTTAGTGTTTACAAGTCAGAAAATGTGGATGGTGAGACAGAGAACAACAATAGTCACTACCGTGCGTGTCTACCTCCAGCATTTATCACTACTTTACACCTCTTAAAGGGATAAGATGTTATTCTGGACTTGTAGGATGACGTCATTCTTCCTGCAGAGCTGTGACAAGTTTCTCTCACCTGGTGATCCTGACATCCCATAGAGGGCATTGTCATGCATGAAGGTGATGCCTGATTTTTTTGTTTCTCTCTCTCTCTCTCTCTCTCTCTCTCTCTCTCTCTCTCTCTCTCTCTCTCTCTCTCTCTCTCTCTCTCTCTCTCTCTCTCTCTATATATATAGATAGATATAGATATAGATATAGATATATAGATCTATAGATCTATAGATATAGATCTATATATAGATATATATATAGAGATATATATATATAGATATATATATAGATATATAGATATATATAGAGAGATATATATATATAGAGAGAGATATATATATATATATATAGAGATATATATAGATATAAAAAATCTGGGTGCACATCATTGCACAAAATGCAAAGAGGTTACAGTATAGTATCCCTTAAGTATTGTGTTTTCAGTCTATACTGTAACCTCTTTGCATTTTGTGCAATGATGTGCACCCAGATTATGCACCCTTTATGAACTAGTGTTATGGAACATGAGTTTGAGATGGTTCAGATGGAGCCCACAGACTCAGAGCTCAGTCAGATGTCATCATTACACTGACATGAACCTTTTTACATTTCGTAGTCAGCTGGACTCAGTGGTATGAGGTCAGGAAGCTGAAGGCTTAGAGCGGCATCTTTTAGGCAGTTGATGGTCAGGAGGTGGAATGAAGGGCTTGGCAGACGGTGTGAAGTGAATGTGTGTGACACTAAGTAGTATCTGAGTGTGACAGGGAGCTAAGTGGAGAATCTTCTAGGACAAATGGCTGGGATGTCCAAAGAAAGCACTGTTCATTGGTAACAGTGTTTTCATGATTCTGCCACAGTGTTAGGACTCCACCAGCAGCGTTTTCTCAGTGCTACTCGCCTTTAATGATTTACCATCTCCACTCATTTAAATGAAATAACACACAGCTCCATTAAGAACTGGCCTCATCATTAGTACTTCACAGGCTTTATCCTCAGCCACTGATCTAACGTCAGTGTTTGAGTGTCCAAAGCGTCCAGACCTTCACAGAAACACAGAATCAGTTTAAAACATGTATAGCAGTGATTCTCTGCTTCATCGCTGCCTCAGACATTTAGCAAACGAAAGAGCCACAGCATGAGAAGCTGTACCATGCCTGCTCTGTCATTGACAGGTGTATTGTGTTAATAGTGAGTGGAGGTCAGGAACAGCTGACCAGCTAACAGACTTATGGGACAGCTAGCAGCCAGCATCAGTGACACAAAGGCAAAGGAAATGTGTCTAACTTTGATGTCATAGACACAAAAAAGCAAATGTTTGGTTATGTTAGAAATGGATTCATTTTTCTACTGAATCAGTTTATTGCTCACATGTCATTTCTAATATAATTTTCAGTCTGTCCACATAGTTTGACGTAGACTAGTTTATTAAAAGTTATTTAAATTTTTATTATAAGTCATGTAAAATAATATTTTGTGCAGCAACACATCTTAGATAAAATTACTTAATGTAAAGCTTTAAACTTCAAACAGCTGTCGACATGTTCACACACTCTGTCACTCTGATCATTAAAATACAAGGCATCGTGTTCATAGCGTCCCTGTTGAACACCACATTGTGCCATGGAATGGGACCATCAGAAGAGCCTGTGATGGACCATAAAACTCCCCTCCCTCTGGGTTCATGCCTGAGCTGCTTGGAATGTTCACTAAAGAGTTTTTGGATTGCTTTCTCCCTGCAGGTCCTGTTCTTTGTTTTAGGGTTGATGTCAGACTAGCATCACTTCATTAGGTGAAATAACCCTCTCGATAGGTTGTAGTGACATTTTTTGGTTAAATGTTGTACTTCAGGTTGATAAGAGGAGTGTAACTGTGTTAAAGACTGACCAGTGTTCCTCTGCTGTCATTATTCTTGCATGTTTCCATTCTATGTTGCATAGTTTGTTGTTTCTCTTGACGTTTTCCTGACAGAAACTGGATGAATCTTCGAGATGCAGAGACGGGGAAAGTGCTGTGGCAGGGAACAGAGGACCTCTCTGTACCAGGAGTAGAACATGAAGGTACATCCCTAAGTTAAAATTAGACACAATATAGAAAAACAACAAGTTCAAGGATTGTACATGTATGTATGTACATCTAAAGGGTGTATGTTGCACAGCTACATGTATGTATGTACATCTAAAGGGTGTATGTTGCACAGCTACATGTATGTATGTACATCTAAAGGGTGTATGTTGCACAGCTACATGTATGTATGTACATCTAAAGGGTGTATGTTGCACAGCTACATGTATGTACATGTAAAGGGTGTATGCTCCACGGCTACATGTATGTACATGTAAAGGGTGTATGTTGCACGGCTACATGTATGTACATGTAAAGGGTGTATGTTGCACGGCTACATGTATGTACATGTAAAGGGTGTATGTGCCACGGCTACATGTATGTACATGTAAAGGGTGTATGCTCCACGGCTACATGTATGTACAGTGTCACATTCCTCAGACTGGGTTTGTCTGATGCTTTTATCTTAGAGGCTACTGTCATTATAAAAAGGCTGTAAATGATGTCTTGTGGGATCTCAGGGTTTCTGGAGACTTGGGTTGTACCATAATTAAAGTCACCCTCTCTTTCGTCTGATTGGACAAACCTTTGGGAGCCTCCCAAGGGGCGGTGCCCATGGTATGTTCAAAACTGTTCACTGACGTACTGCTGACTAGATAAGGATTCAGTATGTTCTTACTGCCTATTAAAGGCAGCATTACTGACACATTCATGTCCCAGCTACCACCCAATGGAAACTTAAATCTAAATCAACATTACCTCTTCCACACAATGTTTTGCCAGTATTGTTTTAAGACAAATTAAAGAATGGTAAAGGCTATCGTTTGTGGTTCACTTTGGACTCAAAGAAGAAAGAATAAGGGTAAAATAACTGCTGTCATAGCAGCTGCTGTTAGAGGAGGAGGAGGAGGGAGGAGGAGGGTTTGTCTCTAAGTTAACCTAAAGCAGCACTTAAAGAATTAACTGTCTAAAAACAAACAGAACTTTTTCTGTATATTTTGCTGAGTTGGCGAGCCAAGATGTTTCTGTCAGTGTTCAAACCCACACAAGGTAACAGACATGAGTAAGTCTGAGTGTAAGAGTCAGTGAACACGTCACAACACAAGTATTTAAAATTTAAACCTTCATCTTGTCTGTTAACCTTTCTGAAAAGTCCCATCAGCTTCTATTTCTATACTCCCATCAAAATCTATGCATTTGATTGTTTTGGCTCAAAAAGTCTTAGTAGTGAATTTAGTGATGAAATTGATGTAAATTGTAAAGAAAAAAACTGTACTGTTGGAAGGATCTACCTTACAGTCTGCTATTGGACAGTATGGGAAGTGCGTTCTGGGATGGTTGAGTATGTGCAGTCGGCATGAGTCACATGCTCAGAACTTCCTGCTAATCTAGTCCACATCCAGCTGATCCCACAAAAGTCCCACAACATGGACTTGAAATGCACCACATACTACTGAGTAAGAGTAGTATGTAAGCATGTTATTCTGAACATGGATGTAGTTCCTGTGAGGGCCACCCCACCCTCTGTTGGTGTGTTCAAAGGTACGTGAATGCTACAGTGCTGAATGAGGCCAGGCCTAGCTGATTACAGCACAAACAACTTCATTCACAGATTTAGGTGAAAACGATCATATTTTATGGAGGAGATATTTCTCTGACAGATCGCTTTACTTGGTTCGTCAGCTAATGACCCAATCAGGTGACTTTAATCTCTTTCACACAGAGATCGCCCAACAGCCCCATAACCATTATGTTGCAGTGTTGAATCCACAGCCCAGCTGGTGAGCCTGTGTTCATTATGTCTCACTGTCCCTCCAGCTCGTGTCCCAAAGAAGATCCTGAAGTGTAAAGCTGTGTCCAGAGAACTGAACTTTTCTTCTTCTGAAAAACTGGAGAAGTTCAGACTGGAGCAGAAAGTTTTCTTCAAGGGACAGTGTCTAGAAGGTAAGGAGCCAAACACTGGACAGCTTATCGACTAGTAGCACCATGGATCAGTCTCACATCTGTGTGTTCACATAATTCACAATGATGCACAAGTCTTCTCTGAGGAAAGCTATTTGTAACTGTCCACACAGACAACAGGCTTGTTTTTAATGATCGTAGGCTCATGGTTTGAAGATTGTTTTCTCAAATGTATGATCAGATACATTCAGGTTCAAGACAGACTCTTCTACATCTAGACCACAGCAAACTGTAGAGGCTCACCAGGACTGAAGTGTCTGTGAACTGATCATAGTCCTGTTCTCAGGCTTACTTTGGCACATACAGTATTTGTGTACAGTAGAGTGAGAGGACACAGCCCTGAGGTGAGCCAGGAGAAGAACATAATAAAACCATTCACTGTCTTTGTGATCTGTTTGTCAAGAAATCCAAAATCCAATCCACCAGGTCATGACTCAAGTTAAAATATTCCTACAGCCTCATGGCTAGAATATGGGGCTGGATAGTAGGCTGTAGAAAACTTTATTAATAATGATCTAGCATGTGTTTAATTCCCTGTTAGGTGTTAAAGCAGAGGGGAGGATGATTGTAGCCTCCGTGTCTCCTCTGTGGGCCCTATAGTCCCTCATAAGCTCTGAGATTTTCACTACAAGTGGAGAGAGGGTGAGCAGCCTGAAATCACGAAAGGCTTGAGGACTGCTGCGTTTAGGCAGAGATCAGATACGTACACAGACTAATTAAAAAGACAGATTTCACTAGTCGGCCACTGATATTGTTCCGACCAGGGTCTCTTTTACAGACAAAGGACGTTCCATCTTCTCTCTGCTCAAGGATAAAGTGCTGCTTGTCATTAGGTTCATATATCAGTCATCTCTAAAATCAGACAGATCAGATTATTGGTTCTCTGTCTGACCTGAAGCCATCTATAGTAATGGTGTTTCTGTTGATGCTTTGTTGAATACCTGCAACTGTTTTCATGCCAATTGATGTGAGTCCAGCTTCTCCCCTACCTTAGGTTTGTTCTTATGTTTAGCCTGTAGGATTTATTTCCTCCTTTTGGCTGCACCTGTTTCAGAAACCTCCATGTGTGAAGGACAGCTTCTTCCTCTGTAGACCAGATTTAACTGAATTAGACATGCAAGGGTTGTTATTGGACTAAACCGCCATCTTTTAGTGGGGATTGATTTATACAGTCTGCCCTGTTAACAGATCTGTGTGTAGGTTTTGGCAGCCTTGAACCCCTCTCTACTGTTCATGTATTACTGTCATTAATGTTAGTTATTCTATGAGTTAATGAGTTATTACAGGAGGTTTTGGAGGAACAGGAGTATCATCTCCTATCAGTTATCTGTGATCTTCTCTGAGCTCTTATTACCCTGTGTGTGGAGTGTAGCCCCAGGGGCCCTGCTGCACAGAGTGGAGGTTACAGAGATCACCAGGGGACAACTGTTCAGACCAACACACCATGTTTATGTGGCTGGTTTCCGTCAGAGAGGGACGTGTCTCTGAAACAGTACCTGGACCCCTGAAGGTCACTGTATAAACCCAGGAATCTACTGTATGTTGTTTAGACCCGTCTGTCTGTCTGTCCAGAGTGGTTCTTTGAGTTTGGGTTCGTTATCCCCAACTCCACCAACACATGGCAGTCTCTGATAGAAGCAGCTCCAGAGTCCCAGATGATGCCAGCCAATGTTTTAACGTAAGTCTGTTCTCAAATCATTGATTTGATCATGTCTGTTTTTCCACAGCTCACACATTCAGTTCTCCTATCTCCTATACAGCTGGGATTCAGCTTTACTCAAACCTCAACGTACAGTGGTGCATTAACATGTTACAGAAATAACCTATTTTGTCTTAATTCAGCACACAGATTTTATGTGACTGTGATTTGTGATGATATTTTTGAGGAAATAATGTTTTACATAGTCTTGTCCATCATTTCAATAAGAAAATAATCCTCTGCCTTCACTTCTTTGAAAGCTGAGATCAAATGATCTGACAGGTTGGAAACAAACCAACTTATTTAGAATAGAAAACAAAGGTTAATGGTCATTATGAGCCAAGCTCTCTGCTGTAAAACATCAGTTTTCACCTGCTGACGCAATTGTTGTGGTAAATCAACAACTAGCAAGCTAACAAGACAACTGCCACATTATGCTAGTTAAGCAGCTAAGCGAACTTGACAATGTCACATTGCATTGACAATATTAGCTCACAGCAATACCACCAATAACCACTAGATGGAACCATAGCACACAGATTTCTCCTGAAGCCACATCCTGTACAGTATTGGTGGACAGTTATTGTTGTAATGTGAGAATGAGTTGCTACAGGGTCAATATACTGTATGTGTTTCCAGTTCCGGGTCATGTATGTTTTTAGCCTGTGATCTAATTATGTTCAGCTGTGTTAGCATTGGGGCACATTGTATATATGGTGACCGGTTTGTTATATAAATGGAGGATGAGCATTAAAAACGTGTGTAGTTTTTGTGAGTGTCTGAAGTTATATTGAGGGATTCATTATAAATGTCCTCTGGAATCAATAGTTTTGGCTCTACAACAACTGAACAATCCAGATAAATGGTCATCTGTCACATAACAATTTAAGCTTCAGCAAATCTACAACAATTATTTAGTATGTAGTTCTGTTCTGATTAAAAAAAGGAATCAATGCCATCAGCATAGAGTTCTCACTGCGACACTGCAGATCACATAGTAACCACTAGGTGGCAACATAAGACAAGTCACAGGTAGCTCCTGTTCTAGACTGATGGTTTATTTCCCTATCTTTCCCTTTGGTGGTGTCACCTGATTGGCCAGAGGAACAAACCACCCATGTATCCCACTGATGTCAGATTTCACTGAGTGATTAAAAAAAAGCACAGCCTTAGAATCACTGACAGAAATAAAAACGACAGGATTAGGAGCCAAGATGTGATCAGCTGAGGTTTTCCTTTAACTGTGTGTAGAAACCCCTGGTAATGTTATGTACAGTTTGTTTGTTTGTTTTTGTGTATAACTGACAGTAATTTGATCCTGAAGTTAAAGTGGACGTGTCTTTGTTTTTCAGCGGTAATGTGATCATAGAGACCAAGTTCTACGATGATGATCTCCATGTCAGTACCTCCAGGGTACGACTTTTCTACGTCTGACCTCTACCTCCAATATACTGACGTCCTGCCAAGGCCTATCAATTACTAAGGTTAGCTACTATTTGCAACAGAAACAACTCATTTCTGACTTGGGACCAGCTGCTCTGGAAGAAACCCAGCTGTGGTCCCAGTCAGTGAAGTGAGCTTTGTGTTTGGTTCTCTCGTTCTTTGCCCACCTGAAAACTTCTTCTCGACCTTGGAAAGAGAGGGAAGAGGAGGACAGAGCACATCATCTCTCTCTCCAGACTATTCCACTGTAAATACATTACCACTGATCTCAAGTCAGCCAGGAGCTGCTCCGAAATGACACGATTCATGCTGTTTCTTAGATTGTGCTCTCTCACTGCATTTCCTCAGGAACAGAGCAGCAGTAACCTGATGTCATCCTCTGCTTTCTGTGTGATCATGGAAACACTGCTCTTCATCTGTCAGCAGTAAACATGAGCTGAAGATGAAGCTCTGTTCAGCAGGTCTTCATCATTATCCACTAGATAACATGTCGTCCAGCTGTGTCCCATCCCACAGGCTGCCTCCTATGAAGCTCATATTACCTGACAGGTTACCATCATGGCCATATAAGCCACTCCCACTCCAAAGGCCTCCTTTTCTTCACACTTGAAGAACGGTGTATTTGTAGTCCTCAATATCCCCAAATCCTTTGCACTGGTTAGCCTTTGTCTGCTTGTAAAGTCAGGGAATTGTTCTGTTATTAGAGCAGTGGATATATTTGGACATATTTGTCATCCAACATCTCCACTCTGATAGGACGAGGACTGCCTGGAT
>CM075189.1:2026003-2063503 GCA_037577475.1 Chaunax sp. Z400
ATGCTGATTATTCATTAGATTGTAGGACATATTATAATACTCTGTCACAATGGTGAAATAAAGACCTCACAATGTCAAAGAAAGGGAAAAAGTCATCCTAGATCCTTATCCACTGCATAATTCCATGGGTTCATCCCTGCCCCATTCCAAACCCTCCCATCAAGGTTTTGGGCTATCCTGCTGACAAACAAACAAACAAACAAACAACACCAATCACTGAACGTTGTGGGTGGAAGTAATAGATCGCCTTTTTTAGTCTTTGACAATATTTGTGAACATGTGACCGTCCTCGTCTGTTCAGGCTTCCCCTCATATGTTTCAACAGTAGGTTAGTGGTTCTTTGGATGGAAAAAGCTTCAATAATAAACAGAGTATATGCTGAACCATTGAAGGAAGTACTGTACAAGGAGGAGCAAGTAGTTTACTTTAGTATAAAATTCATTATGATGAATATTATACTAGACTAGACAGAGTCTTTTCTGTCTACAGGGGGAGCAGGTCTTCTCCCACAGGTTCTAACATGTCTCTACAGCCCAGAGTGAACAATCCAAACACTGGATCCAGACGATGTTCACGCTGTTAGTAGCCATCATAGGGAGCAGCCAGGTGGTTGTAATCTGATGATGATGTAAGCAGCAGAAGACTCAGTATCTCTGTCACTGGAAATAAACACTTCTGCAGTAAGTGAGTGGATGGATTCATTTCATTCAACATGTTGAAAGGCTTTAGAAAAGACTGGGTAAAATAAATGTTTACATATTTTCCTTGCCTCTTCGTATTCCTTTCTAGATGATTAAAGTAGTATTATGTTGACAGAACACATCTAATGAACTTGATTAGTGTGCTGCCTGCTACATACGTAGATGCCTTTAATGGAGACTGGCCTCATCTCTGATATGATGTTGCATAAAAAAGCTGTTGAATTTGTTGACTATGAGAACTGGAATGACCTTTAGCTGTAGATCTTTACTGTCATCTCTAATTGGCACCATGAAATAAAAGTCCCCCTAAATAAAGTAGCCTTTTATAAAATACAAGCCTATTTATATATTTATTGAACCATATTGACTATCTTATGTATTTGTATTCACATTAACATATGTATTGGCTCATTTTATTTATTTCAGGCATTAATATTCACTGATATGGGATCTCAGAGCCTCCATCCACCAGGCTAGTGTCAGAGAACGAAGGAGAGAAAAGCTTTTCACTGTTAAGAGCTATAGAAAACACTAGAGGACACGCTGTTAGCTGTCAATAGCAGAAGATGGCAAACACGGCCGCCATCTTACGTAGGGAAACGTGCTGCCTGAACATAAACAAACATTGACTAAGCCTGTATTCGACCCTAAATTTGGTATTTATTTGAAGAATAACTCCATCTACAATTGAAAATCAGCATCAAATAGTAAATTTGTTTATTTCTGCATATTTATATGATCATGTTTACGAACAAATAGGCAATATGGCACCAATATTGTGTGGATTGGCAGAAACTTATCAGCATGCTGTGTAGGGCCTATATCACCTGGGACATGCCAAAAGAAAACAAATCATCAAAATAATAAAAAAACAAATAAAAATAATGATAGAATAATATAAATACAGAAAATTACATAGGCTTGAAGATCTCAATATCTCCCATAAATCAATAAAATAAATAAATAACATCCATTATTCAAGGTCAAGAGAATGTGTAATAATAATAAATGTACCATATTAAAGGCCTAGTGCTTATTGATACAGGAGGAAAGCTCCATACTGTACATTATTAACCTGTTTTCATCATGGATTTGTTCATAAGAAGGAGGATTTATGGCCCGTTTCTCTTTTTTTATTCAGAATCATAGATATGTGTAATAATGTTTGATATCATATGGAGCACACTCTGTGGGCATGTCTGTAGTGTAGCACTAAAAGTAGTTCCGACTGTGAAACTGTAGAAATGAAATGAACACATTAGCAGGTTCATACTCATCTTACAGTAGTAAGATAGCGGCTGAAATATGACGCAAACCAAGAGCGTGTCCGCTCCAGCGTTTTCTTTACCTCTATGGTAAAAAGATGCAGGCCTTATTTTCAATCGGTCTGGTTCTAAAAAACCGACGACGAAGAAGAAGAACCTCTTAATTATTTAGGAGAAACCAGGGATGACCGAAAACTCACGCGGCCGAACTACATTTCCCAGAAGACCTCGCGGTTCACGGACCCGACCTTGGAGTTTACGTCCACCAGCATGGCGAGCAAGGAGCCGAATGTAAGTGTTTAAATACCAAATAATTCTAAGTACAGGTATACGGTACAGGTGGAGGGTGCTGTGTGTTTGACTAGCAATGGTTAAAGTAGCTAACGGTCTGCAATGAGTCAACGTTAGCTTAACCAGTTAGCCAGTAAACATTATACTGGGCCTATTAATCACACATGAGGGACTGGCACTAGTTAAACCAGCCACCAGTCAAACAATCACACAGGTGCTTGTCAGTTAGCATGTAGCAGTAGCTGTCTGCCTTCCTGCTGCTAGCTTGTTCATCTTTAACCTTCACAAACAGCGTCAACATGACGTCACTGTCTATGAGGACTGATGTGGTCTGAGCTGGTCGGTTGCTCAGTCATCTGTTAGGTGTGACGTCAGCTCAGACTGCTGCATGTTCCACGCAGGCGAAAGTAGTCTTTGAAAAAGGGTTTGAGACAAATCCCAGTCCCAGGACCAGCCTGGGCTCCTGGATGTTATTGTGAACAGGGTCCACACGTAGGGCCGGTCCAGACCTAAGACCAGCCTGGGTCTTAGTGAACAGGGTCATTGTTGGTTAATGTGATTATGTAGTTAAAATTAAGAGGAAATGCCAACTCATGAACTGATTCAAGGAGGAGAACCTGTATTTTGTAGCATGGTGTTCTAAAGTCCATGCTGTGGCAGAACGACACCAGTATGAAACCTGTATGGTGTTATTTTTTTTAGAACTGGGTTACTCTCCCACCTGGTGGAGATCTCAGGACACAACCTCTTACTAGCTGCTAACGAAACAAAGAATGATCAATATCAGCTGATAAGGCTCAAAGACAATCAGCGATTGGCTGATTAGCTCCAAGAACCATGATGGGGCATCCCTACTTATTTACATTGATAGTGGACATCAAGTCACAGGTTGGAAAGTTGCTGCTTAGACACTGAAAACACAGAAAGCAGCCATGAGAGATTGTTATTGTTTTTTAAAATATCTCACATAAAGATCCTTCTCATATTTTTGACGTTGGAGGGATTTTCAGCCTCATAGATGTTATACTTTCCACTAAAAGGTAAATCAGAACACAATAAAATCTGAACCTGGTTGTAAGAAAACACCTGAGTTCAATAAAGACACTGATTGGCTTGAAAAAAATACAAACAAATCATAGCATTTTTGCTCCTGTAGCAGAATGATAATAGATGCATGATCAATGTCTCTGTCTCCTGTCAGCATAACTTCATCCCACAGTAACGTCTGCAAATGTCCTGTTTTGTCTGCCCCCCCACCCACGCACATGAATGGTAGCGCTTCATCCAGCACCTGACGGATCTGGCAGGTCGTTTGTCTTCACCTGGTGGCAAAGGGGCGGGGCTAGGCCTGAAGCTGCTGCTTGGAGCTGGTGCTTTGGCCTATGGAGTTAAAGAAGCCGCCTACACAGGTAAACACACACTGGAACCAAACCTTCAATGTGGATGCTGGACCTGCACATGTGACCAGGATATAATGAAAAAGCAACACAAACCTGAGGCAACAGCACTGACAAAACACCAGAAAGGTTCCACAAACGGTCGTAGTGAACGACAACACTCAGTTTGAGATGATCATATATATATATATATGATTCTGAAATATCTGACACTGATGATGTCACTGTCACTTTATTGGCATAAACACATGAATGATAATTTTATTATACATAAAAATATTATATATTTAGATATTGTACATTTATATATATTATATATTATAAATTATATTCCATCAGTTGTCTTCATCATCCTGGCCACATGGTGGAGCCGTTACCTTGACTTAAAATGTGTTCTGAGTGCTTCAAGATGTGTGGTGTAATCATTCATTCATCCATTTCCTGTAGCCGCTTATCCTGTGTGGGGTCGTGGTGGGTGGAGCCTATCCCAGTTTACTTTGGGTGGGAGGCGGGGTTCAGCCTGGACAAGTCACCAGTTCATCACATAGAAAGACAAACAACCATTCAGACTCACATTCAGACCTACAGTCAGTTTAGAGTCACCAGTTCATCTATACTGATGTTTTTAGTGGTGGGAGGAAGCTGGAGAACATGGAGAGAACCCACACAGACACGGGGAGAACATGGAGGGAACCCACGCACACATGGGGAGAACATGGAGGGAACCCACACACACATGGGGAGAACATGGAGGGAACCCACACACACATGGGGAGAACATGGAGGGAACCCACACAGACACGGGGAGAACATGGAGGGAACCCACACGGACACGGGGAGAACATGGAGGGAACCCACACACACATGGGGAGAACATGGAGGGAACCCACACACACATGGGGAGAACATGGAGGGAACCCACACGGACACGGGGAGAACATGGAGGGAACCCACACGGACACGGGGAGAACATGGAGGGAACCCACACGGACACGGGGAGAACATGGAGGGAACCCACACAGACACAGGGAGAACATGGAGAGAACCAACACAGACACAGGGAGAACCTGGAGAGTCACACCTCCAAATGAATGGTAGGAGAAACTCTGAACATCAAGCCAGCCAAATCCAGGACCTTATTCCAGAGAGAGGGAAGAGTGTCTTACAAGCACCGCTTCTCTTTTGGAGAAGTCTGGATTTCATCAGTGTCTGGGAAACCAGTAAAGAGCCTGGGAAAGATCTTTGAGTGCCCTCTGAGAGACATGGCCGAAGTCCAGTCAACCCATATGGAGCTGTGAGCATGACCCCCATCAGTGGATACATCAGGACTCCTGGGGATGTTCAAACATGGATCTATCAGCATGGCATCCTCATAAGCCTCCCCTGGCCACAGCTGATGTGTGAAGCTCCAGTGAACATGTTCCAGAAACATGCTCCAGTTCCTAAGCAGGGGGCTGGACTCAGTGGCTCTGTTCCTGCCTTCTAATTCAATTCAGTTTATTTGTACAGCACCAAATCACAAGAAAAGTTCTATCAAGAAGAGCAGGTCTACACCGACTCTTTTCTCTTTGGAGAGAGAGGGAGAGAGGGAGGGGGAGAGACACAGACATGTTCAATAACAATAACAGCTATTATAATAGAGAGATTACAGTTTGTAGTATTTATAATAACTACTACAATAACAACACTGATAATAATGATAACATTAATAATGATGATAATAGTAATAATAATAATAATAATAACAATAATAATGGTAATGATGATGATGATGTCAGAGGGTGTCAGTCATGGTCCCAGCAGTAGATGGTCCATGGTGACCTAATGTGACCCTCTGTAGATACTTAAAGAGGGCTGGTGTGGTGATGCAGCGTCCTCTGACTTTAAGGCTGTGGCCTAGACTGGGGTTCATCAGGTGTTTGTGTAGGTGCTCCTGTCATTGTCTACCTACTGGCAGAAAGGGCAGAGGAACGGTGCACATCAGCTGTTCTAGCCTCGATGGATCATCTGTAGCCGGTGTCTCGTCCAATGGCAGCTGAGAGTTTTAAATCCAAACAGATCTGATACCGAGGTGAGATTTACTGGCCTGGCTGGAGTTTAAGCTTCCTTGTATTTCTAACCCATTGGTGCATTGTGTGTCTGTGTGTGTGTCTGTGTGTGTGTCTGTGTGTGTGTCTGTCTGTGTGTGTGTCCGTGTGTGTGTGTGTCCGTGTGTGTGTGTGTCTGTGTGTGTGTGTGTCTGTGTGTGTGTGTGTGTGAGCAGTGGAGGGTGGACACAGAGCCATCATCTTCAACAGGATCGGGGGGATGCAGATGGACACGATTCTGGCTGAGGGGCTACATTTCAGGTAGGATCAGCCAATCACACGTTTATCTCTCATGGCTGTAATCAGTGTCACTGTTTGTCATGTTTGTTTGGTCACCAGCCTCCAGTCTGGAGTCGTCTGAGCTGGTCTGACACCGTCAGCTATGATTTACATTGATGCATATATGTCACCCTTAAAGAAGAACCATGTGGATTAACACATCATGAGCTTTGGTGAATCTTCTCTGCCGGGTGTAGAAAGCACTTTATCCTCCAGATGTTGTGAAGCAGCTCCAGTGATAGAAGTTCTCTATTTTAAAAATGATTTGGTTGGAGCAGAAGAAAGAGAAGGAAAGAGCAGATAGAACAAGGGCAACAGCTCTGATAAAAGATGAAGTGGACAACATTAGAGAAATGAGATAGAAAGTGAGTCTCCTCAGCAGACAGCCTGGTTCTGCTATGGCCTCTGTCTGTTTGTATGACTGTTAGCACCTGGTTGTGTCACCAGAGTCAGACCCAAAATACAGAAAATCATCAGTTTACCACATAAAAATCTTCTCCCTGTGCCCATGAGATTATTGTAGAAGTAATGAGACAGAGAACAGCTGTTGGTACCTGATACTACCTGTGTCAGGATAAGAGTCTGTGTTTCAGGATCCCCTGGTTCCAGTACCCCATCATCTATGACATCAGAGCCAAACCCAGGAAGATCTCCTCCCTGACAGGCAGCAAAGGTAACAAACACTGGACTCTCACACATACACACACACATGAACACACACACTGATTCAGCTTTGCTTCTGCTTTGTGTTATTATCTTGGTGTAACCTTTTGAAATGATAATGATCTGCTGCCATGTGGGTGGAGTCATCAGCATATGTCATTGTGAAAACATGGACATTATGGAGGACTGCCCCAAAAATCAGTCAAATAAAAAAAAAAAAAAAAAAAAAACTAAAAAAAAAAAACTAACTCTGAACTCCAGATCCTGAACAGTGGCCTGCAGTTACATTAATGACATAATGGAACTTTATGGGTAGAGTAACATATGAGATGTTATGGATCAGAGGATCTGATGATTGACGGCCAGATATTTAGTTTCATTTTAGGATCGGTTACTGGTAACAGTGGAAACACTGCTGTGTGTCTGTGTAGATCTGCAGATGGTGAACATAGGGGTGCGGGTCTTGTTCAGACCGTCAGCATCCAACCTGCCGTCTATGTACCAACAGCTGGGGAAGGACTTTGATGAGAGGGTCCTGCCCTCCATCGTCAATGAGGTCCTCAAGTCTGTGGTGGCGAAGTTCAACGCCTCCCAGCTCATCACACAGAGAGCACAGGTGCTGTGACCTCAGATCAGTGATTAACAATGATTATTAACGCCTGAACACCATTTAATATTCAACAAAAACAAATGTTACTTTAGGGACTGTTTGCTTATGAGAGGGGAGGGGCTGGGGACACTTTAAATAGGTTTTTAACCACTGCCGAATGTCGTATCTTTTTTTAATTATAGTGCAGGACAGGGACGTACAACTTGAATTGGTTGTATAATGTGTAATTACTGAAAAGCATGTTTCATATAAAGGTCCTGTACCCTCTGAACAACAGCCTCATTTACACAGCCTGTTCAAGGCAGGACTTGTGCCTTATTCCACCCTGCCGTTCTGTATAAATGCAACAAAGGTGTAATGGAGGTCTGTGTTGTTCCTCTTTGTCTCTGTGATGGCAGCTGAGGTACAACAACGGCCAGTCAGCAGCTAGTAGCAGTCAGCAGCTAGTAGTACTCAGCAGCTAGTAGTACTCAGCAGCTAGTAGTACTCAGTAAGTAGTAGCAGTCAGCAGCTAGTAGCAGTCAGCAGCTAGTAGTACTCAGTAGGTAGTAGCAGTCAGCAGCTAGTAGCAGTCAGCAGCTAGTAGTACTCAGTAGGTAGTAGCAGTCAGCAGCTAGTAGCAGTCAGCAGCTAGTAGTACTCACCAGCTAGTAGCAGTCAGCATCTAGTAGTACTCAGTAGCTAGTAGCAGACAGTAGCTAGTAGCATTTAGCAGCTAGTAGTACTCAGTAGCTAGTAGCAGTCAGCAGCTAGTAGCAGTCAGCAGCTAGTAGTACTCAGCAGCTAGTAGTACTCAGCAGCTAGTAGCAGTCAGCAGCTAGTAGCAGTCAGCAGCTAGTAGCAGTCAGCAGCTAGTAGTACTCAGTAGCTAGTAGCAGTCAGCAGCTAATAGCAGTCAGCAGCTAGTAGCAGTCAGCAGCTAGTAGTACTCAGCAGCTAGTAGCAGTCAGCAGCTAGTAGTACTCAGTAGGTAGTAGCAGTCAGCAGCTAGTAGCAGTCAGCATCTAGTAGTACTCAGTAGGTAGTAGCAGTCAGCAGCTAGTAGCAGTCAGCAGCTAGCAGTACTCAGCAGCTAGTAGTACTCAGCAGCTAGTAGTACTCAGCAGCTAGTAGTACTCAGTAGCTAGTAGCAGACAGTAGCTAATAGCATTTAGCAGCTAGTAGTACTCAGTAGCTAGTAGCAGTCAGCAGCTAGTAGCAGTCAGCAGCTAGTAGTACTCAGTAGCTAGTAGCAGTCAGCAGCTAATAGCAGTCAGCAGCTAGTAGTACTCAGTAGCTAGTAGTACTCAGCAGCTAATAGCAGTCAGCAGCTAGTAGCAGTCAGCAGCTAGTAGTACTCAGCAGCTAGTAGTACTCAGCAGCTAGTAGCAGTCAGCAGCTAGTAGCACTCAGCAGCTAGTAGCACTCAGCAGCTAGTAGCAGTCAGCAGCTAGTAGCACTCAGCAGCTAGTAGCACTCAGCAGCTAGTAGCAGTCAGCAGCTAGTAGTACTCAGCAGCTAGTAGCAGTCAGCAGCTACTAGCAGTCAGCAGCTACTAGCACTCAGCAGCTAGTAGCAGTCAGTAGCTAGTAGCAGTCAGTAGCTAGTAGCAGTCAGCAGCTAGTAGCAGTCAGCAGCTAGTAGCAGTCAGCAGCTAGTAGCAGTCAGCAGCTAGTAGCAGTCAGCAGCTAGTAGCAGTCAGCAGCTAGTAGCAGTCAGCAGCTAGTAGCACTCAGCAGCTAGTAGCAGTCAGCAGCTAGTAGCACTCAGCAGCTAGTAGCAGTCAGCAGCTAGTAGTACTCAGCAGCTAGTAGCAGTCAGCAGCTACTAGCAGTCAGCAGCTACTAGCACTCAGCAGCTAGTAGCAGTCAGTAGCTAGTAGCAGTCAGCAGCTAGTAGCAGTCAGCAGCTAGTAGCAGTCAGCAGCTAGTAGCAGTCAGCAGCTAGTAGCAGTCAGCAGCTAGTAGCAGTCAGCAGCTAGTAGCAGTCAGCAGCTAGTAGCAGTCAGCAGCTTGTAGCATTTAGCAGTTAACTTAGAGAAGAAGAATATTTCCTGAAAATATCTTCAAATGGGAAGACAGCAAAATGTCAGGGAGCTCATTAGTCTCCAATCAGAGGATGAGATCACCCGCTAACGTTATTTCATTGTTTACAAAGCGCTGCTTGAACATACGTAAAACTCCACACTAGAGGCAGATGCTTCTGTTCTATACGTCTGCTTGCAGAACTCCAGCTCCCTGTTCACCGGAGCGGGGCTGTGCCGCCATTGTTTTGTTCAGTGTAAACACACAAAGGTGGTGTAGAGAAGGGTCTTTGTTGCCAGATCTCTGTGTATAAAGGGCTAATGTCTCCAGTCATTGAGGGAATGTTGTTGGTCTCTATCGTTGTCCAGGTGTCCCTGCTGGTGCGCAGGGAGCTGTTTGAGAGAGCCAAGGACTTCAACATCATTCTGGATGATGTGGCCATCACTGAGCTGAGCTTCAGCAGCCAGTACACTGCTGCTGTGGAGGCCAAGCAAGTTGGTAAGGCCCAGCACCGACACCATACCACAGCAGAACAGTTGTCTAATCAGACTATTCTCTGTTTAGACTCAGTTTAAACATGTCAGGAAGGTTAAAACAGATCTGTCCATTAACTCAACTATTATAACTATATATACTGACCAACAGTAGAAACATAGACCCAGTAAATTATCACCTTGACCAGGTCTTTTCAATCATGCAGAAAAAAATCTCACCAACATCATGGTTTACTCTGAAATGTACCAATGACTGTTATTTCTATGTTATGACTAAATGATGGTTATTCATGATTTAACATGTTTTGGTTGTGGGTACTTAAAAAAGTCTATTCAGTGAATCACATGATTGTTTGTTTCAGTAGATTAAATTAATTACAGGGTTTTTAAAATGATATGTTTCGACTCTTGCTCAGTATATTTATGGAAACATGTCGTTTTAGGTGAGTCTGAAGGATATGATAAGTAGTTTAATGTTTAATGCCTTTTAATGCTCACGTTTGTCCACAAACTTTACCCCTTTTACCCCTGTCCATCCATACGTCGGTCTGTCCACATTAAGTTCCAGCGGTATGAAATTTTCATGGTTTGATATCCCTCTCAGAAAATACCAGAGTTTCATTAATGAAATAAATACGGAAATAAGGAAACTGTACATCTGTCTGAAAAGAAAGTAGGGGGACAAAAGAACAGGATCTTTAAAAAATGTAATTTCTCTTTAGAAATAAATCAAACTCTACTTCTCTTTGAACAACATAAATGAGAGAAACAATACACACATTTTTACAAAGTCCAAAAAAGAGTGAATCCTGTCGAGTATAGTTACGACATTAAAATAGTGACAGCAGTAAAATGTAATCCTATGGTGAAGTAATGCAGATAAAGGTAGTCCTGGTCATAATGTCATTAAGTGTCTGACATGAGATGTTCCTCCAGAGAAACACCTGTCTGGTCTCCATCGTTTCAGTCCCTCCAGTCATTTGAATGTTTGTTCAACACCTTTCAATAAAATGTTTGTACAACTGCAGATTCATTATATTTGTATTAAGTAGAGCTTCATCAGGAATAATATGTGTGTGTGTGTGTGTGTGTGTGTGTGTGTGTGTGTGTGTGTGTGTGTGTGTCTTTTCAGCCCACCAGGAGGCCCAGAGAGCCCAGTTCTATGTGGAAAAAGCCAAACAGGATCAGAGACAGAAGATCGTTCAGGCTGAAGGAGAGGCTGAAGCTGCCAAAATGGTGACTGACTTACTGATGGATGTCTGTCTGGCTGAATGACTGAATAAATGAATGAACGGCAGTGACTGGTGTGGTCAGCTGAACCTCAGTAGTGTGCTCCTTTTGAGAATGAACAGCTCTGTCAGAGGAAAAGTGACACAGAAACATCTTAAAAAGATGTGTGGTGTTCACGACCACACAGAGTTTACATAAATGAAACAGAAGTCCGTCCTTCAAGGATTACCATGACCTGATCAATAAGGATCTACTCAGGTGTCTTTAAAAGACATTACGACAACTTCACATTAATGGTTATACAGTGGTGTGAAGAAGTATCTGACACCATCCTGGTTCCTTCTGTTTGTGTGTACCTCATATTAAACTGTTGGATTTTCAAATAAAATTTATCATAAAACAAAGAGAACCTGAGTAAACACAAAATACAAGTTTAAATGATCATTTTATTTAATAATATCTAAATCAGCAGTGTGAAAAGGTCCTGGTCCCCCTTAGAAACTAAATCCATAAAACTACCAAACTGCTTTAATAACAGCTGGACTAGACACACCCAGACCTGATCACTACCAGCCCTGTCCAATCACATCATCTCTGAAATAGACCATTTTAGAAGCAGGAAGTGGTCTAGTAGGTCTCAGCAGTAGGACACTATGACATCATCTACAGAGATGAGGAAGAAGGTGATTAAATCCATCAGTCTGGGAAGGGTTACAAAGCTGATTCTAAGGATCTGGGACTCCACAGATCCACGGTGAGACACATCATCTACAAACGGACAAGACCTGGAACTATAGTGAACCTTCACAGAAGTGGACCACCTTCTAGAACTCCTCCAGGAGCACGGAGAAGGTTCATTCAGGAAGTCACAAAGATCCAAAGAAAACCTCCAATGAGCTGCAGACCTCTGTCACCTCAGTAAAGGTCAGAGGTCATGGCTCCACTGGGCTCAAATGGCATCATGGGAGACAGGTGAGGAGAAAGCCACTGCTGACCCAGAAGAACATTAAGACACAACACAGAGCTTTAGGAGAAGATTCTCTGGACTGATGAGTCTAAAGCTGGACTGTTTGAAGACAGGGGTCCCGTTACCTGTGGTGTCAACCAATCACAGCGTCCCACTAAAGAACATTATACCTACGTCAAACATGGAGGAGTCAGTGTGATGTTGTGGAGATGCTGCCATAATTAAAGGAAACATGAATTCTGGTCTCCAGCAGAAGATCCTGAAAGTAAATCCCTGGTCAGAGTCTGGACCTGAACCCCACTGAGATGCTATGGTGGGACTTGAACAGATCAGCTGATGCTCACAGACCCTCCAGTGTGGCTGAACTAAAGCAGGTCTGTGAAGAAGAGTCAAAGTTCAGCCCAGTGATGTCAGAGACTGATCTCAGGTCATCAGGAGGGTTTGGTTCAGGAGGAACAACTAGATCTTAAGTTCAGGGAGGTGGATTCCTTTAACACTGGTGATGCAGGTACTGGAGGAACTTTTGACCTTATTTAATTAAATGATCATTAAAACTTTATTTCATGTTAACTGTAGTTTGAAGATCTGACACAGTTTAAAATGAGATACACACAGAAAAGGAAAGCAGAAGCAGGACTTTTAATACTTTTACACACCACTGTTTATGTAATACTGTGTCTTTCTGTGTGTGTGTGTGTGTGTGTGTGTGTGTGTGTGTGTGTGTGTGTGTGTGTGTGTGTGTGTGTGTCTCTCTCTCTCTCTCTCTCTCTCTCTCTCTCTCTCTCTCTCTCTCTCTCTCAGCTGGGCCTTGCAGTCGCTAAGAACCCAGGTTACCTGAAGCTGAGGCGAATCCGAGCGGCTCAGAACATTGCAAAGACGGTCAGTCCCGTTCATCTCTTTTCTTTGATTTTAACACCATTAGGGACAATAAGATAAGATGTCATTCTGTGTGATGTCATTCTGTGTAATGTCATTCTGTGTGATGTCATTCTGTGTGATGTCATTCTGTGTGACGTCTTTCTGTGTGATGTCATTCTGTGTGATGTCATTCTGTGATGTTATTCTGTGTGACGTCATTCTGTGTGATGTCAATCTGTGTAATGTCATTCTGTGATGTCATTCTGTGTGATGTCATTCTGTGTGATGTCATTCTGTGATGTCATTCTGTGTGATGTTATTCTCTGTGATGTCATTCTGTGTGATGTTCTGTGTGATGTCATTCTGTATGATGTCATTCTGTGTGATGTTGTTCTGTGTGATGTCATTCTGTGTGATGTTATTCTGTGTGATGTCATTCTGTGTGATGTCATTCTGTGTGATGTCATTCTCTGTGATGTCATTCTGTGTGATGTTATTCTGTGTGATGTCATTCTGTGTGATGTCATTCTGTGATGTTATTCTGTGTGATGTCATTCTGTGATGTTATTCTGTGTGATGTTATTCTGTGCGATGTCATTCCGTGTGATATTCTGTGATGTCATTCTGTGATGTCATTTTGTATGAGGTCATTCTGTGATGTCATTCCGTGTGATATTCTGTGATGTCATTCTGTGTGATGTTATTTATTCTATGTGATGTCATTCTGTGATGTCATTCTTTGTGTGATGTCATTCTGTGTAATGTCATTCTGTGATGTTATTCTGTGTGATGTCATTCTGTGTGATGTCCTTCTGTGATGTTTTTCTGTGTGACATCTTTCTTTATGATGTCACTCTGTCTGATGTCATTCTGTGTGATGTCATTTTGTGTGATGTTATTCTGTGTGATGTCATTCTATTTGATATGTGATGTCATTCTGTGTGCTGTCATTCTGTGATGTTATTCTGTGTGATGTTATTCTGTGATGTCTTTCTGTGTGATGTCATTCTGTGATGTCATTCTGTGATGTTATTCTGTGTGATGTCATTCTGTGATGTCATTCTCTGTGATGTCATCTCGTGTGCTGTCATTCTGTGTGAGGTGTGATGTCATTCTGTGAATTCATTCTGTGTGATGTCATTCTGTTTGATGTCATTCCGTGTGATGTCATTCTGTAATTTTATCCTGTTCGATGTCATTCTGTGTGATGTCATTCTGTATGATGTCATTCTGTGATGTTATTCTGTGTGATGTCATTCTGTGATGTTATCCTGTGTGATGTCATTCCATGTGATGTCATTCCATGTGATGTCATTCTGTGTGATGTCATTCTGTGTGATGTCATTCTGTGTGATGTTATTCTGTTATACTGTAAGTCTGTGTGATGTCATTCTGTGTGATGTCATTCTGTGGTGTTATTCCGTATAATATTATTCCGTGTGATGTCATTCTGTTTGATGTCTTTCTGTGTGACGTCATTCTGTGATGTTATCCTGTGTGATGTCATTCTGTGTGATGTCATTCTGTGTGATGTCAGTCTGTGCGATGTCAGTTTGTGATGTCAATCTGTTTGATGTCATTCTGTGTGATTTCATTCTTCATGATGTCATTCTATGTGAGTGCAGCAGGCCAACTGAATGAGCTTTCAAACAACAAGTCCTAGCCTTACTGGTGGATACTGGTATCATTGATGATGCTGTTGTGTCTGTTTCTAGGTGGCAGCGTCTCAGAACAGGGTCTACCTCAATGCTGACAGTTTGGTCCTGAACCTGCAAGACCAGACTTTGTTTAACAAGTAGGTTGGTACATTATTCAAAGCATGAATATTTTAGACCCATAAATCTAAAATCTGAAAAATCATGTTCAGTTTACAGTTCATTTATCTAATATCAAGCCATAAGGACAGGCTAGTAATGCATCATATACATATATATAAAATACAACAATATTATTAGTAATTGTATATATAATAATAATACAGGGTTCCCGTGAGGTCTTAGAATGTCTCAAATTTGATCATCTTAGTTTTAGACCATAAAAAGTCTAAAATACATTGAGGTATAGTGAATGAGGTCTTAAATATGTTTAGGTAGGTCTTAAGTTTCATTTAACGCCACTTTGACTATGCTCATTTAAATGCCTCTGTCGTGCATTAAACACATAAACATATTTATACACAGTATACACTATTGTGTGCACACAGTTCTGTGACTAACAGAAGTCACGGTAACTGGGACTCTGATTTTCTTTCATATCAGGCACACTGCCTTTATGGATGAGAAATTACATTTAAATTTAATATTAATATATTTATATAGAATATGATCTTTAAGTTAATTTATGCTTGTCTTGAAAAGGTCTTAAAATTGAACTTTTTGAAACCTGCAGAAACCCTGTAATAGAATGGCGAAATGTTATAATACAATTATCACCATGATAATGCATAATTATTATACATCATAGGATACAATAAAAAATAGAGATGGGAAATCCTGCTTTGAGTGGGACCCAGACCCAGACCCCGAGGAGGTCACCAGCCTGTGTCAGGTTTGTTTTCTGCTTTGGACCTTGTTAGAGAGGCAGTCCGTCCACGTTAAAGGGAGCAGGGAGGTCGTCTGTCCAGTCTGCCCCCATCAAAGCCCCGGCCACAGGTGTGAAACTTCCCCCAGATCAGACCATTTCCTTCTGGATCAAACTGAACCGTGGGTCGGTACGTTTACAGCGTGAAAGAACTGTTTTTGATGGTTGGGACTTTTAGACAGATAAAGGAAGCAGAGTTCTGTCGCCAATAAACAGAGGAAGGTGAAAGTGACATGGAAGAAGTTAAAAATGAGACAAGATAGTATGGGGAAGTATTTAATGGTGATTTAATAGTGAATGGAAAGAAATCAAAAGAGGACAAAACACAAAAACGGTGAAACTTTTATTTCCTGTGAGGATGCGAGAGGATGGGAGAGCACTGACACCTGAGTGATGTCATCGATAAAAGTAGTTTGTCTACGAATGAGAAGGAGTTTTCCTTTTTATGATGACCTGGACAGAATTCTGAACAATCAGTCATCAAGTATAGGAGACTCGGCCCACATAGATGATGATGATGACAGGATGAAGGTATGTCAGGAAAAGTTCTTCAGTGCACTAGGAAAACTATTGTGAAACCAAAACCAACCAGATCAAACGAGTCCAACAAAAACACCTTTGTTCGGACTCTCAGGTCTGAAGGTGACCCTAAGCTATTGCTGTAAACCAGTATCAAGACTATTTAACAGACGAGTACTGAGAACTAAAAGACATGGTGCAACAATTGTATGTTGATTACGCACAACTGACTACAGTAAGAACAGTTTCAAGGTGGACACCCAGGACTAGGGTCATCAGTTCAGTGTCTTATGACCTCCTACCTTGTGTGACAGGTATGATTAATAACCTGTCATTGTTTTTCAGCCTGTCACTGGGTCAGAAGAAGTGATGAAGAGGAGAGGAAGCAGCAGAAACATCCTCGTCATCAGCTGGCATCATAAAGAATCAACGTGACTCTGGACATGTGCAAACATCGACAAGTAATTTGTCAAGGAATGACTTTTATTGGTTCAAAGCTGTAATCTTCAACATGACAGCAGACAAATCAGAATGAACTGATGATGAGGATGGACACACATCCAGCTGATTAGAGTTCTGTAAGAGCCGTCTGTCAGGAAGTATCAATGCAACAATCATTTAACTGATTACTGTCTTCTTTCAGAGGGACTGAAATCTGCTGCTTCAAATCTGGCTGCCAAACATTAGGACTCAACACAATCATGGTCCTTACAGTCATGATTTCAATCATGTGATTATTCATGTCTGTTAATAACTGAAGACACTGTAGTCCAGAGAGAGGCATCCCTTTACCAACACATTATAAACATACAGGTGACACATTAAGGAGAAATGGAATGAGTAAACAAACCTCATAAATACATACATAAACTTTTTTTGCTGATCACTGAGATGTGAAGGGGTGTCATAGTTTCATGGACCTGAATGCATATTTATATTTAAACATACATTTTTGTAGGATTTAATTAAACTTTGTTCGGTGTTCCGGTCCTTAGTAGACACTTTAATCCAAAGTAACATACAACCCTGTTTCCAAAAATATAGGGACGCTGTTTAAAATGTAAATAGAAACAGACTACACAAAAGACTGTAAAAGTTGTGAAATGCTAAAAGAAAACAGCTGGTGATATCTCAACATTAATGAGGTTAACTGGCAACAGGTTAGTAACATGATTGGTATAAAAAAGAGCATCAGAGAGGCTGAGTCTTTCTGAAGTAAAGATGGGGAGGAGTTCACCACTCTGTGAAAGACTGCACTGGGAAATAAAAATAATGTTTCTCAACGTAAAATTACAAAGAATTCGTGGATTTCATCGTCTACAGTAACAATATCATTAAAAGATTCAGAGAATCTGAAGAAATCTCTGAGCCAAGGGACAAGGATGAAAACCAATATTGGATGGTTGTGATCTTCAGGCCCTCAGATGGTACTGTATTAAAAACAGACAGGATTCTGTAGTGGACATCACTACATTAAAAACAGACAGGATTCTGTAGTGGACATCACTACATTAAAAACAGACAGGATTCTGTAGTGGACATCACTGTATTAAAAACAGACAGGATTCTGTAGTGACATCGCTGCATTAAAAACAGACAGGACTCTGTAGTGACATCACTACATTAAAAACAGACAGGACTCTGTAGTGACATCACTGCATTAAAAACAGACAGGACTCTGTAGTGACATCACTGCATTAAAAACAGACAGGACTCTGTAGTGACATCACTGCATTAAAAACAGACAGGACTCTGTAGTGACATCACTGCATTAAAAACAGACAGGATTCTGTAGTGGACATCACTGCATTAAAAACAGACAGGATTCTGTAGTGACATCACTGCATTAAAAACAGACAGGATTCTGTAGTGGACATCACTGCATTAAAAACAGACAGGATTCTGTAGTGGACATCACTGCATTAAAAACAGACAGGATTCTGTAGTGGACATCACTGTATTAAAAACAGACAGGACTCTGTAGTGACATCGCTGCATTAAAAACAGACAGGATTCTGTAGTGGACATCACTGTATTAAAAACAGACAGGAGTCTGTAGTGACATCACTACATTAAAAACAGACAGGATTCTGTAGTGACATCACTGCATTAAAAACAGACAGGATTCTGTAGTGGACATCACTACATTAAAAACAGACAGGATTCTGTAGTGACATCACTGCATTAAAAACAGACAGGATTCTGTAGTGGACATCACTACATTAAAAACAGACAGGATTCTGTAGTGGACATCACTGCATTAAAAACAGACAGGATTCTGTAGTGGACATCACTGCATTAAAAACAGACAGGATTCTGTAGTGGACATCACTGTATTAAAAACAGACAGGATTCTGTAGTGACATCACTGCATTAAAAACAGACAGGACTCTGTAGTGACATCACTGCATTAAACAGACAGGAGTCTGTAGTGACATCACTGCATTAAAAACACACAGGATTCTGTAGTGGACATCGCTGCATTAAAAACAGACAGGATTCTGTAGTGGACATCACTGCATTAAAAACAGACATGATTCTGTGGTGGACTTCACTGTATTAAAAACAGACAGGATTCTGTAGTGGACATCGCTGCATTAAAAACAGACAGGATTCTGTAGTGGACATCACTGCATTAAAAACAGACAGGATTCTGTAGTGGACATCACTACATTAAAAACAGACAGGACTCTGTAGTGACATCACTGCATTAAAAACAGACAGGATTCTGTAGTGACATCACTGCATTAAAAACAGACAGGATTCTGTGGTGGACTTCACTGTATTAAAAACAGACAGGATTCTGTAGTGGACATCGCTGCATTAAAAACAGACAGGATTCTGTAGTGACATCGCTGCATTAAAAACAGACAGGATTCTGTAGTGACATCGCTGCATTAAAAACAGACAGGATTCTGTAGTGGACATCACTACATTAAAAACAGACAGGATTCTGTAGTGGACATCACTGCATTAAAAACAGACAGGATTCTGTAGTGACATCACTGCATTAAAAACAGACAGGATTCTGTAGTGAACATCACTGCATTAAAATCATGACAGGATTCTGTGGTGACATCACTGCGTTAAAAACAGACAGGAGTCTGTAGTGACATCGCTGCATTAAAAACAGACAGGAGTCTGTAGTGGACATCACTGCATTAAAAACAGACAGGATTCTGTAGTGACATCGCTGCATTAAAAACAGACAGGATTCTGTAGTGGACATCACTACATTAAAAACAGACAGGATTCTGTAGTGACATCACTGCATTAAAAACAGACAGGATTCTGTAGTGACATCGCTGCATTAAAAACAGACGAGTCTGTAGTGGACATCACTGCATTAAAAACAGACAGGATTCTGTAGTGGACATCACTGCATTAAAAACAGACAGGAGTCTGTAGTGGACATCACTGTATTAAAAACAGACAGGATTCTGTAGTGACATCACTACATTAAAAACAGACAGGATTCTGTAGTGACATCACTGCATTAAAAACAGACAGGATTCTGTAGTGACATCACTACATTAAAAACAGACAGGATTCTGTAATGGACATCACTACATTAAAAACAGACAGGATTCTGTAGTGGACATCACTACATTAAAAACAGACAGGATTCTGTAGTGGACATCACTGCATTAAAAACAGACAGGATTCTGTAGTGGACATCACTGCATGGGCTCAGGAACACTTCTAAATACATTGTCTCTGAACACAGTTCGTCACTGCATCCACAAATGACAGCTGAAACTCTACCGTGCAAAGAGGAACCCGCATATAAACCAGATCCAGAAACGCCCCGCCATCACTGGGCCCCAGCTCTATTAAGATGGACTGAGGAGAAGTGGAAAACTGTCCTGTGGTCTGAAGAGTCAACATTTGAAACTCTTTCTGGAAATCATGGAAAGCCAGCCCATTCGTATCTCAGAAAAATGCGATGTTTCATCGTTGGTGATGGAGGAGATCATCTCCACCTGGTGTCAGTGTGCGCTCTGGAGCTCACATTTGGCTTGAAAAAAAGCTGTAACACAGAGCATGGGGAGCTGGACTGTTGACTTAGTTACCTATGGGTCAATAGAAGACACAGGAACCATGCTGTGTCAGTCCTCCAGTCTGATTCAAAATGTAGTAAAAAGAGCAAACAGGAGTCACAAACAGCCTCAGTATGAGTGATTTTCATTGTTTTTATTGTATCCATCAACAGAGCCTATTTTAGAAGTAAAATCCAAACAGTTGGCTAACACCGTAACTGGTCTCATAGCTGCGGCGCTGCCTCAGCTGAGGTCAGGGGTCATGTAGGTATGCGGCTGCGCAGATACTCCAACACTGCATCTGTTCCTTTGGCCACAATGGCTGCTCTGGGTGTACGAAAAGGATTCCCCTCCAGACTGAGACACCTGAGGAACAACGGACTTCAGTTCATCCAGTGGGTCACACACATTTTACAATGACTATCATTCATTTACGTCACATTTTCAGTTTGTTTCTCTATTCTTCTAAAAAGCAAACTGATTGTAAACCAATCATATTGAGCCTGTACGGAAGTGTATTGCATTCACCAAATAATTGTTTTTTTTGACGACTTATCTCGTAATTATGAGAAAATATGTCACTTAATCATCCCGTCAGTGGCTGTATGATAAAACAGCAATGATGGCACTATCAAATGTAATCTGCTTTTATTTCCTCCTCGGTATGAGACAGTAGGATTCATTAATGTTTCTTAAAAATGAGAACGGTGTTATGAGTGTGTCTCAAATTGCTGGATTGTTCAGGCGGATCAGCCAGGACACGCTGGAAGTTGCTCTTTTCCTGCATTTCCGTTACCATAGTAATGACGCCAAGCTGAACAGTATGACACAAAGCACAGTCATGAACAGACGGCAAACAATGTTATGCCGACTAGAAATGAAAAGACCATTAGCCTCCACATTATATCAAGCTAATAAAGATGAACATTCATGTTCCGTGGCCATGCAGTGGTCCTACTGAGCAACATTATAGCACAAAGGACTGTTCAGGATCTCATAATTACGAGATCCGGATCTCGTGATTATGAAATCCTTATCGTAATTACAAGATCTTTTCCCGTAATTAATTGTCTGGAAAAAAATGTTAATTTGGTGAATACAATACGCTTCCGCAAGCCTGAACCACAGCTTGTGCTTAGAGTAGGAACTAACTGCACTTCAACTGAAGCTCAATGACTTCTCACTTCCTTTGGAGGGTTTCTGAGAGGAGACTCAATTCCAAGAACATGGCGATGGTGCATTCTGAGTAAGTAAGGGTAAACATTGGGGTTAATTGCATCCCATGATCTGATCTGAATATGATTGAAGATGACATACAGACTGGAGACAGCGGCTGGTGAGTTCAAAGACAAAAGGATTCTGGGACAGCGCTCTCTATGCATACCTGAGGTTAGTGCACAGACCCAGTTCAGGGGGGATTTTCAGCAGGTCGTTGTTGGACAGATCCAGGGTTGATAGATGAACCAACTTCATCAAACGACACGGGTCAACCTCGTTCACCTGGTTGTTACCAAGCAACACCGTCTCCAAAGAAGCTATGTGATAGAGGACTTCAGGGAAGGTCTTGAACCTGCATCGGGATAAAGTCAGACTGTCAGTGGTCAAACTGTTTGAGCCGGTCAGACATGGTTCCATCCAGCTCATGGTGCTTCCTCACTCTGGCTGTGAGCAAGAAAATTGTTGAGGTCTGCCATCATCAGCGATGTTCTAATCCTATAAATGGAGATGAGAAGAGACAGCTACCACCACTGGTATGTCTGTCTCATGATTGGTCAGCTGATCTGATATAGGTTAATGAACATAATGACTGGGCTGCAGAGAAAAGCATTACTTTGATATTAATACGACTAATACTGTAGTTTAGGTAAAGTACCAATGGAAACAGGAAAAACTGAAAAAACTTAAAAATATTAAATATATATATTAAAAATATTTGATGTGTTTAATAAATCTTAAATATTTATTATTACTGTTGCAGTGCAGTAAGGTTACATTCAGCATCCAGCAGCTAAAATGACCTGCGGTACATAAGGACCGGCTGCAGACATAGGAGAGGACACACAAAACTCAGTCTGCAGAGACTTGAAGGAGAATCAGGATTTGTACTGAAGCATTGGATTTCTTTTATTCCCTAACTGGAGTATGCCTTAAAATGATGACTGATAAATATATGTTTGTATAAGTGGGGGTCAAAGAAGAGAAATGAAATGATGAACAGACTAACAACAGTTAAACGTTTCCTCATACATACTGTACACGACAGGAAACATAAAACCATATCCTGATAAATGATGCTGTGATGCAGAGCTAACAATGAACCATAATGTTAGATGTCTGTTTAAAACAAACTTTATGGGCGGGGTCTTTAAAATAACAGCAACAAATGACTGGTGATAAACATTTAAACATTAAAATGAATAAGTTAAACAGTAAATAGGACTTCTGGTGCTGTGAGGTCTTCCCTGACAGAGAACCACTTCAGATGATGGAGGACGAGGATTTTAGCTGAGGAATCATGCTTTAACCCATGGATGTGCCATTTCAGACTGGGTGCAGCCATCTTGGCGTGGCACCGCTGTCTGACATCAATGCGTCCCATCCCCCGCTTCTGCACAGAGGCTGTTTTTCTGTTTATTCTAAATGTATTCATGTTGAACGTGTTCCACATCCAAATTACACCAAAGTCCACAACGCACTTCTTTGGACCCCGAGCAGCTAGACCTCCCTCCTCACAGATCCCTCCTCACTCCTCAGATCTCCCTCCTCACAGGTCCTTCCTCACTCCCTCACTCCTCAGAGATCCTTCGTCACTCCTCAGAGGTCCTTCCTCACTCCCTCCCTCCTCACAGATCCCTCCTCACTCCTCAGAGATCCCTCGGAGGTCCCTCCTCACTCCTCAGATATCCCTCCTCATTCCTCAGAGATCCCTCCTACCTCCTCAGAGCAGAAACATGAACTGTGGGTCAGGCTCAAGATGGCTGAGCAGAACGACTCCTGGTTTAAATGAGGAATCGAGGAGGAAGGAAATATGAAATAAGAGATTTGGGAAAGGAGCTCCTCCCACAAACTCACATGACCTGAGTCACATGACTACCCTGGGGTGAAGCTATATTTCTACATTCATTCTAATCCTTCTATTCATTGTATTATCAGGTTTCTTTTGACCAGTTGAACTGGTCCAGAACCAGTGACTTACCTGTTGTACTTGAGGATTATGGAGGAGAGTTTAGGTAAGTTCTTCATCTCAGGAGGTAAATCATTGAGCTGGTTGTTCCTGAAAGAAACAAAGGCAGGACAGAAACATGAAGATCACGTTCGTCTTCATGGAATCATCTGTGTTCAAGGCTTCCTGTCAATCAGACTCAGCTGTCCTGTGTGTAAATGTTCCAGTCTTAACAGGACAACAAGGATTACATCAATAGCTGGGTTTACATGGACATTTTTCTTCATTCTGAGTGAAATCATTCCAATTGTAGGGTTTGTTTCAACTGTTTACATGAGTTGTGATATAATAGGATCTGGTGTTTACGTGAGTTGTGATCTAATACGATCTGGTGTTTACGTGAGTTGTGATCTAATACCATCTGGTGTTTACGTGAGTTGTGATCTAATACGATCTGGTGTTTACGTGAGTTGTGATCTAATACCATCTGGTGTTTACGTGAGTTGTGATCTAATACGATCTGGTGTTTACGTGAGTTGTGATCTAATACGATCTGGTGTTTACGTGAGTTGTGATCTAATACCATCTGGTGTTTACGTGAGTTGTGATCTAATATGATCTGGTGTTTACGTGAGTTGTGATCTAATACGATCTGGTGTTTACGTGAGTTGTGATCTAATACGATCTGGTGTTTACGTGAGTTGTGATCTAATACCATCTGGTGTTTACGTGAGTTGTGATCTAATACCATCTGGTGTTTACGTGAGTTGTGATCTACTATGACCTGGTGTTTACGTGAGTTGTGATTTAATAGGATCTGATGTTTACGTGAGTTGTGATCTAATGTGATCTGGTGTTTACGTGAGTTGTGATCTAATACGATCTGGTGTTTACGTGAGTTGTGATCTAATACGATCTGGTGTTTACGTGAGTTGTGATCTAATACGATCTGGTGTTTACGTGAGTTGTGATCTAATACCATCTGGTGTTTACGTGAGTTGTGATCTAATACCATCTGGTGTTTACGTGAGTTGTGATCTACTATGACCTGGTGTTTACGTGAGTTGTGATTTAATAGGATCTGGTGTTTACATGAGTTGTGATCTAATACCATCAGGTGTTTACATGAGTTGTGATCTAATACCATCAGGTGTTCACGTGAGTTGTGATCTAATAGGATCTGGTGTTTACGTGAGTTGTGATCTAATACCATCAGGTGTTTACATGAGTTGTGATCTACTATGATCTGGTGTTTACATGAGTTGTGATCTACTATGACCTGGTGTTTACATGAGTTGTGATCTAATACCATCTGGTGTTTACATGGGTTGTGATCTAATACCATCTGGTGTTTACATGAGTTGTGATCTAATACGATCTGGTGTTTACATGAGTTGTGATCTAATATGATCTGGTGTTTACATGAGTTGTGATCTACTATGATCTGGTGTTTACATGAGTTGTGATCTACTATGATCTGGTGTTTACATGGGTTGTGATCTAATACCATGTGGTGTTTACATGAGTTGTGATCTACTATGATCTGGTGTTTACATGGGTTGTGATCTAATACCATGTGGTGTTTACATGAGTTGTGATCTAATACGATCTGGTGTTTACATGAGTTGTGATCTAATACGATCTGGTGTTTACATGAGTTGTGATCTAATACGATCTGGTGTTTACATGAGTTGTGATCTAATACGATCTGGTGTTTACATGAGTTGTGATCTAATACGATCTGGTGTTTACATGAGTTGTGATCTAATATGACCTGGTGTTTACATGAGTTGTGATCTAATACGATCTGGTGTTTACATGAGTTGTGATCTACTATGATCTGGTGTTTACATGGGTTGTGATCTAATACCATCTGGTGTTTACATGAGTTGTGATCTAATACCATCTGGTGTTTACATGAGTTGTGATCTAATATGATCTGGTGTTTACATGAGTTGTGATCTAATATGATCTGGTGTTTACATGAGTTGTGATCTAATGTGATCTGGTGTTTACATGAGTTGTGATCTAATACCATCTGGTGTTTACATGAGTTGTGATCTACTATGATCTGGTGTTTACATGGGTTGTGATCTAATACCATCTGGTGTTTACATGAGTTGTGATCTAATACCATCTGGTGTTTACATGAGTTGTGATCTAATACCATCTGGTGTTTACATGAGTTGTGATCTAATACCATCTGGTGTTTACATGAGTTGTGATCTAATACGATCTGGTGTTTACATGAGTTGTGATCTAATACCATCTGGTGTTTACATGGGTTGTGATCTAATACCATCTGGTGTTTACATGAGTTGTGATCTAATATGATCTGGTGTTTACATGAGTTGTGATCTAATATGATCTGGTGTTTACATGAGTTTTGATCGAATATGATCTGGTGTTTACATGAGTTGTGATCTAATACCATCTGGTGTTTACATGAGTTGTGATCTACTATGATCTGGTGTTTACATGGGTTGTGATCTCATACCATCCGGTGTTTACATGAGTTGTGATCTACTACGATCTGGTGTTTACATGGGTTGTGATCTAATACCATCTGGTGTTTACATGAGTTGTGATCTAATACCATCTGGTGTTTACATGAGTTGTGATCTAATACGATCTGGTGTTTACATGAGTTGTGATCTAATACGATCTGGTGTTTACATGGGTTGTGATCTAATACCATCTGGTGTTTACATGCATTGTGATCTAATGTGATCTGGTGTTTACATGAGTTGTGATCTAATATGATCTGGTGTTTACATGAGTTGTGATCTAATACCATCTGGTGTTTACATGAGTTGTGATCTAATATGATCTGGTGTTTACATGAGTTGTGATCTAATATGATCTGGTGTTTACATGAGTTGTGATCTAATACCATCTGGTGTTTACATGAGTTGTGATCTAATACCATCTGGTGTTTACATGAGTTGTGATCTACTATGATCTGGTGTTTAAATGGGTTGTGATCTAATACCATCCGGTGTTTACATGAGTTGTGATCTACTATGATCTGGTGTTTACATGGGTTGTGATCTAATACCATCTGGTGTTTACATGAGTTGTGATCTAATACCATCTGGTGTTTACATGAGTTGTGATCTAATACGATCTGGTGTTTACATGAGTTGTGATCTAATACGATCTGGTGTTTACATGGGTTGTGATCTAATACCATCTGGTGTTTACATGAGTTGTGATCTAATATGATCTGGTGTTTACATGAGTTGTGATCTAATATGATCTGGTGTTTACATGAGTTGTGATCTAATATGATCTGGTGTTTACATGAGTTGTGATCTAATACCATCTGGTGTTTACATGAGTTGTGATCTAATACCATCTGGTGTTTACATGAGTTGTGATCTAATAGGATCTGGTGTTTACATGAGTTGTGATCTAATAGGATCTGGTGTTTACATGAGTTGTGATCTAATACCATCTGGTGTTTACATGAGTTGTGATCTAATATGATCTGGTGTTTTTAAATGCTCCACCACATTTAATCAGAACAGCTGTGTAACATGTGCAGAAGTGATAGAAGTGACGTATGTTTCTCACGTTTTACCAGAAGATGGATGTGGATCATTTGATCGGTGTAATTGTTGCTGTTATTGTGGTTCTTTTAATAAAGCTGCAGCATGATAATAACGTAGACTTACTCATATGGGAAGCAATGAAAGAGAGACGGCAGCACAAGAAAAGAAACTCTCTGCTGTTGTCTACTTCTGCTTTACGGCTGCCATCTTGTAAATATGTCCTGTTCTGTTCCACCGTTTACATGGAACGGTTGTTCTTCTGATTGGTTAAACTAAAGGTTTATACTACCCCTCTGCAATACAATGACATTTCATTCAGTTTGGATGTTTTTATTTTAATGAGGTGTTTATATGGAGCATTTTCACTCTGATTGAGCTTTTAAACCCATTTTAATCATATCGAATAAAGAGGTCCATGTAAACCCAGCTATAGTTTACACCATGTGTGTGAGGAGCAGCTGTGGCTGCAGAATGAACAGAACTGATATCAGGTGATGGAATTTACTGCTTATTGTACAGCTCAATGTTTCTCTCCATGAGTGGGAGGGACTCACATCACCTCTGACCAGAGACTGATCATTGGATCAGTAATGAATGACAAAACCCCTCAATTATAGTTTTAACTCAAACTTTAATGATTTCTCCTAGAGTGACTTATCAGGTTTATTGGTAAAATCTACTATTGATCAGCTGTTTATAAGGAAACAAACAAGGACAATTTAAATAGATCAATAAACAGATATTAAAGTGTTTCCTGACTCCTCAGTCTCTAAATGACCCTTAATGACCAGCGTCTCTGGTTCTTTGTAGACCCTTTAGCTGCTATGACCTGCTGCAAACATGATGCATATCCAGACACCAGCTTTCCTGAGGAATCTTAGCCCCATTCTGCCCTACAAGTGCTATGTCGAATTGATTGATTTATGTTACTCCTCGAATTATTTTATTTCTATTTATTGTTGTTGCTATTTAACAGTCCTCTGAGGAGCCTAGTATAGCAGCTGATTTCTCATGTATATGTGTAAGTATGTATCAGTATGTTGCCAAAAAGGATCAAGATGTCATTGTTTCCTTTCAATTAGATGAACCCAAAAACTACTTTGTGGCACATTTCTGCTACTTTCTTAGGCTGTACAATTACTATCTATTGGTCAAAATAATGATTACATTAAATAATGTTTAATTCAATCGACATTTTATAAAAAATAAAGTGCAGTAATGTGTGTACCTGAGGTCGACGTGTGTCAGCTGCTGGAAGTGGCCGATGTCAGGAGAACAGCAGCTCAGTTTGTTGAAAGCCAGGTTGATGTCTGACACTGATGACTGGAGTTCCAGCAGTCTGCAAACAACACACATGTTGAAAGAGGCGCACAGTGATGATGTCATCAGCACCAGTGGGATTGTGTGTGTACCTGGGAGGTATGGAGGTGAGCTCATTACTGCTGAAGTTAACAGTGGTCACACCCTGATGTACTGCAGCATCAAACAGCTCATCTGGAATCGACTGGACATGCCTGTCACTGAACACAGATATACTCAGTTACTCTGTCACTGAACACAGATATACTCAGTTACTCTGTCACTGAACACAGACATACTCAGTTACTCTGTCACTGAACACAGATACTCAGTTACTCTGTCACTGAACACAGATACTCAGTTACTCTGTCACTGAACACATATACTCAGTTACTCTGTCACTGAACAGATACTCAGTTACTCTGTCACTGAACACAGATATACTCAGTTACTCTGTCACTGAACACAGACATACTCGGTTACTCTGTCACTGAACACAGATATACTCGGTTACTCTGTCACTGAATACAGACATACTCGGTTACTCTGTCACTGAACACAGATATACTCGGTTACTCTGTCACTGAATACAGACATACTCGGTTACTCTGTCACTGAACACAGATATACTCAGTTACTCTGTCACTGAATACAGACATACTCGGTTACTCTGTCACTGAACACAGATACTCAGTTACTCTGTCACTGAACACAGATACTCAGTTACTCTGTCACTGAACACAGATATACTCAGTTACTCTGTCACTGAACACAGATATACTCAGTTACTCTGTCACTGAACACAGATATACTCAGTTACTCTGTCACTGAACACAGATACTCAGTTACTCTGTCACTGAACACAGATACTCAGTTACTCTGTCACTGAACACAGATATACTCAGTTACTCTGTCACTGAACACAGATACTCTGTCACTGAACACAGATATACTCAGTTACTCTGTCACTGAACACAGATATACTCAGTTACTCTGTCACTGAACACAGATACTCAGTTACTCTGTCATTGAACACAGATACTCAGTTACTCTGTCACTGAATATAGATATACTCAGTTACTTTGTCATTGAACACATATACTCAGTTACTCTGTCACTGAATATAGATATACTCAGTTACTCTGTCATTGAACACAGACATACTCAGTTACTCTGTCACTGAACACAGATATACTCAGTTACTCTGTCACTGAACACAGATACTCAGTTACTCTGTCATTGAACACAGATACTCAGTTACTCTGTCACTGAATATAGATATACTCAGTTACTCTGTCATTGAACACATATACTCAGTTACTCTGTCACTGAACACAGATACTCAGTTACTCTGTCACTGAACAGATATACTCAGTTACTCTGTCACTGAACACAGATATACTCAGTTACTCTGTCACTGAACACAGATACTCAGTTACTCTGTCACTGAACACAGATACTCAGTTACTCTGTCACTGAACACAGACATACTCAGTTACTCTGTCACTGAACACAGATACTCAGTTACTCTGTCACTGAACACAGATACTCAGTTACTCTGTCACTGAACACAGATACTCAGTTACTCTGTCACTGAACACAGATACTCAGTTACTCTGTCACTGAACACAGATATACTCAGTTACTCTGTCACTGAACACAGATATACTCAGTTAATCTGTCACTGAACAGATATACTCAGTTACTCTGTCACTGAACACAGATACTCAGTTACTCTGTCACTGAACACAGATACTCAGTTACTCTGTCACTGAACACAGATACTCAGTTACTCTGTCACTGAACACAGACATACTCAGTTACTCTGTCACTGAACACAGATACTCAGTTACTCTGTCACTGAACACAGATACTCAGTTACTCTGTCACTGAACACAGATACTCAGTTACTCTGTCACTGCACACAGATATACTCAGTTACTCTGTCACTGAACACAGACATACTCAGTTACTCTGTCACTGAACACAGATATACTCAGTTACTCTGTCACTGAACACAGATACTCAGTTACTCTGTCACTGAACACAGATACTCAGTTACTCTGTCACTGAACACAGATACTCAGTTACTCTGTCACTGAACACAGATACTCAGTTACTCTGTCACTGAACACAGATACTCAATTACTCTGTCACTGAACAAAGATACTCAGTTACTCTGTCAATGAACACAGATATACTCAGTTACTCTGTCACTGAATACAGACATACTCGGTTACTCTGTCACTGAACACAGATATACTCAGTTACTCTGTCACTGAACACAGATATACTCGGTTACTCTGTCACTGAACACAGATATACTCAGTTACTCTGTCACTGAACACAGATATACTCAGTTACTCTGTCACTGAACACAGATATACTCAGTTACTCTGTCACTGAACTCAGATACTCAGTTACTCTGTCACTGAACACAGATATACTCAGTTACTCTGTCACTGAACACAGATATACTCAGTTACTCTGTCACTGAACACAGATACTCAGTTACTCTGTCACTGAACACAGATACTCAGTTACTCTGTCACTGAACACAGATACTCAGTTACTCTGTCACTGAACACAGACATACTCAGTTACTCTGTCACTGAACACAGATACTCAGTTACTCTGTCACTGAACACAGATACTCAGTTACTCTGTCACTGAACACAGATACTCAGTTACTCTGTCACTGAACACAGATATACTCAGTTACTCTGTCACTGAACACAGATACTCAGTTACTCTGTCACTGAACACAGATACTCAGTTACTCTGTCACTGAACACAGATACTCAGTTACTCTGTCACTGAACAGAGATACTCAGTTACTCTGTCATTGAACACAGATACTCAGTTACTCTGTCACTGAATATAGATATACTCAGTTACTCTGTCATTGAACACATATACTCAGTTACTCTGTCACTGAATATAGATATACTCAGTTACTCTGTCACTGAACACAGATACTCTGTCATTGAACACAGACATACTCAGTTACTCTGTTACTGAACACAGATATACTCAGTTACTCTGTCACTGAACACAGATACTCAGTTACTCTGTCACTGAACACAGATACTCAGTTACTCTGTCACTGAACACAGACATACTCAGTTACTCTGTCAGTGAACACAGACATACTCAGTTACTCTGTCACTGAACACAGATACTCAGTTACTCTGTCACTGAACACAGATACTCAGTTACTCTGTCACTGAACACAGATACTCAGTTACTCTGTCACTGAACACAGATATACTCAGTTACTCTGTCACTGAACACAGATACTCAGTTACTCTGTCACTGAACAGAGATACTCAGTTACTCTGTCATTGAACACAGATACTCAGTTACTCTGTCACTGAATATAGATATACTCAGTTACTCTGTCATTGAACACATATACTCAGTTACTCTGTCACTGAATATAGATATACTCAGTTACTCTGTCACTGAACACAGATACTCTGTCATTGAACACAGACATACTCAGTTACTCTGTCACTGAACACAGATATACTCAGTTACTCTGTCACTGAACACAGATACTCAGTTACTCTGTCACTGAACACAGATACTCAGTTACTCTGTCACTGAACACAGACATACTCAGTTACTCTGTCAGTGAACACAGATACTCAGTTACTCTGTCACTGAACGCAGATACTCAGTTACTCTGTCACTGAACACAGATACTCAGTTACTCTGTCACTGAACACAGACATACTCAGTTACTCTGTCACTGAACACAGATACTCAGTTACTCTGTCACTGAACACAGATACTCAGTTACTCTGTCACTGAACACAGATACTCAGTTACTCTGTCACTGAACACAGATATACTCAGTTACTCTGTCACTGAACACAGATATACTCAGTTACTCTGTCACTGAACACAGACATACTCAGTTACTCTGTCAATGAACACAGATATACTCAGTTACTCTGTCACTGAACACAGACATACTCAGTTACTCTGTCACTGAACACAGATACTCAGTTACTCTGTCACTGAACACAGATACTCAGTTACTCTGTCACTGAACACAGATATACTCAGTTACTCTGTCACTGAACACAGATACTCAGTTACTCTGTCACTGGACACAGATATACTCAGTTACTCTGTCACTGAAGACAGATACTCAGTTACTCTGTCACTGAACACAGATACTCAGTTACTCTGTCACTGAAGACAGATACTCAGTTACTCTGTCACTGAACACAGATACTCAGTTACTCTGTCACTGAACACACATACTCAGTTACTCTGTCACTGAACACAGATATACTCAGTTACTCTGTCACTGAACACAGATACTCAGTTACTCTGTCACTGAACACACATACTCAGTTACTCTGTCACTGAACACACATACTCAGTTACTCTGTCACTGAACACAGATATACTCAGTTACTCTGTCATTGAACACAGACATACTCAGTTACTCTGTCACTGAACACAGATATACTCAGTTACTCTGTCACTGAACACAGATACTCAGTTACTCTGTCACTGAACACACATACTCAGTGACTCTGTCACTGAACACAGATATACTCAGTTACTCTGTCACTGTACAGATATACTCAGTTACTCTGTCACTGAACACATATACTCAGTTACTCTGTCACTGAACACAGATACTCAGTTACTCTGTCACTGAAGACAGACATACTCAGTTACTCTGTCACTGAACACAGATACTCAGTTACTCTGTCACTGAACACAGATACTCAGTTACTCTGTCACTCAACACAGATATACTCAGTTACTCTGTCACTGAACACAGATATACTCAGTTACTCTGTCACTGAACACAGATACTCAGTTACTCTGTCACTGAAGACAGATACTCAGTTACTCTGTCATTGAACACAGATACTCAGTTACTCTGTCACTGAATATAGATATACTCAGTTACTCTGTCATTGAACACATATACTCAGTTACTCTGTCACTGAATATAGATATACTCAGTTACTCTGTCATTGAACACAGACATACTCAGTTACTCTGTCACTGAACACAGATATACTCAGTTACTCTGTCACTGAACACAGATACTCAGTTACTCTGTCACTGAACACAGATACTCAGTTACTCTGTCACTGAACACAGATACTCAGTTACTCTGTCACTGAACACAGATATACTCAGTTACTCTGTCACTGAACACAGATATACTCAGTTACTCTGTCACTGAACACAGATACTCAGTTACTCTGTCACTGAACACAGATATACTCAGTTACTCTGTCACTGAACACAGATATACTCAGTTACTCTGTCACTGAACACAGATACTCAGTTACTCTGTCACTGAACACAGATACTCAGTTACTCTGACCTGTGGAGGAAATCCAGAGTAAAACTAGAGAACACTGTTAAAGGTGCTTTCCTATTGAAATCACTGAATATTAATATCCAGCTGTTATATGTTATATTTTCAGGTGTCATCCTAACACTGGTGCCTTCACTACAATCATAAGATCACAAACACAATAGTCATAATGAAGTGAGTGCAGCTGAAATGTCTCCAGGGCTTCGACTGTTGGCTCATTATAGAACAGGTCAGAGGTCTCTGGTGGATGATCCACCTATCAGAGTCTCTACAGGAACACAGTTCTCAGCAAGGACCCTGTTCTAACATCAGATACACTTCAAATAAGACTCTAGGGAGGGAGGGATGGAGGGATGAAAGGATGGATGGAGCCATCTTTGTCAAATAAACTGAGCTAAAAGATGAAAACATGAGGAGTGTGTTGTTAACCTGTACTGCAGCAGCCTGAGAGTCTGAATGTTGTGAACATTGACTCTGGCCTGGCTGGGTAACGTCATGGCTGTAGGTCCTTCATCAGCTGCCTCAGGCTCCTCTGTAACACACAGACACAGACACACAGACACACACACAGACACACACACACAGACACACACACACACAGACACAGACACACACACAGACACACACAGACACACACACACAGACACACACACACAGACACAGACACACACAGACACACACAGACACACACACAGACACACACACAGACAGACACAGACACACACACAGACACAGACACACACACAGACACACACACACAGACACACACACACACAGACACACACACAGACACACACACACACAGACACACACAGACACACACACACACAGACACACACAGACACACACACAGACACACACACACACACACACACACACACAGACACAGACACACACAGACACACACAGACACACACACAGACACACACACACACAGACACAGACACACACACAGACACAGACACACACACAGACACACACACACAGACACACACACACACAGACACACACACACACAGACACACACACACAGACACACACACACACACACACACACACACACACAGACACACACACACACACACAGACACACAGACACACACACACACAGACACAAACACAGACACAGACATACACACACACACACACAGACACAGACATACACACACACACACACAGACATACACACACACACACACAGACACACACACACAGACACAAACACACACACACACACACACACACACACACACACACACACACACACACACACAGACACAAACACACACACAGACACACACACACACACACACACACACACACACACACACACACACACACACACACACACACACACACACACACACACACACACACACACACAGACACAGCATTAAAAACTGTGATAATGACATAAAGTTTCAAACTGTGAGTTGGAGTTTGCCTCTTGAAGCAGAACCATAAGTTGATTGCCCAAACTCCATAACTCCATCCTTTTTTTTTTCTAACTGCATCAGAAAAGTTCCATGACAACAATGTAAACTATACAATAAAAATCTAGTTTATCTGCAATTGTCTTTGCAAAATCAACAAACCATACTGCCCCGTCTTCCTCGTCACCTGTAAGTCTCTATATGTCTGCGTCTTTTTTTTAAAAAAAATTTAAAAGATGTTTCAGGATGGCACAGATGATCAAAGCAGCACCTTCTTGCCTTGTTCGTTTAGTGAACCCTTGGCTAGCAAACCAACTTTTGCTTCGTCATTGGTTACCAAATGTGGACCTGCCCCAGAGGACCTTTCAAACAAATCTATCTTTACAATTGTCAATAGCCAGAGTGAGCAGTTAGGTTTTTGTTTGACCATTGATCTTTCTATCTCAGTTAGGCATAGTTTTTTTTATTTAAATGTGGTGAGTGTTTCAAGATGTATGGTGTAATTAATGTACATTTTCATTTACTTTTACTCCAGACCTTACCTATATCTGTCTTTAGAACCAGGAGGAGTATTTCCCCTTTGACAGCCATCGGTGGATGCAGCTGTTTCAGAGCTCGGGGCAGGGCTAGTTTCCCTCCCCTCAGCAGCGGAGGAGCTATTAGAATCCCTGCCACTGGTAGCAGGTTCAGGTAGCGTAGCGGCGCGTTTGAGAAACATATTTTGGCCTGGGGGTCGACGTTTGTCCATCTTTAGTTTTGGGGAAGTTTTTGTTGCATGTAACGTACCGACGCCCTCAACTGGGGTTACTGTCAGCCTGTCTCCTCTACTTGGCTCTGTGTCTCTGTGTGTGAAGCATGGATAAACCACGCCCTCGGTAGCAACACCAGAGCAGAGCGGAGAGTCAAGTCATTGATCAGGACAATGAAACGTATAAAAGATGCTCATGCTCTGCTGAAATGAAACAAGTACACATAAATTGTGTAAATTCCATATATGAAATATTTTGTGCCTTTCATTTTGATTGGTAGGGGAAACACTGAATCTGTCCACAGTGGCAAATAAGTTTTGTGAATTGTTACTGCTCTTGTTGATGATCTCAGAGAAAAATGATTGCCTTCACTTCTCAAGGTGAGATTGTAAATGCGTATTTTTCTTTCTATAATTCAAAGTGAATCTTTAGTTTTCATTGATGCACTTTTCATTCTGTTTTCCGTTACTCTTTTTCTCCATGGTGCCTTTTACTCATAACTGATCACCCTTAACAGGAGCAGTAACATTGATGACATTTGCAATTTTAGAAGTGCAGGGTTTTAGTACATCATCAACATGATTTGAAATTGGGGCAGTTTCAGATTTGATGGTTTCCATAAAAAGTGTTCTGGTATTCTGATTAATGGATCTTTTTTCAATGCCTGCACATCCAGTGACAGTATTTAGAGTTAAAGACAGCTTATGCTTTGACACAGTACACAGAAATGATCTGATAGAGTAACATCAAGCACAGTGACATCTGAAACATGAACACCTTTAGGAATAACTAATTCTAGAGTATTTCCTCGGTGTTCTATGGATTGGCTCACTCATATTGGTTGAGAAAGATCAAATGTGTCAAGTACGGCAGAATGTTCTATGGCATTTGTGTCACAGTCATTGTCAATGTGTACAATAAGATCACCCGTAATGACTACAATCAAATTCAGTGCAAAGAACTGAGAGCATCTCAGTAAAGTTATCGATAAAATTTGTTTTTAGGTGGCCTGTATATAACTCTGTATAGCATCCATGGAGAGAATTTATTTTCCATTTTAAATGACACATATTCAAAAGATGAAGACTCTCTAACTGATAGCTTTTTAGACAGGAATGTCCCTCTTAAAAGGCACAAACACCCCCCCTTTTTTGTTCTGTTAGGCTTCAAACTCAGATCTGAAAGCTGAATGCATTCCTGTGTGCCGAACCAGACCAGGGGCCTCATTTATAAAACTCCATTTAGATTCCATCCTAAAACACTGCGTACTCGCAGACCTCAGAATGTACGCAAGAAAATATTCAGATCTTTAAAACCGTGCGGTGCACACCTGTACACAGTCTTCTCTTCATAAATCCCAACTTGGGGCGAATTGTGCGAGTATAGTCTCCTCCCAGTGTCGCCCCTCAATCATCCATAAATGGTCAATTCTAAATAGCTCACGAATATACTGACATTAAGGAGCCTTTGTTGGACTATCAGTGATGATGATGATGGAGATGAGTATGAAGAAGAAAGCAGAGTTTGCAGAGTGTGAGTTAGAGGTTCTCATCACTGTAAAACTGTTTTGCTTGGAGGGCTTATCAGTGGAATATCAAATAAAAGGAAACAGGCTGAAGGGAAGCTGTCAAGGTATTGGGTAATACTGTAGACTAACATGCTGTCTAGCCAATCAGAGAGCTAGAATTAGTAGCTATGGAGTCACTGTTTGAGTGATCAACAAGGTGGTTGAGATTCTCTGGTGTTGCTTGCTCAGAGCTCATGTTGATGTTGTGCAGTGTGTTAATAAAACACGTTAAAGGACAAGTCAGCGGTGTCTCCAGCAGTTTGTCCGTTTAGAAATGAGGCTCCTTGGAAGTTTCTGTATCAACATTTCTATATCTTTACAACTCAAAAAGTCTACAACATCAACATGGAAATGCACTGCAGTGTGAAATGAGCCTTGAGCATATTTTCAAA
>CM075189.1:2066003-2088503 GCA_037577475.1 Chaunax sp. Z400
TATACGTATATATGTATGTATACGTATATATGTATGTATACGTATATATACATGTATACGTATATATACACGTATACGTATATATGTACGTATACGTATACATGTATGTATCTCCTGTAGTGTAGCCACACATACAGGAGCATCATAAACCCTGTCCAGACAGCGTTTTCATTCTGGGCCTGTTGCTCCTTTATTCCACCCTGACGTCTGTCTGAACCAATGAAGATGTAATGTGGTGTCAGTTTGTTCCACCTCTGACGCCTCAGGAAGTAGTAACAGCACTGAAACAGGTGTCTGTATGAATGAAGTGCTCCCACATTACGCAACAGGTGTGACGTTGTAGTAATATGTTCAGGTGTGCGACCTACCCTGGGGATTTAACAATGTGGTAGCAACAGGAAGTCCATTATTTGAAGAACAAACACAGAAAATGATGCTAAACTGGGGAGATAGTGAAATATATCAGCTTTTATATTCGCTGTTGTTGTACATCACACCTCTTAACATTGTAGAATGCTGGCATACATTATGAACACACACACACACCGAGGTTTGAACACACTGAAGGGTCACAGAGAAGGGGGTTTGTTTTGGCTCTGTTGTACAACGCCTGTCTGAAAGAGGCTTTATGTGTGTTTTAGGCTGTAACTGTTGAATCATAAATGCATCACCAGGCACTGCTGCCTGTTTATGTGTTCAGTCTTCAGACAACCTGAGCCCACCGCTGGTAGAACAGACTAATTAAGGCCCCTTAGGGTTTCATCCTCTTCATTTAGCATAGAGATGATATAGAGAAAAAACAAAAACAAATCCTTTTTATTTTGTTTGTTTGATGATACTCTGACTTCATTCGTTATCATTAAACTGTAATATTAGATTCAATGGAGAAATCACATCCAGTTGTGGCTGTAAGCACAGAGATGACATGTCATCTGAGATGATGACATGATAAATAGTACAAGCCTCCAGCACACAGTCACATACTGTATAAGAACTTTAAAGTCCCTGTTCTCATGACTGTCAAATGTAGCACGAGTCACATGGGCGATGACATCACAGGTGAAGTAGTTTTGTCTGTATTTACAGAAGTTCAAGACTAATTCATTTCTACTGGGGTGTCAGAGGAGGTAGAGCGGTCGTCCACGTATCAGAGGGTTTGATCCCCAGCCCCTGCAGTCTACATGTCAAAGTGTCCTTGGGCAGATACTGAACCCCAGTTTGCTCCCAGTGGCTGTTCCATTGGTGTGTGAGTGATTGAGTGAATGTGTGATTGTGTGAATGCTGCTGGTGTTGTAAAGAGTGGACAGTCAGACTAGAAAGGTGCTGAATCAGTGCAGTTCTTTAACTTTTATTGGGTGTAATCCTCAGAATAAAGGTTTCAACCAGTTTGGCTCGTAATGATTCGGTAAGAGAAAGGCTCTGACTGAAGCTGCAATGACAAAATCACTTCACATCACACTGCTGTTCAGGTTTCTACTCTGCTGGTGCCTCAGACATCACTGTGCTGACCCTGAGGCCACCCAGTAAACCAGCTGTGGAGGGAGAAACCCTCTCCTGGGGATGAAGCCATGTCCTCCCACTGTGCTAAATGCCACAACGACTGATTTGGGCTTTGTACCTATGCACCAGCACACTGACACATGAGGACGAGATATTCTCATTTTCTGGGTTTGCTGGATCTCAGTCAGAAGAACTTAATTGTGTTTGTGACGAGGTAAACAGAGTAAACAGAGGTGATGATGGAACTACAGGTTGATCAAAAAAGTGAACGTACCTTTAATTCTTCCTCTTAAATACTTCAGAAGCTCATTGGTTCCTTTCTGCAGGGGAAACAGGATAGAGGAAGCAGATTAATATGAATGAGTGTTACATGAACAATATCAGCTGGCTTCACATAAATACACAACGTACAGCTGCAGTGTGTGGTGGACTGTTGCCTTTGTGGTGTCCATCCACCAAAATGTCTTGTATGTCTGACAACCAGCACATCTTAAAGCTGTAACAACTATTATAGACAGACTCCATACTTCTATAGGTACCAGCTGAGTTACATCAGGACCACCGAACACAGATTCACTTTAAGTCAACCAGTGCAAAATGTGGAAGCTAAGAGTGAATCTGGGTCAGGGAACGATTTAAGAGTGCAGAGATACAGACACAGAGAGGGGGACTGCATCACTCCTGTAAGGGTGGCTAAGTGTTCATAATACAGAAAACAGATGGACAGTTGATCCTCCAGGAACGCCAGAACATCATCATGTCATTAATCAGCTGGTTGGATCAGGTGTTGTTGGAGGTAACTGGGCTTCTGTCACTATCTTGGATGAAGTTAGCTTAGCATTTTTACTAGCATTAGCCTCAACACACAGTCAGCCACTGACTCCGTCTGAATTTCACTGATTTCAGTGTGTATTTAGATACACTACCACTGTATCATGTGTGACTGTGTGTATTTGTGTCTGTTGTGTGTGTCTGTGGTGGTGTCCTCAGGGTGTCACCTACAGCCAGCAGGTCTCTTCTGATTCCTCTCAAAGGGTTTCCCTCTAGCAGTAACAGCTTCAGGCTGGGCAGCAGGCAGAGAGAAGCTGGAAGACTGACACACATACATCCAGTTCACATCAACATCTTCAGCTGGAGACCATCAGCTGCTTCCTGAGCCCCTTTCACACAGAGATCATCTAACAGTGTGGAAGGACCCATCTCTACACTGCCTGTTTATTTACATAGAAGAGGGCATGATGAAACACACACCAACAGCATGTAGTGTGACGTTTACTCACAGTCACACTCATGGAGAAGGGCTTATTAAACAGTACGAAACCAGTCATCCCCCCCAAACACTGTACAACAAATGCATGAGTGTGTCAGTATTATAGTAATAATAATTAGACTATCCTATGATACTACTACTTTATAATCATAATAATAATAATTAGACTATCCTATGATACTACTACTTTATAAAAATAATAATAATAATAAGACTATCCTATGATACTACTACTTTATAATCATAATAATAATAATTAGACTATCCTATGATACTACTACTTTATAAAAATAATAATAATAATAAGACTATCCTATGATACTACTACTTTATAATCATAATAATAATAATAATTAGACTATCCTATGATACTACTACTTTATAAAAATAATAATAATAATAAGACTATCCTATGATACTACTACTTTATAAAAATAATAATAATAATAGACTATCCTATGATACTACTACTTTATAAAAATAATAATAATAATAAGACTATCCTATGATACTACTACTTTATAAAAATAATAATAATAATAATAAGACTATCCTATGATACTACTACTTTATAAAAATAATAATAATAATAAGACTATCCTATGATACTACTACTTTATAAAAATAATAATAATAATAAGACTATCCTATGATACTACTACTTTATAATCATAATAATAATAATAATTAGACTATAATATGATACTACTACTTTATAAAAATAATAATAATAATAAGACTATCCTATGATACTACTACTTTATAATCATAATAATAATAATTAGACTATCCTATGATACTACTACTTTATAAAAATAATAATAATAATAAGACTATCCTATGATACTACTACTTTATAAAAATAATAATAATAATAATAAGACTATCCTATGATACTACTACTTTATAATCATAATAATAATAATTAGACTATCCTATGATACTACTACTTTATAAAAATAATAATAATAATAAGACTATCCTATGATACTACTACTTTATAATCATAATAATAATAATTAGACTATCCTATGATACTACTACTTTATAATCATAATAATAATAATAATTAGACTATCCTATGATACTACTACTTTATAAAAATAATAATAATAATAAGACTATCCTATGATACTACTACTTTATAATCATAATAATAATAATAATTAGACTATCCTATGATACTACTACTTTATAAAAATAATAATAATAATAAGACTATCCTATGATACTACTACTTTATAAAAATAATAATAATAATTAGACTATCCTATGATACTACTACTTTATAAAAATAATAATAATAATAAGACTATCCTATGATACTACTACTTTATAAAAATAATAATAATAATTAGACTATCCTATGATACTACTACTTTATAAAAATAATAATAATAATAAGACTATCCTATGATACTACTACTTTATAAAAATAATAATAATAATAATTAGACTATCCTATGATACTACTACTTTATAAAAATAATAATAATAATAAGACTATCCTATGATACTACTACTTTATAAAAATAATAATAATAATAATAAGACTATCCTATGATACTACTACTTTATAATCATAATAATAATAATTAGACTATCCTATGATACTACTACTTTATAATCATAATAATAATAATTAGACTATCCTATGATACTACTACTTTATAAAAATAATAATAATAATAAGACTATCCTATGATACTACTACTTTATAAAAATAATAATAATAATAAGACTATCCTATGATACTACTACTTTATAAAAATAATAATAATAATTAGACTATCCTATGATACTACTACTTTATAAAAATAATAATAATAATAATAAGACTATCCTATGATACTACTACTTTATAAAAATAATAATAATAATTAGACTATCCTATGATACTACTACTTTATAATCATAATAATAATAATTAGACTATCCTATGATACTACTACTTTATAAAAATAATAATAATAATAGACTATCCTATGATACTACTACTTTATAAAAATAATAATAATAATAGACTATCCTATGATACTACTACTTTATAAAAATAATAATAATAATAAGACTATCCTATGATACTACTACTTTATAAAAATAATAATAATAATAATAAGACTATCCTATGATACTACTACTTTATAAAAATAATAATAATAATAAGACTATCCTATGATACTACTACTTTATAAAAATAATAATAATAATAATAAGACTATCCTATGATACTACTACTTTATAAAAATAATAATAATAATAAGACTATCCTATGATACTACTACTTTATAAAAATAATAATAATAATAAGACTATCCTATGATACTACTACTTTATAATCATAATAATAATAATAATTAGACTATAATATGATACTACTACTTTATAAAAATAATAATAATAATAAGACTATCCTATGATACTACTACTTTATAATCATAATAATAATAATTAGACTATCCTATGATACTACTACTTTATAAAAATAATAATAATAATAAGACTATCCTATGATACTACTACTTTATAAAAATAATAATAATAATAATAAGACTATCCTATGATACTACTACTTTATAATCATAATAATAATAATTAGACTATCCTATGATACTACTACTTTATAAAAATAATAATAATAATAAGACTATCCTATGATACTACTACTTTATAATCATAATAATAATAATTAGACTATCCTATGATACTACTACTTTATAATCATAATAATAATAATAATTAGACTATCCTATGATACTACTACTTTATAAAAATAATAATAATAATAAGACTATCCTATGATACTACTACTTTATAATCATAATAATAATAATAATTAGACTATCCTATGATACTACTACTTTATAAAAATAATAATAATAATAAGACTATCCTATGATACTACTACTTTATAAAAATAATAATAATAATTAGACTATCCTATGATACTACTACTTTATAAAAATAATAATAATAATAAGACTATCCTATGATACTACTACTTTATAAAAATAATAATAATAATTAGACTATCCTATGATACTACTACTTTATAAAAATAATAATAATAATAAGACTATCCTATGATACTACTACTTTATAAAAATAATAATAATAATAATTAGACTATCCTATGATACTACTACTTTATAAAAATAATAATAATAATAAGACTATCCTATGATACTACTACTTTATAAAAATAATAATAATAATAAGACTATCCTATGATACTACTACTTTATAATCATAATAATAATAATTAGACTATCCTATGATACTACTACTTTATAATCATAATAATAATAATTAGACTATCCTATGATACTACTACTTTATAAAAATAATAATAATAATAAGACTATCCTATGATACTACTACTTTATAAAAATAATAATAATAATAAGACTATCCTATGATACTACTACTTTATAAAAATAATAATAATAATTAGACTATCCTATGATACTACTACTTTATAAAAATAATAATAATAATAATAAGACTATCCTATGATACTACTACTTTATAAAAATAATAATAATAATTAGACTATCCTATGATACTACTACTTTATAAAAATAATAATAATAATAATTAGACTATCCTATGATACTACTACTTTATAAAAATAATAATAATAATAAGACTATCCTATGATACTACTACTTTATAAAAATAATAATAATAATAATTAGACTATCCTATGATACTACTACTTTATAATCATAATAATAATAATAATTAGACTATCCTATGATACTACTACTTTATAATCATAATAATAATAATAATTAGACTATCCTATGATACTACTACTTTATAATCATAATAATAATAATAATAAGACTATCCTATGATACTACTACTTTATAATCATAATAATAATAATAATTAGACTATCCTATGATACTACTACTTTATAATAATACTAATAATAATTAGACTATCCTATGATACTACTACTTTATAATAATACTAATAATAATTAGACTATCCTATGATACTACTACTTTATAATAATACTAATAATAATTAGACTATCCTATGATACTACTACTTTATAATAATACTAATAATAATAGACTATCCTATGATACTACTACTTTATAAAAATAATAATAATAATAATAAGACTATCCTATGATACTACTACTTTATAAAAATAATAATAATAATAAGACTATCCTATGATACTACTACTTTATAAAAATAATAATAATAATAAGACTATCCTATGATACTACTACTTTATAAAAATAATAATAATAATAATTAGACTATCCTATGATACTACTACTTTATAATCATAATAATAATAATAATTAGACTATCCTATGATACTACTACTTTATAAAAATAATAATAATAATAAGACTATCCTATGATACTACTACTTTATAATCATAATAATAATAATAAGACTATCCTATGATACTACTACTTTATAAAAATAATAATAATAATTAGACTATCCTATGATACTACTACTTTATAAAAATAATAATAATAATAAGACTATCCTATGATACTACTACTTTATAATCATAATAATAATAATTAGACTATCCTATGATACTACTACTTTATAAAAATAATAATAATAATAATTAGACTATCCTATGATACTACTACTTTATAATCATAATAATAATAATTAGACTATCCTATGATACTACTACTTTATAATCATAATAATAATAATTAGACTATCCTATGATACTACTACTTTATAAAAATAATAATAATAATAAGACTATCCTATGATACTACTACTTTATAAAAATAATAATAATAATAATTAGACTATCCTATGATACTACTACTTTATAATCATAATAATAATAATTAGACTATCCTATGATACTACTACTTTATAAAAATAATAATAATAATAAGACTATCCTATGATACTACTACTTTATAAAAATAATAATAATAATAAGACTATCCTATGATACTACTACTTTATAAAAATAATAATAATAATAAGACTATCCTATGATACTACTACTTTATAATCATAATAATAATAATTAGACTATCCTATGATACTACTACTTTATAAAAATAATAATAATAATAGACTATCCTATGATACTACTACTTTATAAAAATAATAATAATAATAGACTATCCTATGATACTACTACTTTATAAAAATAATAATAATAATAAGACTATCCTATGATACTACTACTTTATAATCATAATAATAATAATTAGACTATCCTATGATACTACTACTTTATAAAAATAATAATAATAATAAGACTATCCTATGATACTACTACTTTATAAAAATAATAATAATAATAATAAGACTATCCTATGATACTACTACTTTATAAAAATAATAATAATAATAAGACTATCCTATGATACTACTACTTTATAAAAATAATAATAATAATAAGACTATCCTATGATACTACTACTTTATAATCATAATAATAATAATAATTAGACTATCCTATGATACTACTACTTTATAAAAATAATAATAATAATAAGACTATCCTATGATACTACTACTTTATAATCATAATAATAATAATTAGACTATCCTATGATACTACTACTTTATAAAAATAATAATAATAATAAGACTATCCTATGATACTACTACTTTATAAAAATAATAATAATAATAATAAGACTATCCTATGATACTACTACTTTATAATCATAATAATAATAATTAGACTATCCTATGATACTACTACTTTATAAAAATAATAATAATAATAAGACTATCCTATGATACTACTACTTTATAATCATAATAATAATAATTAGACTATCCTATGATACTACTACTTTATAATCATAATAATAATAATAATTAGACTATCCTATGATACTACTACTTTATAAAAATAATAATAATAATAAGACTATCCTATGATACTACTACTTTATAATCATAATAATAATAATAATTAGACTATCCTATGATACTACTACTTTATAAAAATAATAATAATAATAAGACTATCCTATGATACTACTACTTTATAATCATAATAATAATAATAATTAGACTATCCTATGATACTACTACTTTATAAAAATAATAATAATAATAAGACTATCCTATGATACTACTACTTTATAAAAATAATAATAATAATAATTAGACTATCCTATGATACTACTACTTTATAAAAATAATAATAATAATAAGACTATCCTATGATACTACTACTTTATAAAAATAATAATAATAATAATAAGACTATCCTATGATACTACTACTTTATAATCATAATAATAATAATTAGACTATCCTATGATACTACTACTTTATAATCATAATAATAATAATTAGACTATCCTATGATACTACTACTTTATAAAAATAATAATAATAATAAGACTATCCTATGATACTACTACTTTATAAAAATAATAATAATAATAATAAGACTATCCTATGATACTACTACTTTATAAAAATAATAATAATAATTAGACTATCCTATGATACTACTACTTTATAAAAATAATAATAATAATAAGACTATCCTATGATACTACTACTTTATAAAAATAATAATAATAATAATTAGACTATCCTATGATACTACTACTTTATAAAAATAATAATAATAATAAGACTATCCTATGATACTACTACTTTATAAAAATAATAATAATAATAATTAGACTATCCTATGATACTACTACTTTATAATCATAATAATAATAATAATTAGACTATCCTATGATACTACTACTTTATAATCATAATAATAATAATAATTAGACTATCCTATGATACTACTACTTTATAAAAATAATAATAATAATAAGACTATCCTATGATACTACTACTTTATAATCATAATAATAATAATTAGACTATCCTATGATACTACTACTTTATAAAAATAATAATAATAATAAGACTATCCTATGATACTACTACTTTATAATCATAATAATAATAATTAGACTATCCTATGATACTACTACTTTATAAAAATAATAATAATAATAAGACTATCCTATGATACTACTACTTTATAAAAATAATAATAATAATAATAAGACTATCCTATGATACTACTACTTCATAATCATAATAATAATAATTAGACTATCCTATGATACTACTACTTTATAAAAATAATAATAATAATAAGACTATCCTATGATACTACTACTTTATAATCATAATAATAATAATTAGACTATCCTATGATACTACTACTTTATAATCATAATAATAATAATAATTAGACTATCCTATGATACTACTACTTTATAAAAATAATAATAATAATAAGACTATCCTATGATACTACTACTTTATAATCATAATAATAATAATAATTAGACTATCCTATGATACTACTACTTTATAAAAATAATAATAATAATAAGACTATCCTATGATACTACTACTTTATAATCATAATAATAATAATAATTAGACTATCCTATGATACTACTACTTTATAAAAATAATAATAATAATAAGACTATCCTATGATACTACTACTTTATAAAAATAATAATAATAATAATTAGACTATCCTATGATACTACTACTTTATAAAAATAATAATAATAATAAGACTATCCTATGATACTACTACTTTATAAAAATAATAATAATAATAATAAGACTATCCTATGATACTACTACTTTATAATCATAATAATAATAATTAGACTATCCTATGATACTACTACTTTATAATCATAATAATAATAATTAGACTATCCTATGATACTACTACTTTATAAAAATAATAATAATAATAAGACTATCCTATGATACTACTACTTTATAAAAATAATAATAATAATAATAAGACTATCCTATGATACTACTACTTTATAAAAATAATAATAATAATTAGACTATCCTATGATACTACTACTTTATAAAAATAATAATAATAATAAGACTATCCTATGATACTACTACTTTATAAAAATAATAATAATAATAATTAGACTATCCTATGATACTACTACTTTATAAAAATAATAATAATAATAAGACTATCCTATGATACTACTACTTTATAAAAATAATAATAATAATAATTAGACTATCCTATGATACTACTACTTTATAATCATAATAATAATAATAATTAGACTATCCTATGATACTACTACTTTATAATCATAATAATAATAATAATTAGACTATCCTATGATACTACTACTTTATAATCATAATAATAATAATAATAAGACTATCCTATGATACTACTACTTTATAATCATAATAATAATAATAATTAGACTATCCTATGATACTACTACTTTATAATAATACTAATAATAATTAGACTATCCTATGATACTACTACTTTATAATAATACTAATAATAATTAGACTATCCTATGATACTACTACTTTATAATAATACTAATAATAATTAGACTATCCTATGATACTACTACTTTATAATAATACTAATAATAATAGACTATCCTATGATACTACTACTTTATAAAAAATAATAATAGACTATCCTATGATACTACTACTTTATAAAAATAATAATAGACTATCCTATGATACTACTACTTTATAAAAATAATAATAGACTATCCTATGATACTACTACTTTATAAAAATAATAATAGACTATCCTATGATACTACTACTTTATAATCATAATAATAATAATAATTAGACTATCCTATGATACTACTACTTTATAAAAATAATAATAGACTATCCTATGATACTACTACTTTATAATCATAATAATAATAATAATTAGACTATCCTATGATACTACTATTTTATAATAATACTAATAATCAGACTATCCAATGATACTACTACTTTATAATAATAATAATTAGACTATCCTATGATACTACTACTTTATAATAATACTAATAATCAGACTATCCTATGACTCTAAACTAGTACATACTGTTTTGAATGTATGGTATGGAGAAGATGACTGACCTTCATGGTCACCGTCTTTTCATGGAAAACCCAAAGATAGGATTTGTAGAAAATATGAAAGGGAACAACATGAATCGTGGTATTGATACATACTCCATCTGTCAGACTCACCTAAAACGTGTTTCCATGGAAACCACACAGTGTAAAGTTAGTATAGAGGCACAACTATGTAATGTGACTGACATGTGTGTAATGTTTGGTGAAACTAGAATGTATAGTTTATGAGATACGATTATGGCTGACAGACAGAAGGACATGTTGTACACTATAATCCATATAATCTATAATCATCTGCCCTCCCTGTTACACGGTGGCTGATCATAAGGAACTCACAGACCTCTCACTGTTTACCCAGTTTGACAACATTTTCAGGTGATTTTCTACTTCCTTGAGTTAGCTGCTAACTGCTACTAGCTGCTTTTTAAACGTCCTGGTTATACTGCAGGCTGCACACATAATATATCGTCGCCCCCCCCTTCTGTCCTACTGCCTCACCGGCTCACTCACTTTATACAGATGAAGATTTGGTGCTGTTACTACCAGAAACGACAAGGACCCCATAAAGGCACTACGTTCTGCTTTGCCTCAACAGGCTGTGCTAAAGGGAGTCTGTATGTGTGCATGAACCTGTTCTGATGGCTGAAAGGTGAAACATTACACTGATGGTTTTTTCATCACAAGCCAAGCTTATTATTTTGCTTTCATGATGCCAGTAACATACGTAGCGATGTCGTTGTTGGTGAGGTCGAGGCGTGTGAGCGTGCTCAGTAAGGCAATCTGTTCAGGAAGCTTTTTGATCTTATTGTCTCGCAGTTCTAGAACAGAGACGGACGTCAGACAGGCCAGCTGCTCCGCCTCCAGCTGCTCAATGTGGTTGTTCCCAACATACAGGTCCTACACACAGACAGACACACACAGGATATTTAACACTCTGTACATGTAGGTTTTGACATTTCCTGACTAAATGATCTTCATGATCAACAATCATTTAATCATGACAAATATTTAGACTATGAACTACATTTAGTATCTGACTGACAAATGAATTAAACAGAAGAAATGATCTGCATCACATTATATTGGATATTACCCATGATGCTCTTTGTCCTGTTCTGCCTGATAAACTAAATTCTGTACTTGGTTGACTGTAAGAATCCATGTTGATTGTGCAGAAGACAGACGACTGAGATGACTAAACAGCTTCTGTACCTTCATTAGTAACATAAATGACAGAGCTCAGTCAAACTGCAATGCAAAGAGATTCATGTTGCTATGGTTACCTTGAGCATGGGTGCAGGAAGCTTTGGGAGGAAGCGGAGTTTGTTGTGTCTGAGGTACAGCTGCTCCATGGCCAGCATCTCTGATAGGTTGGCAGGTAAGTCAGTCAGCTGGTTATTGCTGCAGTCCATCACCTTAACATCTGTCAAATCAAGTCAAATTTGAGCCTCCTGAGGTCACATTACACATTACAACAGGTCAGCTGTTCTTCTTCTCACAGAAACAAACAGACTGGTTTAGGGCCAGTTTGTGTTCATTATTTATTAAGAAAACAGTAGATAGTAAACTGGAAGGGGAGCTCATTAGGCACTTTTTCAATGAAAAAATATTTTTTTAAATTAGCAAAACAAATAAGCAAACGAAAAGGAACATAATGGAAAGACATACAAACAATAACATAACAACACAGAAAGCCATGCATACAGTACAGCTGGTCTTACTGCTGAGCTGGGCCAGGCTGGCAGGCAGACAGCTGAGCTTGTTGTGACTCAGGTTCAGTTTGTGCAGACAGGTGAGACCACCCAGGCTGGAGGGCAGGTCCTTCAGATGGTTTCTGGACAGGTCCTTAAAACAGTCACAGGATAGAACACCTCAGCCAATCAGAAGGAACTTAGTAGGACTGAGACACACAACATCCAACATGTGGAATTATACTGAACAAAAATATAAACGCAACACTTTTGTTTTAGCTCCAGTTTTTCATGTGCTGAAAGCAAAGATCTAAAACTTTTTCTATGTACACAAAAGGCCTATTTCTCTCAAATCTTGTTCACAAACTTGTTTAAATCTGTGTTAGTGAGCACTTCTCCTTTGCCGAGATTATCCATCCACCTGACAGGTGTGGCATATCAAGATGCTGATTAGACAGCATGATTATTGCACAGGTGTGCCTTAGGTTGGTCACAATAAAAGGCCACTCTAAAATGTGCAGTTTCATCACACAGCACAACGCCACAGATGTTGCAAGTTTTGAGGGAGCGTGCAGTTGGCATGCTGACTGCAGGAATGTCCACCAGAGCTGTTGCCCGTGAATTGAATGTTCATTTCTCTACCATAAGCCGTCTCCAAAGTCGTTTCCGAGAATTGGAAGAGGAGTGGACCAACATTCCACAGGCCACAATCAACAACCTGATCAACTCCATGCGAAGGAGATGTGTTGCACTGCGTGAGGCAAATGGTGGTCACACCAGATACTGACTGGTTTTCTGATCTCCTCTGCATATCTGTGAAATCCATGCTTCAGTGCCTCTAAATGTCTCTTTTCAAGATAAAACTGCACATTTTAGAGTGGCCTTTTATTGTGACCAACCTAAGGCACACCTGTGTAATAATCATGCTGTCTAATCAGCATCTTGATATGCCACACCTGTCAGGTGGATGGATAATCTCGGCAAAGGAGAAGTGCTCACTAACACAGATTTAAACAAGTTTGTGAACAAAATTTGAGAGAAATGGGCCTTTTGTGTACATAGAAAAAGTTTTAGATCTTTGCTTTCAACACATGAAAAATTGGAGCTAAAACAAAAGTGTTGCGTTTATATTTTTGTTCAGTATAGGTTCTCTCCTTCTCTCTCTCAAACACACAGAGTGATAGAAAAGAGCTGCAGGCTTGTGCTACATGTGACACCTGGTGGTTGTTGGTACACACTGCTGGAAAAACAATCCCCCCCCCCACACCTCTCTGTTACTGTGTGCAAATGAATACAATGACATCTGTAGTTACCAGGTCTGTCAGGCTCTCCAGCTGCCCCAGTTCCTCTGGTAGGTTCTCCAGCTGGTTCTGCTGGACTGAAAGGCTGTGGAGGTTCTTCAGAGTCCACATCTCCACCGGCAGTGATGTCAGCTGGTTATGACTGAACAAAATACACACACACAAAAATACACACACACAAAATACACACACACAAAATACACACACACACACAAAAATACACACACACAAAATACACACACACAAAATACACACACACACACAAAAATACACACACACAAAAATACACACACACAAAATACACACACACAAAATACACACACACACACAAAAATACACACACACAAAATACACACACACAAAATACACACACACACACAAAAATACACACACACAAAATACACACACACAAAATACACACACACACACAAAAATACACACACAAAATACACACACACAAAATACACACACACACACACAAAAATACACACACACAAAAATACACACACACACACACAAAATACACACACACACACACAAAATACACACACACACACAAAATACACACACACACAAAAATACACACACACACACACAAAATACACACACAAAAAAATACACACAAAAATACACACACACGTACTTACAAAAATACACACACACACACACAAATATACACACACACAAAAAAATACACACACACACACAAAATACACACACACACACAAAATACACACACACACAAAAATACACACACAAAAATACACACACACAAAATACACACACACACACAAAATACACACACACACACAAAATACACACACACAAAAATACACACACAAAAATACACACACACACACAAATATACACACACGTACACACAAAAATATACACACATACGTACACACAAAAAATACACACACACACACACAAATATACACACACACACGTACATACAAAAATATATACACACAAACACATACACACAAAAATACACACACACACACAAATATACACACACACAAAAATATACACACACACACACAAAAATATATACACACAAACACATATACACACACACACACAAAAATATACACACACACGTACACACAAAAATACACACACACACAAATATACACACACACACAAAATATACATGTCCACACAAAAATATACACAGACGCACACACACAAAAAACATACACACAAAAATACACACACACACACACAAATATACACACACACAAAAATATACACACACACACACAAAAATATATACACACAAACACATATACACACACACACACAAAAATATACACACACACACGTACACCCAAAATAGCACACACAAAAATACACACACATGCGCACACAGAAGGGCGTGAGATGTTCATGATTAATCATAATCATCATCATATCTGATTATTAAGTAGGGAAGTCAACATTTCGTGTGTGTGTGTGTGTGTGTCTCTGTGTGTGTGTCTGTGTGTGTGTGTGGGTGTGTCTCTGTGTGTGTGTCTGTGTGTGTGTGTGGGTGTGTCTCTGTGTGTGTGTGTGTGTGTGGGTGTGTCTCTGTGTGTGTGTGTGGGTGTGTCTCTGTGTGTGTGTCTGTGTGTGTGTGTGGGTGTGTCTCTGTGTGTGTGTGTGGGTGTGTCTCTGTGTGTGTGTGTGGGTGTGTCTCTGTGTGTGTGTGTGGGTGTGTCTCTGTGTGTGTGTGTGGGTGTGTCTCTGTGTGTGTGTGTCTGTACCTGAGTCTCAGCTGCTGCAGCTCCTGCAGTTCTCCTAAGGCACTGGGCAAACACTTCAGCTGGTTGTCATGGAGCTGCCACAGAAAAATGACCATTTTAGTAACAGAAGCTACGATTACAATGACATCATCATAAACAATGAAAACACCACTTAATCAATAAAGGACAGCCAAACAACAAGCTGTGTATTTAGTGGGTTGTGGACTTGGTAGCCAGTAGATTGTAGTGGTAATAATAGTAGCAGTAAAGTAAGTAAACTGTAGTAGTGATAGTAACAGACATGGAGACGGTGTGAATCCTGTTCATATGAGACACTCCTCAGCTACAGCAGGACGTCCATTAGACCAGTGCTCTCTGTTTTGGTGTGGTGCATCATGAAGCTTGGCATCAGGTGGACTGTTTGCAGAAAAAAGGCCACATTTGAGGGCCTTCTATACAATCTTTGAAGGATGTGACCCCTGAACTGAAACACAACTTGTATAGCAGTCGATTGTACAGGCCTGGTGGGCCGCCAGGCAGCGACACCCCCCCACCAGGCCAACAACAGGCCCAAAAAAATATTTGGATTAATTATTCAGGGCATGGACCCTAACCCCACTAACAAGCTCAGTTTTTGGACCTCGGTATGGTTATCAAGTGTTTCTCTTATTTGCTGTAACTTGTTCCAGTGAAGTGTAGTAGTGTGTAATAAATGTAGTTTATTGAGTCGTCCTCTTCTTTGATCACTTTGTTTGAAGTGTTTTACATGGAAATAAATAACCAAACATTTGGTGACCACATAGTCTCTATCAGCTGTCCACTGGGCCTGAAACATTTATAGGGGAAACACTGCTACACAGGAAAACAATGTCCCCTGCTATGGAACATTTAATCAGTCGCAGTCATAGCAATTGCAGATATCAACAATCACTTTTTGATTAGTTAGAAATCCAAGCCAACATATCTGTAATGTCATTTTGACTCCTAGCAATTCTAATTAAAGATATCTACAATTCATTTCTCACTAGTCGCAATGTTATTTATTGATAACCATTAATTTCTTACTAGTGGAAATGTCAGCTGTAGATATCTGTAACTCACGTACAGCTAGTCAGAGTTTACATTGATCACTATTCAGACTGTTACATAAATCTGTAATTCAAAACTGACATGTTAGTATTCCAAGTCAACATGTGCATCATGTCATTTTTACTAGTTGCAGGTCTAATTAATAATATCTACAACTGGATTCTCACAAGTCATCATGTTCATTCTTAATATCAACAATTAAATCTTTACTAGTGGCAATATTTATTTGAGATTTACAACTGTTCTTACATTACAGAGATCATAAATGTAATTCTAGATATCTAAAATTTAATTCTGACGTGTTGAATTAAATTATGTTTATTATTATTATATATATTTTTATGTTGGCGTGTAATTGTAACTAGTCAGAATGTAATGTCAGACATCTGAAATGTGACTGTAACAAGTGAAAATTATACTCATACTAGTAACAATTATTCTTAAAGGCATCTATAATTACTTTTATGACTAGTCATAATTAAATTTTAGATATCAAAGTCATCATTGTAGAGATCTTAAATAATAAAATGAATTGGCAATGCTAATTAGGGCCATATATCCAAAAACAATATGCTAATTAGCACAACATGTCAGAAATTAATATGCAAATTATTGGCGACAGTAAAACCGTGGTGACATCATTTGCGGCGCTCCCATCCTTTTTGGCCACTCCAACGACCAGTACTATAACAACAGGGATAGAAGCACCACAAGGTTTCAGCAGAGATGGATTCAGTTTTCCTGAGGATGAAGAAGGAATTTCTAATACTAAAGCGTCTATGGGGCGTCGTTCCAGCCCTCTGACCTCATACACCTTGTTTATATGTCTGTCCAATGGGAAAACATTTACACTGGATCTTAACCATCATTTGCTCACCATGTTCAACGTCTTCCTCTCTGACACAAATATAGCAACAGTGCTGCCAACGAAAAACAACTAGCCTATGACGTACACATAGGCTAGTCGACAAATAGCATAGCATTTTAATGATGGGTACGCCCACATGTCCAAAGTGGATGATTTGTTATATACTGGACAAATGCTGACAGGTGAAATTACATTCCCACTAGTCACAAAGCTTTGTCAACATGTGAAGCTCAGATGTATCTGAAATGGCTGATGGTGATTCTTCCACACCCCTGCACAGAACACCCACAGTACTTCAGCCCTCAGCGCTGTGGAAGAAAAAAGTGCTACATGCTGGGGTCGCAGCCCCTTCAAGCTTTGCTGGAGCTGACTTAGTACCAGGCAAAGTAGTGCTAGTAGTAGCAGCGAAGGACTTGACAGGAATGGTACTTTGTGAGAACTAGCATAGCACTGGTTTCAACAGAAAGACATCAGAACACATAGCAGGTGGAAAATAAGCTTCATGGAACATTAGCACTGATTGATTTGTTTGGTTCATTCAAGTCAGGTGTTGGATTTTAATCCTGGCTTTTCTTCATGTCCTTTATGTAACAAGTCTCTAGTGAGGCCACACCCACACCCTGAACTCGTTGTTGTGTTTGTCTAACCATTCCATTCTGTTGCTTTGTGGTCCAGTTCTGATGCTCATGTGCCCATTGTAGGAAGTTTCCGGCGGTGGACAAGGCAGACCCAACAGCAAGCTGCCAATCACTGTGTGTTCTGGCTTCTTATTATCATGAACCTTTTTGACTGTTTTTGCCACAGTAGCTCTTCTATGCCCAAAAATCAGGTCAAAATTATTACATCCTTTATTTTACCAGGTAAAAAAATCCTCATTGAGATTAAAGTCTCTTTTCCAAGAGAGCAATTAGATAAACACAAACGGGACAGTTTATGCACAGCTTACTGATGAGTTGGTGTTACTTACATCCAGTATAGTGAGTCCAGGCAACTGTCTGATGTCATCAGACAGCTGTGTAAGCTGATTGGATGATAGCAGCAGTTTGGTGAGGTCAGTCTGGTCCCACCAACGGTCTGACTGTCCGAAGGACACGTTCTGTTTGGCCTCATCTGGTGTGTCCATGTTCAGACGATACACACTCTGAGGGACTGCGACACACACACAGAGACAAACACACACACACACACAGACATACACAGACAAACACACACACACAGACATACACAGACAAACACACACACACAGACAAACACACACACACACACACACACACAGAGACAAACACACACACACACACAGACATACACAGACAAACACACACACACAGACATACACACAGAGACAAACACACACACACAGACACACACACAGAGACAAACACACACACACACACAGACATACACAGACAAACACACACACACAGACATACACAGACAAACACACACACACAGACAAACACACACACACACACACACACACAGAGACAAACACACACACACACACAGACATACACAGACAAACACACACACACAGACAAACACACACACACACACACACACACAGAGACAAACACACACACACACACAGACATACACAGACAAACACACACACACAGACATACACAGACAAACACACACACACAGACAAACACACACACACACACACACACAGAGACAAACACACACACACACACAGACATACACAGACAAACACACACACACAGACATACACAGACAAGCACACACACACACAAAGACAAACACACACACACACACAGACATACACAGACAAACACACAGACACAGAGACAAGCACACACACACACACACACAGACACACACACACACACACACACAGAGACAAACACACACACACAGACATACACAGACAAACACACACACACAGAGACAAGCACACACACACACAGACACACACACACAGAGACAAACACACACACACACAGAGACAAACACACACACAAAGACACACACAGACATACACAGACAAGCACACACACACACACACAGACAAACACACACACACACACACACACACACACACACACACACACACACACACACACACACAGACATACACAGACAAACACACACACACACACACACAGAGACAAACACACACACACACACACACAGACAAACACACACACAAACACACACACACAGAGACAAACACACACACACACACACAGACAAACACACACACACACACAGACATACACAGACAAACACACACACACACACACACAGACACACACACACACACAGACAAACACACACACAAACACACACACACAGAGACAAACACACACACACACAGACAAACACACACACACACACACACACAGACAAACACACACACACACACACACACACACACATACACACACAGAGACACACACACACACACACAGACAAACACACACACACACAGAGACACACACACACACACAGAGACACACACACACACAGACAAACACACACACACAGACACACACACACACACACACACACACACACACACACACACACACACACACACACACACACACACACACACACACAGAGACAAACACACACACACACACACACACAGACAAACACACACACACACACACACACACACACACACACACACACACACACAGAGACAAACACACACACACACAGACAAACACACAGACACACACACACACACACAGAGACAAACACACACACACACACACACACACACAGACAAGCACACACACACACACAGACAAACACACACACACACACACACAGACACACACAGACAAGCACACACACACACACACACACACATACACACACAGAGACACACACACACACACACACAGACAAACACACACACACACAGAGACACACACACACACACAGAGACACACACACACACACAGACAAACACACACACACACACACACACACACACACACACACACACACACACACACACACACACACACACACACACACACACACACACAGAGACAAACACAATCATAAAAAAAAAGAAAAGCAAATTTAATGAAAATATTATTTTAGGATGACACTACACCCATTCATATTTGACCAACACCATCACTGCTGCTGTTAGAACATATTTGGAGGAAGCTAGACGTTTATTTGTGAACCCGGGATCAGCTGGAGAAACAGTTTTTACTCTGGACTCTTTACTCCACCTGATAACTGGACTAAAATAAACTGATGAAAATCAGCCCAGTATTGGACTGAATAAAACATAGAAAGAAGTGGCATAAGGATCACTAATAACAACCAGTAGAGGGCAGCAGTACAGCATTGTAGCATCTAGTCTGTCTGTCTGTTATGTTGTTGTTGTCACTACCACAGTGATTGAATACTGTAGTATTTCCTGTAAATAATCAATGCATTTGTTTCTTCCAGGTTGGATTATTGTAATTCCCTATTATCAGGCTGTCCCAACACGTCTCTAAAGACTCTCCAGCTGATCCAGAATGCTGCTGCACGTGTCCTGACCAGAACTAGTATCAGAGATCATATCTCTCCTGTATTAGCCTCTCTGCATTGGCTCCCTGTAAAATCCAGAATAGAATTTAAAATCCTTCTCATGTACAAAGCCCTTAATGTTCAGGCACCAACATACCTTCAGGAGCTCGTAGTACCCTACTACCCATCTAGAACATTACGCTCCCTGGATGCAGGGTTACTTGTGATCCCTAGACTCTCCAAAAGTAGAACGGCAGCCAGAGCCTTCAGTTATCAGGCTCCTCTCCTGTGGAACCATCATCCAGTCTGGGTCCAGGAGGCAGACACCCTCTCTATATTTAAGAGGAGGCTTAAAACTTTCCTTTTTGATAAAGCTTAGAATTAAGGCTGACTTAGGCTAGTCTTTAGCTATGCTGCTATAGGCCTAGACTGCTGGGGGACTTCCCATGATGCACTGAGCTCCTCTCTCTTCTTCTTTACATTCTCATGTCTCAATAATTCATGTTACTAACTTGACTTCTTCTCTGGAGTCTTTGTACTTTCTCATCCTGCAGGTCACCGTGGACCAATCTACTGCTGGGACCATGGTTGATACCCTCTGACATC
>CM075189.1:2096003-2121003 GCA_037577475.1 Chaunax sp. Z400
CTCATAAACACACACACACTCATACACACACACACACTCATACACACACACACACAAACTCATACACACACACACTCATACACACACACACACACACACTCATAAACACACACACACTCATACACACACACACTCATACACACACACACACACACACACACACTCATAAACACACACACACTCATACACACACTCATAAACACACACACACTCATACACACACTCATAAACACACACACACTCATACACACACTCATAAACACACACACACTCATACACACACACACTCATAAACACACACACACTCATACACACACACACTCATACACACACACACACAAACTCATACACACACACACTCATACACACACACACACTCATACACACACACACACACTCATAAACACACACACACTCATACACACACTCATAAACACACACACACTCATACACACACTCATAAACACACACACACTCATACACACACACACTCATAAACACACACACACTCATACACACACACACTCATACACACACACACACACACACTCATAAACACACACACACTCATACACACACTCATAAACACACACACACTCATACACACACACACACACACTCATAAACACACACACACTCATACACACACACACACACACTCATAAACACACACACACTCATACACACACACACTCATACACACACACACTCATAAACACACACACACTCATAAACACACACACACTCATAAACACACACACACTCATACACACACTCACTCATACACTACACGTGTCATAACACACTCTTATATGTAAGATGTTTTTGCTGTTTGCTGGTTTGAAAAATGGCCTCTTTTCTTTTATTCCACTACACAACTTGTTCAGGATTAGAAGCAACACCTTTTTCTTTTGGTTCTCCTTCATACTAATGGACTTTTAGCAACGCACCAGCTTCCCAACCCCAACGGAGAAAACACCCCCGACCATAACTACACCTCCTCCGTGGTTCTCTGGGCTGAATGTCTTCACCTGACCTAGCATGAGTACACAGCTCAAAGAGTGACTCATCACTCCAGACAGATTCTGACTTCAAGAGGTTCATTCAAACGTGTTTGGAGACATTTGAAGCAGAATGACAGCTTCAGTCTCCAGGCACTGATCCAGAGATCAGAGATGAATGATGTCACCTGGTCAGGACTGAGGCTCAGTGTAGTCAGCTGGTCTGACAGGTTGGTTAGTTCATTCAGCTCACATCCTGCACAGAGACACTATGTGAGTCTGCATGGAGGGCAATAATGACACCACGTTTAAATGAAGGACAAATAAAACTTTAGAGCAGTTAGACATGACCGATGAGGAACAGTCAGAATTAAGATGGAATTAATTGTCTTTTTTCATTTTTTTCTTTTCATTTCCGTCAAAAAATTTCAAACATGTTTGCAAAGACGCATATCACATATTTTGTATTTTAGTGTTACATATTTTGTCTCTATTCAATAAAACAAAGAGTAATTGCACAAAATATTTAAAAAGTATGTTGTCTATTTTTTAAATTTTTTTATTTATTTTGCCAAGGACCTCTGGATCAATTGATCTGATCTTTTAGTCCACTCGAACTCGGAGTAAAAGTTCTAGTCAAAGGCTAACAGTTGATATATGTTGAGTGAGTCGTATTTCATCAAGATGAAGGTTTTTATTTATATGTTCATACGCGTGGATCTAGCTGTTGGTCTGAGCCACCGTACGATAGGCTCAGGCTGTGTAAAAGGGGCTCATGCAGACAGCTAGGAGCTGGAACAGACCTTCTGTCAGACCTCGGCCGGACAGGTTGAGCTGTCCGGACTTCCTCGCTGCCTTCAGCAGACCGTGAGGGACGCTCGGCTCCGTGGTTTCCGTCCTGAAGCCCGACACAGAGTCCGCCTTCTCCGTTCGTCTGAACCGAGACATAGTAATTTGTTAAAACGAGTCCTGGCAACAGTGAGTGATGTTTACCTTCACACCCATAGGGTCCGTGTTCCGCCCTTAGAAGCAACGTCACAACCCTTCCATCCGGGAGCCTTCACAATTAGTGATCTGCAGTCAACGAGTCCCGGCTCCTAGACTAGACTTCCCACAAATATGCACTGATTCTGTGTGAAAATGCCTCGGTAGCCATAGTTTGTATTAAAACATATGTAAATATTGAAACGAATCATCCACCGAATGGTGGCAGATAAAAAAAAAATTGTAGCTGATTTTATTGTGAAGGTCATTCGAGTCACATGATCTGGAGTCGTAGAACGGAGTGTCCGTAAGTGTCTGCGTCTGCTTCAAGTTACATGATACATTCGATTGAAACAACAATTTACAGAACAAAAGTAAATAAATGGGTAGAAAAAATTAAATTTATAAATAAGAAAAATAATTTCGTAAATTAAATATATACAATAAGTAAATTGTCTTCAATGTATATTAAAGGTCAATACATTCAAGGTCAATTAATTTGTAAAATTGTACATATTTCAGCAGTTCTTTTGCAGACTTTACATTAATATATCAAGGAAAAGCAATATAGTCTAAATGAATTAAATGGGTGAAAAAGGGTGGGGTTTTCATCCAACCTGTGTAGGGGGAGGTACCCACTTTTGACCTAAAACCAAAGTATCTCCACCTGTGTAGGGGAGGATACTAGTAGTGACACAATACAGAAAAGATACAAAAGATCCCCTACACAGGTGGGATGATTGAAGCTATATAAAAGAGGCTGTTACATCATTTTGGTATGATGCTCTGATGAAGGCACTTTGCCGAAACGCTTAAGCCAGCCTAAATAAAAAATGTGAAACTGAGCCCAAAGTCTTGCATCTATATCATTGGATTATTACATATAGTCAGCGTAGCAGCAGACATCAAGGCGCCAGCAGCTGCTTTATCCCTTGATGCAATGAAGGCCATACTTATGGTCAGTTGTGGAGGCCATGGGGCTGGGTGAAGGTTTTATCTGATTGATAAAGGGCCTATACTCAAATCCTTCAGCGATGGTGCTTACAGGTAAAAAATTGTTCTCCACTGTTCCCAGTGTCCAGATCCTCTCGTCAAGGCTGCCCTTTAAGCCCAGCACTCTTTGCTCTCTCTATCGAGCCCTTGGCTCAGTTGATTCCTCCCTTATTAAGCCCATCTCTATTCAGGGCACTCAACATCAACTGGCACTCTACACCGATGACATTTTGGTTTTTCTCAAAGATGTTTTACAATCTACTTCACATCTTTTGTCATTGCCGGATGAATTTAGGGCCCTATCAGGGTTCAGAGTCAACTGGTCAAAATCTTCCTTGTTGCCATTAAACACGGCTGCCAGAACCGTCTCTTTGTCTGCGAATATTCCCACTGTCCAACACTTCAGATATTTGAAATATTTACTGAAATATTTCCCTCTCTGAATCACATTGTTAAACATAACTTCACTGAAACACTGAATAAGTTTCTAAATGATCTGGACAGATGGACAAGCTTGCCTCATTCACATTGCAGTTATAAAAATGAATGTATTACCCAGAATAAACTGTATCAGCTCCATGATTCCTCTCTCTCTCCCCCTGCCGATTATTGGAGTAAACAGCATGCAGCAGTTTCTAAATACATTTGGAAAGGGAAGCGCCCTCACTTGAAATTGACCACAATCCAGTGAGGAAGATTAGCGGTGCCTAATTTTAAATTGTACAATTGGTCCTTCACCCTCAGACCTCTGGTCACATGGTTTGATCCTCAAGCGGTGGTCTCGTGGCACAGATTGGAAGAAAGAATGGTGCATCCTTGGTCTTTGTCAGATGTTTTATTTGCAAATATTTCACATAGACAATGTCAATTACGGTTTGGGCCAATTTCAGCTCAACTGCTCCAGGTCTTGCACTCAGTAGAAAGGTTCTGTATTATTTCCTGCAGATGGCATCAGCATTCTCCAATTTTTAATAAAGATCTGTTGATCGGAGGGCGACCAGTCACCTCTTCCCAGTGGGAAAGCAGGGGTATCCATTTCCTTGGTTGTATCTATGATACAGATGGATTATGATCCTTTCAGGACGTTAAGAACAGCTTTAATATACCAGCCACATCCTTTTTTTTAATTTACAGCTTCGAGCAGCTATCAAGGCACACGGTGTACCATGGCGGCAACCTTTGCCCATACACCCACTGTACGAGGTAATTGCTACAAAAAAGGATCTAGGGGTTTGGTGTCCACCTTATACCAATACTTAATTGAAGTCTCCTACAGAACGCTAACTTTCTAACTTTCTCCAATGTTATCTACATGGAGTTATCGACAGCTCGTATGAATGGGGTGAAGAAGTGACTGTGAATGCATGGCCCATTGCTGCTGAAACACTGAAGGGTCTTTTATGAACCCTTTTGTACCATGATCTGTTACTGTCTGATATATACTTGATCCACAGTCTCTGTGTTCATCTGTGTACTTTTGTGTATATCCAGTGAGACTACACTAACAGCTCTAAGGGTGCTGGGATGGGGATGGAATTTATTTTATTTTATTTATCTTTTATTTATTTTTTATTATGTTAAACTGTTCTTTTTCTGATAGTTATGCCACAATATGTTTAGTGGCTGTATATTGTTCTTTGTTATTTGGACGTGTGATTGCCTGCTTAATTTCTTTAAAATAAAAAAGATTTGATGAAAAAAATATTCCATGAGGCACTGCAGAGCCATTTTACCACAATTAAATCCTCACACACATGTAAGATCTTACGTTTTACAACTTCTGACTTTACGACCAATTTTCATAAAGTTTTGAGCATTTCTGGCCTCACAACAACTTCCTCCTTGATGGTGACTTATCGAAATTCACCACATCTTCACCATTCGACAGCAGTTTGCCATTATCACAATAAATCATCCTCAAGGTGTCGTAGCTATTCTGACCAAATATGAGGTGAATATGGTCAACGAGCTTGTAGGGGTACCCTAATAATCCCATTCCAGAGTTTATGAAACCTTGTATTTCTCTTCCTGTTTAAGCAGTATAGCAGGTAGAACTGGCTGAAATCCACCCATCATAAACACAGCAGATAATACACACCCTGACTGCTATAACACCATGTGAACTTTGACCACAGTGTTCTGTGTGAGGTGAGCAACACTCCTGTGCTGAGCTGACGTGGTCTGTTATGTTCAGGATGAAGATGTCCTTTCTTGTGCTTTGTGTGCTGCTTTCTGCCACCATCTGCTCAGCAAACAAAGGTAAAGCTTTCCTCTCCTGCTCCATCTCATCATTTATGGAGTTATATCTGTATGTGTGTGTTTGTGTATTCACCATTCAGGTAAGAAAAAATGACTGTGTTTTTAACCAGCCATGGTGTACCATTGCTGTATCACCCTTTAGTTTCCACTGTCTGATCACATTCAATGTCACAAACATCTTCAACGTGGCTCTTAAAAGAAACAAGTCTGCTAATCTCAGTCATGACAGTGCAGTTATGTCAGATAAATGGTAAATCAGTGCTTGTTGAACCAAACTCCAATCTCTCTTGGACTGATGTGTTCAGGTGTGCAGACCGGTGTAGGAGTAGCAGCAGGATCTCAGTCAGTGACCCTTCAGCCCTGGTTGGTGGGTCTGACAGCTGTGGTTGTCTTCCTCTTCATCGTCTTCACCATCCTGATCGTTCACAGACTTCTCAGGAAGAACAGGTTGGGCGCGCACACACACACACACACACACACACACACACTCACACACACACACACACACACACACACACACACACACACACACACACACACACACACACACACGCACACGCACATCTATAAACATGCAGTATGTAGTTTTGGGGAAAGGTTCACAAATGACATCATGTTTTATTCACATTATGTTCAGTCACATAAATACACAACTCAGCAAAATAGATAACAAAGGTCCAGATGTTTTTATTTATTTATTTTATTTTAGCATTTATTTCAAACATTTATACAGAACACAAACACAAACCCCAATCCCCTACAGAAAAGACAAAAAAAAAGGTCAGTGCATGAGGAAAATGAAAATAACACACTGAGTTCACACAGTGTTATGTTGTAATTACTTAATGTTTTATAGGTTGCCAAATGTTCCAGAAAGTGTCATATGCCTTTCTGAGTTATGTATGTAGTTATATAACTTTTTCAAGAGGGATGCAACTGTTTATTTCTGAAGTCCATCTATCAGTGAGGAGAGGGGATCAGGTTTCCAGGTCACTGCTCTACATTTTCTGGTAACACATAAAGCAGTTTCTATGAGTTTGATTTGGGACTTTGTTGAAAATGTGTAAAGCCAAGTACAGTGTAGTACAGTACTTGGCTTTGTAGTACTCTATACCACATCTTAATTAATGGTAGTTATGGGGCATTGATGGTAGCTGAAACGGCCTTGACATAAATCTGACCAGGTCCAGATGTTTTTAGACATTTTAGTGAGAAAATGCTCCATATTATACCTTTATAATATATGTTTAAACAAGAAAAAAGAAAAGAAAATGTGTCTGATGTTCTTTTACACCATTTCATTAACTGTGTTTTTTGCTCTTTAATGAGTGTATCAGCTGTCTCCCTGGTTTTACAGAGGATGATTTCACAGATTCCAAATGTATAATTGGTGAATATTGTATTATATTTATTTTCTGAAATACAAAAATCATGTCAGCTGTGAGTTCCATGCAGCTTTGAATGTCATGTGTTCAGCATACAGTGACCTCTACTGGTAGTCAGCTCAGGTTAACAGATGACTGTAGCCTCTGGGAACAATAAACTTTAAGAGAACATTTGACTAATTGTAGCAAAACTAATGACAAAGCCTGGCTCTCCTAGTAAATATGGTAGGTAATATAGGTTTTAACTGAACTGGACTATTTGGGTTTAAGATTACAGATATCAACTAGAAAATTAGTGTGCAACTCCACAGATGTCCCCACTACTGTAAAAGTCAATATATGCTGATGAAGATAGACCATAACCTCTATCATAGCAGAATAATAGGAGAATGGCACGAAAATCAAATGTGGCTGACAACGTAAGAAAAAAAAAAAAAAACAGTTTTGAGTTTCACACCTCTAGGGCCCCTACAAAGCATGCCTGATGTGGATAGGCCACACCCGGTTACCGACGGACAGACAAGGCCCAGATGGTCTACGGACACACCACCCCTGTACTCCACTAAAATATGCATACCAAGGGCCATTAACTGGTAGACCCCGGTCCAAATCTGGACGCCCAAGAGGCTTAGCACAGGATGTACAGTCACTCTGAATAGATGCTTCTATTCAGAGTCACCTAGCATAGCTTTAGTAGTCGACCAATAAACTGGTATTAGTGACAATACCCAGCTTTTGGTTTATTTCACCATGCAGAGAGGAAAGATTTCTGTGAGGACATCCTTGATGTAACAGCACTAACAACGCACACCAGAGGAGAAAACATGAACCTGGTCATTTCTATCACAGAGCGGAATTAACCTTGTGTCCATCACCACTGATGGTTCCCTCCATGATAGGAAAAGAAAGAAGACAAGCAGGACCTCTCCTCATATCTCTGTATCATCCATCAGAAGGTTCTGTGCTCCACTCTGGTAGAACTTTCTCAGAGCATCCTCATCTCATCAGCATCACCTGCTTCAAATTCCTAACAGACATTGAGGCAAATTTAAATGACTTACTGCTGCACTGCAGCATTAGATGACTGAGGGCAGGGTGCTATTAGAAACAGAAGAATCATAAGGCCAGACAGGTTCCTCAGTTTTTGGGAGATGAGAGAAAAATGGATACCTGGCCTTCCTGGGTGACATGACATCACACCTCAATGACATTAAAATCACAAGTCAAAAACACCTGTGTGATTTGGTAGCATCTTCAGAGGAAGTTGGACATTTTCAAAGTGGATCTCCAGGAGGACTGAACACATTCTATAGTAATGAAACAGGTTCAGGGTGAGAGAGATGTTTCCTGTCATGATGAGCTCAGACTAAAACAAACTGGAAACTTCTCTGGTCTTTTGGCCTCTTCAGCCTTGGAAAGCAGCTCTTTCTTTTCATCCAGAATCTCTTTCTGGTCAGAAATGTCTCCACATTTTCACAGGAGGCTGAACAGATCTACAGGTGGGCAGATACTGGATCTCTGCAGATGACCTTATTGATCTGCAAGCAAATGGATTCTTTGTTGGTGGTCCAGCCAACACCTATTACTGGTTCCCTGACAGTGGACCGGGCCGACCTCTGAACTCAATCGCCTGTTTGTGGCAGCCGGGCCAACTCCTGCTCCTCGTCTCCAGTCAGAGGCAGACCCGCTGACCTCAGCTCCTGGTCCTGGTCTTCAGTTGGAAGCGGTCTTGCTAATCCCTGCTCCTGGTCTTCAGTTGGTGGTGGTCTCGTCAATCCCTGCCCCTGATCTTCATTCGAGCTACCATTGACCCACAGCAAGACCCTTAGTTGTCTGCGACCAGCTCTACTTCTTGGCAACCTGACTCCAGTGCAGACCTCCAGCCTCCTCAATTGTCTCCTGAGTGGGCCTCACCTTCGCTGCCTGCCTGGCGAACAGACTGGATCATTCATTGGACAATAACTCATGTGCCACCTGTTTCCCGTTGTCTCATCTTCTAGTGTATTATGACGGTGTTATTCCTCCTGTTTGTTGCCAGTTCGTTGGTGATGGTCATCACATGTTCCAGCTTTCTCCCTCATGTTTCCTTCATGTCCCATCTAAGTTTTCTCGGTATATGACTTTTGTCTGGATTTTGGACTGGTTGTTTTGACACCTTCTTCATTGTCGCACTCCTGCTCCTCTCCATGGCCAGCCAACATGGCCATTACGCTTTAGCATCCCCTGCAAGTCAATTCAATTCATTTGTATAGCGCCAAATCACAACAAAAGTTATATCAAGTCACTTTATTTGTATAACACATTTAAAAGAGAGTTGATCAAAGTCCTTCACGGTATATAAAAAATAAAACCACAAGTTTTGTGATTGAGATTAGTATACTTGTTTTCTTCAGGTTAATTGCTATTTAACCTAGTGGTGAAGCTAATTTAATCAAGCTAATGGAATGACCTAAATGATGAACACTAAAAATACTCCTGGATCAAACAGAGCTTCTCTGATGACAGTGAGGAGTCATGGTAAAATTCAGCCCACATTTAGAGAATAATAATAGATTCTGCTTCACATGATGGCGTCTTGCACCTCCATTACATTTATAATAAAAAACATGTAGAAGAGGTGCAGAGTAAACTGCTGTCTGTCTTTGTGTTGTTTTGTTGTGTTGCAGTGAGGATGAGGAGGAATGGGGCTATGACAACAAGGCTGTAGAGATGGATGATAATAAGCAAACTCAGCTGTAGAAACCGACTGGAGCACCATCCCATTGAATCAGACTGCTCCCGTCTGATGGGCCAACCAGAGCTCTGCACACTGAACATGATGGCTACACGGAATTTTTAGTCCTTAAAATGCTTCATATTGAGTTAAGTTAGAGCCATTATCAATGTCTGCTGTGTTTGTTCTATTAAATATGAATTGACCCCCCCACCCATCATAGTAAGTGTTGAACCTGCCTCCATCCTGTCCTCCACATGAATTAACTGCTTTGGTTTTCTGTCACCACATCAGGGGCCCAGGACACCTACAGCTGTCCATAGACTCAACACTAGAAACACTCTGGTGGAAGTTTTATGGAACAAAGACTCTTTCAGTCACGTGGTTGTTTTTCTGTCATATTTAATAGCATACATTTTCAAAAGGACTTCACATACAGACATACTTCCCATCACAGGAGAAGTGAAGATTCTCCTTCTCAACATTTAGCCCCCTTTATACTGCGTAGAACCAGTTCTACTTGACTCGACTCGGCTTGGTTTTCTGCCGGTCGTTTTCCACTGTCGATGGTTCCTCCTCAGGGTAGATTGGGGCCAAACGAAACTGCCGTGGCGTAGTCTTTAATGTGACACACACCAATGGTGATCATCAGCTGTTTCAGACAGGAATGTCTGCACCTCCTCAATATAGCCGCTGCAATAAATTAAAGTTATGGTCGTTAAAGTAGCTTCGATGTATGAGTGTGGCGGCCATTGATTATGTTGTGCAGGATACTCTGTGTCTGCCGGGCATTGACCAATCAGTGGTCTGTAATGTTTCATGTGACCTTTTAGTACCCGCTCAGCTCGCTTGGAATCACAACGTAAGAGGTACTAAAAAAGTAGAACCAGGTATCAGGTACTTTTTACCTAGTGGAAACACAAATGAGGCGAGGCGAGGCAAGGCGAGACGAGCTGGTACTATGCAGTGGAAAAAGGGCTTTAGAAGTTAACAGAGGAACAAAACGAGGTGGTGAACAAAGACGTAAATTCATGCCTTGTTTGGGTTCCAGCCCAGACTGGCAGACTCGGGGTGAATAACAGCCAGAGAGATAAAGGGTTAACTGATTAGTTTATGCATAGAAGAGATGAACATTTCTAACACAATCCTCCCTTTGAACATGTTGAACATCTCTATGCTCATAAAAGGCACATTTTCTTCCTCCCACCTGACTGCCCCGGCACCGCACCCGAAAGGTTAGTTTGTAAAATCACTGACAAAAAGAAGTTTAAATACTGCTGCGTTTTTTTCTAATGTTCCTACAAGACAAGATGTTAATGCTAACAAACATCAGTCAGTGTATTTTGTGCAACTAATGTTTGTTTGACAGTCATTTAAAAAATTGTAAACCAAAATAAAAGCCGGCCAATGATGAGGGCAGGTGAACTTTGACCTGACAATGAACGACTCACTCACTCCTCCTGTGCCATATATGGTGTCAAGTGAAACCTTAGAAGCTCCTCCTTCCACTGAGAATATTGGTGCGTTCCAGTTGTACTGGGAAGTCAGAATTTCCAAGCTCCCAGTCTGAAGTTTCAACTGGAATGGCCCCCGAGGTTGGACTTCCGACTGGGAAAGTCGGAGGAACTTCATCACCCGCGACCTCATAATCCAAGATGGCTACACAGCCTATCAACAGTAGTGGAAGCTCTAGTAATATACTTTTTATGAGCACTACTGACCTGTTTGTGTCATTAAATCAGTCGTACACATAGTATTGTCCAACTTATACCCGCAGGTCTGTAACTACAGTGTCTGTATGGGCGACCAGTTGTTTATTTTCTGAAAGGGCAAACACAACCAGTGTTTACTTGGAAGCATCCATCTCGATTTCCAACTTTTTTAACCGTAACACGGTCAACTCGGGTGTGACGTCATTCCCAGCTCCGAGTTTCGAAGTAAATGGAACGCACCATAAGCTCAACATTATCAAACCTACACAGCTCACATGAGCCCCTCTGCAAATAAACACACAGCCAGTCTCTACATTTTACAGCCAGCATGTCAAACGTGTGTATATCTATAAATATTCTATCAAATCTAAACTCTGTTGTCATACGAGCAGTAAATATCGTTTCCTTTGTAGGGTTAAAAGGGGTTAAAGATTGTGGTTATGATCAAAATGATCATATATTAATTATGATATTATAAAGTTATTAATTAACCAGACAGGGTTATTAAGAGAATACCTCGAGGAGCACCACCTTCCTAAAGCTATATTCCTAAGGTCGGAAGGATTCCCTAAGAAAGCTGTGAATATAACCCAGATTAATTAATTACTAAATAATAGCGTTTAATCAGTCTCAAATGAAGGAAGTTAAGTCCTCTATCGCAAGAACTAATGATTCCAGCCATCAACACAAAAACTTAGATTGGGTCTAAAAGAATCCATTTTATTATCAAGTTGTAATTTCACACAGCACACAGGAACAAACTAAAACTAAATTCAATATAGGATTATAACACAGAAAGATAGTCAAATGAAATCAGAGTGAAAGAGAGAAAATCAAACATAGCTATAATAAAACAAAATGATAGCGTGGTGATGTGAACCAAACTAAGGGGGTCTAAGGGAAGGTTTAAAGGGAAACTAATTCAGATAAATTGCGGATTATTAATGCCAGATTAGCCATGACGCTTTCCAAGACACAGAGATGTTCGGGTTAGCCTACTTTTCAGCCGGTCTCCGGGGCAGAGACGAGAGCACACTCTGGCGAGTCATCAGGAGGGGTCACCGACCGGATACTCACGGAGGATGCTGTTCGAAGTCCACCGGATCCTGGTCCAGAATCTCAGATGTTGAAGGGTCGCGGGGTGTCGTCTCTGGCTGGCGGCTTTGTTAACTTTTGACTCAACGGTCGTGTTCAGCTTGGCCGGGCTTTAACGGCGTTGAAGCGAGTTAACTTGGTTGAATTTAACAGAGTTAAGGTTAAGGTTACCAGGCCCTGCGCAGTCGCCTTTGTAACTATCACCTACGGGATAATGCAGCTCAAAGAATGGCTTAGTGAATTACCCAGGCGTGAGTAATCCACAGGTGAGCTTCAAATAAATTAGTTGAAGTGAAGAAATTCAACTATTAACAGAGATCGTAGGAAAGGAAGGCTAGCTAACTGTATAAGCTAAGTCTAAAAGAAAGGGGATAAAGAATTCTCTTCTGCTGCGGCAGGAGGGCGCGGGCTTATCCATGGGGTCACGGGGACCTCCGCGTTCAGGAGTCAGAGTTCATGTCTTCTGAGGTGGAGGTAGAAACAAGAGGTCGAGCGGCTTCGCGCCGTGCCTTTTGAAGTCTCACAGCTGCCGGAAGTAGGGGCGTGTTCTATCTTACTGTAGGCTATGAGGTCACATCACCAGCTGACATGGAAACAATGGGCTGGATATCTGAGTCTCCCCACTAGTGGGAGGCAGCGAAGCACACATGCAATAAAACAGTAACTCAAATGGGCACAGGCAGAAAATCACTGTGTGCTTATTACATTCAAAACAAGAAACACATTACATGAAGGAGAGAAACACACAATAATAAAGAACACATCAAAAATAATCCATCATTATTTCCAGATTCCAAAACCATGCAGATTTTGGATCCTGTAATTTGGAGTGGAAAGCAGTCTCATTGTCTCTTGAGTGGCAGGCTGATACCCTGGTGTGTCCGGTACTCAGCAAGGGGTCGGGAGGGGTGAAACCAGGCCACCTTTGATATGTTAAAGGAGGGCAGATGTTGTGTTGATACAGACTCCAAGGTGTGATTACGGGTGTTGTCTTTTTGTGAATTGTTGGTTGTATCTCCACAATGGTGAGCAGATTGTTGATCAAAGGGAATGACCATGTTTGATCATTCAAGCAAGGCGACACTAAAGCTGAAGTCGCTGACTACCCTCACCCTACACCTTACACGTTCTTGGCCATTTTGAGTTTATCCACACACTTCTGCAGTCAACAAACAAAATCAGGGCTTAACCTGGTGCCTCAGTTTTATTCCTGGTACTTTGTTCCCTCCCCCTCGGTGTCTCATGTGACCACAGAGTCCGAACACAGCTCCATGATATTTTACTCATCATTCATTTGTTAGTGGTTTTTTATCACTGTAGAGCCAGGTCACTGATGCTGCTGAACGACCTCTGGACGGCGATATGCATGGTCCAATGTAATGGGCCGTTGTGATTGGTCCAGCCTTCACACATGATAGCAGCCTAATGGATGTTGTCTTTTGTCTTTTCAGTTCAATTCAAGTCAATTTATTTGTATAGCGCCAAATCAGAACAAACATTATATCAAGGCACTTTCCAAAAAGAGCAGGTTTAGACCGACTCTTTATTCTAAAGAGACCCAACAATCCTCCATGAGAAGAACATGGAGACAGTGGAGAGAAAAAACTGACTTTAACAGGAAGAAACTTGAAGCAGATCCAAGACTCAAGGTGGGCGGAGCCTCTGCTTTGACCGGTTTGGGGTGAGAGAGATGGAGGGAGAGAGATAAGGAGGATAGGTGGAGGGAGAGAGGGAGTGAGGGAGTGAGGGACAGGGTCACAGACAAGTTCAACCACAATAACAATAACAGCTGTTATAATAGAGAGATTATAGTTTGTAGTATTTATACTACAATACTACTACAATAACAACACTGATAATAATGATAATATTGATACTGATGTTGATAGTTATAGTAAGAGTAATAATAATAATTATGATGATGATGATAGTAATAGTGATAATAATAATAATAATAATAATAATAATAATGATGGTAATGATGATGATGATGATGATGTCAGAGAGTCACAGCAGTAGATTGGTCCACAGTGACCTGCAGGATGAGAAAGTACAAAGTCTCCGGAGAAGAAGTCAAGTTAGTAACATGAATTAATGAGACATGAGTGTGTAAAGAAGAAGAGAGAGGAGCTCAGTGCATCATGGGAAGTCCCCCAGCAGTCTAGGCCTATAGCAGCATAGCTAAAGACTAGCCTAAGCCAGCCTTAATTCTAAGCTTTATCAAAAAGGAAAGTTTTAAGCCTCCTCTTAAATGTAGAGAGGGTGTCTGCCTCCTGGACCCAGACTGGAAGATGGTTCCACAGGAGAGGAGCCTGATAACTGAAGGCTCTGGCTCCCGTTCTACTTTTGGAGACTCTAGCTGGCTTGTAGAAAGGAAAACAATTGTTTTAGACTTCATTGTGTGTTAAAATGTTAATTTGAAAAACTGAAAATAAAGCTAAAGGAAATATATCTTCTACCAGTCATTTAGGGTGGACCAGCTGTACACTGGGCCCGCCCACAACACAGCACTTGATCTTAGATTGTGAATGAAAAGAATGATTCAGGACAAAGCACAGCAGGTGATTGAAGGCAGTCTGCACATAGTGATCTGTGCCTCTCATTCATTGCCTGTATAACACACCAGTGGACTTCTTTGTTACCTACTTCTGGCTTTGAGGTACAGGCTTGTTAGAGACTAATTAGGGGTTAATGTTCTGAAAATTGGTTGATTTGATTGCACTCTGCAACCAGATGCTACTAAGTCCTGCACACTGGACCTTTAAGATATGAAGGAAGATCTTAATGATGTCACAGAATGTGTTCCTGACTCTATATAAATCCAGGATAGACAAATCAATTAGAGCAGATTATTCTGGTGGCGAGGTAAGTGGTTGTACTGAGCAGTGTGAATGTGTACCTCATTATTATTATTATTATTATTATTATTATTATTATTATTATTATTATTACTATAAATACTACTAATGTCAATCTTTCTTTTATTGTGGCTGCTGTTATTGTTGTTGTTGTACATTTGTGCATTTGTTCCTCTCTCTTCCCCTCTTTTAATAAATCTTTTTAATGTCTGATGTCTGTTTTCCATTCACATCAGTCTTGTTCAACACTTGGTGGTGAGACAGACTCACAGTTCAGCTGGACTATACAGTTTAATTTCAGATAGTGTTCACTTCAGACATTCTGATGCCTGAACACAGATTTTTGGGTTCATCTGGTGAGCAGGAGAGATTAGAGCTGAGCCCCAATACAGCATTATCCTCGGCTACAAGATTTGCTGCTGTTTGAGCCAGGACACATACAAGGTTCAGACTGTGGAATCTGGGTACATGGATTGGTTACATTATCTGATATCCAATGAGTGAAGTACATCAAGATCAGAAACCAATACCAGGATGGAATCAGATAAGTCCTGACTGGTGTCTCAGCCCTGCCCCTCAGACATCCTGAGTCCACCACTGGTTCTCAGATTGATACTGAAGGAGTCCTTGCCTAAAGTCACAGGAATGCTTGAGGTCCCCCACAGAGCCCTTTTAGTTCAGAGAGGGTGAGGAAGATAGGAATAGAGGAAGGTCAATAGCATTCTTTTAAAATGGGCACTGAGTCACAGAGGAAACATAGGCAGACATGTTAAAAAGCAACATGTTATATAGCAGTATGTGAGTTAAGACAGCTGGTAAGAAGCTTCTGGTGTGTGTGTATGTGTGTGTGTGTGGTCGAGTGTGTGATTACTAGTTTCTAATCTGCCTCTTTAGAATGACTGCCCACTCACAGAGTCAGGACAGGGGTGGCTGGCTGCTGCTTTTTCCACTCTAAAATCAAGGCTCTGTAACATAGCCTGTCTTTTTTCTAACTGGGAGTCCATCTGTGGGACAATGTAGACAGGTGCTGAGAGGAGGTGGAGAAACAACACTTGAATCTGTTCAGGAGATAAACAGGTACAGAGCTATGAGGAGATGATCAGAGGAGGTCTGATGAATTCAAATGGATCCACCCAGGAGACTTCATTGTTCTTCTGTGGTGAACAGAGGGAGACTGGTGGAGCACAGCTTAGAGTGACAGGTAAGAGACTGGATGAAGAAGGAACTGTAGAAGTATAGGCGACTGGAAGCTGAGCACACAGTGGACGGGGACTTTGGGAAGTGTTCTGGGAATCCAGCAGGACCAGGAGGAGAAACTGAGCTGGATCTGACAGGACTTGTAGAACACAGGTGTGTTATTGAATGTCCACAGGCTTTGTTAGTGAGACTGGGAACCAACCAGTGTAAGGAATCAGAACCAGACTGGGATCTGCAGTGACTGGACCTTACCTCACACAGGAAACACTGAGGAAAGCAGCAAAACTCTTTTGTTCCAAACCCCCCCTGGCCTCTTGGTTTTATGACGTTTGATGTTTTGATGGCTCCCCTCTGATGTCATGGCAATGTCAGCGACCCCAGAGGGCTGCAGTGAAGCTGACAGCTCTGTGAAGTGGCAACTGTGTTATGATGTCACTGCCAAGACGTGGTGGATGGTGAGTTTGACGTTTGACTCTAAACTTCTTTAGGGTCCCAAAATCTGGGTTAGTGATCTTGAATCCATTCTTACCGTAAAATTTATCTCTGATCCCAGTGGAATATTTGGATTTGATCCATGACTGTGTTTTAATATCAATATAAATACATAAGTTTACCCATTCTAACAAAAATGTCTGGGTTTTTCATCATTAAAAGAAATCAGGACCATTTGTACAGTTCATCTTTCATTAGTGTACCAAATGTATAGACATTAACTCTGTAGCTAGCATGAAACATAAGCACCTATGCTATATAAGGAGTGTATGTGTGTTTGTATAACCAGTGATGGAAGAAGTATTCAAATCCTTTAGTTATGATACCACATTGTGAAAATTCAAGTAAAAGTCCTGCATTCAAAAGCTTACTGGAGTTAAAAAAAATCTTGGAATTAGCAGAAGAATATACTGATGTGTTGAGTGAATGAGTTCTAGCCGAGTTCTAGTCCTATCACTGCAGGACTAGGCGGAACAGTCTAGGAGAAAATAAAGCATAATGTTGAGTCATCCATCCATTCATCCATGTTCTGTAAACTCTTATCCTGTGTAGGGTCGAGGGGGGGGGGGCTGGAGCCTATCCCAGCTGACTGTGGGTGGGAGGCAGGGCTCACCCTGGTCAAGTCACCAGTTCATCACATAGAAAGACAAACAACCATTCAGACTCACATTCAGACCTACGGTCAGTTTAGAGTCACCAGTTCACCTCTACTGCATGTTTTTGGTGGGAGGAAGCTGGAGAACATGGAGAGAACCCACATAGACACGAGGAGAACCTGGAGACTAACCACAGAAAAGTCCCAGGTCCTCAGGTGGATCTGAACCCAGGACCTTCTTGCTGTGATGCAACAGTGCTCTTTTTTCTTTATTCTTTTATTCTAAAGAGACCCAACAATCCTCCATGAACAGGAACATGGAAACAGTGGAGAGAAAAAACTGACTTTATGAAGAGTTTCCTGATAATATACAAAGCAACAGTGGAAACGCATAATTTTAAAAACCCTGTAATTTCTATTCACTAGCTCTAATCTACTGAAACAAACAATCATGTGATTCACTGAATAGACTTTTTTAAGTACCCACAACCAAAACATGTTAAATCATGAATAACCATCATTTAGTCATAACATAGAAATAACAGTCATTGGTGCATTTCAGAGTAAACCATGATGTTGGTGAGATTTTTTTCTGCATGATTGAAAAGACCTGGTCAAGGTGATAATTTACCGGGTCTAATTAATGTCGTACTGAAACAACTGATGATGTCACGATCCCCAAAAGAACTTAGTGAACGGGCAGTTGGGATGCTATGGTCTGAACTCTGCAGACACGTGCAGCACAGATGTTCCAGATGTTATGGCTGATTGCAAAGTGGACGGAGATCACATTTAGTGACAAGTCCAGATTTAACTTGTACGCAGCTGGTGGTCATTGGCGTTTGTACCATCGCCGCGGAGACCTCTATTCTGCTGTATAGATCCAGGAAGTGGATCGTTTGGTGGTGATGTCATGATGTGGGGGGGGCACTGCTAATGGATGACGGTCAGAAATTGTCCACATTCACGGTACACTGACAGCCATCCGTTACCGAAATACGGTTCTAGGTCCACACGTGATTTCCAGCATACAGCAATCAGGCATCACCTTCATGCATGACAATGTCAGACCACATGTGGCTCATGTCTGTCAGGAGTAGACCTGGACCAGAACAATGTCGCTGTCCTTCCTTTACCAGCATATTCACCAGATCTCAACCCAATAGAGCATCTGTGGGATGTTCAGGATCACCAGGTGAGACAGAGAGATCCTGCTCCAGCAACACATGAACAACTTGTCACAACTCTGCAGGAAGAATAACATCTTATACATTCAGGAGGTGTAAAGTAGTGATAAATGCTGGAGGTAGACACGCACAGTAGTGACTACTGTTGTTCTCTGACTCACCATCCACTCTTTCTGACTTGTAAACACTAAGAAAAAAACCACCAATCTGCACAAAATTATTTTTCTGTTTGGCTAAAGGGTGAATAAAGATATGAACCACAATTGACCTTTTTGATATTTAATATGAACAGGATGGCATGACATAAAAAATATGCGTTTCTACTGTTGGTCAGTATATTACCTAGGATATACATATATATATATATATATAGGGTGAAAAATGTTGGTCCAAGCACAGAACCCTGAGGGACTCCATGATTAACTTTGCTGTGCATGGAGGATTCTTCATTAACAAGTACAAACTGAGATCGATCTAATAAATAGGATTTAAACCATCTCAAGGTTTTTCAGAGGCAAACTCCAAACAGAGGGGTAGGAGATATCTCCCAGAATGCCTTGTGAATCATCAACAAGATAGTGGCACATGGTTCAGAGGCAACCAAAAATAAAAAAAAAACGTGTATTTTCTTTGTGAATAAAGATTAAAAAAATGATGATGACTGTCAGGTGATATTAGTTTACTGCCGTTTCAAATATGTATTATCGACATTTTCTGCATAACAAAAATCTCTAGTTGTGTGTGTGTATCTGCTGTCTCTGGACAAATAGCTAAAGTTTAACGTTGTATTAACGCTGATTTTCTGGACATATTTCCTCCTTTTGGTGGCATATGACACCCGAAATTTATCAGAGACCAAACCAGATTTACGTCAGAAATACGTGATTTCCGGACACCGGTAACGTCTTCTGGACATTTGATTAAGAATCACAATTTTTTATATGACATATATATTTTTGGACGTTATATCAACTTTATCTGACCTGGGACAGCATATCCAAGCTGTGTATGTGCTACAGCTTCATCATCCTCGTAACAGATTGGAAGAACAGTACCACTGTTTTGCATCTGCACTGAAATTTTTAAGTCGTCTTTTAATTTAAAAAAAATGGTATCAAACCAGTGATCACCCGCGCCGCACGCCAGAACAGAACCCCAAACCCACAGAGAGGCATCTATGAAGAATACGTCTCTGTTGGAACAGGAAGACGAAGGAAGGGAAGAGAGAAGAGTGTGCATGATTAATCATAATCTGTTTTTATTATTGATGTGATCTGGATAATGATTTACTCACTGGGTAACTTAAGTCCAGCAGGAAGTTGCTGCATGTTACCGCTGCTCTGATATCAGTGTACACCGGCAGGGTAAGACACAGCCCACGCAAGACAAATCACTACAGCTGAAGATGAAGATGGCATTGTCCCGGCAAAATGTTGCATCTGTTATAACGCTGTCTACGACTGCTGATGATGTTGTCTTGTAGGGTTGTCCCATTTCATAGGAGAATATTTCAACCACTACCTCTTGTCACTCTGTTTCAAGGGGCGAGGCAAGGCTAAGGGCAAAGGGGTAGGGGTAGGGGAAAATAAGAAATGGGATTGGGCCTAGATATAGGTCTATAGTTAGCTATAGGACCTCTGGATCAAGAGTAGGCTTTTTAAGAAGAGGTTTAATTACAGCCAGTTTAAAGGACTGTGGTACATAACCTGTTAGTAATGACAGATTGATCATATCTAAGAGAGAAGTGCTGACTAAGGGTAAAACATCTTTAAGCAGCTTAGTTGGGATGGGGTCTAGGAGGCAGGTTGTTGGTTTAGATGAAGAAATAGTAGAAGTTAGTTGTTGAAGGTCAATGGGAGAGAAGCAGTCCAGATATACATCAGGTCTTACAGCTGTGTCTAAACTTCCTGTGTTTGAAGGAAAACGAATATCATTTTCAGGGATGCACATAAATTTTTGGTCTGCTTCTCAAATGAGAACCTGAAGATGCTGCTTGGTTGCTCACCTTTTGCGCTGCCAGAAACAGACATGTTTTAGGTCAGGGGTTCCCAAACTTTTCACCCCCTGACCCCAAAATAACGGTTTTATTTATTTTTTATTTGACAAGGGACAATGTACATTAATCAACACTCCAACAATTGTAAATGCATCCGAATTAGCTAGAAGGCAATTTTTCATCGGCTTTCCCTCTGTCAGGTGTTAGTAGGCAACCTAAAATGATAAAAAATAACATAAAAACCATAGGCAAGAAACAATAGTTAACATCCTCTACACTGCTGTTAAATCCAATAAAACATATGCAATACAGTTAACATCACATTTCATTCATAAAAAACCTTTTATAAAATATTGCCAGTGTTGGTTCTCAACAGGCTATTTCTTAACATTATGTTTAAATGCCTGATAAGATGTGGACTCTCTGATGGACTGAGGTTCTGAGTTCCACTGGTAAGAAGCTTTAAAGGAGAACAAAGCCTGGCTAAATGCTGTTTTCCTTAGTGGAACAGTGCAGTCACCCCGAGCTGCACCTCTAGTCCTGTTGAAATGGAGATGAATTTGATGAAGCAGATAAAGGTGCTGGTGCTGAGCCATGCAAGATTTTATAAACCATGCAGACATTTCCAGAGACTCGTGACCCCCACTATCCTCAGAGGTAGTTGAAGAATACAAACATTAAGCACACGCACTAATAGGCTTATCCAAACACACAACACATATTTTTATCTTGAATTTGAATGGCAGGTAATAGCCTCCATATTTCCAACACTCTCTTACCTCCATACAGACCATCTAATATAGTGAAACTTCCCTTGTTTAACAAAGACAATGTTATTCTCACCATAGATCTTCTTTAACTCTTCTGTTCTTTTTCACTCGCTGCCATCTCACAAAATTTGGGAATGACCCTGATGTAAACTCCAAAGCTGACTAGAGCTTCATACGCAGACTGAAACCAACTTCGTCTTCCACTCATCCCATAAAACACAAGCATGGAAGAGTTGCAGAAGCCCTTAAAGCTATGCTCCCACTCAACTAACAGCCTAGGTGTACAATATGCATTCCACCCAAAATGCGGCATATCAATTAATAAATATCATTTTTTTATTTGGTCAAGTTTCAATGCATAATTCAAACCAAAACATGTCTAATGAAAGGTGATTCTGTGGGTAGATTTGTTTTGATTTCCTACCTATCAGCTGTTTCCCTGCAGCTTCCTGTCTCTTAAACCAGCCGTGTGTCCAGATTTAGATTTCAGTAGCTCCATCGATCCTCCTGCTCTCCAGGATTTACCAGTTTTACTCTGTTTCTTTTGTTCAGACACTCGATGCCTTTTCCTCACAGTATCTGTTATTTTAGGTTGTCCATGCTTTCTGCTCTCCGTGTTCTCTGCGTTCTCGCAGATTTAAAACTTCTGCACATGCATGTGGGGCCTTGGGTGGCCTGGAAATCTGGGGATGCCCTTGGGGAAGACACCGTATTTCAAAATGGCCCTTTGTTTACTTCATATTTTTCGCCCTTCACTGGCTTAAAATCTGAATTGTTTTCTGTATTCCGCTGTGCTATAAATATGACCGTTATATCAGGCTGTAGAATAACATTCATCCTACTGAATAAAAATATCCTGGTTACTTTAAAAATTCATCACATGCCTTGAGAAGGAAAATACTGAGTGGGAGTACACCTTTAACTATGTCCTGTGCTGTTTAATTCACACCTTAATTAATTGAATAAAGTCTCCATTGTTAGACACCCCTGTCTATGAAATGTTATTTTATTACATAATAAAATAGATGTCACAAATTCAGTACATGTTCTAATTTTGACCAAATCTGTAGTTCCTGCATTTGGCCTGTGTGGAGCAGTATAGCTCAGGTACGTTTTGATTTCAGCCCCATGTAAGCTGTTATTATTCAGACAGATCTGGTAAAGTTAAATTACATCTAAGCTTTTGATATCATCAGAATATCTTATATTTTTCTAAATATCTAACTATACTTTCTCTGTCAGTGGTGTGCATTTCACCAAAGTATGCTTGTTTGAATCTTTCATAATAACGTATACAGTATAGGCCCTGTCAACAATCCGTTTATTTTTCTCAGTATATTACAGAGACCATCCGTCTGTCGCCCATAAAGGCTCTGATGGATTTGTTTTACAGTCGTCTGTCACCAGATCTCCCTCCTCCAAACAACGGCCACACAGGTCGTCTGTGCAAACAGCTTATTACCCATATTTATGTTATTGGGTGGTAAACTCGAGTGGCTGTAGTAATTATGATGGGAGCAGAGGGGGGAAGTCAGATAATGAAGTCCATGTAGGCAGTTGTTTAACTTATGCACATGACCTAATCCTGCAGTGCAGAACTTCTGTCTTTCTGGCAGTCTAGTTTGGTATTTGCAGAAGATCATCCTCTGTCATTTATTATCTCCCAGCATATAATATGGGGTTGTATCACTATCTCTCTGTCTGTCCATCGGTCTGTCTGTAAACATTGTTTGTGCAGGACATATCTCAAAAACCGTTCAATATTTATCATTAAACTTGGCGAACATCAGCCATATACCTCTTGCTACTTAGAAATGTCATACTTTCAGAGAAGCTTTTTTCAGTAAAAAAAAAAGACCAACATATTGTCAGGTTTTATAGTAGTGACATCCTCGTTAGAGTGGAGAGGAGCTGGAAAAATATTCTGATAATTTGAGTTTGTAAGTCACAGGTTGAAGCCTCTCACCTGTGCATTCACACTAACCTCCTGGCAGCTTCCCCATCACAGCAATCAGAGCCACTAGGGGTTGCTTTTACCTGATCAGTAAAATTAGTTATCCTTAGACTATACAGAGAACCTTATCAGGTGCACATTTAGCACTTGCAATAGCATAGTAGAGGAGCTATTAGCTTATATCAACAACCCAGTTGTTAAGCCACAGTGCACCACTTCAGATGTCCTTTGTCAAATAGCCCTCCTTTACCATCACAAAGCTCTGCCCCAAGCTGCAGAGCATAAGGAGCAGCTCACACAGTTGTGCAACAGGTGAATATCAGCCCATGTAAAGGAACCCCTGACCTAAAACATATCTGTTTCATGCAGCGCAAAAGGTGACCACCAAGCAACATCTTCAGGTGCTCATTTGAGAACCAGACCAAACATTTTATGTGCACCCCTCCTGAGGCCAGTTTACTATTCCAGCTGGATATCTGATGACTGGTAGGACATACGTGTTGATGGCTTGGATCTTATTTCTCACATTGAGCTGGCTTCTCAGCACCTGTCTTACCCTCTGGAGGTATTTGGCTGTGGCTAATCTCCTTGCCTCCTCATCATTGTTTCCATTGGCCTGTGGGATACCCAGGTACTTGTCACTGTCCTGTATGTCCGCTATCCTGCCTGCTGGCTGGTCCACTCCTTCATTTCTGATCACCTTCCCTCTCCTTGCCACCATACGGCGATACGGCCACACTTTTCCAGTTTTCTTCGCTGTAGATCCTTGTCAGGTGGATCAGTGAGTCGAAGTACACACTCTTGGCATACAGCTTGATGTCATCCATGTATAGGAGGTGGCTGATGGTCACTCCACTTCTGAACCTGTATCTGTATCCACTCCTCTCGATGATCTGGTTGAGGTGGTTCAGGCCTGTGCAGAACAGCAGCGAGGACAGCGCATCACCTTGGTATATGCTGCACTTGATGGTGACTTGTGCGATGGCCTTGGAGTTGGCTTCCTAGTCTGTTTTCCACAGCCTCATGGAATTCTTGATGAAGGTTATCAGTGCACTGTTAGCCTTGTATAGTGCCAGACACTCCAGTATCCATGTGTGGGGCATTGAGTCGTAGGCTTTCTTGTAGTCGATCTAGGCAGTGCTCAGGTTGGTCTGTCTAGTCTTAGAGTCTTGGTTGATTGCTCTGTCGACTAGTAGCTGGTGCTTTGACCCTCTGGTGTTGCTTCCGATGCCTTCTGAGCTCTGCTCATGTACTGACTCATGTGCCTATTCAGCTTAGCTGCTATGATGCCTGAGAGGAGTTTCCTGTTGTTGAGAGGCAGATTATCGGCCGGTAGGTGGAAGGGGTTGATCCCTTGTGTGGATCCTTCATGATCAGGATTTTCCTGCCCTGAGTAAGCCAGTCTGGGTGAGTGTCTGTTGTTAGCAGCTCAGTCATTTGTGCTGCCAGGTGATCATGGAGGGCTGTTAGTATCTTCAGCCAGTAGTGTGGATCACGTCAGGTCCTGGTGCTGTCCAGCTCTTCATGTCTGAGGCTTATTGTTGGATGTCTGCCATGGTGATGTTAACTGGTTCCTGTTCTGGGAGGTTGCAGTGGTCTTTTTTTTAAGTCCACCAGCCACTTGGCATTGATGTTGTGGGTCTGCTCTTGTGCTGTTGTTCCCTTGCAGCTAGGAGTACATCCTGGATGGATCTTTGGCCATCAGGCCATTTACTCTCATGGCCTCTGCTTCTCTGGTGTATCTTCTCAGCCTAGCACCCAGAGCTATGAATCTTTGTTTGGCAGTCTCTAGAGCCTCACCTATGGATA
>CM075189.1:2133503-2153503 GCA_037577475.1 Chaunax sp. Z400
CAACATTACAGAGTCCGCTACGTGACGTTTGCCCATCTGAAAACCGGGGAAATAGAATATGACACATATGCCTGAAACCATGCACACCTGAAACGACACCACAGGAGACCGCGTTGAACTGTCAGGATCCAGCGTTAGATTCGGCCGACGCACCGCTTTCAGATCAGATCAGACTAGAGCGAAATGTCAACTTTTAAAACCGATGTGTTTGATTCCTCCATCAAACACGGTACTCTGATTAAGACATCAGACAGCGGAGACAGGGCCGGTGCTGCTCCTCACCGGATGATTATGAGACATGAACATAGAGCTCCTCAGCTTTCTATGAAGTTTGGAGTGACGTCGCCTCCGTGCAAGAGCGGCGGGCGTCCTGGCGTTAGACAGGCTCTCCTGCTGGTAACTGTGGTGACCGAGCCCCGGTGCTGCTCCGGTGTCATCATGTACCGGTGACAGTCGTCCCGTTTGGGCCTTTGGCAGAGAACAGTGCGGTGTCACACTCTCCTCTGTGTGTATGTGTGTGTGCGCGTGTGTGTTAGTCAGCAGAAAATGGCCGCAATTAGAGCCAGCGGGCTGAGTTAGTAAGACAGGCCGACAGAGGGCCTCCTGTCCCGGCAGACAGCGGACTAGAGAGCCGCTGGATGAACCCAGAGCTGCAGCCTCCCGGCAAACACTCAGTGTTACACTGACAGTCAGCCTCTGGACGGCAGCTCAGATGGAGAGAAGAAAGTAGTGAAATGTTTCACTTTGGTCACCATCACTAAAAGTGACACAACTTGAATCAATGTGTTTGATTGGTCGGTGTGGATGAATAGAGCTCTCAGAGACAATAGACTGTTAGATTTGACTCATTTATTTATCCTGGACCAGTTGGTTCCAGACTCCAAATAAAATACAGGCGACTTTAAAGACAGGAGGAGGAGGATGATCAAAACACATAAATAACAGGTTTAAATAAACATGTTATTGCCAGCAGAGGTTTATCAGTTTGACAGATTAATCGGTATCAGCTGATGTGGGCTCCCTACTGGCTGCTGGCTGCAGCCTCCAGTTTTTACAGTTCGTTTCAGTCTGTTCCTGATTATTTAATAGTTGGACTCAGATGTTCACTTCAACAGGTAGTTTTAAAAGTATTAAATACTTGTTCTTTTTGTATTGGTTCTTCCACTATTGATCTCATGTTACTTTAGAAGCATTTTACCAGCCGTGCTTTTTCATATTTTTAGTAGTTAAATATTTCTTCTGATTCTATTTAAGAAATACTTAAACCTATACTATGTGATATTTAATAAAGTACCAGAACCTGGACCTACCAGAAACACCCACAGCCTGTCATATAACCAGTGGTCAGTTACTGAGGTCTGTCGTTCAGCTGCAGGGTTTGAGAGACATAACATCATAGAGATTAAACTGCTCAACACTAATCTATATAAAGTAGAGTTAGGTCCACCCCTGAGCTACAGCATTAAAACAGCAGTGTCCATTCATCATTAACACTATGGTAACCAGTGTTAGCAGCATAGTGTAATGTTGGAAATAGTGATATGATTGGAAGAAGATGTATTCAGATCTTTTACAGAAGGAAGACAACACAAGAATTATTAGGGAAATTAACCTTAAGGAAAACAATAAAAGTAAAATCGTAGTGTTTAAATGATTGTCAGGCCTCTCATTGAACACCATTATTTCTGCACAAAGCAGTTAAGACATTATTCATGAATATGTCCAATATGATAAAGCTAGAAATCTGAAGAGAACCAGTATAAATATTTATTCTAGGGGCATCGACCAATCAGGATTCTTCAGGACAGAGTGAGACAGAGAGATAACAGGAGGCCACTTTATCATGGTCATAAGGCAAATTTCAAGTTACTTTTCACTTAAGATCATATTAAGAGTAGGTGGAAATGTCTTTGACTATTGCCATCCATTTTATTATTAATAAATCAATCAATCATGCATGTATGTCTGCCTGTATAAGATAAGATAAGAACATACTTAATTCATCCCATGGGGGGGAATTCCTTTGTTACAGCAGCATAGAACACAACATCAATACAAAGTACAAATAAGGGCAGATAAAGACCTACTCTGTCAGTAATAAATTCTGCAAGTAGGTTTAAGTGACAATTTGCAATAAATAGCTGACTAGCTCTACGAAATTATATACAGAGGTAGAAATATATACAAACCATACAGTGCAGTGCACAGGAGCACACATGTTGGTGGTGATGGTTGATGGGTTATGTCACTTAAGAACCATTCAGCTGATCTACAAAGTACTTCAAACCTGCTATGTGAGTTGCTGGGGGCCAAAGGAATACAGTGTCGAATTTGGTTAAATTAAGCAACATCTATCTATTATCCATCCATCCATCCATCTATCTATCATCCATCCATCCATCCATCTATCATCCATCCATCCATCCATCCATCCATCTATCCATCCATCATCCATCCATCCATTTATCATCCATCCATCCATCTTATCCATCTATCCATCTATCCATCCATCATCCATCCATCCATTTATCATCCATCCATCCATCTTATCCATCCATCCATCTGTCCATCCATTTATCATCCATCTATCATCCATCTGTCATCCATCCATCCATCCATCTGTCATCCATCCATCCATCCATCTGTCATCCATCCATCCATCCATTTTCTGTAACTGTTTAGGTCAAGGGAGGGGGGGGGTGGAGCCTATCCCAGCTTACTTTGGGTGGGAGGCGGGGTTCAGCCTGGACAAGTCACCAGTTCACACATAGAAAGACAAACAGCCATTCAGACTCACATTCACACCTACAGTCAGTTTAGAGTCGTGTGTGTGTGGCTTAATGGTAGAGCGGTCGTCCACTTATCAGAAGGTTGGTGGTTCCATCCCCAGCCCCTGCAGTCTACATGTTGAAGTGTCCTTGGGCAGATACTGAACCCCAGTTTGCTCCCAGTATCTGTTCCATTGGTGTGTTTGTGTGAATGGTTACTGCTCCTAATGAGCAGCTGGAGCCTTGCATGGTACGAATGTCACCACTGTATGAATGTTGGTGTGAATGGGTGAATGCTGGCTGCTGTTGTAAAGCTTTGATTGGTCAGTCAGACCAGAATGGAGCTATAGAAGTACAGTTCGTTTACCATTTACCAGGTCACCTCTACTGCATGTTTCTGGTGGTGGGAGGAAGCCTGAGAACCCGGAGGGAACCCACACAGACACGGGGAGAACATGGAGACTAACCACAGAAAAGTCCCAGGTCCTTATTACAGCGAGGCAACAGTGCTGCCCACTGTGCCAACATGCCATCCGGAACTAAGAGACATGCCCAATGTAAATAGAGTAAACAGACCAACATGCTCTGTGCAGCAGCGGGGGTGTGGCCTCAGGGCTCTGTGGACTGAGTCTCTTACGTCCACAGCCGGTCTTCAGTTGTCATGCTCACTGACTGCAGGTCACTTTGGTTGCTGGGTGGTAACGTTGCTGCAACCAGCAACACCACAGGCCAAACAGAACAGACATGTTCAGAGCAGCCTCTGTAGCAAGTAAATAAGACAGACCCTGCAAAATAAGGGGAGGGGGGCGGGGGTGTTCTACATTTGATGTAAACCCCCATTCTACTTAAATCACAATTGATTTGTGTTGTTATTTCAATAGCCACACATACCAGCAGTAAGGGTGGAAGCTGAAATCAGTTTGTTGCTCTTTGGATGGCTGATATTTTATTTTAACTGATAAAAATGTATTTCTCATGGACATCAACGCTTGAAATGACCATTGGCAGTTTGTACAAATTTATTTACAGTATATACGATAAAATTAGCAGAAAGATAGATGACAAAAGTATTGTTTGGACGAGTAAAGTTTCACCACGACTGATGACTGTGCAAAGTTTCATGATTTTTAAGCATGTTTCGGCCCTCAAAAAAAAGATTAATTTGGGGGGAAAAAAAATATGAAAGGAACAAAAACAATAGGGTTTACCCACTGTTGGTGCTCGGGCCCTAATGAGCCAAAATCCATTAATCCAAAATAACAGGCTTGCTAAACTTTGGATGAGATAAGACAACAAACAGAGGACAGAAACACACAGACTTAAATAGTGAGATAACTAGAGACAATAGAAGACAAGTGGACACAATCAGATGATGAGTATGGAGGGAAAAGGCAGAGGAATCTTAAAGAGGAAGATAGGTGAACACAAAGAACAGGGAATCCACAGGCATGGCAGGAGAGAGAAAGTACAAAAAGTACAAACACAGAACATCAAATAAAGACAGAGGGAATAAAAGGGCCAAATAGGTCATTGGAGAAGCAATTACAGGAAGTGTGATGCAAAATGTGACACTGGGAATAAAATTTCAAAATAAATATAAGATAGCACTTTATTAATCCCAAAGGAAACTCTTGTGCCAGAGATTTCTCCAAACTACATTAACAATACAGTACTTGATTTAAAAAACAGCATTAAATATAAGTGAAAATAAAAATATAAAGTGTATCAGTATTAAATGCAAGAACCAGTGCCTAATAAAATAACAATAGAAGTTAAGTGTGATAAGATAAGAAAAAATAAACTTAAAAAAAACAGAACTGAAATGGAAATAATGAGAATGACATTGAAAGTGATATGTAGTAGTAATAAAGAGTAATATTGCACCTGATAATGAAAGTAGAAGTGTACATAATATTAAACAAGCTAATGTACATGATAATAATACTGAAATTAATTTTGCACATGATAGAATAAAATATTGCACATTAATTGATAGTGATATTGCAGATGAAGTTGAAAAATACTAGTATTTCACATATTGTTGATGTTATTGTTTCTAGGTTTTCATTCCTGTTGAAGGGGGAGGAGTTATACAGTTTGATGGCCGCTGGTAGAAAAGACGAGTTCTCAAGTAGCGATAAAAACGAGAGAAAACGTGTACAACCACTTTGTGCTGCTGACTAAAAACGTAGCTTATGACTGTGAGTAACAAGAAAGACATAAAGTTTGGAAATATAGAAACAGTTTTAAAAAAACATACAAGACAACAAAGAGTAACTCTAACAGGCTGCCTCCTGGGACGGCGCCAGAAAATATTTTGAAAGTTTATTCCCAGTGTCACATTTTGCTTCACACAGGAAATAACAAACTCAAAACCCAGAATCATGATACTAGTTCAGTAGCTGCTGCAGCTCTAAGCCCACCATGTGGGATGGGCTGAATCCGTAACGTCCTTTCACTTCTCTTTCTTTTGTTCTTCGTCTCCCACCTTCTGCTTTGCCCCTCTAACTGACGCAGTCCCCTGTGCTCCGTTACTCCTCATATTCTGCCAACAATGATTATCCCAGACTTCATCTGTGTTTTTCTTGCTGTGGGCCATTTTTCCAGGGCCGCAACTTTTTTGAGGTGTCATCATTTCTGAAGTTAACATAACAGAGTTATCTGATGAAGACTCTCCTATCTGGATTCTTCAAAATCCAACTCAGCACCACAGGAAATGCAGCGTTTTCTAAAACCCGTAGGTATTACTACGGAATCAGTAGGGAAGAGCATATGGAAATCTGCTAAAACACATGATGACCCTTTGGAATGAAACATTTCACTCGAAAGGGATGTAACCGCTCTGATTCAGCTCCTTCTATCAAAGTGATGGTTAGTCCTCTCTCCATGTCTCAGGTAAAACTGCTCCTCTGTGCCTCCCGCTAACTGTTGTTAAACTGTTTGAGGAGATCCTTCTCAAAACTCACGAAGCTATCATATATTTAAGTATTAATGACACTGAGTTGATTTTATGGTACAGTGTGTAATGAGAAAAAAAATCATACATGTCAACTTCATGGGATGGTCGCCTGGAAGACTTGTGTTGGATATCCTTAAGATTTTCCAAAAATCTGTAAGAAAAAAAATAACACATCAGCTGACAGTCTTAACCACTAGACCAGCTTGTATTCAGTTCAATTCAATTCAATTCAATTTATTTGTATAGCGCGAAATCACAACAAAAGTTATATCAAGGCACTTATACCTCTAGACATAATCATTTTATCATATGCGTCTTCATACATTATTTACTTTGAGATACTATTTTCTTTGCGATACTAAGTCTTTACTTTGAGATATTAAGTCTTTACTGTGAGACTCCGTCTTTACTTTGAGATGCTAAGTCTTTACTTTGAGATACTAAGTCTTTACTTTGAGATACTAAGTCTTTACTTTGAGATACTAAGTCTTTACTGTGAGAGTCTGTCTTTACTTTGAGATACTAAGCCTTTACTGTGAGAGTCTGTCTTTACTTTGAGATACGAGATCTTTACTTTGAGCTGCTAAGTCTTTATTTTGAGATACTAAGTCTTCACTTTGAGATACTAGATCTTTGCTTTGAGATACTAAGTCTTTACTTTGAGATACTAAGTCTTTACTTTGAGCTGCTAAGTCTTTATTTTGAGATACTAAGTCTTCACTTTGAGATACTAGATCTTTGCTTTGAGATACTAAGTCTTTACTTTGAGATACTAAGTCTTTACTTTGAGATACTAATTCTTTACTTTTAGATACTAATGCTTTACTTTGAGATGCTAAGTCTTTTCTTTGAGATACTAAGTCTTTACTGTGAGAGTTTGTCTTTACTTTGAGATACGAGATCTTTACTTTGAGCTGCTAAGTCTTTATTTTGAGATACTAAGCCTTTACTGTGAGAGTCTGTCTTTACTTTGAGATACGAGATCTTTACTTTGAGCTGCTAAGTCTTTATTTTGAGATACTAAGTCTTCATTTTGAGATACTAGATCTTTGCTTTGAGATACTAAGTCTTTGCTTTGAGATACTAAGTCTTTACTTTGAGAAACTAAGTCTTTACTTTGAGATGCTAAGTCTTTACTTTGAGATGCTAAGTCTTTACTTTGAGATGCTAAGTCTTTACTTTGAGATGCTAAGTCTTTACTTTGAGATACTAAGTCTTTACTTTGAGATGCTAAGTCTTTACTTTGAGATGCTAAGTCTTTTCTTTGAGATACTAAGGCTTTACTTTGAGATACTAATGCTTTACTTTGAGATGCTAAGTCTTTTCTTTGAGATACTAAGTCTTTTCTTTGAGATACTAACTCTTTACTTTGAGACACAAGATCTTTACTTTGAGATGCTAAGTCTTTATTTTGAGATACTAAGTCTTTACTTTGAGACACCAAGTCTTTACTTTGAGATGCTAAGTCTTTACCTTGAAATACTAAGTCTTTACTTTGAGATGCTAAGTCTTTACTTTGAGATACTAACTCTTTACTTTGAGACACTAGATCTTTACTTTGAGAAACTAAGTCTTTACTTTGCGATACTAAGTCTTTACTTTGAGATACTAAGTCTTTACTTTGAGATGCTAAGTCTTTACTTTGAGATGCTAAGTCTTTACTTTGAGATGCTAAGTCTTTACTTTGAGATGCTAAGTCTTTACTTTGAGACACTAAATCCTCTCTTGTCTTTTTCTAAGATATGCTCCTCTTGCAGCCGGATCATTACCTCCACCAGGTTATCGGTTTGGTTTGTTTGTCTGTCTGTCTGTCTGTTTGTTTGTTTGTTTGTTAGCGGGATTACGGGAAAACTGATGAACGGATTTGCATGAAATTTGCACCAAAGATGGACCCTAGCATATCCATGATGATCCGGATCAGAATCTGGACCTTGGAATTTTTTAAAGGGCCTTTACGGAGGTTTGCGCTCTCCAAGCACTCTTGTTTTTAATGCATTCCTTGTGTCTTGTTGATCTTACTTTACTTGACAGTGGCATCTAAAAATATTTTTTAAAATACCATGACAACGCTTTGAAAGTGTTTATCATCTTTAACTTAAAACCAATAAACATTTTAATAGAAGAAATTATCTGAAAGCTTGAAATAACATTATTTATTTTGTACAGTGGCATTCTTTGCGTGGACCTGGGACTTTTCTTTTCATCTCCTCCCCGTGTCTGTGTGGGTTCTCTCCATGTTCTCCGTGTCTGTGTGGGTTCCCTCCATGTTCTCCCCGTGTCTGTGTGGGTTCCCTCCAGGTTCTCCAGCTTCCTCCCACCACCAGTAACATGCAGTAGAGGTGAACTGGTGACTCTAAACTGACTGTAGGTGTGGATGTGAGTGTGAATGGTTGTTTGTCTTTCTATGTGGTCTTGTGATGAACTGGTGACTTGTCCAGTGTGAACCCCGCCTCCTGCTCCAGCCCCCCTGCAATCCTACACAGTTACAGGAAATGAATGAATGAATGAATGAATGACAATCCTTGCGGTTTCACCACCTGACTTTTACATCTAATTTCAAATCAAACAGGCTGCTACTTAGATGTGTTGCTTCTGCCTTTGCTAGCAAGTTTAGAAATATAATTTTCAAATATCAAAAATATTTTTATGATAAAATAACATTTTCTGAGTTTTACATTGGTTGTACCACCTGATATCATAAGTGTACCAGCCTACCTATTGAAACTAGCTATTTAATCAATGTTTGAGAGAGATCTACAAAACTTTTCATTCAGCCATAAAGGTCACTTGAGGTCCCCTGGCTGATGCAATATCCTGTTTACTGTTTTAACCTCTTCCCTTCACAATAAAAGTATGATTTTTGAGGTTGTGCCACCCTAACATTTGAGAACATACAAATTGTTGGACATTTTTGAGTTATCCAACAGCTTGAAAACTATGGTATTGTAATTTTTTTTTTTTTTTGGTCAAACTTAAAATCATGCCATTGTATTTAGCACTAAGCGTGCGAGGACCCTATTGTTCTGCAAGGAGTTTTTATTATTTTCCTTTTTCTGCCAAGTGGGGACTTGCCCATTCTCAAAAACTCATTAAAGTTGGCAGAAACATCAGTCGTGGTGAAAATTTACGTGTGGTATGGTGGTTGGAAATGGGCGTGGCAAAATGGCTCGCTAGCGCCCCTAAAGTGCAGCCCCTGCCTCCAGTTTAACATACATGTACGAAACTTGGTACACATACGTAACTGACAGAGATCGACAAAAAAGTCTTTGGAGAGATGCCTTCAAACAAACAGGAAGTTGGCCATTTCGATTTTTGAGGCCATTTTTTGCCATTTTTAAAAATCACACACTTTGAATTTTAACGAACTCCACCTAGAGATTTTACCTGATCGACTTCAAATTCGGTCAGTACTATCTAAACCCCATGAGGATGAAAAGTTATTAAAAGCCTGAGTTTTCCTTGAACACTGTGGGCGTGACCAGGCGTCAAATGTCAAATTTTGATGTTTTGCCATGAATCAGAAAATTGTCGTAATTCCATTGTCTAAGGTCCGATCTGTATAAAACTTCACAATCTGGTTAAGAGTCCCGCCCTAAAGACATCCACATGACAAAATTTAGCTATAGTATAGTGCCATCTAGTGGCAACAGGGAATTTCATATTTTCCGTTTTGATACACTACTACTAGGCCGTTGAGCATATTGCCTTCAAATTCAGGAAGAAAATCTATAACAAGTTGGTAATGCAGGATTCTGAAGCTTGTGTGTTTTCGTGTAAAGATGTAGGTGTGGCTGTGCAGCGAATGTTGATGTTTCACTGTGAAGCAGGAAGTTGTTATAACTCTGCTGTCAATGGTCCAATCTGCCCCAAACTTCACATGTTTGATAAGAGTCCCGCCCTGAACACAGCCATAGAGATAAATTTGGTAATAGTCACAGCTCCATCTAGTGGCAACAGGAAGTTATATACTTCAGAATTTGACATACTACTATCAGGCCGTTCATCACAATCACCTCAAATTTAGTCAGTAAAGCCATTAGGCCTTGATGAAACATTATTGTAAATATTGTGAGTTTGGGTCACATGGCGGCGTCACGACGTTTGATGTTCGGCATCAAACAGGAAGTTGGTGTTGAGAGGCCAGGGAAGCACAGATGCTCACCAAAACACACTCGTCAAAGGTGGTAGTACTTACGATTTCATATGGTTTACAGGATCGGTTGTGGTAAAATGGCTCCACAGCGCCCCCTGGAAAACTTCAAATAGGCGTCCCTGAGTCTGTGTTTAATCTACATGTATGAAATTTTGTAGACATGTTTTAAGTCCCACCCTGAAGACATCAACACAACAATAATGAGTAACAGTGCCACCTGCTGGCAAATGCAAAAGTATCTCGTGAGAATTCTTCTTTGATTTTGATTACATTTTCATGGTGTGGTCTTCACATGATATAATCAAAGACGAGTCAAAATTATTAGGTGGTGTCTAGCGCCAAATAGTGGACAAAATAAGGTAAATCACAATCCCTCCATCGGTGTCCATAATGCATGCAGATACAGAGCCTTTCATTTATCCGGGTGTGCAGTAGTGAGGCCGAAGTTGTCACACGCCCCGACGGGCGCCGGGGTGCGAGGGCCGGTTCAACACTGCTTGCAACTTTAATTTATTTTGAATTTACTATCATTAAAATATCATTTTTAATAGTTTGTTAATTTTCTTAGTCTGTTAATTTTCTCATACGGTTGCGCCACCTGGCATTATGGAGGTTTGAGATGCCAAAACATAAAGTCATATATATTATCTGAGTGTACTGAAAATGTAGTCAAACGAAGCATGTTTTATTGAATAAAGTGATATATGCCATGATTTTATTTAATTATTTTAAAAGGAAATAATGCACTCGGGCACACCACAGGAAACACACTCAATGTGAATCATTCACAGAAAACAGCAACAGTGAACACACTAGTGTGAACACTTTAGGTCCGTCCTGTAGGTCCTTAGGTAAGGGTTGCCCACAACAACGACAAGATTAACACAGCATCTTGTGCCACATACTGTATATGTAGTCTTCACAACTGGTATTTGAATGTAACAGAGCCCTAAAGTGGAGCATGTGAAGGAGGGGATGCTGTGATGCTGCACACAACAAGACACATAGTACAGTATGGATGTAGTTATTATAAGACCAGTGAGGTTATTTTTACACTGAATGGAGTTGTCTCCAGTGCTTTTCTCCACCTGGTCCAAAATGAAAAGAAGTCTCAGTTTGCATGGCTTTAGTTGTCAGAGGCAGCTTCTTTGACTTTCCTGTATCATCACCAAAACATAATCTATTGAGTTATCAATGTATCGCAGGTAGGTGAGAAGGTTAGATTTACTGAATGCATTCCAGATTCCACAGAAACATCAGAAAAGTAAAACTGTCTAGAGAGGTCTGATGGAGCTCAGCATGCTGCTTTATCATAAGCACCTTCCCCATATTAACAGCTGACCTGTAGATGTGTAGCAGAACTCAGTATTGATCACCTGTTTATTCTAAATGTATTAATACTGAGTGAGTCACATCCAAATTACACCAGAATTAAAAACTATTCACCTTTCTGACCCCCAGCAACAAGTTTGAAGTAGATCAGATTAATGGTTCTCATGATAGGAGACAGACAGACAGGCAGATAGACAGACAGTCATACAGACAGACATACAGACAGTTAGTCAGACAGATAGACAGAGATTCCTGATGTTATGATGAGATAATTCACCTTTATGATATGCATATTTATTTCCTTTCTTTGAGAGCATATTCATTTGGTTTATTTTTAAACACATTCTACATGTCGTCTGTAGGTTGTTACTGTCCTGCCTGTCTCTCCTTTTTCTTCTCATACGCTATCAGTAGGTATGACATCATTCAGACTGTCAGTGTGTCTGTCAGTGTTACAGGTAGGGAAGAACCAGTCAGGACGAACACCTGATTGTGATGCTTTCAGTGTGTCCATGCTGGTTTGGTTTCTGATGACTGTGTGTGTCCTTACTGTATGTCTGTCGTTTAGGATGAGTTCCATCCATTCATTGAGGCTCTGCTGCCCCAGGTTCGTGCCTTTGCCTACACATGGTTCAACCTCCAGGCAAGGAAAAGGAAGTACTTCAAAAAACATGAGAAAAGAATGACTAAAGAAGAAGAAAGAGCTGTCAAAGATGAACTGCTGGGAGAGAAGGCCGAGGTAAAACATATTTTATTTAATCTGAGTAATCAAATCAAATCAAGTAAGTCAAATTAACATGAAAAATAAATAACACTAAAGATATGCATTTTAAGTCAAACCAATGTTTCACAGCATATTGATTAACTTCACACATTTTGGAATGCTCTGAAAACACCTGATTGGACCATTCCACAGGTAAACAGGTTCATTGGTACCAGGTGATAGTATCATGATTGGGAAAGGCTCAGCCGTTGACAGGACAAGGGTGAGGTTCAATCCAGCAGCATCCTGTAGAAACGTTACAAAGGCATAATGAGGTCACTACTCATCTCCATAGGTACAGCGCCGAATCAACCTCTTTGTAAATGGGCAGCTGGCGAGGCAGTAGGACAGGGAGGATATGTGACGTTTTGATGACGTCTATATTTCACAGCCAGAAGGTTTGAAAAGCGGTTAGTAGCAGTTAGCAGCTAACTCAAAGACGAAGAATATTAACCGAAAATGTCTCCAAATTAGGGAGACAGTGTGAGGTCCAGGAGTTCCTTACACCCAGAGCAGAGGACGAGGTCAACTGCCATGAAAGAGGGATGGTTCAGGAATATTTCATTGTTTACAAAGTGCGGATCTACATGTATGTAAAACATCTCCAGAAGCTGACTCTGCTGTTACACATTACGGGTCTTTGCTGGCAGAATACTGGGCCCCAGTTCATATTTAACCAGAAGATGTCACTGGTGAGATTTCTGACCATCATTAGTCGCCCCACTGTACCTGTGGTTTATAAAACATCTTAAAAATTAGGCTTGGGATGACATGCCTGTCTTCGGATTAAAAACTATCATGATACTTTGATGGCAGGAATCGATCCTTGATGGACTGAGTAGATAAGATCATTTTCAGTCTTTAGCTCCGGTATATAATATGAAACATAACTGGCAGATAACATAAACAGTTTGTAGCTTTTAATGAAAAGAAATGACCCACATCAATGAACTCATTAATTATTTTTCAAAGAAATTGTGTCCAGCCTGTTTGGGAAAACAAATGAGAAGAAGGCAGAGTTCTCTGATGTGTTATGAGATCATCAGCGTAACATGCAGAAAATGGACGATCCCAACATTCTTAGTGGGCGTTAGCTTCGGACTGGCGGTCGGCCATGGCTGCAGTACTTTGCAGATAGTTTTTCTGATTGTTGTTAAATGATTGAACACAGAGGTGAACATGCTCCTACCTACCTCTCTTAAAATGATCTCTCTGTTGCTAGGTGAAACAGAAGTGGGCCAGCCGTCTGTTAGCCAAGCTAAGAAAGGACATCAGACCTGAATGCAGAGAAGACTTTGTCCTGTCAATCACCGGGAAGAAAGCTGCGTGCTGTGTCCTGTCCAACCCTGACCAGAAAGGCAAAATGAGACGCATAGACTGTCTCCGACAAGCTGACAAGGTATCCTAAGTTTCTGGGAAGGTTCTCTGTTGTTACAAGTAATAATAATTATAATAACTTTATTTATATAACACCTTTAAAAATCAACGTTTACAAAGTGTTTTGACAGACAAAGCAAAGACACGAAACAGATAGATGGTCATGTAACAACACAAAGCCAAACAGATGCAAGACAGAGAAGACTAATATAAAAACAAGAGGACAAAGGGAAGTCAAAATAGCAGTCAATAACAAATACTTTAATAAATTTAATAAATAACAAAGACAGTTAAGATGGTACAGCAATATAAAGCAATAAAAAGATGATATCAGATCACAGAATAAAAGCAATCAAATAAATAAAGACAGCATAAAAGCAATGAAACAATAGAATAAAATGTTGAAAAAGAATAAATAGGATGACATCACATAAAATTAGGTTATTAAAAAATTTGTTTTAAGAAGTGATTTAAAAAAGGTCACTGCGAGCCTCATCTCCTTGGGTTGATCGTTCCACAGCTGAGGCACCCTGAATGCAACAGTCCAGTCATCTTTGGGCCAGCCAGCATGGCCCCACCTGATCTGAGGCTGTGAGCTGGCTCATGAGGGGTTATCAGTTCTGTTAAATAGCAAGGAACCAGACCCAGACATGCTTTAAAAGTGTTCATTAAAATCTTAAGATCAATTCTCAAACAATCAGGGAGCAGATGTAAAGAAGCCAGGATAGGAATAGTGTGATGTCGTCTGCTGAAACCAGTCAGGATGGACTCCTGTATCCAGGGTTACAAGGTTGTATTTGCCTGTTTGTCCTGTTCAAGGGGCGACAGAGTCCAGAACAGATTGACAGGTGTGATTAAAAAGGCAGATCAGCTCCTCTGTAAAATGAGAATGAAAAGTCAGGACTGAGATGCTGTATCGAACCAACATTGTGGCCCTTCCTGTGTGGGATCTCCTACTGCCTCTGAGGTTGAATCATTCCACAGTATACATGGAATCACTGACCAAACACTGGGAAGGGCAGAAGGCTGAATTCACATAAAACCAGGAATTTGTTGTACTTTGACATAAAATGAGAAAACTCTCTAATCCTTAGATAAAAAACAATGTTTGACCAGGGAGGAGGAGGCTGAGAGGTCAGAGGAGATGAAGAAGAGAGGAGGAGGCTGAGAGGTCAGAGGAGGTGAAGAAGAGAGGAGGCTGAGAGGTCAGAGGAGATGAAGAAGAGAGAGCAGGTTGAGAGGTCAGAGGAGATGCAGAAGAGAGGAGGAGGCTGAGAGGTCAAAGGAGATAAAGAAGAGAGGAGGAGGCTGAGAGGTCAGAGGAGATGAAGAAGAGAGCAGGTTGAGAGGTCAGAGGAGATGCAGAAGAGAGGAGGAGGCTGAGAGGTCAGAGGAGATGCAGAAGAGAGGAGGAGGCTGAGAGGTCAGAGGAGATGCAGAAGACAGGAGGAGGCTGAGAGGTCAGAGGAGATGCAGAAGAGAGGAGGAGGCTGAGAGGTCAGAGGAGATGAAGAAGAGAGGAGGAAGCTGAGAGGTCAGAGGAGATGCAGAAGAGAGGAGGAAGCTGAGAGGTCAGAGGAGATGAAGAAGAGAGGAGGAAGCTGAGAGGTCAGAGGAGATGAAGAAGAGAGGAGGAGGCTGAGAGGTCAGAGGAGATGAAGAAGAGAGGAGGCTGAGAGGTCAGAGATGATGAAGAAGAGAGAGGAGGAAGCTGAGAGGTCAGAGGAGATGAAGAAGAGAGGAGGAGGAGGCTGAGAGGTCAGAGGAGATGAAGAAGAGAGGAGGAGGCTGAGAGGTCAGATGAGATGAAGAAGAGAGGAGGCTGAGAGGTCAGAGGAGATGAAGAAGAGAGGAGGAGGCTGAGAGGTCAGATGAGATGAAGAAGAGAGGAGGAGGAGGCTGAGAGGTCAGAGGAGATGAAGAAGAGAGGAGGAGGAGGCTGAGAGGTCAGAGGAGATGAAGAAGAGAGGAGGAGGCTGAGAGGTCAGAGGAGATGAAGAAGAGAAGAGGAGGCTGAGAGGTCAGAGATGATGAAGAAGAGAGAGGAGGAAGCTGAGAGGTCAGAGGAAATGAAGAAGAGAGGAGGAGGCTGAGAGGTCAGAGGAGGTGAAGAAGAGAGGAGGAAGCTGAGAGGTCAGAGGAGATGAAGAAGAGAGGAGGCTGAGAAGTCAGATGAGATGAAGAAGAGAGGAGGAGGAGGCTGAGAGGTCAGAGGAGATGAAGAAGAGAAGAGGAGGCTGAGAGGTCAGAGGAGATGAAGAAGAGAGGAGGAGGAGGCTGAGAGGTCAGAGGAAATGAAGAAGAGAGGAGGAGGCTGAGAGGTCAGAGGAAATGAAGAAGAGAGGAGGAGGCTGAGAGGTCAGAGGAGATGAAGAAGAGAGGAGGAGGAGGCTGAGAGGTCAGAGGAAATGAAGAAGAGAGGAGGAGGCTGAGAAGTCAGATGAGATGAAGAAGAGAGAGGAGGAGGCTGAGAGGTCAGATGAGATGAAGAAGAGAGGAGGCTGAGAGGTCAGATGAGATGAAGAAGAGAGAGCAGGTTGAGAGGTCAGAGGAGATGCAGAAGAGAGGAGGAGGCTGAGAGGTCAAAGGAGATAAAGAAGAGAGGAGGAGGCTGAGAGGTCAGAGGAGATGAAGAAGAGAGAGCAGGTTGAGAGGTCAGAGGAGATGCAGAAGAGAGGAGGAGGCTGAGAGGTCAGAGGAGATGCAGAAGAGAGGAGGAGGCTGAGAGGTCAGAGGAGATGCAGAAGACAGGAGGAGGCTGAGAGGTCAGAGGAGATGCAGAAGAGAGGAGGAGGCTGAGAGGTCAGAGGAGATGCAGAAGAGAGGAGGAGGCTGAGAGGTCAGAGGAGATGAAGAAGAGAGGAGGAAGCTGAGAGGTCAGAGGAGATGAAGAAGAGAGGAGGAGGCTGAGAGGTCAGAGGAGATGAAGAAGAGAGGAGGCTGAGAGGTCAGAGATGATGAAGAAGAGAGAGGAGGAAGCTGAGAGGTCAGAGGAGATGAAGAAGAGAGGAGGAGGAGGCTGAGAGGTCAGAGGAGATGAAGAAGAGAGGAGGAGGCTGAGAGGTCAGATGAGATGAAGAAGAGAGGAGGAGGAGGCTGAGAGGTCAGAGGAGATGAAGAAGAGAGGAGGAGGAGGCTGAGAGGTCAGAGGAGATGAAGAAGAGAGGAGGAGGCTGAGAGGTCAGAGGAGATGAAGAAGAGAGGAGGAGGCTGAGAGGTCAGAAGAGGTGAAGAAGAGAGGAGGCTGAGAGGTCAGAGATGATGAAGAAGAGAGAGGAGGAAGCTGAGAGGTCAGAGGAAATGAAGAAGAGAGGAGGAGGCTGAGAGGTCAGAGGAGGTGAAGAAGAGAGGAGGAAGCTGAGAGGTCAGAGGAGATGAAGAAGAGAGGAGGCTGAGAGGTCAGATGAGATGAAGAAGAGAGGAGGAGGCTTAGAGGTCAGATGAGATGAAGAAGAGAGGAGGAGGAGGCTGAGAGGTCAGAGGAGATGAAGAAGAGAGGAGGAGGCTGAGAGGTCAGAGGAGATGAAGAAGAGAGGAGGAGGAGGCTGAGAGGTCAGAGGAAATGAAGAAGAGAGGAGGAGGCTGAGAGGTCAGATGAGATGAAGAAGAGAGAGGAGGAGGCTGAGAGGTCAGATGAGATGAAGAAGAGAGGAGGCTGAGAGGTCAGATGAGATGAAGAAGAGAGGAGGAGGCTGAGAGGTCAGATGAGATGAAGAAGAGAGAGGAGGAGGCTGAGAGGTCAGAGGAGGTGAAGAAGAGAGGAGGAGGCTGAGAGGTCAGAGGAGATGAAGAAGAGAGAGGAGGAGGAGGCTGAGAGGTCAGAGGAGATGAAGAAGAGAGGAGGAGGAGGCTGAGAGGTCAGAGGAAATGAAGAAGAGAGGAGGAGGCTGAGAGGTCAGATGAGATGAAGAAGAGAGAGGAGGAGGCTGAGAGGTCAGAGGAGGTGAAGAAGAGAGGAGGCTGAGAGGTCAGAGATGATGAAGAAGAGAGAAGAGGAAGCTGAGAGGTCAGAGGAAATGAAGAAGAGAGGAGGAGGCTGAGAGGTCAGAGGAGGTGAAGAAGAGAGGAGGAAGCTGAGACGTCAGAGGAGATGAAGAAGAGAGAGGAGGCTGAGAGGTCAGAGGAGGTGAAGAAGAGAGGAGGAGGAGGCTGAGAGGTCAGAGGAGATGAAGAAGAGAGAGGAGGCTGAGAGGTCAGATGAGATGAAGAAGAGAGGAGGAGGAGGCTGAGAGGTCAGAGGAGATGAAGAAGAGAGGAGGCTGAGAGGTCAGATGAGATGAAGAAGAGAGGAGGAAGCTGAGAGGTCAGATGAGATGAAGAAGAGAGGAGGAGGAGGCTGAGAGGTCAGATGAGATGAAGAAGAGAGGAGGAAGCTGAGAGGTCAGAGGAGATGAAGAAGAGAGGAGGAGGCTGAGAGGTCAGAGGAGATGAAGAAGAGAGGAGGAGGAGGCTGAGAGGTCAGATGAGATGAAGAAGAGAGGAGGAGGAGGCTGAGAGGTCAGATGAGATGAAGAAGAGAGGAGGAGGAGGCTGAGAGGTCAGATGAGATGAAGAAGAGAGGAGGAAGCTGAGAGGTCAGAGGAGATGAAGAAGAGAGGAGGAGGAGGCTGAGAGGTCAGATGAGATGAAGAAGAGAGGAGGAAGCTGAGAGGTCAGAGGAGATGAAGAAGAGAGGAGGAGGCTGAGAGGTCAGAGGAGATGAAGAAGAGAGAGGAGGCTGAGAGGTCAGATGAGATGAAGAACAGAGGAGAAGGAGGCTGAGAGGTCAGAGGACATGAAGAAGAGAGGAGGAGGCTGAGAGGTCAGAGGAGATGAAGAAGAGAGGAGGCTGAGAGGTCAGAGATGATGAAGAAGAGAGAAGAGGAAGCTGAGAGGTCAGAGGAAATGAAGAAGAGAGGAGGAGGCTGAGAGGTCAGAGGAGGTGAAGAAGAGAGGAGGAAGCTGAGACGTCAGAGGAGATGAAGAAGAGAGAGGAGGCTGAGAGGTCAGAGGAGGTGAAGAAGAGAGGAGGAGGAGGCTGAGAGGTCAGAGGAGATGAAGAAGAGAGAGGAGGCTGAGAGGTCAGATGAGATGAAGAAGAGAGGAGGAGGAGGCTGAGAGGTCAGAGGAGATGAAGAAGAGAGGAGGCTGAGAGGTCAGATGAGATGAAGAAGAGAGGAGGAAGCTGAGAGGTCAGATGAGATGAAGAAGAGAGGAGGAGGAGGCTGAGAGGTCAGATGAGATGAAGAAGAGAGGAGGAAGCTGAGAGGTCAGAGGAGATGAAGAAGAGAGGAGGAGGCTGAGAGGTCAGAGGAGATGAAGAAGAGAGGAGGAGGAGGCTGAGAGGTCAGATGAGATGAAGAAGAGAGGAGGAGGAGGCTGAGAGGTCAGATGAGATGAAGAAGAGAGGAGGAGGAGGCTGAGAGGTCAGATGAGATGAAGAAGAGAGGAGGAAGCTGAGAGGTCAGAGGAGATGAAGAAGAGAGGAGGAGGAGGCTGAGAGGTCAGATGCGATGAAGAAGAGAGGAGGAAGCTGAGAGGTCAGAGGAGATGAAGAAGAGAGGAGGACGCTGAGAGGTCAGAGGAGATGAAGAAGAGAGGAGGAAGCTGAGAGGTCAGAGGAGATGAAGAAGAGAGGAGGAGGAGGCTGAGAGGTCAGAGGAGATGAAGAAGAGAGGAGGAGGCTGAGAGGTCAGAGGAGATGAAGAAGAGAGGAGGAAGCTGAAAGGTCAGAGGAGATGAAGAAGAGAGGAGGAGGAGGCTGAGAGGTCAGAGGAGATGAAGAAGAGAGGAGGAGGCTGAGAGGTCAGAGGAGATGAAGAAGAGAGGAGGAGCTGGACTGGAACCTTATATGGAGGCTGAAGATTCTGCTAAAATGCCAGAAATGAAAACAGACTTTCCAAAAGAACTCAAATGACCAAAAACTCTTTACAATCCCTTTTTTGTCAGCTCAAACTTTTCATGCTTTTGGTCTTAGTTTGTTATTTTGAAGGTTTATTGTTATGGCTTTGTGTTATTGTTTCTTGTTTTATTTTGAAAGTCTATTCCCATGAAGTCCGCTTCTTCTAGGACACTCCAGAACTTTAGTTTGATTCCTTTAGAGCCAATCAGAGGTGGCCTTGCTCTGATGTTGGGATCATTGTCTTCTTCATTGTTGTTGAGCTTCAGCTCACAGACTGATGACCTGACATCCTCCTTCAGGATCTTCTGCTGGAGACCAGAATTCATGTTTCCTTTAATTAAGGCAGCATCTCCACAACGTCACACTGACTCCTCCATGTTTGACGTAGGTATAATGTTCTTTAGTGGGACGCTGTGATTGGTTGACACCACAGGTAACGGGACCCCTGTCTTCAAACAGTCCAGCTTTAGACTCATCAGTCCAGAGAATCTTCTCCTAAAGCTCTGTGTTGTGTCTTAATGTTCTTCTGGGTCAGCAGTGGCTTTCTCCTCACCTGTCTCCCATGATGCCATTTGAGCCCAGTGGAGCCATGACCTCTGAACTTTACTGAGGTGACAGAGGTCTGCAGCTCATTGGAGGTTTTCTTTGGATCTTTGTGACTTCCTGAATGAACCTTCTCCGTGCTCCTGGAGGAGTTCTAGAAGGTGGTCCACTTCTGTGAAGGTTCACTATAGTTCCAGGTCTTGTCCGTTTGTAGATGATGTGTC
>CM075189.1:2161003-2366003 GCA_037577475.1 Chaunax sp. Z400
TACTGTTTTTTTGGACTCACCTCACAGTAAATGTCATACTCTGAGGTAGCTCAGACTATTAAAGTCAGTGTGGACACTTTGATTAACCCACCAAGAAACTGTTCTGGGAAGGGGGTATTGGTCTCTATATATCCCAAATAAGGCACGTCGTCTCCTTTCACCCACTTAAACTCCAGGAGGTCCTAAAATGGCTTGATTTCCTGCTCTGGCACATGCTGTTCATAAAAGGATTGAGTAAAGGTCATCACTATTGACCCCGAATCAAGTAGGAATTGTTCGCCTTTAATAATAACTTGGGCTCTACTCTCATTAGCAACCAACCTTGTGGGGAGCTTGAAAGGCTTTCTACAGCCTGGGTGTTCTAGATTAGCATGTAACAGAGCTCTGTCTTTGCTGTTTATGTCTGAGGGACTCTGTTGATTAATTCAGTCCCCGGTGGTCCCACAACAGGGACTGAATCTAGTTTAAAGGTGGGTTGAGCTTGTGGGGATGGGTTTACCCTCCAAAGTGTGCTGTTTCTCCTCCAACTGCTTCCTCTTTTCCATCATCAGTGCAGGATTTGGAGCATTAGTAGAGGGTGAGGCTATGTGGCCGTCCTGCTCACCGTGAAGGCAGTACCAGGGCTTTGGTTTGGTCTGTTTCCCCTTGGTCGGTCTCAGTACCTTTGTCTGGTTCTATTTAGCTTTGGTGTGTCATTTGACTTTCTAACTGTTCCTTTGGTGTCTTGTCACTGTCCTTTTTGTGATATAATAAAGGCTGATGGACTAGAAACTGGAAATTTGCTTTTTAAGATTTCAATAGCACTGGGATGAGTGTCTGATGTTTCTTGTATGAGAGAGAGGATAATCAGTACCATACAAAACAAATGTTATAATTACCTCTCTCCTAACCTCGGTCTCCTGTACCATTCCCACACTCTATCCCTCCTGAGACTGCACTTTAACCAAACCCCACCACCAGAGTAATAAACAAAGAAGATGGCTGGAAAACGTGTGGAGAGACATCCATAAGAGACACGACGAACTGGCAACTCAAAGGGAAAACAGACTAAATACAGAATGGTAAAGGAAACAGGTGGGGACCAGACACAGAAATGAAAATTGAGTTTTTCATGTTGTGTACAGGAAACAGAAAAGACAGAACCTTCAAATCCAAAACCATGACAAAACCACTTCATTTGGTCCAACCTACATGAACTGTCCTACAGAAATAAAAGTAAAATTCTAATTAAGTGAAATTATCCATTAATGAGACTGAACCCTAATGACATCTGATGACCATTCCTGTAAGTATACAGTATATTCTGACAAACACACTAGATAAGATCCAGTTGCTTATTTTATCATTTTTAAATATCCCGTGTAGAGTGTTTATCCACGAACTTGAAGAATATCCAAGGCACACTGTTCCGTTTAAAGTATAAAAAGCCTTTATTTTTACATGGCTATATAGGCATAAAAAAACATGTTGCTGACCTACGTGTTTCAGCTCAATGAGCCTTCATCAGGCTGTCAGACAAACAGGTGACGTAGACATACAGTATGTCATTAAATAGCACCATCAATCAGTAAATACATAACTTTACATAACACAATAGTTGATATTACAGAGAGAATCTAAACATTCCAAGTCATGATGTAAAACATCAAATATAAACAACAAATAAAGAGAAAAAAGAAAAAGAAAAACTCTAAAGCAAAATATTGGATGCCCAATAGAACAACAATAATAATAAATAATAATAATAATTATTACTACTATTATTGGGACTTTAATAATTACCCATAATACATAATATGTCCACCACTTAGAGTCATAATGTCTAAGACTTGAAACAGGAAGAACAACTCTAACCTCTCAGAAAAAAGGAGAAAAATCATGGTCTTCATTGAGACCAGGCAAAGTTGTGTCTTTAAGAGTGAATATCCAAAAGGTTTCCCTCTGGAGTAGATGTCTGAGTCTCTCTCCACCTCTCCCTGATTTGGGGATGACTTCGATAGCCATGATTTTCAGTGAGTTGGGATTTGTGTGTCTGGCTACTTTAAAATGATTGGCCATGGGGTAGTGTGGGTTGCCTGTCCTTATTGCATATTTGTGTTCAGCGAGTCTGTCCTTTAATCTGCGTTTAGTGCGTCCAATATAAAAACAACCACACTCGCACTCAAGACTGTAGACCACATAAGATGTATTGCAATTTGCAAAACTTCTAACCTGGTAGGTTCGCTGGCTGAACACATCAGTGAAGGTGTTGTTTTGTCTATGTTGGCTCAGTGGTTACAGCTACCACATCTGTAGTTCCCCACTGGGCGTTGGAGACAAGATGATGAGTCGGAGGAAGATGGGGGCAGGTAGCTCTGTACCAATTTGTCCTTCAGTGTCAGGGACCGTCTAAAGGAGCAAGCTGGAGGATTAGGAAAAACGGTTCGTAAGGGAGGATCACTTTGAATGACGCACCAGTTCTTTTCAATGATGTTCTTGATTCTGTGGGGCATTGTGCTATGTTGCGTAGAAAAATAGATCTGTCTGATTCTGGAGGCACGTGAACTTTTTTGAAAGAGGCTTCTCCTATCAAGAGATTTAGCTCTGGTATATGTCTGAATGAGGGTGTCTATCTTATAGCCCCTTTGTTTTAGCCTTTGATGCATGTTAAGGGATTGTTGGTGAAAATCATCCTCTGAGTCACATGTTCTCCTGAGTCTCTGAAACTGCCCAAAAGTATGTTGGCAATGAGGCTGGACAGATGAAAGCTGTCAGCCCTTAAGATGGTGTTACGGTCACTGCTTTTTCTGTAGATAGATGTATGGATGTTACCATCATAATCCTTTATCTTAAGATCCAGAAAAAAAATTTCAGGCTTACTCTAAACTCAACCTCAGATTACTGTTGGTGGAGTTGATGCATTTATGAAAGTCAAGAAGTTCTCTCTCAGCCCCTATATTTTGTCCAAGAAAGGGTTGGCAGGACTGTAGATGTATGTTTCTTCCCAAAGTCCCAGGAACAGTCCTGCATAGCTTGGAGCATAAGCTGCACCCATGTCAGTCCCTTTCTTTTGTCTGTAAAGGTGATCCTGAAACAGGAAACCATTGTTTTTGAGAGTACATTCTGCAAGTGACACAATGAAGTCACTAGGGGGCATGTTTTCCACCGGTCGTTGTTGTATGTAGTGCCTTAGTGCCTCCAGACCTTGATTATGATCAATATTGGTGTATAAAGATTTGACATTCATAGTGACTAGAAATGCATCCCCGACATTGTGGAGCTCATCGAGTTTTTTGAGAACGTGTGTGGTGTCTTGGAGGAACACTGGTAGGGTGGATACAAAAGGTTTAATAAAATAATCAATGAATTTAGAGGTAGTTTCAGAGATTGTTTCATTGCCATTGATAATGGGTCTGCCTGTTGGGTGCACAGGGTCCTTGTGGATTTTAAGCAACATGTAAAATGATGCTAAACGAGGGTTTTTGCATTTTAGGAATTCATATTCTTTATCTGTAATCCATTTCTCCTCCTTGGCCTTGCCTAAAAACATTAAGTTCCATGTTATCCAATGGATTTAAACGCTAGATGCTGGTAATATGTAGGGTTATTTAACTGATTTTGAGCTTCTTGCATGTATTGGTCCTTACCCCAAACAACAGTAGAACCGCCCTTGTCAGCCATTTTCACCAATCATTGTTTTGAAGCCATCCCACAGCCTGGTTTTCACCCCTGGCAAAATTAGGTCTTGATCTTCTGGTCCTGTTCTGGAACAGTTTTTCAACATCGTGTGTTACTTTCTTTGAAAATGCGTTCAGACATGCATTATTACTGATGGGAAAGAAAGTTGACTTAGGTTTAAATGGTTAGTGGCTGTGGCGTGATCTGTATTTAGTGCGGCTCTCGACATGGTGTTGTGAGGATTTTGATTGTACCATAACCTTAAGTGCAGGTTCCTGTAAAACTTTGTCTTAAACTCATTTGTAGTATATGTGGGGGCAAAAGACAAGCCCTTGGATAGGACAGACATGCAATCCTCTGAGAGGGAAATACCTGAGATCGTTAATCACGGTCTGCTCCAGTGCGTCGGTCTGGGGCTGCGCTGACGTAGCTGATACCGGTATTGATTTTCCGGGTGATGTTGGTGGGAGCGTCGTCTTTGACCTCCTGCCTCTCCTCGTTTTTTGAAGTTTGTAGAGCCTGTGCGGTTGTCTAAAACATCTAAGGTGTTGGTAGTAGAGTCGCTTGCCGCTTCCTCGTCCTCACTACTGGGTAGATGGAAAGAAACGGAGCGTGGACGTCTAAGCCTGCTGATGTGGCGAGATGATTTTGTAGTCCACAAATACACAGCCCCTTCCTTATAGTCTTCTTGATCTCGTCTGAATTTCTTAAGATTCATTTGTTTAAGAGATCTCGAGAGCTTGTCAATATCATCCCGAAGTTTCTTTTCAAATTGCTCCTTCTGTTCAGTGTCGTTCACGAGAGATATTTTTTCTTTCAATTCCTGAATCTCGACTTGTAGATGATTTTTCTGTGCTTTCACTTCCTCAATGACAAGCAATATAAAGTCCAGTGAGCACTTATTTAAAATCGCTTCCCATTTATTTTTGAAATCCCTCCAGTAGTCAGATAAAGTAATACAGTGAAGCTCCAATTTTTCTCTTTTTCTGAAAGTCTCTACAGACCGACCAACCCTTTCTTGGACATTGATGACTTAATTGATGACTTGATTATAATCTTCACAGGGACTGAGAGAGAACTTCTTGACTTTCATAAATACATCAACTCCACCAACAGTAATCTGAGGTTGAGTTTAGAGTAAGTCTGACATTTTTTTTTCTGGATCTTAAGATAAAGGATTATGATGGTAACATCCATACATCTATCTACAGAAAAAGCAGTGACCGTAACACCATCTTAAGGGCTGACAGCTTTCATCTGTCCAGCCTCATTGCCAACATACTTTTGGGCAGTTTCAGAGACTCAGGAGAACATGTGACTCAGAGGATGATTTTCACCAACAATCCCTTAACATGCATCAAAGGCTAAAACAAAGGGGCTATAAGATAGACACCCTCATTCAGACATATACCAGAGCTAAATCTCTTGATAGGAGAAGCCTCTTTCAAAAAAGTTCACGTGCCTCCAGAATCAGACAGATCTATTTTTCTACGCAACATAGCACAATGCCCCACAGAATCAAGAACATCATTGAAAAGAACTGGTGCGTCATTCAAAGTGATCCTCCCTTACGAACCGTTTTTCCTAATCCTCCAGCTTGCTCCTTTAGACGGTCCCTGACACTGAAGGACAAATTGGTACAGAGCTACCTGCCCCCATCTTCCTCCGACTCATCATCTTGTCTCCAACGCCCAGTGGGGAACTACAGATGTGGTAGCTGTAACCACTGAGCCAACATAGACAAAACAACACCTTCACTGATGTGTTCAGCCAGCGAACCTACCAGGTTAGAAGTTTTGCAAATTGCAATACATCTTATGTGGTCTACAGTCTTGAGTGCGAGTGTGGTTGTTTTTATATTGGACGCACTAAACGCAGATTAAAGGACAGACTCGCTGAACACAAATATGCAATAAGGACGGGCAACCCACACTACCCCATGGCCAATCATTTTAAAGTAGCCAGACACACAAATCCCAACTCACTGAAAATCATGGCTATCGAAGTCATCCCCAAATCAGGGAGAGGTGGAGAGAGACTCAGACATCTACTCCAGAGGGAAACCTTTTGGATATTCACTCTTAAAGACACAACTTTGCCTGGTCTCAATGAAGACCATGATTTTTCTCCTTTTTTCTGAGAGGTTAGAGTTGTTCTTCCTGTTTCAAGTCTTAGACATTATGACTCTAAGTGGTGGACATATTATGTATTATGGGTAATTATTAAAGTCCCAATAATAGTAGTAATAATTATTATTATTATTTATTATTATTGTTGTTCTATTGGGCATCCAATATTTTGCTTTAGAGTTTTTCTTTTTCTTTTTTCTCTTTATTTGTTGTTTATATTTGATGTTTTACATCATGACTTGGAATGTTTAGATTCTCTCTGTAATATCAACTATTGTGTTATGTAAAGTTATGTATTTACTGATTGATGGTGCTATTTAATGACATACTGTATGTCTACGTCACCTGTTTGTCTGACAGCCTGATGAAGGCTCATTGATGTTTTTTTATGCCTATATAGCCATGTAAAAATAAAGGCTTTTTATACTTTAAACGGAACAGTGTGCCTTGGATATTCTTCAAGTTCGTGGATAAACACTCTACACGGGATATTTAAAAAATGAAGATGAACTTGAATATATTCTCTAATGACCTAATCCCTCTCCAGTGAGCACCTGATTCCTATAGCTTCACTGATGACCCACGCAGCGCTCCTATTCATTCATTGATGCTTATTTTCTCAGTTGTTGGAATAGAACTGTAACCACAGAGCTTCAGAAATAATGAGCTTGTTGACAACCAAGTGTGTCTGAGACAGACGGGGTTATATCATGACCGGCCTCCAGAGACCATGGGTTGCAGTGGGTGAATCTGAAATCCTCACCTTTCCTTGCCTGTTTCCATCAGCTGAACTCAGGACTGTTGTTTTGTGTCTCCCTCCAGAGGCAGAGCAGAGCAGCAGTCCCAGTCGGACAGGAGTGGGCTCTGATCACGAGGACAGTCAAACTGCCACCATGGGTAATGTAAAGGAACCACCGTTATAGAACAACTTTGTGTTTGTGTAAACTGTCGACAGGAGAAGCTAATTCATTTTGCCATAATGATCATTTATGTCTGTGTATGAACCAGTGTTCCTATTCTTTTATTATCTCTTAACCCTGTGAAGTTTTTTTTCTCAGTTGTTTGTATCTCATCTTAAATTTACATTTTTAAAGTACTTGTATACAACATGAAACCCAGGTGTTTTGGATCCCAACAGTCTCAGAAGCTGATTTGTCCTATAGATCAATGTAGAAAGTTTAATTTTAATTTATGAAATTCTTTAAATCTCTTGTGAAAACAAACCTTTACTCATTATGAATTGTTTTGATGTTTGAAACAGTCATAAGTCTTAGTTTTATTTAAATAAAATAGATTAATATATGATAAATATCTAAACTGACATGTTTTTAAGAGTATAAAGTTTTGTCTGTCACTCTCACCAAATGTTAGGGATAACTTCATATATGAAGCTTCATGGTATGTGTACAAATTAAAAATCAAATCAAAGGAAATATTTATTAATAAAAATTACACAGAAAGAAGACACAGTTCCAGCATTTCTGTGTGAAGAGGCTGATAATGAGTATGACCTCATGAGAATAGGGATGTGGAACAAGCACAGATTCCAGCAACCTTTATTTATAGAAACATTACAAATACATCATTATCAGGTTCATTGTCTTTTAGTCAGTTTGTTATGATACATGATTTGTCTTTTTTAACAAGAAATTGATACCAATTCAAAATGTTTGACAGACTAGAAGGATTGTGGTTGTCTGCATGAAGCTGATGGTGAATACCAGTTACCACTGTCTGCCTGGTGTCCAATACATTACAATGATATCAATAATTATGATATTTATATAGTACCTTACGAAAACAAAGTTACAAAGTGCTTCAAACAATAAAACATAGTAAAAAAAATTTACTTAAAAATCTAGACAAGATAAAAAATAATTATAAACAAATACAACTAGTTACTGAAAGGCCGTATGATAAAAGTGAGTTTTGAGAAGGGATTTAAAGGAGGATACTGAGTTTGCCTGCCTGATCTCCAGGCAGGGAGTTCCACAGCTGAGGGGCTCGGACAGCAAAGGCCCGGTCACCTTTGGTGACAAGTCAAGAATTGGGAACCATTACGAGGGACCTGCCAGAGGATCTCTGACAGCAGTCAGCCTCATAGGGAGTTAGTAGATTGCAGATATAAGGAGTCAAACAATTGAAGGCTTTCAAAACAGTAAAATCTTAAAATCAATCCTAAAACTAACAGGCAGCCTGTGAAGGGCACAAAGACTGGAGGGATGTGATCAGTTGCAGTCTTTGAATGTTTCACCTGTTTGTATGTTTCACCTCACCAGAATAAAGTGCATTACAGTAATCTAGTCTGGAGGAAATGAAAGTGTGAATGACCCTCTCTAAATCTGCGGATGAGAGGAATGACCTGATTTTGGTTAGCTGGCTCAGTTGAGAGAAGCAGGACTGCACTACTTTAGTCACCTGAGCGTCAAAGGACAAATCCGAGTCCAACATAACTCCAAGGTTTCCGAACATTACCAGATAAGGTACCCAGACTAGCAGAGAGATTAATGTTGTTGCTAGTGCTGGGGCCACAGGGGTTGTTATAAGTACCCCGGATTTGGAGTCATTAAATCTTAGAATATTTTGGACATCCATTGGTTGATGTTATTGAAGCAGGAGATAATGCAGGATGCATCGATGGTACAGTACCAGGCTTTAACGACACGTATATTTGGCTGTCATCAGCGTAGCAATGGAAATCATACCGTGGCTATGCATAATTTGGGATAGAGGTAGCATATATATACACTACCAGTCCAAAATTTGGACAGAGTTTCCCATTCAAGTGGATGGGAAACTGTGTCCAAATTATTGACTGGTACTGTATATATATATATATATATATATAGTGAATATAGGGGACCCAAAATAGACCCTTGTCCCTCAAGGGTCTATTTTGGGTCCCCACAAAACAGAGGAGCAGAAGAAGAGAAGGCATCTCCACGACAGAGAAGGACCTGTTTGACAGATAAGAGATGAACGAGTTCAGAGTCACATCACTGATGCCAACAAGGTTTTTCAGACGGCTGACTAAGATGTTATGGTCCATCCTATTGAAGGCTGAGCTGAGGTCATGGAGAGTTCAAATAGAGTATTGGCCGCTGTCAGCTACAGACAGTTAGTCATTGGTGACTTGGACTAGGGCAGTCTCAGTGCTGTGTTGAGAACGGAAACCAGACTGAAATTTTTCAAAAATGTCGTTCTTGTTCATAAAAGAAATTAGTTGTGTAGGGACACTTTTTTCTAACATTTTGGATAAAAAGAGCAGCTTAGAGGTGATAAAAATTCCTTACATTTCTCAGGGGTGGATTCCGCTGGCTGGTTAGGCAGAGGACCAATCAGAGTTTATTGTTTTAAAAAGGATTCTGGGATTGTGATCCTGTTTAGCAATTATATCAGAAAAATATGGGTATCTTATATGTATCCTTGATTGGACGCCGATAAGAAGACATTATACTGTCTTTGTCCTTTTTCCATCTCCGCTCTGCCTTCCTCCATTGTCTCTTTAAGCTCCTTAGTTCTTCATTCAGCCATGGCTGGGAAGAATGTTTCAGCTTTTTATATCTAACTGGAGCTAAAGACTAAGTTTGCAGTGCATGAACTATTAAAAACACTGACCAGCTCCTCAGTGGTGCAGCCATGTATTGGTACTGGTACTCGGTATTAAGTCTGAGGCAGCTTAAGGGGGTGGAAGCAGATCAGCGTCGGGGTTTGGGGTTAGGAGAAAGTGGAACCTGGAGGAACACTGCATTGTGATCAGATATGACAAAATCAACCGTGTTCACATCATCCACACAGAAACAAAGGGAGAGTACAAGGTCAACAGTGAGTCCTTCGTCGTGACTCGGCTGCTTCACATGTTGAGTCAAATTAAAAGAATCTAAAAGTCTGATAAAATCAGAAGTAAATGAAGAGGGACAGGGGCAACAAACGTGGCTATTAAGATATCATTGTAGGAAATCATTTCTTACATTCCTGTGTTTAAACATTTTTATTTTACATAACACTACATTCATTTAGCTTTCAATTCTGCCCAAAGTGAATTAAAATAAATGTATTTAGAGGTACATAATCATGTCAGTAACAACACAGCAGAGTGGGACCATGCATATGAAAAAAGCTTCCATACTTTAAGTCCACAAAAAGAAACTGTACCTCCAAAAGTAGGCTACAAACTAAACATAACACTGCACAATCAAACATACTGTGGGTCCGCCTCTCACTGGGAAGATAGCCAATCAGACTTTACTATGATGGTGTGGCACTAGCCGTTGCCTATCAGGTTTCTGGGGTGAGTAGTGCCATCCCAGGTGTAGACACGCCCCTGAGTGTCACATATCAGTTTATAATACAAGGTTTTCACTAATATGAAGATATTTTGTTCTAGTCCCCATGTTGTGCATAATGTGCTGAAATTAGTTTCTTTATGAGACTCTTCACATGATCACAGTGTTACCGCAAAATAAACCAACTCACAGTGAAAGAATAGAACTAAAGACAAGGAGCAAACAAAACATCCAAAGAACAATCCTGCTGGCTGTGTACCATACATCATACACAACCAGTGAGCCAGCTGTACATCCACATACTGTTAATGAAGTGAATGAACAGCTATATATAGGATCACACACAGTATCAGTGTAACTGCTGTTGTGTTTCCTCAGATGGTCCAGAGTTCCAGGAGAGTTTTGTGACATCAGGAGTTTTCAGTGTCACTGAGCTGGTCCAGGTCTCAAGAAGTAAGTCCATCTCACCATCAGCCTTTAATCCACTTTAAGACCACAGTTCACTGGATCACCAACCCTTTATTTGTGAGGAAGAATTACAGCTGGCATGTCATCAGGATGGCTGTATGATTGCAGAGTTGATCATGTGACCATTAAAACACGATGCACTGGCAACACAATTTCCATAAGATTTGAGAAACATGGCTTCCCAGTCACAATTATGACTTGAATGTTGATGATAACACTATTTGTAATGAAGGGGCTACAGCCAAATGACATGAATGCAGTTCAACAGTCATGGCGTATTTTGGAGGAACATGGCTGCAGCAGTTTGTGTCTCTGTTGCCACTTGTGTGGGTTCTGTCAGTGACAACGCCTCGATGACTCTTGGTAACAGTCTTTATGTAACATAAACTCAACTTAAACATAAACAGTGGCTTTGCAGCTCACAGCAGAGATGAGCTGTCTCACATCTCCAGTCTGGAACAGGCAGACCTGTCCAGGTCCATCATGCTGCAGTGTGAGGGAGAGAGAGCAATCAGTTCAACACTTAACAACTGGGATAATTACCTCTCTCTCCCTGACCCCATTCCCTGAACCACCCCTACTCCCCCTCTCTCTCCTGTCCTGAGCTAACCAAAACCTCGCTGCCACACTTGCGTTTTGTACTCGTGGAAAGAGAAGTGCAATTCCACGCCAAAAAGAGTAGCATTGCTGTGTGATATGCTTTAACACATATTCTGCATCTCCTCAGCTGTGGCCTCCTCCCACCTCAGTGAAAGGTTGAAGCTATGACATTAATGAACAAGAGAAAAGGTGGGCTTGCACTCAAAACAAATGGTTTTACAACTAACCATTGTTACTGTTGGCTTTGTGACGGCATGACATTTATATCCTCTGTGCATCAGATGACACATCAGAAGTGTCACAAGTAAATCATGTCTGATTTCTCTTGGGACTCGACTTCTGCAGCAAATCCTTAGTCTGAAACAATTGAAGTCTAAAACAAGCCATCGTACAAACTTCACCAGTTTTCACCTAGTATTTCAGTTGAACCTAGTGATGACCGGGTATGTCTCTGTGTGCTCTGAGCTGTTCCCTGATCATAGCAGAATATACTATATAGATATACTGATTGTGCTGCCATCAGATTCATTCAAAGTGTGTAGCCCAGTTCAGACCAAAGACAAAATTATTTTAGACCGGTCTGTCTCAGCTCCACTCAGCCGACTGATGGTGGAGTCTGACTCTCAGGCTGGTTTTACAATGTAAGGAGCATAATCTGTTTCAACAGCCAATCAAAATGTGCTAACCTCTGATGTTTACCTCCTCTCGGCACCTCTCGGGACCAAGCACTGGACCTGGGGTGACAGAGCCTTTTCGGTTGCTGCCCCTCCCTCTGGAACTCTCTACCCACAACAGAAGAGACTTCCCTCATTCAAATCATGACTCAAAACCCACCTTTTCAGATTAGCATTTAATGTTTGACTACTGTGTATGATATGATCTGTGATGTGATTTTGTAAATCGTTATTTGGGTTGTTTTTATTCATATTATTATTTGCTTTGATGCCTGTTTTTAACTTGTTTTGGATGGAAGAAAGAGAGGATCAACTCTTTAGTTTGTTAGATTAGCAGATGTGTTCTGATACAAAACTTCAAATTTTAATTTACTACTGAACTGGCAGTTTACTTACTACAAACATTTTCTCTGTTACTCTGCTGCTCTCTCTCTCTCTCTCTCTCTCTCTCTCACTTAAGCACATGCCGTTTGTTTTCACTACTTAATTAATTCTAGAAATGTGGCTCATCACTGTGCTCATTCATAATTTAAGACACTACAAGTTGTGTTTAACAACAAAGACACAAAAGTAACAAAAGTCCAGAGAGGTGTCACCATGGAAATGATACACCATCTCATGTAGTCGCATTGTTTGAGCTGGTCTAAATAAGACCTGTGGTCAGGAATGGAACGAAGTGACTCGCTAAACATGTTTACAATTTGGGACAATACAAAGAATAAATACACAACCATCTAGTTAAGATATCTGATTGCTATTAATGTGACTGAGAGAAAGATACAGGAGTACTGATATCTTCAGCTGAACCGTAGTGCAGGTCATCACCACAGTGTGTGTTCTCCCTGTGTGTGCAGCTCCAGTAGTCACAGGAGTAGGTCCTAGTTTCTCTATGGGGGAGCTCCAAGGTCACCTGGCCTACGACCTCAACCAGCCCGTCAACCTCAGACGATCACTGGCCAGCACGTCATCCAGCGGGTAACCACACACACAAACACATACACTGCAAATGACTATACATCTACACTGACCAGCTTACATCAGTCTTTATCATCAGAACAGCAGAAACAAAAAACTGCTTCTGTTATTAATCTTGACTTAATTCTTGTACTACGCTTGACAGTTATTACAGGACTAAGGCAAGCCCCCTTACCATGACCCTGAACTGAGTTTAGCTCTAATGTAAACCCAAAGCTCAAGATAAGGTTCTTAAACAGCCTTTGGGTAACTTGGGTGAGCCAAAGTATCCTAACTGCCAAAGAAACCCTCTGTGTGTCATCGTTAAGGACACCCCTCAGTCTCTTTCTTAAATTCAAACGTGACATCACAAGCTGACAAGGAATAGGATAATTTCAAAGGCTCCACAGATGCAGCAAGAAATACAGCTTACATTTTTTAAAATATGGAGCACATTGTTGGTTTATTTCCCACAGTCTTCACCATCATTAATCCATTGTGGTCTCAGTCCTCAGAGAATGAACTCTGGAGAAGGCTGCCCCGGTGTATATGAAAGAGTTTTCTCTTTCGTGTAGGTTCTCATCAGGTCATGATAATCCTTGAATGTTGAATCTGAGGCAGCTGGACTTCTGTTTGAAGATGTTTCATCCAATAAGCTTCTCAGTTCTGACTGACTGGTGGGGAGTTTCAGATATTTAAACTCTTCTAATGTCATAAACACATTGACAGTCATTAAGGTCATAAGTTTACAGTTGACTCAAAGGCACTATTATGGGATGTTACAGTTGTTGAAGACACCAGTGGTTTGTTTGCCTAATGGGGCATCATGTGAGTCGTTAATATTATTCTCAATTTCATTTGACTCAAAGTGTGAATGGTGGTGAAACTTTCTTGGGAAAGATGCTAAGGCCCCATTTACACAGCAACGTTTTAGCTGATAATGGAGAACTTTTTTCTCTGCATTTTTAAAACCTTCTGCCTTCATACGACATCATTTCTGAAACGATCCCTGTACACACGGATCCGCGAACATGATTGAAAACGCTGTAGTCTGTATGCCAAGGCAGTATGGATGGTGTAACCTTTCCAAATACACACCACAGAATAAGATCACAATGGTGGTTCAGAAAATTTACATTGGAGGAGCATTAATAAATTCAACAGTCTGCTACCCAAACTAAACCGGACAGTCCGTCGTTGTAATTTTGTTCTTTGGCCATAGTAGGCAGTTTGCTGTCTGTGTACATGACAAAGGCTGGCAGGAACTGTAATAAGCATTTTTATTTTATTTATTCAACCAGGAAAAAATAACCTGTTGAGATTAAGAATCTCTTTCATAAGTGTACCCTGGCCAAGAAGGCAGCAGCACACATCAGGCATGCACGAAGTAGCGATTACTATTGTGACGGCCCTGTCTGCTTGTTTGTGCTCTGCTTACGTCTGTCATTCTCTTGGAGGTGGAGCTCACCTGATTGCGAGATCAGGAGCATCTGGGCCCGATGCTCCTCAGGATAAAAGCCTTCACCTGGCAGACCTTCACGCTCTCCACTACCCTCACCAGCGCTACACCTCATCTTGTAGCTTTTGTAGTTTTTTTTGTTGTTTAATAAAAATCTCATGTTCACTTTGATACATTTTTGCATCCTTTCCCATCCTTTTGTCATGGCCCTGAGCCAGGTTATGACACTATGATACTAGCTAGTAGTAGGCTGGACAGTCAATGGCCTTCTCCTTTGGTGCCCACCCACCTGAACCAATGACCTGAACCTCATGGAAATCTGACATCACCTCTAGCGGGGCCTCAGGATTTATCAGGAGGATGGCTGCTTTACTCCAAACTGTTTCACTGTATGAACCTGGAATGTTTGTCTGTATGAACCTGGACTGGACCCAACAACATTGCTTCTTGTTGTTGAAAAGATTGGCACACCAAATACACATCTGTAACTTTAGCTACCGGATGTAACGTTACTTTCATTGACTGTCTGTAACTTTAGCTGCTGAATGTAACGTTATTCTCATTGAGTATCGTGACCACCGACCTTCTAATACGAGGACGACCGCTCCACCTCTGAGCCACAGCCGCTCCAACAAGAGATCAGGACTGAAATGCAGGAAACAGTTAAAGTGTAATAATTAAAGTCTTTACTTGAAGGCAGGTACGAAGCACAAAAAACATTAGTGTCATAACTAGTGGGGATAATGCCAGTCCTAAGTTTCAAGAGAGCCATATTCAGTATTGTAGGTCTCCTGGTCAGAGAGCTTTAGAAAGTGTAGCTGACTAGGGGTCAAAGAGAGAGGTGGTTACTTCATAAGCTAATACGTTAGACAGTCTCATAATGTTTGAGAACAGAGACTAACTGAGATTCATCATAACAAGCAGTTATAACACTGCTGATGTTTTTTAATAAGTGTGGCCACTGTGTCAAAGATAATTGTACAAAAGTGTTAACTCTTACTGATTATGTGAAGAAAATAAGCTGATTTGGTTACAGACAGCATACTTGTAACAACATGATCCTAAATGTGTGTGTCTGTAAATGTGTCTGTATATGTGTCTGCAGGAGTAAGCGTCATAAGTCTGGCTCTATGGAGGAAGATGCTGACAGTCCAGGGGGAGAGTATTACCACTCACCTTCCTCCCCTGCCAGCTCCAGGAACTGGACTGATGACATAGAAGGAGGTACCAGAATCAGAATTTAGATCAGACTCTCTAGAATGACGTCAGTTTCCATTTGTGTAGAATGTGTGTATCAGCGCTTAGAATCAGATGATGTCACTTCATTTCAGAGCTGCTGATACATTTCATCATGAGACTAGAAGAAAACAGAAACCAATGAGAATACAGGAGGAAGAGCTGAAAACTGCTGCCTTACTTCTTCATGTCTCCTTGAATCAGAAAATAATTTCTGTTGAGAAAAATGCATGAACTGACGGTGCAGTGCTCTCTCTCTGTCTCTTATTAAAAGTCAATGTAACTCTCTCCCTGAAATCAGTTTAAAACAAACATAATCCAGACAGATCAACAAAACAAGTTGGTATTTCCTAAAATAGAATGAAAATGTCCCATGATGTAACCCTCTGAATTAAATCATTAGAAAGTTTGACAGGAAAAATATAAACAAAATCTTTGCAATTTACTAGAACCTTTATTTATTGTGGCTGTTAGTTGTTCATATTGTCATCTCACATAATTAAACTGCAATGCTACAACAGGTAATTGACACTTGTAACACTTTAAGAGTTGTTACAAAGCCACACAAACAGGCAGGAGAACAGGAAGAGTATTAAAACGGGGTAATGTTTTGTTGAAACTCATAAGCTGTTATATGGACATGAATCAATTAGATACATTTGTCAGGATGGAGACACTTTATATTACAAGCGTACATGTGGAAGTTTAATCCTATAATAATAAAAAAATAAATCAAAAATTCCTGGATCCAGACGGTGATCCGGATCACCACCAAAATTTAAGAGATTCTTCCTTGGGCCACTTCCAACATCTCCTGAAAATTTCATCAAAATCCATCCATTAATTGGCAGTTTAATCCTATAATAATAGAAAATAAATACAAAATTCCTGGATCCAGACGGTGATCCGGATCACCACCAAAATCTAAGAGATTCTTCCTTGGGCCACTTCCGACATCTCCTGAAAATGTCATCAAAATCCGTCCATTACTTGGCAGTTTATCCTATAATAATAAAAAATAATTCAAAATCCGTTGTTTAGTTTTTCTTTTATCCTTTTCACAAACAAACCAACAAACCAACAAACCAACCAACACCGGCAAAAACATAACCTCCTCCCTTGGCGGAGATAAAAATAATAATAAACCCACAAAAACACAATAGGTACCTCCCCCTTCGGACTCAAATATTAATCAACCATCATTTACAACTGCTGTGGAGTCGCTCTTTAAATAAACAAGGTAACAAAATATAGCAGTTGCTTTAGGTCATCAATAAACATGTCTGTGTGTATTTGTTTGTGTTATAGGTCTTTCTCCCCCAGTGAAGAAGGCAGAGCTGGACAGTCCGTCTCACCAGGAACACTCACCAAGACTGGACTCCTTCACTCAGCACCACCGGCCAGTCATAGCTGTTCACAGCGGTCAGTAACACACACACTATATACAGCGGTGTGTGTGTGTGTATGTGTGTGTGTGTGTGTGTGTGTGTGTGTGTGTGTATATATATATATATACAGTATATATACTGTATATATACAGTACCAGTCAAAAATTTGGACACAGTTTCAAGTGGATGGGAAGGTATGTCCAAAACTATTGACTGGTACTGTGTGTATATATATATATATATATATATATATATATATATATATATATATATATATATATACCGTCTCTCATTGGGTCTGCTCTTGTAGTAGCATTCCATCAGTTCCATGTTCTCAGCCCTTGTTCCAGTGCCCCATTTGTCATCAGTATGTCCTGGTCCCTCAACATCTGTTCTCTCTCTCTGTCCAGGTCTGTCTCGCAGTCCCCACCCCTCTTCATCTCTTCATTTCCCATCCTCCTCCTACTTCCCCCCTGGAGCAATCCGCTATCCTCCTCACCTGACCCAGGACCCCCTAAAAGATCTGGTCTCATTGGCCTGCGACCCAGCCAATCAAACCCCCATCTCGGTGAGAAAAACCAAAGTTTTTTGCAGACAGATTACTGCACAAGAGAGATTTCACATTTAGTCTACATTTCTGAAAATTCTTGTTATGTGAAATCATGAAAGTCCAAACCATCCAGGTGCAGTACCAGCAGGGTCACACCTGTAGGTAAATAAACTGCAGATGTGGACAGAGATGTGTTCCAGAATCTAAAACACCATAATCAAATGAACCATGCATGTAAACTAAAGGCTAAGTTTAGTTCTCAGTATCTGATTTACAAATGTACATTTGTGTATTTGCATTTGTTTATTCTGTTCCTTGTATTTAACTACCCTCTTTTGCAGTGTGAACATCCCTCTGCATTATATGCTGGGGATAATAATATCTGAGTCTGTAGGCTTTTGGCTTTGGAATGTAAATAAATACATATAGTTCCCAGTGTAGCAGTATTGCACTACATTAAATATTTATTTTATATATTTCCAGCTGAATGGCAGCAACCAGGTTAAAGCGTCCAGTCACTACATCTCATCTCAGATGTTGGCACCTCCTGGACCAGCACCCTCCTTGGCTCCTCCCCCGTCCTCCCTCCCCAGGCCGACACTGTCTGCAGAGTCAAAGGCCACAACCACATCATCTGATGGGGGAGCAAACTCCCCCACGTCCCCCAGTAGGTCACCAAAACACTGTGCAACTAGACAGGTGTTAGAATAGATGACAGCACTTTATCATTACTAGTCCTGGATCTCTTTTTAAATCCACAAAGAGTTGATTGGTTCATTGAGGATCAATAAACTATTTATATACCTATCAATCTATCTGGTGTCAAGATCCCCAGGGAAGTAGTAGTAGTCATATTAGTAGTTGTAGTAGTAGTTGTAGTTGTAGTAGTAGTAGTAGTAGTAGTTGTTGTTGTAGCAATAGTAGTTGTAGTAGTAGTAGTAGTAGCAGTAGTAGTAGTTATTGTAGTAATAGTAGTATTAGTAGTAGCAGTAGTAGTAGCAGTAGTAGTAGTAGCAGTAGTAGTAGTTGTTGTTTTAGTTGTAGTAGTAGTAGTTGTAGTAGTAGTTGTTGTAGTAGTAGTTGTAGTAGTTGTAGTAGTAGTAGTAGTTGAAGTAGTAGTTGTAGTAGTAGCTGTAGTAGGTAAGACTCAGTGTAGGACTGCGCACAGAATAAGAAAGAGACAGGAGACAGCGAGACAACGAGACAGGTCTACAGGAGAGAGAGACAGGTCTAGAGGAGATAGGGAGACAGATCTGGAGGAGACAGAGACAGGAGATAGGGAGACAGGTCTACAGGAGAAAGAGACAGGAGATAGGGAGACAGGTCTACAGGAGAGAGAGAGAGACAGGTCTAGAGGAGATAGGGAGACAGGAGGATTATAGTATGATAGACACTATGAGACTAATGCTGTTAACACTTAAACCCCCAGCATACTCGGCCCCTGGGACCCCTCCTGCCAGTCGCACCTCCTTTGTTGGACTCAGCCCTCGAGACCCCAGTGGACTCTACCAAGCCCAGGTTTGTTCATTCAAGCTACATTTAGAGGGGATCCAGTATACCTAGAAAACCAAGACTATTAGAGAGTTATGATGAGCTTTCAGGATTCAATTCAAATTTAATTCAATTCATTTATATAGCACCAAATCAGAACAAAAGTTATATCAAGGAACTTTCCAAAAAGAGCAGGTTTAGACTGACTCTTTATTCTAAAGAGACCCAACAATCCTCCATGAGAAGAACATGGAGACAGTGGAGAGAAAAAACTGACTTTAACAGGAAGAACCTGGAGCAGATCCAAGACTCAAGATGGGCGGAGCCTCTGCTTTGACCGGTCGGGGTAAGAGAGAGAGAGAGAGAGAAAGGTTGGGAGAGAGAGAGCGAGAGACAGAGGGAGAGGGGGAGAGGGAGGGGGAGGGAGGGAGTGGGGGACAGGGACACAGACATGTTCAACCACAATAATAATAACTGCTATTGTAATAGAGTAATTATAGTTTGTAGTATTTATAATAACTACTACAATAACAACACTGATTATAATGATAATATTGATACTGATGTTGATAGAAATAGTAAGAGTAATAATAATAATGGTAATGATGATGATGATGATAATGATGATGATGTCAGAGGGTATCAACCATGGTCCCAGGAGTAGATTGGTCCACGGTGACCTGCAGGATGAGAAAGTACAAAGACTCCAGAGAAGAAGTCAAGTTAATAACATGAATTAATGAGACATGAGTGTGTAAAGAAGAAGAGAGAGGAGCTCAGTGCATCATCGGAAGTCCCCCGGCAGTCTAGGCCTATAGCAGCATAGCTAAAGACTAGCCTAAGCCAGCCTTAATTCTAAGCTTTATCAAAAAGGAAAGTTTTAAGCCTCCTCTTAAATGTAGAGAGGGTGTCTGCCTCCTGGACCCAGACTGGAAGATGGTTCCACAGGAGAGGAGCCTGGTAACTGAAGGCTCTGGCTCCCGTTCTACTTTTTGAGACTCTAGGGATCACAAGTAACCCTGCATCCAGGGAGCGTAATGTTCTAGATGGGTAGTAGGGTACTACGAGCTCCTGAAGGTATGTTGGTGCCTGACCATTAAGGGCTTTTTAATAAGAGGATCTTTTAAGAAATCCCCCCCATCATAGTGATATATATCCTGTATATCCACATCCTCATGTGGATGTGGGATGTGTGTAACATTTGGTTTGTGCTGCTCAAAAATGTCCTTGTTTTACTAAAATTTAATTTTACTTTAAATTTAAGTAAATTAAGTCAGATTTAGTCTCAGTCAGGTTTAGTCTCAGTCAGGTTTAATCTCAGTCAGGTTTAGTCTCTGTCAGGTTTAGTCTCAGTCAGGTTTAATCTCAGTCAGGTTTTGTCTCAGTCGGGTTTAGTCTCAGTCAGGTTTAGAGTCAGTCAGGTTTAATCTCAGTCAGGTTTAGTCTCAGTCCGGTTTAGTCTCTGTCAGGTTTAGTCTCTGTCAGGTTTAGTCTCAGTCAGGTTTAATCTCAGTCAGGTTTAGTCTCAGGTTTAGTCTCAGTCAGGCTTAATCTCAGTCAGGTTTTGTCTCAGTCGGGTTTAGTCTCAGTCAGATTTAGTCTCAGTCAGGTTTAGTCTCTGTCAGGTTTAGTCTCAGTCAGGTTTAGTGTCAGTCAGATTTAGTGTCAGTTAGATTTAGTCTAACTCAGGTTTAGTCTCAGTCTGGTTTAATCTCAGTCAGGTTAAGTCTCTGTCAGGTTTAGTCTCAGTCAGGTTTAATCTCAGTCAGGTTTTGTCTCAGTCAGGTTTTGTCTCAGTCGGGTTTAGTCTCAGTCAGGTTTAGAGTCAGTCAGGTTTAATCTCAGTCAGGTTTAGTCTCAGTCAGGTTTAGTCTCTGTCAGGTTTAGTCTCAGTCAGGTTTAATCTCAGTCCGGTTTAGTCTCAGTCAGGTTTAGTCTCTGTCAGGTTTAGTCTCAGTCAGGTTTAATCTCAGTCCGGTTAAGTCTCAGGTTTAGTCTCAGTCAGGCTTAATCTCAGTCAGGTTTTGTCTCAGTCCGGTTTAGTCTCAGTCAGGTTTAATCTCAGTCAGGTTTAGTCTCAGTCCGGTTTAGTCTCTGTCAGGTTTAGTCTCAGTCAGGTTTAATCTCAGTCAGGTTTAGTCTCAGGTTTAGTCTCACTCAGGCTTAATCTCAATCAGGTTTTGTCTCAGTCGGGTTTAGTCTCAGTCAGATTTAGTCTCAGTCAGGTTTAGTCTCTGTCAGGTTTAGTCTCTGACAGGTTTAGTCTCAGTCAGGTTTAGTGTCAGTCAGATTTGTATCAGTCAGATTTTACTCTAACTCAGGTTTAGTCTCAGTCAGGTTTAATCTCAGTCAGGTTTAGTCTCAGGTTTAGTCTCAGTCAGGTTCAATCTCTGTCAGATTTGATCTCATTCTGGTTTGGTCTCAGTCAGGTTTAGTCTCAGTCAGGTTTAACCTCAGTCAGGTTTAGTCTCAGTCAGGTTTAGTCTCAGTCAGGTTTAGTCTCAGTCAGATTTGATCTCATTCTGGTTTGGTCTCAGTCAGGTTTAGTCTCAGTCAGGTTTAACCTCAGTCAGGTTTAGTCTCAGTCAGGTTTAGTCTCTTGTGTTTGTACTAAATTAGAATGACTGAATATGATTTCATGTTCCACACCAGACTGTTCAAGAAGCTCTTTCATTAGGTTACTTGTTATCCTCAAAAAGCAACAACCCTGATTCCACAACATTTGGGACAATGAGTAAAACATTGGTTCGGGCTGCTGAGGCAGGTAATGGGTCAGTATTTGGCAGAATGCAGATATGTGGGTGTAGTAGTAGAGATGTACGTGGCTTCAGTAGGTGTGCAGTGATGAGTGCAAAAGCTGCTGGGTTGGTATTTAGAGTCGTATCTATGTAAAGAGCAGAGCTGAGGTTCTGTTTTACTGCTGCTGCACTGCAGAGCCTCTACTCCAGCTAATACAGCTGAATCACCTCTGTGTGTCTCTGTCTGCATAAGACCACTTCTATATGGTTGTCACAACTAAATACATATTTTACTATTTTATAGTGTTTCATTTTAATTTTATTGTCATGAAATATTTATATGGTGTGTTTTAATATTATCATCTTAGTATTTTCATATGGTTTTCCATATATCCACTTTATTTAGTATTTTATTGTGTATTGATCTTATTGAAATAACATATTTTATATTGTGCTTGCTTTAGCATTATTTTAATACTTGATGTTTTACTCCTATATATTTCCATTCACATTCACACCTATGGTCAATTTAGAGTCATCAGTTCACCTCTACTGCATGTTTTTGGTGGTGGGAGGAAGCCCACATGCAAACATGCAAACTCCACACAGTAAAGTCCCAGGTCCTCAGTTGGATCTTAATCCCAGACCCTCTTGCTGTGAGGCAAAAATGCTAACCGCTATGCTGCCCAGCACACAAAGTCTGTCATAGAGAAACAACAGACATTGTTAGAAACAGATGAAAGAGCGGGGTGCATAAGTATATGGTATAGGTAGAAAGTGTTTTTCTTGCAACGGCATATGTATCATGTTTTACTCAAACATAACTTAAACATATGTCAGGTGATCTGCCACTCCAGTGCACTTAAGCCACAAATACTACTGGGACCATGACAGAAGTTGCAGATGATTTTTTGATATTGAGGAATTCACATTATAGACAGAGACAGTGACCCCTGTAACAAATTGGCCACGTTCCCTTATATTGCAGGGACATGGTCCAGCCACTTAGTAGGTAATTATTGGACATATAGAAACATTCTGAAGTTGATGCCAGCATCATGTTCCAAACAAACTGAATACACTACAAGTGTAGTGGTTGTAGGTCAGTGTAGTGGTTGTAGGTCAGTGTAGTGTTTGTAGGTCAGTGCAGTGGTTGTACAGTAGGTCAGTGTAGAGGTTGTAGGTCAGTGTAGTGATTGTACAGTAGGTCAGTGGTTGTAGGTCAGTGTAGTGGTTGTAGGTCAGTGTAGTGTTTAGGTCAGTGTAGTGGTTGTACAGTAGGTCAGTGTAGAGGTTGTAGGTCAGTGTAGTGGTTGTACAGTAGGTCAGTGTAGAGGTTGTAGGTCAGTGTAGTGGTTGTACAGTAGGTCAGTGGTTGTAGGTCAGTGTAGTGGTTGTAAAGTAGGTCAATGGTTTTAGGTCAGTGTAGTGGTTGTACAGTAGGTCAGTGGTTTTAGTTCAGTGTAGTGGTTGTAGGTCAGTGTTTGTAGGTCAGGTTAGTGGTTGTAGGTCAGTGTAGTGTTTGTAGGTCAATATAGTGGTTGTAGGTCAGTGTTTGTGCGTCAGTGTAGTGGTCGTAGGTCAGTGTAGTGGTTGTAAGTCAGTATTTGTAGGTCAGCGTAGTGGTTGTAGGTCAGTGGTTATAGGTCTGTGTAGTGGTTTTACATCAGTGTAATGCTGTCCATCAGTGTAGTGGTTGTACAGTAGGTCAGTGCTTGTAGGTCAGTGTAGTGGTTGTAGGTCAGTGTAGTGGTTTAAGGTCATTGGTTGTAGGTCTGTGTAGTGGTTTTAGGTCAGTGTAATGCTGTCCGTCAGTGTAGTGGTTGTACAGTAGGTCAGTGCTTGTAGGTTAGTGTAGTGGTTGTAGGTCAGTGGTTGTAGGTCAGTGTAGTGGTTTTAGGTCAGTGTAGTGTTTGTAGTTCAGTGTAGTGTTTGTAGGTCAGTGTAGTGATTGTAGGTCAGCATAGTGGTTATAGGTCAGTGGTTGTAGGTCAGTGTAGTGTTTGTAGTTCAGTGTAGTGGTTGTAGGTTAGCGGTTTTAGGTCCGTGTAATGGTTGTAGGTCAGTGTTTGTTGGTCAGTGTAGTGGTTGTTGGTCAGTGGTTATGGTTCAGTGTAGTGGTTGTAGGTCAGTGGTTATAGTTCAGTGGTTGTAGGTCAGTGTAATGGTTGAAGGTCAGTGGTTGCAGTTCAGTGTAGTGGTTGTAGGTCAATGTAGTGGTTGTATGTTAGCAGTTTTAGGTCCGTGCAATGGTTGTAGGTCAGTGTTTGTTGGTCAGTGTAGTGGTTGTTTGTCAGTGGTTATAGGTCAGTGTAGTGATTGTAGGTCAGTCGTTGTAGTTCAGTGTAGTGGTTGTTGGTCATTAGTTTTAGATCCATGTCATGGTTGTAGGTCAGTGTTTGTTGGTCAGTGTAGTTGTTGTATGTCACTGGTTGTAGTTCAGTGTAGTGGTTGCAGGTCATTGGTTGTAGGTCATTGGCTGTAGGTCATTGGTTTTAGGTTAGTGTAGTGGTTGTAGGTCATTGGTTGTAGGTCAGTGCAGTGGTTGTAGGTCACTGATTTTAGGTCAGCATAATGCTCTACGTCAGTGTAGTGGTTGTGCAGTAGTTCAGTGGTTTTAGGACAGTGTAGTGGTTGTAGGTCAGTGGTTGTAGTTCAGTGTAGTGGTTGTAAGTCTGTGTAGTGGTTGAAGGTTAGTGGTTTTAGGTCCGTGTAATGGTTGTAGGTCAGTGTTTGTTGGTCATTGTAGTGGTTGTTGGTCAGTGGTTATAGTTCAGTGTAGTTGTTGTAGGTCAGTGGTTGTAGTTCAGTGGTTGTAGGTCAGTGTAGTGGTTGTAGGTCAGTGGTTGTAGTTCAGTGTAGTGGTTGTAGGTTAGCGGTTTTAGGTCCTTGTAATGGTTGTTGGTCAGTGTTTGTTGGTCAGTGTAGTGATTGTAGGTCAGTGGTTGTAGTTCAGTGTAGTGGTTGTCGGTCAGTGGTCTTAGATCTGTGTAATGGTTGAAGGTCAGTGTTTGTTCGTCAGTGTAGTGGTTGTAGGTCTGTTGTTATAGTTCAGTGTAGTGGTTGTTTGTCATTGGTTTTACGTCTTTGTAATGCTGTACGTCAGTATAGTGGTTGTACAGTAGTTCAGTGATTGTAGGTCAGTTTAGTGGTTGTAGGTCAGTGGTTGTAGGTCAGTGGTTATAGGTCAGTGTAGTGGTTGTAGGTCAATGTATTGTTTTAGGTCAGTGTAGTGGTTGTAGGTCAGTGGTTGTAGGTTGCTCCAGTGTCTCGTTTCCAACAGTCCTGTAATGCTGAAATACTCTCTTAAGGCCACAGCCTCATTCCTTCCTCACTGGTTTAAGGAGTTTCCCCCTCGTTCAGAATCTTCAAGGTAAAACAAGAAGTTGATTTCAATGTGTCAATTAAAAATGCTGAATCAGGGATATGAATATCTGAATGAAAATTAGAAGATCTTCATAGCTACTCAAATTTTAAAGTTTGTAACAAGGCATTCAATATGTAAAGTTATTTTACACATGTAAATTTGTTACATGTGTTCATTACCAGTGTTTGGTCCAATATTGTCAAACAGTCTGAGAGAAACACAGGTTGAGGTTCGACATATCATCTGACTCATTTCAGGTTTTTAATTATGTATTTGTTTCTCTTCCAGTCCTGGTATCTGGGCAACTGACTGGACTCTGGAGGAACGGGGCTCGGCTCGTCACAGCAGTGCTGTCCTGCTGAGGAAAGAATAAAGCTGTTGAGATAAATAAATATATTCATACAGACACACACACAGACACACACACACACACATCCTGGATAGAAGAAGGATGCTGTCATTTTGCAGCCTCAAAATGAACTATATGACACTAAACAGTTATCACACTTGTGATTTTCCAGTCTCAGTGATGGAGGTCTGCAGTCTGGTGGGTCCAGATGAACTGCAGACCAGATTCAGGCCTCAACACACAAGATCTAAACAAGCCTGGAATCTAACTGTGTGCACAGGATGAGGCCTGTTTCCTTCCTGGCATGGATGTCAGCCTTTACTCCTGTACCCCCCCACCTTGAATGCCCCTCTCCACTGCAGGTGCTGCTTATAATATATGCAAATAAGCCTCCCTTATTTTCTGAACCGACTAGAAAGAGAGATCCTGTTGTTAATATGTAATGTTACTTTGCACTTTTTAACGTTATTGATAAGTTTTAAAAAAATTTAAAAACACAGTTTTTTCCTGTCTTTCCTCAAAAAGACACTCACTTTTTTATTGACAATCATTTGCCGGACGATATTCATTTGCTTTGTTGTTTTAAGACTGATCCGAATCCGAATGAGTGGAATATAAGAGCTATTTTCCTGCCTCCTCCAATGCAACTGTGTGTTGAGCTACAGCTGGACACCAGTCGAGTTCGTCCCAGAGCTACTGGTATTAGGAGGAGCTGTCTTCATCAGTAGGACATCTTTTTACATGACGATCGTGCTGCTTCCTTCCCCTCAGATGCTGGTCCTTTTTCCTGACAGTATTTATCCAAAGGCACAATGTTTGGAGGCGATGAACACTTGACCGGCTCAGCAGAACTGAGAAAAGGCACAGACACACGGAAAGCAGAGTCATGTGACAGTAAAGTTGCTGCTCAGCTCAGATGTGTTTCAAACAGTAGCACGGTGTGGTGTGTGCATGTGTACTTGTGTTTTCTTTTGCGTCTCATGGTCATCACATGGTTAGTCTTCATATGTAGGTAGATTAGACAGAGCGATACCAGCCATTGCATCGTGCTTAAGGTGTAATGATGTGACATGTGACCAACCTGGCAGACTGTTTATCTTGAGGTGGTTGATGGATATGACAGCTGGCCGTGTGGCTCCTGATACCCAGAGCTGAACGATGAGGAGGAAGAGTAGCACCAGGGTTTGGGTTGGACTCAAGCAGAGTAGAGCAGGAGACACATGAGTGGAGGGATTGGTTTCAGGTTTCAGGTCTCATCTTCGTGGTTTCAGCAGTGAGCTTGATTTTTTCTATCTTATCTTGACATAAAATGCATCAGTAACGTTAAGTGCATTATGACAGTGCTCTTTTCAGGGAAAACAATATTCTGTAGTGGCTGGTTTTTCACAGCTCTATTTTGCTTAAAATGAGCTTGATTAACTTAAAGTCTTTGTGGTTCATTTACATTTTAAATGATGGAATGTTATCATTTACTAGAATCTGAATATTAATCATTATCTGCAGCAATGCTGAGGCTCAAATTCACACTTTCACAGAAGAAACAGAGATTCTTCATGTGTTTCTGTCAAAGATCTGAATCAAATATAAAACATATCACCATTGATACTGATCAGTTATTCAGGAACTACTTGTTAACAGTTCATTGTTGATTACATCCATCCTCTGTGTTTCCTGTGGATGTGGATTGGTGTTTGATTGGTGTGATCTGATTTCCTGCAATGTTCATATAAAGTTGAGTGTGTTGTGTTGATGCCATAGATATCTTCCTACTGTATGGAAAAATAAGATGTTTTTGAAGGTCGAAGCCAAAGTTTAACTCCAATCTTATGGACCGTTCTTTGAGCAGTGTGTCTGAGGTAGAGTACAGCAGTGTGGTGTGATGACTGGAACATTTACAAATATGTTCTGGCTGGAAATATGGACTCATTTTATTGCTATGAGTGGAGAAAGTATCTGGAGGATCTCAGAAGACCTCTGAAGATCAGGTGAATGTGTGCTACTGTCCTGACTGAATGAAGCTTTAATGGCTGCTCATGTTCTCACCATCGTGTGTGTGGAGAGTGTGTGTGTGCTCACAGTCAGATGCCACCAGGACCTCCAGTCAGGTGTGATGTTTTCCTCCAGTTTCTCTCCTCATGTCAGAGCTGTGTCGTCGTTCTGGAATATGTGTGGTGGATGTTTTTTATGAGGGTCTAACTGTTTCATGCAGCAACATCCCCTTGTGATTTTGCACAGGCTAGAATTAGCGTGTTTCAAGCCCACTAGTGTTTTTCTATGGAAGAACTCTACCTGTCTGCAGTCAGGGTGGGTCTAAATGTGCTTTGAGTCCAATCTGGACACAGGTGTGCTCTCCCAGGCTGTGGGGTAAAGGTGAGAGAGTCAGTGCCTACCAGGGGTTCAGGTTTTCTACTGTGGGGATGAGCAGGGGTTTGGTCGGGTGAGATAAAGCTGATGTCTCCTGCATGGTGCTGCTCTGGTCGCTGTGCTGGCCTAGTGAATGCATGCCCCCCCCACTCTGTGTTAATCAGAGGGCAGCAGATAGAAGGGATCTGTTTCTTTTACATTTTAATAAGAGACCTGTTAAACTTTTGCACGATATTTCATGAAACACATTATGTGCCTTGCCTTAAGTTACAATAATACATTTTGGAAAGTGATTTCACTTTTCATGGTACAGATGGAAGCATAAAAACCAATAAAAAAGTTGCATGTGTGATAGCTTGACACCGACCAGTGTAGCAGGTACACAGTTTAAAGCTAGCTTCAGCTCAGTGAAAGCTAGCATTACCTTTAGCAGAGGCAGGGACATTCAACTAAAGGCAGTGTGAAAGGAATACTCTGACATCTTGGGAAATGCAAGCTCAGTCACATGACCACAGTCCAGTAGCCTACTGACACAACTGGACACACAGCACACACACGTGTAGCCTAGCTTTGTGCTAAGCTAAACACATCTCAGCCCTTCACTAACTTTTCCCATTACTTTACAGCACATTGACTTGTTACAAGTGTCATCAGGAGAGATGACGACCACACACTTTGTAGACCCCTCTTGGGAAAATGAAATGAAGGATGGAACTTTGGTCACATGATCTGCATACAGGGAGGTCTACACCCTTTTCCTGGATCAGAGGTTATGATCAAACACAATCATCACAAAACTAAAGTTCTACACTTCATTTGATGATGTGACAACTGAATTATCTCAGAACAAACTAGCAGAGATAAGACTGTAACAGTAACGTTGTCGTTCTGCACTTCCCAAAATGCTGGACTGTTGTTTGCACTCATGGAATTGATTGGTTCAGTGACTGCTGTTTAAAGCTAACATGTTTTCTAGGAGTGTGTGGACTGGGCTTCATTGACATTGACAATGATGCAGTGTGTGACAGATCCCACCATTTGTGTTGTCTGGACAGATGACTCTGGATCTGAAGATGCTACTCTGCAAAGCAAAATCACTGGTTCTGAAAGTGAAATCCTGCCTAAATGCTCACAATGCTGACAAAAAACATTTCCAGAGACTCTGCTCAGTCTGCATAATGTTTTAATATCAAGCATTAAATACATGCAAACACTTTGGCTAGTATTTATCACAGCATAAATATTCTGTACTGTATTGGGAATATTTAGTCAGGTTATAGCTAATGTTGCCAGGCCTGAGTCCCATCTGATGGGAGCAGGTCTGGGCTCAGTGAATGGTCAGTAGGAGACCATCAGTTTGCCTGTGTGATGATCTGACCATATGACTGATCATGTGACATGTAGCGGCACATAGCCATAGATGAGTTTGACTTTTATATGCATGCACTTCAAACTACTCTTACTCAACTTGGCTTTAAGCTTTTTTTTTCTGGAGCTGTTATTGTGTGGTTGTAGGATTGTAGTTGTAAACACAGCAGTGTGTCTAAAATCTGTCGTTCTAGAAGGATGAATGTTTGAGGCTGTCCTGTTCAGCTGTCTGTGGATTGTGGCCAGGCCACAGAGGGACCCATGAGATGGGCTGGTAGTAGACTGGTGATATGATGATGGGAGGCAGATAATCAGTCAGGGTGAACTTGAATACCTCCACTATAATATACTATAAAAATAGTATTGAGAAAATGTGTGACCACATACACAGTGACAGACACTGATTTCACACTGATGAGCTGTGAGCAGCAATACTTTTCGAATATCAGAATCTTGTCCTGAAATATTGGATAAATCGTGTAAAAGTACACACTAAGTTGTGGCCAATGAACAGCTCCTCTGTGGTGAGTCACTGTGGTTACTGTGGACTTAAACAATCATTGTTAAAGTTTATGTCAAGTAAGGAAAGCCTAAAAAACGTTTGCATGCAGTAAAACATGTGACATATTAAAATGCAAATATAATCCAAAATGGAATAAAGTGACCACAGTTGTGGGGAGTGGAAGCGGTCTTCACTGTTCATGGTGGATCTGAGGGTAGTTAGAAATGATCCAACATTTATCCTACACTGACTGTTCACACCTTCTGTGTGGATGGAAACACAGCAGGTGATGGACAGTCTGCTGGGATCCCTCAGGGAGTACATACCGGCACACAGACCTCAGGCCTGTGCTAGTACAGCACCAGCCCAGCTGACCTGGATGACTCTGGTCCTGGGTCTGGTCTTGGTTACTGGCCACACAGTGAAGACTACTTGTTAGGAGTTCTGACCCAAAGCGAAGGTGCTTTATAAATGTGCACATGGTGCAGCTATTGCTACAGATACTTACCTGAGAGTAACATTCAGGATCAGAACCAGAGGCAGAGGTTAGAACCCTGACGAGCCACAGCAGCTGGAGGTGAAGGTGGTTCTAGTGTTCATTGTGACTGTATCCCTGTATGGAGATGGATGTGTCTCAGTATTGTGTGAACAGATCTGTGAATATAACACCTTCACTAATAAAAACTATAAAACAGATGTGCAGACTAGAGACAAACCTTCCATTGGTCTGGATTCAGGTCCTCTTATATCACATTTCATTTTCAGATAGCATGTGATCACCTGCTGATGATGTCATTTCCACATTCTTCTTCACTTGGCTGTTATTGAGCTGCTGAGAGCCAGCCAATCATTCTTTGTGTTCTTATTTATTCTCTCAGGTTTCATATGTCATGGCTGCTGTAGGCTGGGACCTGCTGGGTTAACAAACAGCCATCTGTGTCAATCCAGCTGCAGTTCCAGTGAAATGAAAGCACAATCTGGCGTTTCTATCAAGTATATGCGGCCGTACTATTAAAAACCTGAACCTTCCTCTGTGACTTTTAGCCAGCCGAAAGAATAAATGACAATAAAGGATAAGTTGGCAAGAAGACAATGACAGAATGTATGACTATTTTGGTCTTGATGATTCCCGTAATGAAGCATTTAAAATCAAAGTTCTCATCAGATGAGGGTCTGAGATCTGATCAGTGTCCTGATAACTGCCAGGTGAAGCAGCAGTGCAGGTATCCTCATGTCCCTCATGTTACACAGATAAATGTTACACATTTATCTGTGTAAATGTGTAACATTTATCAACACACCTGTGTGCTGGATAATATATATAGAAACACGCCCTCATACTCACTGTATCACATTAACAGAGTAAAATAATGAATACACCAAACTTACTGCTGATTATTAAGGAACTGTTAAGGAAAGGAAATGATGTCGTCAGTAGCTGCTGGCTGAAAATAGCTGAATAACATTTTCATTCTGACTTGTCTCAAACTGGGTTCATAAAATACAAATCCACGCGTGTAGAAGTGAGATCCACTAAAACCTTATTGATCCTCCAACATAAAGAGGTTTACAAGTGTCCAAACCTGATTTCATTTCTCTCTGAAGTGATTGATCACTGATACTAATCATTTGTTTGTGTATTTGTACATCTGTTTCATATTTGTGAAATATTTGTGTGTTTCCAGAGGGTGTTTTATATTTACAGATGACACATTTATACTCAGATTGTCAATCAAACAGTCAATACTGAGACTAATCATGGACACCAGAGAGAAGCTTTGGGCCCACAGGTTCCATTATTATCACACACATTAATTACTACAGTCGTATAGTGTAATACATGGTTACATCATACTGAGCTGCTTCTATGAATGCATCATTATATGATCTATTCACCATTACTTACTGTTGTATTATTGGACAAACCTGGACCATTAGATGACTCCCCTTTACTTCCTATGTCTTCCTAGTTTCAGGCTTTGGAGATGGACTGAACAGTTCAGTTCCTCTGACCTGTCTCTGACCATCGTTGTAACTTTTGTCATGTTGGCAGTCAAAGTAAAATGACTGAGTTTAACTGAAATGCTGCTTTGAATGAAATGGCCTCCTATCAGCAGCTTCTATCAGCTGGGAGGCAGAAATGTGTGCCAAGTCACGCCTCAGTGTAATGCACTAGAAAACATGAGACACATAATAATATGTACATAATAAAATGCCATATTTAGTTGTTATGTGCTTTTTAGCCTTTGATTGGACATTTGACTGATTCAGGAACAGGTGAAGTATCTCTGTGTGCTGGTTCATCAACAGTTTATGATCTACTTTACAATCACTGATTTAGTCTCAGCTACTATAGTTAGGTGTTTGCTTTTCCTTATTTCATCCATACTAGTTGAGAACCACTAGAACGTTGTGTACCTTATATTGTAGTGTTACCACCTCATCTTTACGTTTCTTAATTTGACATCTCTAAAAATATGAGTTGATGTTTACCAAAGCTGGGCATACACTGGGCCAGTTTAGAAATGTGTAATTCCATCTGGGTGAGCCAAAGCTCATGATTTATATATTCACACTGTATAGGTGACGCCGTACAGGTAACATAGGCACCTCAGCCCTGCTGAACAGTCTTGCTATTGTCAAATAAAGATTGGTTTGAAAGCTCCTTCGTGAGGGTAGAAGTGTGTTAGTGTAATGTTCACTACTTGGTCATCTGTGCCATCATGTGTGCTGAAACATGAGACTGTGTGGACTCACAGGGGTAGGGCGTGAGCAGCATGGTTAAATGTTGGACTGGTACTTTTCAGGTGTTCTGTTTGCAGGTGGGACTGAGGACTGACTGACGACCACATTTTTGACATGTCAGAAATCCATTCGTCTGTCTGATGGCTGTGAAGCTATCAGCTTCCTCGCTCCCCCATGGACACTCCACCACTAATAACACCCTACAAAGCTGACATTTGGGCCGACAAAGAGGCTCCAGTGGTCCAGTGTACGCCCAGCTTATATGATGTTTTTTCTTAGCACAGATTTAGGTGTTCAGATGATTCTACATTATTCTTCACTCTGTGTAAAACCAGGCGCTGTTAAAACAGAGAATAACCAAACATTGGTGGAGGACTCCTGTTGAGAAGCATTATATCAGAATCAGAACTGCTTCCTCATTGTGATTGGTGGGTTGGTTAGTATTGTTGGCTGATGGTAGTGCCTCTGGTTCCTGTTTTGTAGGTGATGGGATGTGTGGTTGAATGCTGTGTGATGAACAAAGGAACTGTTGGATGTCTAATAATCACGTTTTGGGGGATGTTTTCATAGAGGGCTCTTTTCTATAAATGTTTTATTTTACACACAGCTGCTGTTACCTGAACACTTTGTAAATCTTAGAAGGGTTTCTGTTTTCTTACCTGAGAGTAATGTTTGCTTCTTTTTTTCTGTAATTCAGACTCAGAGCAATTGGAAAACCATTTGTAGTTATGAAAATCTGATTTTGCAGAGCTTCAAGTTTTACTGACGGTGATGCAATATTAATTCCTTTGTGTATCTGCAGGTACACTCCTTCTGCACACTGTTTACACTATGAGCTAAACACAGTTTGTAATGGAACAATGGAATTGTTTCTGTGATTTAAGGCAGCCTCGTATTTTAAAGATTATTTTCCCATAACTTTTCAGATATTATAGAGAATGACTGCTTTGCTTGCTTTTAGGTATATATACAGAGCAACAGTGGAAACGCATCATTTTAAAAACCCTGTAATTTCTATTCACTAGCTCTAATCTACTGAAACAAACAATCATGTGATTCACTGAATAGACTTTTTTAAGGACCCACAACCAAAACATGTTAAATCATGAATAACCATCATTCAGTCATAACATAGAAATAACAGTCATCAGTTCATTTCAGAGCTAATGGATGATGGTCAGAATTTGTCCACATTCACGGCCATCTGTCTCCGACATACGGTTCTAGGTCCACGTCATTCCCAGGATACAATAATCAGGCATCACCTTCATGCATGACAATGCCCTCTATGGGACGTTCAGGATCACGAGGTGAGAGAGAGAGATCCTGCTCCACCAACACATGAACAACTTGTCACAGCTCTGCAGGAAGAATGGCATGTCATCCTACAAGTCCAGAATAACATCTGATCCATTCAGGAGGTGTAAAGTAGTGATAAATGCTGGAGGTAGACACGCACGGTAGTTACTATTGTTGTTCTCTGTCTCACCATCCACACTTTCTGACTTGTAAACACTAAGACAAAAAACACTAATCTGCACAAAAATGATTTTTCTTTATGGCTAAAGGGTGAATAAAGATGTGAACCATAATTTACCTTTGATATTTAATATGAACAGGATGGCCTGACATAAAAAAATATGCGTTTCTACTGTTGGTCAGTATATAATCCCTTACATCAGATAGAGCATAGGCATGATCTGCTTTCATCAGTTAGGCATGATAACAATCCATACAGACCACAGTTTGCATTAAGAGCATATCAGGACATTATACAGTTCACTTAGCTACAGGATAATATTAAGTTTATGGTAATCAATGCCACATGAAGCCGTCCAGTATGTATACACAAGAGTGACACACACACACACACCCTGTCCTGAGTAAACTACTTTCTATATTGTAACATTGAGGAAAACCTCAGAACCGTTTCTATGGTTAGTCTAACAGGACTTTCTTGTCTAACCTGACAAATGAAGTTGTCTAAGTATAGTTTTAATTTATAGTTTTAATTGATGTGACCACCATGTGTTATCCCAACGTAAGGGAATGATAAATTAGAAATCTTATGTTAAGTCTTTTGATTCCAGTTTTGCAGAGCTGTAATGCTGACAGTAACTCTGGCCCGAGATGTTCACGGAGAAATGGGCTCCTGCTCTGGGGTCTCATTTATAAGACAGTGTGCAGGCCATGCTAAAAGTCTATATGAACACAAGACAACCATGTGTACCCACACTGTTCCTTTACAATTCACAGTCCAACTGAATGTGTGTGCATGGACCAGCCTTATATCCTGCCCTCTACACACCCACATTTAACTATAAATGGTCAATGCAGAGCATGAGTGTTGGTCCTCAGGAATGAGCCTGCTGATCTGTGTTTAGTTTCTGATGCCCAAATCAAAGTGATGGTGGATGAGGTGGAGGCTAGAGAGCATATTCTTTCATTCACAGTGGACTCCAGCAGTGAGAGGGTAATAAGAGTGTGTGTATCCATCATGTGGCATATACACATGTGTGTTTTAATTGTGTTTATTATTTATTGAAGTTTAGTTTGTCTGATCAACTTGGTCTGCATTATGATTAGACTTCAAACCAGGATATGGAGTGTAATGCCTGTGTGAGAGCTATGACTATAGCCTTACTTCCACACATCATATTATCCATATGTGCAGGTCGTGAGATCTCCATTGTGTTCCTGACAGTACGGTAATATTCACTGCAACAAATTACACACAAACCCTTTGAAAACTAATAATTATTTAATGCTATTTGATGTAATGATTTCTAAAATGGCTGGTGATAATTTCATCATTTAGGAAAGACGTCCACACTGAGCTGCAAAGTGACAATTCAGATTTTTGTTTCTCAAATCTGATCTTTTTGCCTTGACTGCATGGTAACGGTAAGGGGGTGATGGGAGGGTGGTGACATTAGGGTGGGGATGGTAGTGTTGTGACAGCAGGGTAGTGACAGTAACATGGTGACAATAGGGTGGTCGTGAAGGTAGGGTGGTGATGGTAGGGTCGTGACAGCAGGGTGGTGATGGTAGGGTGGTGAAATTAGGGTGGTGACAGCAGGGTAGTGACATTAGGGTGGTGACGGTAACATAGTCGGTAGGGTGGTGACAGTAACATAGTCGGTAGGGTGGTGACGATAGGGTGGTGTGGGTAGAGTGGTGACAGTAGGGTGGTGACGATAGGGTGGTGTGGGTAGGGTAGTGACAGCAGGGTGGTGACAATAACACGGTGACAATAGGGTGGTCGTGAAGGTAGGGTGGTGATGGTAAGGTGGTGACAATAGGGTGGTGACGTTAGGATGGTGGCGGTAGGGTGGTGACGGTAGGGGGGTGGTGATGATAGGGTGGTGGCAGTAAGGTGGTGGCGGTAACATGGTGACAGTAGGGTGGTGGCGGTAAGGTGGTGATGGTAGGGTGGTGACAGTAACATGGTGACAGTAGGGTGGTGGTGACAATAGGGTGGTGGCAGTAAGGTGGTGATGGTAGGGTGGTGACAGTAACATGGTGACAGTAGGGTGGTGGTGACGGTAGGGTGGTGGCGGTAGGGTGGTGATGGTAGGGTGGTGATGGTAGGGTGGTGACGTTAGGGTGGTGGCAGTACGGTGGTGATGATCGGGTGGTGGCAGTAGGGTGGTGGTGATGATAGGGTGGTGGCGGTAGGGTGATGGTGGTAACATGGTGACAGTAGGGTGGTGGCGGTAACATGGTGACAGTAGGGTGGTGGCGGTAACATGGTGACAGTAGGGTGGTGGCGGTAAGGTAGTGACAGTAGGGTGGTGGCGGTAACATGGTGATGGTCCATTAGGTCTGTAGGCTGAAGACAGAAAGGCAGAATCAGGGTTTGATTGGAGCATTTTTACCAATTTGATTAACATCCCCTTGTCTCCCAGTTGCTGTTGCTGCGATCCACCCTGTCTGACTTTGTCCATGATTACTGACAAAGGGTTGATGTGAGCGTGCTCAGTGGGAGTAAAGCCACATGAATTCAGATGCGACTGCTCACACTGCTGTCACACCGGCAGGAATCAGATCTGATTTAGGACCACATATGAAGGTGGCCCAGATCAGAATTAAAAAGATCAGATTCCATATGATGTGTGCTGTCCTGAAAAAAATAACACATCGAGTCACACATGAGCAAAAAGAATCTGATTTGGGCCACTTTTGCCTGAAGTGTGAATGTAGCATTAGTTAGCCTTAGTTAGCATACAGTGCAGCCCTCTCCTCTGTTCCCGGGGGTTAGACCTTATGATAGGGAGACAGTGCTAATGAAATGGAATATGTATTGTTGGTTTAAATGGTTATGATAACATGGATTTATAATATTTACCATTGTGAGAGGCATCATTATGCCACCTAGCTTCACCTCACCATCTGTGTTGAATATGTTTTTACACATGGGTCAGAGGTAACGTACACACATTCTCCCATCAGGGTTACTTTTAGAGATAATCCCGCCTCTTTTAGGCGTTGTGCCGATGCAACACTTATAAATGAGACCTCCAAACAGGATGTAGTTTTTAGCTTAACAAGAGCTTTGAGTCATTTCTCTTTTGGATGTTTTTCAACTGAAGTAAATTTCTTTAATCAGCCTTTATCTGCATGAAGCTAATAGTTCCTTTAAGACTACATTTAGACAGTGATGGGAAATGATGTCACTGATGACACTGGCATGCCTTCTGATGACCATTGCCTGATTAGACACTCTATTCCTGTTGAATGAATCATAGTTTGAGTGACAGGTGTCTGAACCATTGTTTCTGACCTAATGTTATTCATCTGCTGTGGGGGATATTAGCATCTTTAATAATATGACATTATAATCATATTTAGCCATTGCTATCAGGAAATGCTGATTCATGTCTAGAAATGAATATGTTTCCCTATGCAAAAATATACTGTTAATAAACAAATTATACCAGAACCAGTAAACACATCTATTTCTTCCTGTCATTCATATCTGCTCACATCATGATGGCTAACAACAGAGAAGGATACATTGCTGTGGGTTTGCTCCTTCAGGTAGAAGAAAGACATGAAATATATTCCCACAGTGCGGGTTTGAGTAACAGATGATCCTTCAGATGCCAAAATATTGAACCATAATGTGTGATCCAGAGGGACTCTGGATCACACATTATGGTGTTTATACAAATCTTATATAATCATAATCATCATCATAATCATAATCTTATAACTCTGAAAAGTTTACAATGAGCCAATCACTTTGTCCTTTGTCACGTATTCAGTTTACATGAAATTTGCATGGTCCTCACTTCATATACTGGAAGAGGATAGAGAAGTGTTGCAGAGTGGAGACAGAAAGTGACCTTGTAAAGCTTCACTCTATGTCAGTAATGCATGTAAATTCAGAGCCGTGTCACCCGGCAGGTGTCTGGTATGAAGCCATGGTTAGCACACATCATTACAGGTACCTGGGTATGAGGGCCTGTTCACTGCTGTGTGTAGCTTTAATACTACTACTGTAAATTTCCCCACTGTGGGACTAATAAAGGGATATCTTATCTTACTACTATTACTTCTACTGCTACCACTACTAATGATAATAATGATTAAAAAGACTGCTGATGTTGGTTATCTGTTGTCTTATTAATTCAGGCTAAATATTTTTATTTAGGTTATAAGGTAAACTGGAATGGAATGACTACACAGATGATAAAGCTGGACATTCTTAGCTGTTCACCTCATTTATAAAAATAACCTCTGACCTCACAAATATTTTTAAACAATATAAATATTTTTATAAAAAATCAAATCCCCAATTTTTTATGAGAACTAGTTCTCAAATAGAATATTATCTTGGTGAGGCAGTTATTTAATGATCATGGACTTTTGCTTATTTAGTCAGACTTGCTCACTAAGTTTGGTATTTAAAAAAAAGAAAAGATTTATTTATTTACAACAATATACAATCAGACATTCCTGTTCATAATACAATGTAGGTACCAAACACATTAACAATACAAACAGTACATCCAGTAATGCCAGCATAGAAAGGGAGGGGATGAGTAAACAAACAAACTAACAGTATACTACATATTAATCTTGTGACAAACTCATTCAAGAAAAAGTTCTGAGTAAATTTAAATCATTTACATGGATTTCTTATTGTTTACAAGTTTAAGACACTCAAAACCCCCTTCTAATTAAAACAGTTTAAATGAAGGAGTTGAGGACACTGAACATCCTCCGGTCAGAAGGACGTGTAGCTTCCACTCCTCGTCAGCAGGGGGCGGTGAGCTGCTTTATCGCTACACGTCAGGAGGAAAGAGATCCTTCATGATCCGTTTCCAGGGCGATTCAGTTGGCGGCTGAAAAGCGCCAAATCAAAAAGTACCGAGAGGGAGGAACAGTGTGCTTAACCACCGTCTCATGTTCGTCTCATGGACCTCTTCACTGACGAAGCGCCACAGAAAGACTCGTTTAGCTTCGTGACAACATGGAGGAACTCTTCAGCAAAGTGTTACAAGTGAGCGTGAGGTGCAGGGACTGTGAGGACAGGTAAGACCTGCCGTGAGGTCCTAACCGACGTCAGAGCTCTTTGTACAGGATGACGTGTTGGGTGTGACCTTTACGTTGAACTATAATGACCCTCGTTCATTTAACGGCATGTTTATTATATGTGTGATGTAATGACTGACAGGGCAGAGTAGTAAAGCTGCTGAGTCAGCGACATAGACTGCATCATGACAATAAGGAAAAACACCATTCAAAGTGAGGAGTGTGTAGTTTCATTGACTTTTCAGACACGATGAACGTTTAACTTTTTATTTTTATGAAATGAATGTGGGCATCAGGAGACCAGGCAGACATTTAAAAAAACAAACAACAACTTTATTTTCAATAATAACGTCAAATACAAAAGTGACATGAAATAGGATGAAACAACGGAGTAAATAAAATAAAATAAATAATTCACAATACAGAAAAAACGAAACAAAACATACAATAAATATAATAAACAAACAGGTATATTTGAATATGCCAGGGGACGAATCTACTTAGAAACATTAAAATGAGAGCATATATTAACAGCTTTGACAGCTTTTGGGTTTTTACAAATTGAAACAATTTTAATATAATTTTAGATTTATTTCTTTAACACAATAAATTTAGGTTTGAGTTTAGTAAATTTACGTTTATGTATGTAGAATTTAGTAAGCAGAATGATCAAATTGATAAGATATTCTTTTGAGTGAGTCGATTGGAATTTAAGGAAACCAAAAAATACATTTTCCAGCCTGAGTTCAAAACTGCTTATAATGTTCTGCAAAATAAATTGGGAATATCTTGCCAGATAGATGGATCAGAGTTTTGCTCTGGGAAACACAGAAGGCACAACTCATTTCAATGTCATGGTTGAATTTAACAAAATAAGGTCTTACAGGGTAACACCAATGAATGATTTTAAAAAGATACTTCTTTGACCTTATTGACAAGAAAAAACTTTGTGAGAGAGACCAGATTTTTTCCAACATAAGATTCTTACATGACTGTTCCAACAGGAAATACAAGGTGAGACAGGAACTATGTCAGATTGAAACAGAGCCTGGATCTTGTGGTTGTTTTTACCCCCAGAAGTCTTGATGCACATTTTCCCAACCAGTGAGTTGGTCACAGCTGTAGAAGGAGTAACTGGTGAATAACTTTTAAATAGCATCAACACACCTTCTAATGATTTAAACATAATTCTGTGTTCTACCGAATCAAAAGCCTTGTAGGAATCTAAAAAAAGGATGTAACTGTTGTCATTGATGAATTCAGAGTAATCTAATATGTCTAGAACTAACCTGATGTTGGTTATATGTCTATCTCTCATGAATCCTCATTGTGATTCATCAATGACAGTGTCCAGAAGTAATTGAAATTGCCTTAGCTAAATGGCAAATTAAAGCTAAATAAAAATTTAGCTTTATTTCAATTTGAACATCTTCATTTAAAAAAAAAATTGAACTATTTAATTTCCAATATGAAGTATGGGTATGATTAGAGGCAGGGAAGAGAGCAATTTGAATATGAATAGCTTTGTGAAAATTAGTTGTTGTTGATGCGATACGAGATTGGGAGGATCTTGATTTGTTGGACCATGTGTATACTTTATCATTCAAAAACCTTTCTCTCCAAATATCAACCAGAGTAAATCTTTGCATAAAGACTTTCAAAGGAGTACAAATGTTAGTATTTTGTCTGGGTGGCCATCTGTCCATTACATCATTAATAACAATGTTAAAGTCACCACCAATTAGGCATTAGGGAACTTATTTAACCACAAGAGTAATTAAGAGTAATTAAAGTCTTGGTTTTCTGAATTAGTGTTGTAGCCATAATTGTTTGTAATAATCATAATAATTTTATTAAATTCAATTACTTGACATATATAATGTCCTTTGACATCAATATCTGAGTGTAAAATATTACCAGTAAAGTTGTTTTTTAGTGTGCCCATACCTGAACGTTCTGACCCATGTCAGAGCCACATTTTCATTTTCCCATTGTGATCTCCAGAAATGGACATCATTGTGCCAGGTGTCGAGAACCGCACCATGAACAGAATGAACTGTGTGAACATTAAAGGGAAAGTGAAGTAGCTGTAAGCCTCTTTAGTAAATGTTCTAAAGATGACATTGTTTAGACGGCAATGTTTGTGGAGGGAACTGAAATTAAAGAGCCATGCAATGTAGCACCATCAAGGGCATAAAAACAAAGAATTTATAATCGTTAATGAGCTTGTGGCATATTCTAAATGAGTGAAGGACCCAGCTCATTAATGTCAAATAAACTAAAGATGTCTCAATACACCCGTCTGTTCAGATTTCTTGGACATGTAGTTCAACATATGTGCCCTCACAATAGAAACAGAGGAAAGCATTAAAAAACAAACAAACAAAAAATTGTCTTTTCGTTTCCTCAAGTATAAACATTGGAGGAAAAATCTCGTTATTTCTCTTTAAATCTCTTTATGTTCAACGCAGGCGCGTCCTCCCATGAAGAAAGCCACCTTTCCCTCTTTAAGTGCCGCTTCCACCGCTGGCCACAGCCTCTTTGGGTTCTCCCTGTCGATTTTGCGGAGGTCCTCAGCAAAGCGTAGGCTGTTATCACGTAGGTACCGAGTGTTTTTAGCTGTCACCAAACCGCCGCTCTGTGGACCTGGGAAGAGAACTGGATAATAATGCTTCTCGGCCCTTTTTCATTCTTTGCTCTTTGGCGATGGACCGTGTCGATCACTTCTGGAAGGCCTTTCTTATCCTCAGGTAACATGGCCTGACATATTTTGATGACTTCCATTCGTACATGTTGATTTTCTACTGTCTACGGTACGCAGAGAGCTCCAGCTCTGGAATTCTTGTTTCAAGAATGTCAGAACGCTTTTTTTTCTTCCTGGTAAAATTGTTCAAATTGAGTCTTTCCTTTCACAGAGTTGATGTCTTCACTGACAGAGTGGATTTTTCCCTTCATGGCCGTAATTTCGGCGTTGTTGTCTTGAATCAGAGATTCCAGCTTGTCAGATCGGGAGTGGTGATAACACCGAGTGGATTTTTACCTGTCTTGCTTGGAGGTGGTTTGGTTGGAGTGATTGACAGCTTAGGGAATTCCTCATCCATCACACTGAATTTCAAGCCACTTCTTGCACTATAATCATGGCAATTGTCTATGAGAACATTGCTGGAAACTCCGAAGTTGTTGTTAGCCATGGGAGAAGTATTGCTAGCTAAATTTGCTACGTTGCATGTGGTCATTGCCATCTCTTGACCTTTCTTCCTGTTGTCTGAAGCAAAAGTCTTGGTACAGGAGTGACATTTTCTTTTTAAACAAGAAAAGTTTGAGTTTTTACTTTGTTTGGTTGAGGCAAGCTATTAGTAATGACATTTTCACTGGAATTTAAAAATTGGTTGCAGAGCTCTATTCAAGATCTGTGTTCACAGCGCCATCTTGGAAGAACCTCACGACCAGGCAGACATGTTGGGACATCATGCAACCAGATCACGCTACACAAATCCCGCGATACTCAACTATGGCAACACTGCACGATCAAAACAGTAAAACAGCAAAGCTGTCTACATCCCCCTTCTTTAGTTTGGTTCTCAACCAGAAGTACTGCAAAACAAACATTGCACAACATATTTTGAACACATTGTGTTTAAAAGAAATAAATGGTGATGGGTTTTGAAGGCTGAGGCTCCATCACCGGTAGTATGTGTTGACGGTTGCGTCTGTATTCCTTTCATCTGACTCTACCATGTATGGTCGCGGTTCGCTACACTTTCTCCTTGTAACTCCAATTTGATCATGTATTTGTGTCTGTAATCTAACCACTTGGTTTGGTGTTAGTGGAGCGAGTGGCTTGCTGGTCTTATCATAACAGCGCTTCTGTGCTGTTTGCTTTTTTGTGAGCTGGGCTTTAACGCTGGCTGTTGGTTCAGCTGCTGGTTTCAACAGCTGTTTGCAGACGGACAGGGTTGTTCGAGTCCGTCTGGATAATAGTCTTTGTGTGGGTCAACCCAGGATGTTGTCGCAGGGCATGTTCCGTGCGTTTAGGAGGTTCAGATAGAAATCTGTTCCATCCCTCTTGGAAGTCTCTAACAATTGTTTCGCACTACGAACAGCTCTCTCACTGAGACCGTTGGACTGTGGGTACTCAGGACTACTTGTTACATGCAGGAAGTCCCAAGATCTGGCAAAGTCACGAAAGGCTTGGCTTACATATTGGGTACCGTTGTCTGAGTACAGCTTCTGCGGTATACCATGGACTGAAAAGTGGTGTTTTAGCTTGTTAATCACACCTGATGATGAGTCCACGAGTACAAGATGATGATGATTGTTCCATTCAAATATATCTGTGGCTACAACGGACCATGGCAGATCAGGAACTGTGTGTAGCTGTTTTTGTTGATGGGGCTTCAGGCTGTTACAGATACTACATCCTGAACTGTGGTTTCAGTGTCATCGTTTAATGGAGGCCAAAACACACTTTCTCTTGCTGTTCTTTTTGTGGACTCCACACCTTGAGATACTCTGCATGCAGGCATGACTGCTCTGTTACCTTTCAATTGTAATTCATCATGGAAAGCAAAATATAGAATAGAAACTAATATATATATAAATAGAAACTCCTTAAGGTGCACATGAAATACACAGGCCTAGTGACCAAAAACGACAATTTACATGACATTCAAGTTGTAAAAAATATACATTCTATTGAAAAATATACATTCAAGTAGTAAAAAATATACAACTGTGAGAATAAATATGAATTGCTCTGTGAGTAAAACAACTGGATTTAAATATATTGCACTGTAGGTGGATTATTGCACAAAATCGTGGAGAGAGGAGGGGAGGGGTAGTGGTGCATGGTTTGAGTTCAGAAGCTGTTCTATATGGTTTGCATGTCCATTCTGAATGAAGCTGCTGAGTGTCTGGAGGGTCATGTCTGCAGCTGTGTGTTCTCTCCAAGTCGCTGTGGAGAGATAAGTTGGACCATCATCACCTCAAACTCCTGCTGCTCCTCTTTTTGGGGAATGACATCATGCCTTGGTGAGACGGTGTTGACCAGGTAGAGATGTTCTCTTTTCTTATAGGTGAGAGTCAGGTTGAATCTTTGCAGTCTTAGCATCATGCGTTGCAGACATGCTGGAACTGAGTGGAACGGTGTGATGTGGATTGTGACCAAAGGCTGGTGGTCAGTCTCAATCACAACTGGTTTGCCGTAGATGTAATCATAGAACTTGTAACAAGCAAAAACTACAGCAGGTAACTCCTCCTCTATCTGTGCATACCTTGTTTGCACGGGATGCATCACAGGTGAGAGTCACTGGGAGAGAGGTGGGCTGGTGACGCATGTTTTGAGTTTGTCAAAAGCATCCTGCTGATGCTGCGTCCAGCTCCAAACCACATCTTGGTGTAACAGCTGACATAGCGGTGACGATAGTTCACTCAGGTTCAGGATAAAGTAATCTAAGTAGTTGATCTTTCCAAGGAAGCATTTTTTCCTCTGGGGGTGGAATTTCACTGATTGCTGTGATTTTTGTCGGGTCAGCTTTGAGTCCTTTATCTGTGAACACATGTCCGACATAGCTCACCTCTTTGAGCCTGAACTTGCATTTTTTTGGGTTGAGTCTGAGCTTTGCCTCTCTAGCTCGATCCAACACTTTTTTTCAAGTTTGTGTTAAGCTCCTCAATTCCTTTGCCACCAACAATGATGTCATCCACAATTATGGGACAAGGGTATCTGGCAAAGATTTGTTCCATAGCTCTTCGGAAGACTTCAGAAGCAGTGTTAATTCCAAAGGGCATCCTTAGAAACTTAAATCTACCAAAGGGAGTTGTGAATGTTGTGTAAAGAGAGGAGGCATCATCCAACTTGATTTGCCAAAAGGAGCTTTTTGCGTCGACGACTGAGAAAATTGCTGCACCAGACATCTGAGCTGATACCTCTTCCACTGTGCATGGGATGGTGCGGGCGCATTAACGCTTTATTTAGGTCTCTTGGATCTATGCAGATGTGAACATCATCAGTCTCTTTTTTTCTGTGTGGCATCTACATTGGAGACCCACTCTGTAGGCTCGTCCACAGGTTGGATTACTCCTACAGCTTGCATTCTCTGGAGCTCTTGTTTCACCTTTTCCTGCATTGCCACAGGAATGCATCGAGGTGGGGTAACGACTGGTGGATCTACTTTTCATTGAGTAAGTAACAGGCAGGTTTCCAACTTCTTCTCTGAATAAATCTGCATATTAAAACACTTTCTGTGGCAGTGTTTGATCTTTTCTGTGGTGCACTTCTTTACTGAATGTGACCAGTTTCATCCTTAGGCTATCCTCGAGACCTAACATGGATTGGATCAGGTTGTAAGGCTGCTCATTGAGCTTGCAATCAGGAGTCACTACACTGATTGATTTGATCAAAGATCCTCCAAAATGTGGTTTGCACACTTTTTCTGTGTGTCTGATGGCTTTGTGGATGTTAAAAGAAATGGCTTTACATTTAGCCTGTGTCCACTTTTAACTCAAGAGGTTTATTATTGACTGACACAGTGTAATGTATCTCCTCTTTGTCATCATCAGTTTGCCCAGAATTGATGTCATTGTATTCTTTTAATGACAGTCCTTCAGTGGTGAATGTGCCCTCGCTCGGTTTCAGCTGACTGATCCACCTGTCTGATTGATTTGCTTGCTCTGGCAGATCTACATTGCTTTTTGAAGTGGTTATTTTTCTTGCAACTGTGACATTGTTGTCCATAAGCTGGGCACTGTTCACGTTTGGCTGGGTGTGTGCCACAACAATTCTTGCAGCTTGAAATCGTTGTTTGGTTTTCTGACTTCTTTGTGTATTTAATTGTTGCATCCACACTGGTAGTTGTCACATGCTTAGCTGCAGAGCGCACTTTACTATGTTGTTCAGTGAGTTCACTTATTTGGTAAATGTGTATGGCTTTTGCTAGTGTGAGGTCAGTCTCTTTGAGCAAGGCACGTCTTACACTGTCACTACTGACTGCACAACCCAGTCATGGGGTAATGCTCCAAAACTGCAGGTTTTCGCCTGGTTTCTCAGGCTGCTCACGTATGCTTCAATGGTTTTGCCATGTTTTCAGTGTCTAGTATTGAAGTTATGCCTCTCCATTATTACATTTGTCTCTGGGCTGCATATTTCTTTGAATTTCCTTTTCAGGCGTTCAGGATCCTCTTTGGACTCCGCTGGTGTTACAACCTCATGCTGCACAGACATGACAGCAGGTGTAAACAACGGATCAAAACAATAAAAGGGCAAAGCGGTCTACAGAGTGATCTCTGATTTCAATGTCAGGCTGTACCTCCACTATCTGAGCCTCTCACAGCCTAAAACCAAAAGGAGAGCTCACGTTTGAATTATATTGATTTTAAATCCTTTTATGAGTATATTAGGCACTCATGGACCAGGAGAATCTGTCCATTGATACCTAACCTGATTAGAATTAAGCATGACTGTTTCTCTGCTGACCTCAGGGGGCTCTGTACAAACCAGTTGTCTTATGAATGACCAAAAACAGCACACAAAGTAAAGTCTATGTACATAATGGAAAATAGAGCAGCTGATTAGTAATCAGACTGTATGCTAACAAATACGACTACATGTGTCACAGATCTAGACTGTGTTGGTCCCAGCTGATCCAAGTGAAAGCCCAGTTGTTCCCCCATAGGATCACAAGATTTAAGGACTACAGCTGTGCGATATGACCAAACTCTCATATCGAGAAAGAGAGATATACTATAGAATGAATAACATGTTTAACACCAAGTCTCCCTCAACACACTTCCCTTCACCGTATAGTTCTCAATAATGTTTTTATACTGTTTCATATTTCAGCAAAAAAAAGGTGGAATCAACAGACCATTTCATATCCAGTTGACGATGCATGTAGCACATTTCTGCTAATGAATCATTCTAAAGTGACCAGATTGAAAGGCTTTCTGATGACTTTTTAGTTTTATAATAAAGACCAAGCTGTGTGGAAACACTTTAAACCAAAGTAGAGCTGAATGACATCCAGCTGCCAGCAGCACTCAGTAGTTCTCTTAAACTGTCAGAGCCTGGGTCTCATTTTGTCCTGGATGTGACATCACTAGGTGACATCACATCGGATCTGGTTCTGTGACCTGTATCTGGTTCTAATGTGAACACATCTGTCCACCAAACAGCAGACAGCATTGATACCTTCATAATTGTGATGGTGATCAGCTGACCATCTGCATTGTTGTTGTCATCTCTCCTCTCTGGGCGTTTGGTTTTACTGCTGCTGGTGCTGGATAATGATGTCAGCGCTCAGTGCATGTTTACATGTGTACATGTTTATTCTTCCTGGTGAAGAGAACATAGCATGAGAGCTGATTCCAGACCGTTTGTCGTGATATTGCTGTGAATAACTGTGATTTGTAGCACAGTGAAATAATGAAGACATGTTTTCTCTTCTCACACACAGACAGCAGTGACTGTGTGTGAGAATAAACCCTCCATAAACATTGACGTTGCTCTTCACTTTAATTAAAAGGCTTGAGTGTCAGAGAAAGTTCTCTATCAATTGTTTCAGTGTTGTAAACCCAGTTAGAATTTCATAGATTTTCCCCTACCAGTCAAATCATTGACGTATCAGTTTCATAACTAGCTGATGGTGTGAACTGATTGTGCCATCATCATCTTTTTGACACACATTCAGGCTGTTCTTTATCAGTATTAACAGTTGAATTTTACAGGAAAACTAATATCCGGGTCACCATTGAGCTTCAGATGACAACTAGTCCAGTCCACAGAAGGGTGAGTTGGACTTCAGTGTTAGCAGCTTTCTGTACACTTCACTTTGTCCTGTGTACTTTGTTGTACTTCACATACTTATTCATGTTAGTGTTGATGCTGATGAAGCAGTGCTTGGTCTTCTAACCTTTATTATTATGATTGGTATGAATGCTGATGTTCTTCTTCACTTAAACATTCTTAAATATTCACTGAAATGACAAACAATGTTCCAAAACGTGACATTTTTTTCAGGTCTTCTAATTTTCAATCTGTCTTATTTTCTACATGTTTTAGAGATTCCTGTCTGATGTGTACTATCCCCAGATAGTTAATAATAATGATAATAATAGTTAATAGTTAAGCAGCAGAAGTTGCACACGTTTCCCCAGGAAATCTAAGTGTTGTAGTTACTCAGGACAGGTTTTCTTCCTGGTGACTAACCTCTTTTTTCCTGTTTACATCAGGATCTTGTAGTAAAACTTACAGATGATCTGGATCCATATTTTCTCTTCAACCTCTCTATATCAGAGGAAGACTTCCAAAGGTGAGGCTTGGTAGAACTGTATAAAATACATGCTAATTGTTGACTTTTGGATGTGATGAACAGGTTTAACGCTCACTGATGATGTCTTTGTTGTTGTTTGTGCAGTCTGAAAGTCCAGCAGGGGCTACTCATAGACTTTGGATCATTTCCTCAGAAGTTCATCGACCTGCTTAATCTATGCCGTTCTGAACAGGAGTCAGACAGTCCAAGGTATGAAAACAACAATGTGACATCTCGCTGTTCAGTTCACTACATTCAGCCTTTCACTATGTTCTGGTTTCTGTCTGAGTCTGTTAATATTCTAAGGCTGGGCCATAAAACAATCCCAGTATGGGCTGATGATAGAATTGGTCATTAATGATGATAAACCCTTAACAAGTCCAACCCACAATGGGATCTGTGACATCATCAATGACTGTTGCATTACATCATTTGATCAAGTTTACTGTCCTTTAATCTAAATTATAATATTTAAATTATAATAAACCTGTTACCAGTAAAACACCAGTCTATTCCATTTCTCCACAGGTTTCTCCTACATTTGTCATGTCCGTCTCCAGTGCTTCAAGGCCCGGCCAGTTTCAGTGTTGTAGAAACGAATGCCTTCAAACACCTGAACCACTTGTCTTTACGGCTGGCTCACGCCTCCGACAAAGAGGTCAAAGACCATCTGGCAGCGTGTCTCTCTTCTCTGAAGGTCGGCTCACTATTCATCATCATAATGCTGTCTGAGCTTTACATCGTAAAGGTTAAGTCCATCTGATCCAACTAGTTTTGTCTAGTTAAGTTCTACAAAGGAAGAGCTTCATCCACAGTGCTGTCTATCTGTGGTGTTTGTTGCAGTGGTTGGATGAACACTTTGCTTCTATTGATATGGTACATTTCAGCCGGTTGACTTAAAGCACTAATTGTTGAAGGGGTCCTAGCTAAAAACAAATGGATCTGGAGAAGAACTGAAAATCAACAGATATGCTAACCTTCACATGGATGTCCAGAGAACATGTAGGCCTTAGCTGATTAGGTTCTAGTCTCAGTGTCTCATTAGCATTCATAATGATGTCATCTCAATGTTTCAGGCAGAAAAACAGGAGATTGAGATGAAGCTAAAGAAGACAGAAGATGATCTATCCAGACAGCTGAATTACGCTCAACAGGTGGGCTCTGTCTCTGACTCACAGTTTGGCCTTATTTTAACTGCATGTAGTAGGTGGAGTAGCTTCAACATGGTGCTGGGACAGACCCAACGTTTTAATGGGTTAGAACCTGGGCTGCTGCTATACCAGCGCTGACAATCACTGTGATGTTTAAAAGATGAATTATTGATAGCATTTTCTTTGTCACTGTAAACTAATGCAGCAGAGTTGAATGGTGCATGTGCAGTACTTAAGTCTAAACACAACCTGCTGAAAAGCAACAGAAGAAGAAGAATGTCACTCATTTGAAGAGATGCATAGAAAGCAGGTTTATCTCATGACTAGCCTAACTTTCTTTGTTTCCACAAAGAGAACAGGTGAAACTGAATGAAGCTAATATGTAACGATTATAAGCTGATTCAATTATTTCATCATTAAATAACAGTTAAATCTTGGGTTTTATTCGTATTCCACATTAACATATGTTACAATATATGAAATAAATTATTTCCATTTTTAATTAATGAAATCTGATTCATTCAAGGTAATCAATTTGTATTTAAGTATATATATACAATGACATTAATAATGAAAAAATATTTGAAGCAGTTGAACTGAGACAGTAGACTTAATTGTATTCTTTATATTATAATTATAATATACATATAATGTGTAATTATTATAAAGCCCAGTGCAGATACTTAAGAAACAGGTTTAAATTGAGGTTCATCCTCCTCTGAACTGAAGTCATATTCTTCACACGTGTTCCTCAATGTTAATGTGTCTTTGCATTAAAACAGTTCTTCATGGTAGAGGATTGTTTTCTTCCTAGAACATATATAAGTTGAATAAGTTGATAAGGTGGTGAGTTGGGAAATGGATGTGTTCAGGGAAGTAATGAGAAAATGTGAACTACATGTACATTATTGTAGTACAGAATAGGTTGGCATGTAATACACAAATGATAATCTGCTGTAAATCCAGCTGGTTGTCTATTCATTTACTGTCATTGCTCTTTTTGTACTGTCACTGCATGTAGACTTGGAAATAGGGTTGAAATGGTATGACATTTTCATGGTATGATAACCGATTGTTAGTAGTAGTAGTAGTAGTATTAATAGTAGTATTAGTAGTAGTGTTAGTAGTAGTATAAGTAGTGGTGTTAGTAGTAATGTTAGTAGTAGTATTAGTAGTAGTGGTAGTAGTAGTAGTATTTGTAGTAGTATTAATAGTAGTATTAGTAGTAGTATTAGTAGTAGTATTAGTAGTAGTATTAGTAGTAGTGGTAGTAGTAGTAGTATTTGTAGTAGTATTAATAGTAGTATTAGTAGTAGTATTAGTAGTAGTATTAGTAGTAGTGGTAGTAGTAGTGTTAGTAGTAGTATAAGTAGTGGTGTTAGTAGTGGTATTAGTAGTAAGGTTAGTAGTAGTGGTAGTAGTAGTATTAGTAGTAGTGTTAGTAGTAGTATAAGTAGTGGTGTTAGTAGTGGTATTAGTAGTAATGTTAGTAGTAGTATTAGTAGTAGTGGTAGTAGTAGTATTAGTAGTAGTGGTAGTAGTAGTATTTGTAGTAGTATTAATAGTAGTAGTAGTGGTAGTAGTAGTGTTAGTCAAAGTATTTGTAGTAGTATTAATAGTAGTGGTAGTAGTAGTGTTAGTAGTAGCATTTGTAGTAGTATTAATAGTAGTATTAGTAGTAGTGTTAGTAGTAGTGGTAGTAGTAGTGTTAGTAGTAGCATTTGTAGTAGTATTAATAGTAGTATTAGTAGTAGTATTAGTAGTAGTGGTAGTAGTAGTATTAGTAGTAGTGTTAGTAGTAGTATAAGTAGTGGTGTTAGTAGTGGTATTAGTAGTAATGTTAGTAGTAGTATTAGTGGTAGTAGTAGTATTAGTAGTAGTGTTAGTAGTAGTATAAGTAGTGGTGTTAGTAGTGGTATTAGTAGTAATGTTAGTAGTAGTATTAGTAGTAGTGGTAGTAGTAGTATTAGTAGTAGTGGTAGTAGTAGTATTTGTAGTAGTATTAATAGTAGTAGTAGTGGTAGTAGTAGTGTTAGTCAAAGTATTTGTAGTAGTATTAATAGTAGTGGTAGTAGTAGTGTTAGTAGTAGCATTTGTAGTAGTATTAATAGTAGTATTAGTAGTAGTGTTAGTAGTGGTAGTGGTAGTAGTATTAGTAGTAGTATTAGTAGTAGTGGTAGTAGTAGTAGTGGTAGTAGTAGTGTTAGTAGTAGAATTTGTAGTAGTATAAGTAGTGGTATTAGTAGTGGTATTAGTAGTAGTGGTAGTAGTATTAGTAGTAGTGGTAGTAGTTGCGTTAGTAGTAGTATTAGTAGTAGTATTAGTAGTAGTATTTGTAGTGGTATTAGTAGTGGTATTAGTAGTAGTGGTAGTAGTAGTGTTAGTAGTAGTATTTGTAGTGGTATTAGTAGTGGTATTAGTAGTAGTGGTAGTAGTAGTGTTAGTAGTAGTATTTGTAGTGGTATTAGTAGTGGTATTAGTAGTAGTAATAGTAGTACTGGTATTCGTTATGTTTACAGTAGCCCACAAAGGAATGAAAACAATAATTCTTTTCTTTTGGTTGAATAAATGCTTTATAGTAGAATGATGATCTTTTAGTGAAAGTATGATTATAAAGTCTCCCTTTTGAAAATAATGAAATTATAAATTTATATGAATTAGGAGGAAAAAGCAACAGGAATCACTGTAAAGCAGGATTCAGCTGGAGGTGGAGCTCATTGAACGGACAGACGACACAGATTTCACTGCTGGGATGAGGAATTATTTTGATAGAGGATTTTATAATCAACCTTTAGATCTCTATGGTTTTAGTCCCTCTAGTGGTATGAATGTTCTTTGTTCAACACGTTTCATGAATGGGACCCCTTCTGTGATCTGACAGAGGATGATGATGGTGGAGATGGTGAACTAGTTGAATGTGTTTCCTTCTTTAGAGACAAACTGGGTATCTGTCCTCCAGGACTGATCCTGGGTGGTTTTTCTGAGATCCAGAGTCGTCCCATGTCACTGGTTTGACTTTCTTCTCCAGGGGATGAAGATCAGTGACGTCTGTTCTCACTTCATTCATTTCATCGTGTCATTTCCTCTGCTGGCTGCTCAGACTGTAGAGGAGTAATAAACAAATGTTCATGGTATGATAACCATCACATTTTATACCGTGGTAAACTGTGAAAGCGGTAACGGCTGCAACCCTACGTGGAAGCAGAAAAGAAATGATGCACACTGCTTCATGTTTCTGTTTTGAGACGAGGTTTTTGGCCTCTGCTCCGCTTCAAGATTAACAACCAAACTGAGACCCAGACACTGATACATTGTACAGGACACATCATCGTCGTTGTTTAAAACATGCTATGAATTGACTTTACATTTACATCATCTGAGTTACTCACAAACACTTTGTTGCATCCGTTATTTGAGATTCTACCTGTCTTATGAATCACTTGATGGCTGTGTTCCTGTCACTGTATTGTAGTGGCTTCACTCCAGGCTGATTGTTTGTTCCTTTTGGGTGCCTGTACAACATGAACTAGAACCTGCTTCTGGTTCCTTCTATATGTGTGTCTCTCATATTGAACTGTGTCAGTGTTTTAATGATAGTACCTGAATCACCAGTGCGTAAAGGTATTTCAGCAGAAACACCTGAACCAAACCCTCCTGATAACTGAGATGTCTCTGACATCACCAGTGTTACCATATTGCTTCATAGTTGAAGTGATCAATGTCCGTTCTTGTTTTGCTCACAGACGCTCTCTGAGAAGACCAAAGAGTTGGACAAGCTGCGCTCAGAGTGGACCAGTCAGACCAGCTGTCTGTCCAGCCGTCACTCTCAGGAGTTACAGTCAGAGAGAGAAAAGGTTGTCGAGGTGAGATCATCTAAAAATCAGTCAATGGAAACGAGCCGGACTGAGAAATGGCTTCTATTATTATTTTATCTCATCTTAGCTCTATATAGACTGTCTATATAGTTTTAATTGGTTTGTAAAGCTGGCGATAAACACCACAGAGAGTTGTAGATGTTTATTTGTCTTCTTGTGTCTGTCAGTTACAGAGCAGGCTTCAGCAGCAGTCTGAACAGCTCCGCCAGGAGCTGGAGAGTGTTCATAAGAAGAGCAGCCAGCAGCTCCAGGACAGGCTAACAGAGCTGGAGTCCTCCTGCAGAGAGCTGACCGAGAGGAAGTACAAGAATGAATCTGTCATCAGAGACCTGAAGATCAAACTAGTGGGTGCAGAGGAGGTAAGTGAGCTGAGGAATGACTGGGACCAGAATACTGGAGATGCCGACCTGCTGGGGATATGAACTTGAAAGGAACTCTGAGAATTCAGCTAAAAAGTCTGTATATGGACCAGGAGCTCGGTTCACTATAACAAATGTAATTGGCTGTGATGTTTTCCAGGCTGGATGTGTAATATTAAGACTAAGGCTTTAAATGAGTTATAATCAGGTTTAAGATGAGGGTTTATTAATAAACTTGAGTTAAAAACTGCTTTGACTCCGCCTCCTCGGCCGCTGTCTGGAGGAACCTGAGCATTAGTATGAGTGGGGGGGGATTCATTTAAGCTAACATATTCCTCATGATGTAGCCAGGTTTCAGTTAGGCAGAATAAATCAATCTGATATTCTGATATTAAGTCATTTACTAAAACAGCTTCTAATGTTCAGGAGTCCACATTTTATCCTCCTGTTATTTTGAATTACTTCACTGATGGTGTTAATCTTTATCAGATTTTTATGTGAAACTCCTCTCCTTGTAACTGATTTAAATAATGTCATTGGTCGGGGGACAGACACAGTCTTTATGGGGTTTTGGCTGAGTAACTCTAAAGGAAGCAGAGAGGCGTGTAGGACTGAGACTCCGCCTCCTGGTCTCAACTCTGTGATGTCACCATGGTGGATCACTAATAAACTTGTTCAGATTACTAACTATGAGAGCTGCTCCATCCAAAGTGGGATGAATGCCATCTCTCCTAATAAGATCAGGTCTTCCCCAGAAAGTCTGCCAATTGTCGACAAAACCCACATCGTTTTGTGGACACCACCTGACAGCCAGCGGTTGAACGATGACATGTGGCTAAACATCATCGCTGGTCAGATTCCAGAGAAAACTACAGAGTCCGACATTGTTTTGGCAAATGTACACACCGACTCAATATTAATTTTCGTGACCTCCGGTTGGTGTAATCCGGTGTCATTACCGCCGACATGTATTACAATCTTATCATATTTACGCTTATCCTGAGTCAGCAGTTTTAATAAGATTCAACGTCGCCCGCTCTGACCCCAGGTATGCATTTAACAATGGTCGCTTATTTGGATTGATCATGTTGTAATAAAAGCCACTAGAAACCAGTAACTACTAATGCAAACCGTGAACCCATTCAGAATTGATCAGAACACACTCAGTGTCACAATGTAGTGTGTTTCTTTTGGCCTTCTAATAAAGCAAAGTAAAAGAGATGTGGCTTCAGAACACATAGTTTCAGAAAACCCTTAAAGTAGGATGAACATCATCAAAGTGGACTCGCTAGCTCCCCTCATTCTGAACGTTTAACGCACACGTATTATTTCTGACCTTATCTATTGTGTGTGTAGGAGTGCCAGCGTTCAAAGCAGCAGGTGCTGTCTCTCAGGAGGGAGAACAGCACTCTGGACACAGAGGTCCATGAGAAAGAGCGTCTGGTGAGCCAGCTGCAGATGAGGGTGGCTGTTCTGGAACAGGAGGTCAAAGACAAGGAGCAGCTCATGCATCGCACCAAAGAGGTGCTGGAGGCCACTCAGCAGCAGAAGGTCAGAGCTGCAGCTTCAAATCCGTGTTCTTTCAATCACCCATGAAGCCAGAGGGGGGAAGAAAAAACACTATTATAGCAAGATTAAGATCACTGTTCATTATGTGTCTGTTCCTTCTGCTCCTTCCTCCAGGAGAACATTCTTTTATTACAGAGAATAATCTCATGTGGTTTTGTAACTTTGCAAAGAAAATGACTAAACAGCTGTTTTGAATGAAACAATGTTCTTAAAGATTTTCATCTTCAATAGAAACAGATTCGTACAATTTTAACCTGTATGTTTTCGTGTTTATTTTCTAGGAATCAGTGGAAGAAAATGCTGAAAGTAAAGAGGTTCAGATTAGAAAACTTGAAGCAACAATAAAATCACTGTCTGAGGAGCTGATAAAGGTCTGTAGAAATCTTTCATACCAGCTGATATTCTACTTACACTCAGTCACCAGTTTATGGCACAAAGGTACACCTAGCTTTAATAATTTAGTCAAATTCAACAATCCAGCAACAAACTGGGTGGACAAAATTCTAGAAACAGACATCAGAGATGTAAATAATGGGTAGCTCATAAATGTATAACTGCACCATACTGTATGTTGGAATGTGGTCCAGTGTCTCCTTTTTTCATCCAGGCTAACGGTATCATTAAGAAGCTGCAGGGAGAGGTTCGAGGGCTTGTTGGAAAAATCAAAGTAAAAAATACTGTGACTGTGTCACAGGAGAAGGTCCTCAGGGACACATCAGACAAACTTCAACATGCTGAGAAGGATCTAGAGAAGACTCAGCAGCAGCTCATCACCAAGGATGAGCAGGTATGTCTTCAAACCATGGAATCTAGACTCTCACTGCTGTCTGTATACATCTCACCACATGAAGCAGAAAGCATCTCCACAACATCACACTGACTCCTCCATGTTTGACGTAGGTATAATGTTCTTTAGTGGGACGCTGTGATTGGTTGACACCAGAGGTAATGAGACCCCTGTCTTCAAACAGTCCAGCTTTAGACTCATCAGTCCAGAGAATCTTCTCCTAAAGCTCTGTGTTGTGTCTTAATGTTCTTCTGGGTCAGCAGTGGCTTTCTCCTCACCTGTCTCCCATGATGCCATTTGAGCCCAGTGGAGCCATGACCTCTGAACTTTACTGAGGTGACAGAGGTCTGCAGCTCATTGGAGGTTTTCTTTGGATCTTTGTGACTTCCTGAATGAACCTTCTCCGTGCTCCTGGAGGAGTTCTAGAAGGTGGTCCACTTCTGTGAAGGTTCACTATAGTTCCAGGTCTTGTCCGTTTGTAGATGATGTGTCTCTCTGTGGATCTGTGAAGTCCCAGATCCTTAGAATCAGCTTTATAACCCTTCCCAGACTGATGGATTTAATCACCTTCTCTGTAGATGATGTCATAGTGTCCTACTGCTGAGACCTACTAGACTACTTCCTGCTTCTAAAATGGTCTATTTCAGAGATGATGTGATTGGACAGGGCTGGTAGTGATCAGGTCTGGGTGTGTCTAGTCCAGCTGTTATTAAAGCAGTTTGGTAGTTTTATGGATTTAGTTTCTAAGGGGGACCAGGACCTTTTCACACTGCTGATTTAGATATTATTAAATAAAACGATCATTCAAACTTTTATTTTGTGTTTACTCAGGTTTTATGCTAAACTTGGCTTGAAGATCTGACACACTTTAGTATGACACACACACAAAGAGAAGGAACCAGGAGGGACCAGTACTTTTTCACACCACTGTTGGTGCTCTGCTCATCATTTGTTCTATGTTCGTTTTTGGGGGAAAAAAGTCCAAAAGGTGGATATAAAGAATGTATATGTTTGTTTTCATGATGGTTCCCCCTTAACATAACATTAACTCATCGTTATGCTAAATTCTCTGTCTGCAAAGATGGAGATGTTTCCATTATGAAATGGCTTCAACTTAATCCATCTTTGGCATAAACAAACTTGATTGATCTGTAATCACCAGATGGTCACACTGACCTACAGCTATAGACTTTTACCAATAAATCTCCTGTTGCTCCCATCCTGAATACAAATCGTACACTCTAAAGTCACTTTTACAGATGATTTGATGATGATGATGATGATGACATTTGTATGTTACAGATTTCCAAACTGAAGGAGCAGCTGGAGACAACAGTGCAGAAGCTAAATGAAAGCAGAGAGGTGCTGAAAACAAATGAGAATGGTGAGCATGCTTTAGGACTCATTTCATACATACCCGGACAAACTGATACCCACTGGAGGCTTTTTTTGCTTTTCATTTTACAAAATGGTCCATCAGTGTTAAAGATGAAAAAAACAACAATCCTATACTTGGAATAATAGTTTGTGTCCAGTTGTGATATTTGCATCTTCTCCATTGTAGGTCACAAACATTGTTCAGTTCAAAAGTTGGATCTATCTGTTGGACATTTCCCTGTAGAAGACTTCATGAAAGAATACTTTGACAGGTCCTGTACACTGCCTAGCTTGCAGAATCACATTTATTTGTGACATTTCTGTACTAGACCTTCATCAAGCAAATGATTTGTGACAATGAGAAGCAGTCTTACATAGGGAATGGTTTAATGTCCATCTCTAATCACATTCACCCCCTGGAAGGAAGCACAACCGTCAAAAACTGCACGATGTACACCCGGAGTTAGAAAGGTTATCCAGTTACAAATAAATGACAAGAACATTTACAGTAAGAAGCACGAACAATCAGACAGTAAAGGAACCAGGAGTCAAAACCACAACCTATTCCCAAAGATCACAGGGTACAAAAACAGATGAACCGTGAAAACACAAAGTAAGAGATAGCATCCATAATGTCAAGAGGCCCCATGTTTTCAAAAATAGAGCAAAGTTCAGGCTCTAGAATATGCCGATGTTTCATAAACACAGACTGAATGTTGAGTAATATATGTCACAGAGAATTTCTTTCTTTTTTTTTTTTAAATGAACAAGTCTTTTTCAGTGCTGACTCACATGCTGGTCAGTCCACAGATATGTTTCCCTTTTCATATCAGCAGCCATCTCCTTAAATCCTCCATACAGTCACAAATCCCTCTCTAATGAAACAATGAGCTGATTGGAAGAACCTTTTTAGGGGCGGAGGGTGGAGCTAGTTGTCTCTTGTCTTTCTGCTAAAGTGTTGTGATAATGGAGATGACCCACTCTATCTTTACTATAGTGGGATGCAAACAGTAAGTTCCTATCGGAACTCTTCAACAGAGTAAGTCAGTTAGTTTGTACATACAAAAGATGTCATCTCTGAATCTGTACCATTTTATGGAGGGGAAGATGTACTTTCTTATTTTTTATCAGTGAAATTCTACACAATAAAGAGACAAGATAAAACAGCAAGAGGCATATGAGCTTTTTCAGCTGTATTATATTTAAGTGACTGTTTGACCATAAAGCCAAACAGAAACATGTGTTCCTGTCAGTAGTTGAACACTTGAATCATTCCTGACATTGAACATCTTTGTTTCACAGTTATAAGTTGGCTGAATAAGCAGCTGAATGAAAAGCAGCTGTTCAAAAAGACGCCTGAACCTGTGGAGACTCCATCAGTTTTACCCACAACCAAAGGACTGAGGGTAGGAGACGCCTCCTGGCTCTGCTGGTCATCAGCTCTTAGAGGGCTTCATCCTCCACACATATGTACAGTTGTTAGCTTTAACAGTGCATCAATTATAGAATAGTACCTCAGTATAATTTGGTCAATTAATGGTGCTTATTGTTGTAATGTTAAAGCACATGCTTCACCTAGAAAAGGCTGTTCTCTAAAATGTTCCATGTTTGACTGGTTAAAGATATGAATGTATTTTCAGGCATACTTTTATCCTCAGACGGGAAAACCGGCTCCACTTCCTGTGACGGCTGATGATGTCACTCCTACTGAACAGAGAACAGCACAGCCAGGCAACAGACCCACGTGAGTTTGGATTTGCTCTGGGTACAGACCCAGTTACCATGATACTGAGTAGAGGTCCCAGTTGTTGGTACCTGAGTGCATCAGACTGAGAATAACCTGAAGCAGCCCCTCCATGAGCTTTTTAGAAGAGAGAAGCTGGCATAGTAGAGGGGAGGGCCAAAGGCTGTAGCCTGGCTGTTGGCGGCGACAGCTACCATAACAAGTAAATGAGAAGGACTCAGCAGAATATGTGGTTTTTGAAAAGAAACACTTAAAATGTTTCATTCTGCTGCATTTTGACAGAAACATCCTATTAATTTTCATCTATTTTTAGCTCAAACTTGGATGGAAATGTTTCCCTTTTTATTTATACACCATAATTTTCAGGTAGAATTTAGATGACAGGATTAAGACCATGAAGTGAACACTTAATCATCACAGTTTAACACCAAGTCAGTTAAACTGCAGGGATATCAATCTGTATATTTAGGAAGCAAAGTGATTGTGAATCAGTTTCTCCTGCTTTGGTGCAAATCAAAGTGACAACATGTGTAATGGAGAGGAAAAAACAACACAACCCCAAAAAGAGAATGTTTTAGTGTTCTTGTCACTACTGGTAGCATGAGGCGGTACCTGCAGCCCAATCAGGTTGCACAGGTAGTCCAGCTCCTCCAGGATGAGACATCCATACATGTGGATGCAAGAAGGTTTGCTGTGTCTCCCAGCACAGTCTCCAGAGCATGGAGGAGATACCAGGAGACCAGCCGTTACACAAGGAGAGCTGGACAGGAAGGAGAAGGGCATCAACCCAGCAGCAGGACCAGTATCAGACTTTGTGAGAGGAGGAACAGGAGGAGCACAGCTAGAGCCCTACAACATGACCTCCAGCAGGGTACTGGTCTGCCTGTTTCTGACCAGACTATCAGAAAGAGACTCCATGAGGGCCTGACCTCCTCTAGAGGGACCTGTGCTCACAGCCCAGCACCGTGCAGCTCCATTGGTATTCACCAGAGAACAACAGGATTAGCAAGTCCACTATTGGAGCCCTGTTCTCTTCACAGAAGAAAGCAGGTTCACACTGAGCACATGTGACAGGTGTGAAAGAGTCTGGAGACGCCGTGGTGAACGTTATGCTGCTGTAACATCATCCAGCAAGACTGGTTTGGTGGTGGGTCAATGATGGTCTGGGGAGGCAGATCCTTGGAGGGTCACACAGACCTCCATGTCATAGCCAACGGTACCCTGACTGTTAGGTACCAGGATGAAATCCTCAGACCTTAAGCTGGTGCAGCGGGGCCCTGGGTTCCTCCCGGTGCAGCGGGGCCCTGGGTTCCTCCCGGTGCAGCGGGGCCCTGGGTTCCTCCCGGTGCAGCGGGGCCCTGGGTTCCTCCCGGTGCAGCGGGGCCCTGGGTTCCTCCCGGTGCAGCGGGCCCTGGGTTCCTCCTGGTGCAGCGGGCCCTGGGTTCCTCCTGGTGCAGTGGGCCCTGGGTTCCTCCTGGTGCAGGACTTTGCCCGGCCTCATGTGGCCAGAGTGTGTAGGCAGTTCCTGGATGATGAAGACATTGATGCCATTGACTGGTCCTCATGTTCCCCTGACCTAAATCCAACTGAACACCTATGGGACGTTATGTTTCGGTGCATCCGACGCCTTCAAGTACCACCACAGACTGTCCAGGAGCTCACTGATGCCCTGATCCAGGTCTGGGAGTAGATCCCCCAGGACACCATCTGCTGACTCATCAGGATCATGCCCAGACGTTGTTGGTAGTGCATACAGACATGTGGGGATCAAACACACTACTGAGTCACATTATGAGTTGATGATGAAATTCACACAAGTTGTATCATCCTGTGATTTAAATTTTTACTTTGAAATTTGGGTGTGATTTTGAATCCAGCCCTCAATGGTTGATGATTTTGGTTTCCACTGATTGTTACGTCATTTTGTTCTCAACAAATTATACAAAGTACATCAGTAAAGATTTACAACTTGAATAATTCATTCATTAAGATCCGATGTGTGATTTAAGTGTTTCCTTCATGTTTTGAGCAGTTTATATAATATATGAAGTATAATAATTTGTTCTTTTCACAAGACAATGTTCACAAACAATCATTTCCAGCTCTTTTCCTCTGTTGTCATCCCTGTGTTTTTGACAAACACTGTTAGATTTAATTTCCCTGTGTCCCTCAGGCTCATGTATTTTCTTCTCGCCCTCAGTGGAGACGGTACAGGGTTGGATTCGAAGTATTTTGAGAGGAGAGATGACAGCATCCCAATCTACGGCCTGTCGTCTAATCAGCTTCATAGAGGTAACAGCGATCCTCGTGTAGAGCAGAGCTGCAGAGGTTTTAACACAAACTCTGAATGATTGTTTCATTTGAGTGCTGTAACAGAGATAGTCATGTCTCAGTGTTTCTATGTGGTTAAAGTAGCCAGATCAGCTCAACATCAACCCACCGTCATACATGTAGAAGCACACTTTATGCCTCAGCCACCGGAGGTGGTCATGTGATCAGCCGTGGCCCAGAGAGATGGAGAGAGTGATGGGTCTAGTGACATGGAGGAGTTGATCTGGATGTCCAGCATTGTTTCTCTGTTTTTCAGTTCTGTGACATTTTCATGAATTTCTCAAAAACTATTTAATGAAAAGAATCAATCATATTTACTTTACTAGTATTTATGATTTTTTTGCTATTTAAAGTAAAATATTGAATATTTAAATGTATATATGTTCAGAGTTTTTAATGTAATTGCTGTTCTTTTAAAAACTGTTTCTCTACTTTTTGTATGGATATTTGTTTTCAGTGTAAATACTACTATTTTATTTGAATAAATGTTATTATATTTAAAGATAATGTGTCTCTGAGTGGGCCGTACGGTGGTGTAGTTGGTAGCCATGTTGGCTCAGGTCCTGGGTTCAGATCCACTTGAGGACCTGGGACTTCTCTGTGTGGAGTTTACATGTTCTCCCCGTGTCTGCGTGGGTTCCTTCCAGCTGTAAACAGATGTGAATCAGATCCTGGGCATCATGAGGCGTTCTGAGCTCCACTGAGCTGAATGTTGATAGCTTAATGCTCATTGGAAAGAATTCATCACAGAGTGAGGATGATGTGGTCGAGGTTTTAATACAGGTCCTTTATTTTCTTCTCAGAGTTGCCTCAGCAATCGAAGCCCTGCATTCCGTCTGCTTACTTCTCTGCATGAAGCAGATTGAAAGAGCAGCATGCAGACCTCATTCCAGCTCCAGCTGACAGTCGTCCACTTCCTGCTGTCAGCTCCTGAATGAACACCCAGCTGTGAGGTGGACGCCAGGATCACAGTGAATGTATTATATACTCAAGTTAAATGTATTCAGTTTGTTTCCGTAGAGTACATTAAATTAGCCTTAAGTCTTTTAAGTGTGTTTCAGTCATGATGTATAATAAACAGTTTTTTTTAATGCTAATTGATGTTGACAGTGATGTCAGGATGTGAGCTGTGTTTAGATTTTATTAAAGGGAAGCAAACGTGTGGTGAAAAAGAGCAAAGTCAGACAAAAATGCACAGCATAATAAAAGACTTTATACTTGCCATACAAGGTTTACTGTTAAATACAGTACTAGAAAGCTGGCCTCCATCTTGCTGTTATCAGCAGTGATTGGTTATGTGGTGTCTGTGCTGGACAGGACACTAAATACTAAAGTCAATGGAAATAAAACGGGACTGAAGAAGCTGTCGTTATGAGCAGGAGGTGGTCTTACAGAGGTGGTCAGTAGACCAGCTTTGACTTATTGTATTGTATTGTCTTATATTATATTTAGCTATATTCCTATAAATAGTCAGTTATATTTAATATACTTGAATCAATACGAGACAGATGCTCAGCAGTATATTAAGGATTTGTATTTTCAGACCTAAAAATAACATAACCTCAGTGTTGTGAGTCTTTATGAACTCCATGTATTTAATGTTGTCTGTCCACCACTGTCCTCTCCTTTAACACCTCAGGCTGCTTCAGTGATCCTGGACTCTGTCACTCTTTACTCTGTCACATCTTTTTCTAACGGTTTCAGGTGGTCAGGCTGCAGTGAAGATAGTAGCAGTTCATCCATCAGTGCTTTACTTTCACCTGGAGGGTTTATGTCTACAAACATGTCTTCACTTTGATGCAGCTTCCTGTTTCTCCTGTTCTTCTCCTCAGCATCATTCCTTTAGGGTCTCAGCCGTCATCTTTCTCCTCTTCCTTTCCAATCCAATCTCTTACTCCACCTGTCTCCTCCTCTCTGTGCTTCATCCCTTCCTCCAGCAGACCTCCTGATCCAAACTCTTCATCTTCTCTGTGCTGTAACGCTACATGTCCACCTCTTGTTCATCCAACACTGTTTTTTCAGTCTGTGCCTTCAGACTTTTATAGAATCCATTAAGTTAGAGCACTGCAGCTACAGCTAGCATAGCTCGTCCAGAGATGTTGGCATGACAACGGAGGAGTGCCAACGATGTATGATGGTATTTTGTATTCAGTTCCATATTTATTTTACAAGTGGAAGTCTAGAGTAAGAGAAGCTGCTCTGATACGTAGAACAATAACATCAGCTAAACAGAAACAGACAAACTTGTTTTAGGAGATGAAACCACTCACTGGTCAGAATGAGCCGAATGGTTCTGGGGCTGAGTCAGACCTGAACATCGGTCCAGACGGACTGACTATATAATGTAATGTGAGGTCCTGACAGTTGAGTAGAATTGTTTTGCTCAGTGTGTTTTGATTGAACTGGAGTGAAGCGAGAACTACTGTAAAAATGATTCCCTCTGTGATCATCAGCCGCAAAAAACCTCAGATCTCAACAAGTCATCCAGATTGTTCTGAAACAAGTGAAAAGTGAGTTATTTTCATCCCTGCTCTCTATTCAAATAGTAAAATGTTTCAAATGTAAATACTGGTTTTGTCCAGTGTTTATCTACTCTTTCATTTGACAGTCATCTAATGCTCCAATCAGAACACCAGCTGCTGCTCTGTGGGTGGGGTTTCATTTGGAGGGTAGACACTTAACACAACTTTAAACTATAACATCATGACGTTACAACTGTTAATTAATGTTAATGGAGGAAATGTTACACTGAGGTTTTCACACAGTTAATGAGTTAAATAATTTTTACTGCTGCTAAGGAGATGTTTTCTCTGGAGTCTGTCTGTTAGCGGGAGACAAAAACTAAAGCGAATTTCATGAACCTTGGTGGGAGGAAAGAAGAACCCATTCATTTTTAGAGTGGATAAAGGTGTAAATCCATTAATTTTTTTCACTTTCTTTAATCCTTTTTTCAGCATTTTTATCTAATATGAATGAACTATGATGGATTTTTATTGAAAATATTCTCTTAGGTTAATTGTATGGATGGTCCTGTATGTGCTCTGAGTGCCTTTCTAGTTTTTAATAATTGTTTTTCTTTATTTAGCAATTCCATTGACTAGAATCATAACTACTTATGCAATTATAAGTATTCATTTAATGAGCTGGAAATAGAGTTTAAATATACCGAGCAACAGTGGAAACACATCATTTTAAAAACCCTGTAATTTCTATTCACTAGCTCTAATCTACTGAAACAAACAATCATGTGATACACTGAATAGACTTTTTTAAGGACCCACAACCAAAACATGTTAAATCATGAATAACCATCATTCAGTCATAACATAGAAATAACAGTCATTGGTGCATTTCAGAGTAAACCATGATGTTGGTGAGATTTCTTTCTGCATGATTGAAAAGACCTGGTCAAGGTGATAATTTACCGGGTCTAATTAATGTCCTACTGAAACAACTGATGTCATGATTCCTGAAAGAACTTACGGTAACGGGCAGTTGGGATGCTGATGATGATGATGGTCTGAACTCTGCAGACATGTGCAGCACAGATGTTCCAGATGTTATGGCTGTTTGCAAAGTGGACGGAGATCACATTTAGTGACAAGTCCAGATTTAACTTGTACACAGCTGGTGGTCGTTGGTGTTTGTACCATCGCCGCGGAGACCTCTATTCTGCTGTATAGATCCAGGAAGTGGATCGTTTGGTGGTGATGTCATGATGTGGGGGACCACTGATAATGGATGGTGGTCGGAACTTGTCCAGATCCACGGTACACTGACAGCCATCCGTTACCGAAATACGGATCTAGGTCCACATGTCATTCCCAGGATACAGCAATCAGGCATCACCTTCATGCATGACAATGTCAGACTACATGTGGCTCATGTCTGTCAGGAGTAGACCTGGACCAGAACAATGTTGCTGTCCTTCCTTTACCAGCATATTCACTGCGAATCCTGCTCCAGCAACACATGAACAACTTGTCACAGCTCTGCAGGAAGAATAACATCTTATCCATTCAGGAGGTGTAAAGTAGTGATAAATGCTGGAGGTAGACACGCACGGGAGTGACTATTGTTGTTCTCTGTCTCACCAGCCACACTTTCTGACTTGTAAACACTAAGAAAAAAACCACTAATCTGCACAAAAATGATTTTTCTGTTTGGCTAAAGGGTGAATAAAGATGTGAACCATAATTTACCTTTGATATTTAATATGAACAGGATGGCCTGACATAAAAAATGTGTTTCTACTGTTGGTCAGTATATGTGAAAGTCTTATAAATGCTGGTTTGATTAATCAGTTTGTAGAAGCTTCTCAGAGGGATTCGTTCATTGATTGATTGATTACAGTCTAACAGAAGAATTATTGTAATGTGTATTAAATGTTCTAGTACATTCCAGTATGTCTGAACACGGCAGGATCATACAGAGCGACACCATGATGCTTTATATGACATGTTTTATTATGTTCCAAGGACCTCAGCAGGGCTTCCATACGTTAGAAACTGTTGAAGTCCTCTTAACATTAACAAGCAGTAATGTTTGCTTTGTGTACATCTCACTATTGGCTCAGTTTTGAGTTGGGGGTTCAGGCCAGGGGCAAATGGGGTGGAGAGCTGGGTTGACATTGGTCAGTAATCTAGTGCACTGATGGAAGGGTTGGAACAAGGGTGGCCCTTGACCAGCAGCATGGGGAGGGGGGCCTTGACCAGCAGCATGGGGAGGGGGGCCTTGACCAGCAGCATGGGGAGGGGGGCCTTGACCGGCCGCACGGGGAGGGGGACCTTGACCGGCCGCACTGGGAGGGGGGCCTTGACCGGCCGCACGGGGAGGGGGGCCTTGACCGGCAGCACGGGGAGGGGGGCCTTGACCGGCCGCACTGGGAGGGGGGCCTTGACCGGCCGCACGGGGAGGGGGGCCTTGACCGGCCGCACTGGGAGGGGGGCCTTGACCGGCCGCACGGGGAGGGGGGCCTTGACCGGCCGCAGTGGGAGGGGGGCCTTGACCGGCCGCACTGGGTGGGGGGCCTTGACCGGCCGCACTGGGTGGGGGGCCTTGACCGGCCGCACGGGGAGGGGGGCCTTGACCGGCCGCATGGGGAGGAGGGCCAGGACGACCCACGTGATGAGGGGGCCCACATACTGGCTCCTGCTCACCAGCTCCGAGGGGAGTAGTGTCCTGTTAGGAGCGGAGCCAACAGTTAGATGAAGCACATTTCTGTGTTACTGTAACTATAGATAACTGAATAGGTTGAGAATTATGAACTGTTTCTGAAGAGACAACAATATTAGTCCGTGTTAAGTAGATGAGGTGAACACAGCAGTGACTGTATGTGGAAAACAGGGACTCACTGTTGGGGGGTAGATGTCACACTGAAGGGATCTGAGTCCATCTCTTTGGGTGAAGGATGAGCGGCAGAAGGCATGATGCTGTAGAGAAAGGAGAGTGAAAGGCTGGTAGAGTAACAACTGATCTTTGAAGAAGGCTCCATCATTGTATGGCTAATGTAACCGTAATGTAACACATACTTCTCACAGCCAACCACGGACGGGCCCTCCTCCTAAACTTTAAGAGCCCTTTAGAACATGGTAGAGCTGCTATCCAATTGATTGTATTGAGTACATTTTAGATAGCGGGAGCTGTCAATGGTACTCTATTTGACTCCTCCTCATTACCGCCACCAATGAGAAGTGGAGAAGGATCATTTCACCAACCTTTACACACACAGTGGTGTAAAAATGTATTCCTCTCTTCTATTTGTGTGGGTACCTCATATTAAAATGTCAGATCTTCAAACAAGACTCAACATAAAACAAAGACAACCTGAGTAAACACACAATACAAGTTTTAAATCTGTTTCCCGAAACAAAACGCTTATCTAATACCAAACCTGTGTCTCTGTCAAGAAGAGCTTTAGAAATCTTTGGTGAGAACCAAGGTTTGAACAATTTTTTCATTCTAAAACTTTTATGGGGTGAATGTTTATTAAGAACGTAGTTTAAAAAGTTTATAAAAGTGATAAAATGCTTGGTCAGGATCATAACAAATAACTGTTTTATTCAAACACTGCAGTAGTGGAGAGTTTAAGTGGACTGTTTGACATTATGAGGTCTGTGATGGCTGGTTTAAGAGGATCAGACATGTTCGGTCATGAAGGACTTTCTCTAAACACTTCTTTTAAGCCATGTTCCCTCTCTGTGGTACCAGGTACTTTTCTGTAAGTCGTTTTCCACTAGAAGATGGTACCGCCTCAGTGTAGCTGGTCGTCAAAGCGATGCCACACAAAACTGCCTTGGCAAAGTCTTCAAGGCGACACTCATCAGCTGTTTAAGACAGGAACGTCTGCTCCTCTTCAACATAACAGCTGCAGTAAGAAGGTACGACCTAAAGCTAAAGTAGCCTGGCTGTTTGAATATAGTGGGCATGAGTTTGTGTGTGCCAGTCAATGATGACAGTGACGATTGTCTCTGACCAATCAGTGGTCTACAGGATTTTCACATCACCTTTTAGTACCTGCTCGGCTTCTTTGAAACCTCAACGGAGGTGACACCAAAAAACGAGTACCAGATACTTTTACCCAATGGAAAACCAAAAAAAGAGCCGAAGTGGAAGCGCAACTTTGGTCAAATCACCCTAACAGGTTAATTAGCTCAGAGTTTATATGGACTGATATTAATTTTACAGTTTCTTCCAGGACATCACTGTTTGCAGATGGGGACGGTAGATACCAATTACTGTGAAACAGTCTCTACCTCCAGGGCACATGTCCAGAACCAGGAACAGAAAAAGAAGAAACCAGGACCGGGTCAAATACTTCTTCATAGCACTGTACATCCAGATATTTAGAAATAGAGTAAGAATTCCAGCTCATCTTCACCTGCTTCCAAGTTTCACGGAGAAGGGAAAATGCTGAAGAGCTCCAGCCACTTATGATGAACAACTTTATTTTTATTTATTTAAAGTTTGGAGGAGCTGAGGAGGAACCAAACCCAGAGCCAGAACGAGAAATAATACTATGATCTTTTATGAATGATATATAAGATGTGATAAATAAAGTTCCAACATGGGGAAATATTAAAATCTGTATTTTTGAACTTATATAATTACCTCCACCAAAGACCAAGAGGGAAGGTTTATGTCACAGTTTTTGTTTGTTTGTTAGTCATTCATCAGAATATCTAAAAAAGTGACTTTATTGAATGTGATTAGAGCTTAAGGCAGATCAGGATCATTATGTGGATCCAGGAAACTTTTTTTCTCTTTCTTTAAAATTGTGACAAACGCATTGATTTTTCAACTTTGTTAGATTTTAGTAACATGTTTGCATTTAACCTGTTTGTACATGTTGTCACTCGATTGTCTTTATAATGATCAGATCCAGTCTTCATGTTGTTTAAGTTACTTCTTGCTTTCAAAATACTGATCTTGACATGTACATGTATAAATTGGTATGTAATTAATAAAACGTTGTGATGTCACAATCCTTGGTTATGTGTTGTCTTATTAGTCAGATTAGGTACATCTTTACTTGGACTATAAGGACTCTACTGGTTTCTGGGGTGGAGCCGAGGACCCGGCTGTCGGTACAGGATCAGTTGTACTTACAGCTCTGTGAGGGCAGATGGGTTTGCAGGCCTCAGGAAGTATTCTGGCTTCTACTGGGCAATTAGTCTCCACAAGGACAAACTCAGGGTAATAGTACCTCCCTGTCATCGCTAAGGACTGAGAGAGGAAGAGGAGGGACAGAGGATACAGGTGTGTTATTGCAGGACATTACTGTAGTTCACGTAATGTGTGATTATGGACACAAACATACTGAGCATATGGATTCATAAATATACAAACATCTATGCACTTCTATGTTTTGTCTGCTAAAACAGTTGACCCTGTGATAAGACAGTCCTGTACCCCGGATCGTATCCGTCCCACTTCCTGCAGGGTGAAGATGTGCAGGTTGGTCGAGTTCTGGTTGAATTTTCTCACAGCGTCATGGACAAACCTGAGACCATCAGAGCTATTCAGTGGGATCAGTATGGGGCAATAAGGGCATATCGTCTTCAGCTCCATGGTGGTAAGTACTACACACACACACACACAGACACACACACAGGAGGGTTCCACAGTGTGTGAGTAATTATTGAAAACATGACAGCATTTTAGCATGTTTAAGGTTTGTCTCATGGCAGAACTATTCACTTATCTTTTTATTATTTAAAGGATGCTATGCAGGAATTCGTCACCTTCATGGCTTCTGACCCACCAGAGGTGTGTGATGCTGTCTGTGTGTGAGGAGAACTTTCTTCCTCTGTTTTCTTATTTCTCTTTCTCTGGCATCAACTTGAAGGCAAGAGGTGTAGCTTCCAACCAATAAAAGCAGGCGTGGTGTGAATGTGGGACTTACATACTGTATATAACAATCATATGACATCATTTGACCAAGGGCAGGGCTCAGGTACACACACAGTCCCTGTTCAGACCTGGTATTAACATCTGTCCTGAGTGATCTGATCAATACTATTAAACTGATGACACGTTTGGGATGTCATTACTCAGACCACATTCAGAGGTGGTCTGTACTCTATGTGACCCCAGTCTGCATCAGTGTGAACACCAATGTGCTCTGCTATAATGCCAGACCCCCTACTCATCCTCTGAAACAACAAGAAGCTACAGCCTGTAAGTTTTCAGTTACTGTTAATTAAATCATTGGAGTGCATTTCCTGTCTCTGGTCTGGTATCTGCAGCTGGGTCCTCAACCTCAACTCTCAATAGTGGAATAGTGGAAATATAAATATTATGTCACATCACTACAATAATAATAATGTAATAATAATAATAATAATAATAATAATAATAATAATATATCAATAATATCATTGTCATCATTATATAATACAAAATGATAAAATACTGTAATGACAATTATAGTACAGCCCCATTTCCCAAAAATTTGGGATGCTGTGTAAAATGTAAATAGAAACAGAATGTGATGATTGATAATTAAACCCCATATTTAATTGAAAATACTGCATTAAAAACAGACAGGATTCTGTAGTGGACATCACTGTATTAAAAACAGACAGGATTCTAGAACTGACCTGCCTGCAGTCCTGACTTGTCACCTATTGAAAATGTTTGGAGCTTTATGAAACGTAAAATAGGACAAAGGAGACCCTGAACTCTGGAGTAGCTGAAATCCTACATCAAACAAGAATGGAAAACATTCCACTTTAAAATGACATCAACTGGTCTCCTCAGTTCCCAAATGCTGACAGAGTGTTGTTAAAAGAAGAGGTGATGCAACACAGAGGTAAACATGACCCTGTCCAACTTTATGGAAACGTGTTGCTGGCATCAAATTCTAAATGAGGATATCATTTTCAAAAACTATTACATTTTTCTGTTTCAACATTTGAAATGTCTTTGTGTTTTTTTCAATTCTATATGGGGTTTCAATGATTTCCAATAAAATCATTTCATAGTTTATATTTACATTTTACACAGCGTCCCAACTTTTTTGGAAACGGGGTTGTAATTAGCCTAACATGACCTCTTTCTTCCAGCTGCAGCTTTTAGCCTGGATGATTGTTTAACTTCTTCATGTTTGTTCTTAGTTAGTAAAATAAACCACAACTCTCTGCCGCCTGATTGGTCATATGCTGCTTACACCTCCTTTACCGTATGCCAACATGCTCATGGCTACAGAAAACATGAGTTGACTTATCATGTCATAAAGCAAGATAAGGAAAGATATCCTGGGTTTGTTGAACTTGTTTCGTATTATATCCAGAACATAGTGAGAAAACTACATCTACTCTGCTGTAATCAAACAGGTTAGAATGGCAGCATATTTTCTCATCATCACCTGGTTGCGTTTTACACTTGTAATTAGTGACCTCAGCTTTGCCACTTCTTGCAGTCATCACCACAGTGCAGTTGGCCATCACTCCCTACAGGAACACAGACATTTTATTGTACACTAATGTCCACCTCTTGGAGGATTATGATGCACGACTCCACTTACGTCCTCCTTTCTTCGGAGCTCACAGTCTCTAAAATGAGTGGGGTTGACATTGTGGCACACTGTCTCCAGAAGGTGTAACTTCAGCTCGATGTTACAGCCATCGGCAACCTGGAAGCAACAGCATGAGCACAGATCACCGTTACTGTGAGTTTTTACTGTCCCTACGACAATCTAACACCAGATCACAGCAGAAGATTACAGTACCATTATCTTTAGTTTCCTGGTTGTACACACAAATGTTCAGCTGTGGCTCAATGGTAGAGCGGTCGTCCACTTATCAGAAGGTCGGTGGTTTGATCCCCAGCCCCTGCAGTCTACATGTTGAAGTGTCCTTGGGCAGATACTGAACCCCAGTTTGCTCCCAGTATCTGTTCCATTGGTGTGTGAGTGTTTGTGTGACTGGTTACTGCTCCTAATGAGCAGGTGGAGCCTTGCATGGTTTGAATGTCACCACTGTGTGAATGTTGTGTGAATGGGTGAATGCTGGCTGCTGTTGTAAAGCTTTGATTGGTCAGTCAGACTAGAAAGGTTCTATAAGTACAGTCCATTTACATCATCAGTGTCTTCATGTAAGCACCTTTTGGATTTGGTGGAAAAATCTAGTTATTCTTTTTTTTTAGGGAAGAGGCTGATTATCTGCACAAAGCATGCTGGGATACCTGGTGAGCTGCCAGTGTGTAAAAAAATTCAAATGTTGCTCTTATCAAGTAGACAGGAGTTCATGGAACTGGTGGTGTGTGTGTGTGTGTGTGTGTGTGTGTGTGTGTGTGTGTGTGTGTGTGTGTGTGTGTGTGTGTGTGTGTGTTCAAAGAGACTTCTGTAGATCATTCATACAGTAACTGAGGGATAAATATATGTATTGTAATAAATTAAAATCAGTGTTTTTCCAGGATTTCAAAAGGACAATTTGTTTTTAAATGTTTTAATACCAGGAGATCTTAAAGATCAACATATGTGTAAATAAGTTGTTGCTATAATGTTACCCCACTCTATTATTTTATGTCCTTTACTTTTGACCAATGTAAGCAGAAAGGAGCTGCCTGTTTGTAACGGCATCAAAACCAGCTGGTGACAAAGGAGGTTATTATTATTATTATTATTATTATTATTATTATTATTATTATTATTATTATTATTATCACAGTGATGTCAGTCTTGTTCTCTCTCTCTTTTACACACTCCTCACCCCTTTCCTTACAACATAACAAACACACACACACACACACACACACCTGTTCATGCATTATTGTAACTGTGTTGTCATGTTGTTGTTTGTATGTCTGTCCATTATGTTGCTTTTTGTTTGCTTGTTTGTTTTGCAAATATGGTACAAAAATGTTTTTGATATGTTTGTTAAGGTCAAAAAGAAATGTTTTAGCATTGGTTGATCACTTCTTCATATTCCTAATGAATAATTATAATTTAATAATAATAACTTTATTTATATAGCACTTTTCAAAAACAAGTTACAAAGTGCTTCACAGTAAAAACAAATGAATAATAATAAGAGACCACAATAAACACAACAGATAAGACTATAAAAAGGCCATGTGAAGGATGGAAGGATTTGTCTCAGGAGGACAAAGCTCGACGGCATCAAATTCCAGTGTTCAGCTCTGACTGAAAGTTAAAATGTGTGTCGGATAGATGTTTTAATACTCTGGATTCAGTTCCAGGAAGAAAGAGAGAAAAAAAGAGGTGAGATAGGAAGGATGAAAATACAGACCATAAATAAAGTAAATGAAGAATAACACAGAAAAACCAAGGATAAAAAGGGAGTGCAGAAAAAAGTAGTAAGAACCGTAGGGAGGAGAGAAAGAGAGAAGGAAAACAAATCTGTACATTTCTGAACATATAAAAGATATAATGAGCTGAAATTATGAAGGTTATTCAGAGAGTAACTCCAGATCTCTGATAAATGTAGTCCAGGCTGCAGTGAGAGGAAAGGTATCAGGTACTGGTCCCAGAACCAGTTTTTAGGTTCTACTACTACAGAAGCTGCTCAGTCTGGCTTCCTTACCTTTTTCACTTTGTTGTCTTGGACCTCATTGAGTCTGAACTTGTAACCGTGGTCATGGTGCTTGTTGATGTGATCCAGAGCCAGTTGTGCTGCCAAAGCACCGCTATCCTCACTGCATGTTAACGGCTCCAAACCTGGAAGAGTGCTGCAGAGCTGCACTGCTGCAGACAGCAGCACCAGTGTGGATAATGCCTTCATGGTTAGAGGAGACACACTGCTGCAGACTGGGATGTTTTATACATGGACCAGTGTACAGACTGGGAGTAATCAAGGTTAAGATAAGAGGCACACAGCAAACACAGACTGTAACCAGAGATGTGTTGAAATATGCACTGTAATGAACCCTCAGCTTCATCATGGCGGTTAGTGTCCACCTCTATGTGGCACTGTACCAGCATTTCTACTGAAGCAGGCACATTTCCTGTTGTTTCACTTCCTGCCTCCCTGATTACCCACCTCTTCCCCAGTACTCACCTGCCATTGGTTTTTCCATCAGTCAGCTCAGACATATACTGCTGATGTTCCTCTGTCAGGTGGTCTCTGTTCATCCTGGTCCGTCCAGCCTTCTTCCTTGTGTGTGTTCCTGCAGTCTGACTCAGCAAGGCCAGGCACTCGCTGGACCTGTTTGACTTTGGCAAATTGGTCTGTATGACACCACCTTTAACCTGTCCATCCATCATCCATCATCCATCCATCATTCATCCATCCATCATTCATCCATCCATCCATCCATCATCCATCCATCATCCATCATCCATCATCCATCCATCATTCATCCATCCATCAATCATTCATTCATCCATCATTCATCCATCCATCAATCATTCATCCATCATCCATCCATCATTCATCATCCATCCATCATTCATTCATCCATCCATCCATCCATCCATCCATCCATCCATCCATCCATCATCCATCCATCATTCATCCATCCATCCATCATTCATCCATCCATCCATCCATCATCCATCCATCATTCATCCATCCATCCATCCATTATCCATCCATCCATCATTCATCCATCCGTACATCATCCATCCATCATTCATCCATCCATACATCATCCATCCATCATTCATCCATCCGTACATCATCCATCCATCATTCATCCATCCATCATCCATCAATCCATACATCATGCATCCATCTTTCATCCATCCATCATTCATCATCCATCCATCATTCATCATCCATACATCAACCTTCCATCGTTCATCATCTATCCATCATTCATCCATCCATCCATCATCCATCCATCATTCATCCATCCATCAATCCATCCATCCATCATCTTTCCATCCATCCATCCATCATTCAACCATCCATACATCATCCATCCATTATCCATCCATCCATCCATCATTCATCCATCCATAAATCATCCATCCATCATTCATCCATCCATACATCATCCATCCATCATTCATCCATCCATCATTCATCATCATCCATCATCCATCCATCCATCATCCATCCATCTTTCATCCATCCATCATCCATCCATCCATCATCCATCCATCATTCATCCATCCATCTATCCATCCATCATTCATCCATCCATCCAGCCATCATACATCCATCCATCATTCATCCCTCCGTCATTCAACCATCCATCCATCCATTCATCCATCCATCAATCCATCCATCCATCATACATCCATCCTTCCATCATCCATACATCCATCTATCCATCATTCCTCCATCCATCCATCCATCCATCATCCATCCATCCATCCATCCATCCATCCATCCATCCATCCATCCATCCATCCATCCATCAATCATTCCTCCATCTATCCATCCATCCCCGATTCATCATCCATCCATCCATCCATCCATACATCATCCCTCCATCCATCCATCCACGATTCATCATCCATCATTCCTCCATCAATCCATCATCCATCCATCATTCATCATCCATCCATCATTCATCCATCCATACATCATCCATCCATCATTCATCCATCCATACATCATCATCCATCATACATCCATCCTTCCATCATCCATACATCCATCTATCCATCATTCCTCCATCCATCCATCCATCCATCATCCATCCATCCATCATCCATCCATCATTCCTCCATCTATCCATCCATCCATCCATCATTCCTCCATCTATCCATCCATCCCCGATTCATCATCCATCCATCCATCCATCCATCATCCATCCATCCATCCATCATCCATCCATCCATCCATACATCATCCATCATTCAACCATCCATCCATCATTCATCCATCCATCCATACATCATCCATCCATCCATCCATCCATCATTCATCCATCCATCCATCATCCATCCATCCATCATCCATCCATCCATCCATCCATTATCCATTATCCATCCATCATCCATCCATCCATCCATCCATCCATGATTAATCATCCATCATTCATTCATCAATCCATCATCCATCCATTTAAATATTTTTAAATGGGTGACTTCATTATATAATGGTGCTGCCTCCTCTGTAAAAACCTATCCTTCCCATCTAAACCTTTTTGTCTAACTTGTTCTACCCATCAGGGTTGCCCAGTCCCACCGTTTCTCTGTGTTAGCCTTAGAACCTCTAGTATGTGCCATACGCAGTAACCAAAACATAAAAGGAATTGAAATAGGAGGTTATGACAATCAGTGCTAAGGCTTTTTAATTCATTCAGCATTTTTTCTGGTTACAAAATAAACTGGATTAAATGTGAGGCAATACCCCTCAACTGTAACACTTTTTCCTCTGACCTAGGTAATGTTCATATAATATATATATATAATGTTCATTTCTGTTCATATGGAAACCTAATGGCATCAGATGTTTGGGTGTTACAATCATAGCCCCTATTTCCAGAATGTATGAACTAAATGTCAGGTATACTGAGGAAAGTAAGAGAAGACTTAAAGAGATGGTCGTCTTCGCCTATGTCTCTATGGGGAAGGGCCGAGGTCTTAAAGATGAATATAGGATTGTCATTCATTATATCAGCATTACCCATTTAATTTCCTTTAAGTTGGTTCAAAGAGATAAATTCTTTGTGATGTAATAAAAAACCTAAAATGAGTCTACAAAATGCCATGAAATAGGGGGGGGGGGGGGTGTTCCATACATATATCAATATTACCTGTCATATAATGCCAGATATCCTCTTACATGGGGTTATGGTAGCTCTGAATGATTAAGTAGCTGGGATTGGCAGAGGGACGAATTATTGCTCATTGTAGCAACAATATATCTTTGGTTTCTTTGTGGTTTCATCCAAATCCTGCAGAAGTTGAAAATCCAATTATTAATTTCTCTTGTAAAATTGCTAAAATAGTTCAGAAAAGGCTTAAAGTGACAGGAACCTCTCTCCCTTCCTGCCCACTCTATCATAATCCTTTATTTCCAGCAGGAGGTAAACCTTTTGTCAATGCAAAATGGCAGCATGCCAATATTAGGAGTTTGTTATCTAGAATATAATTTTATATTGCAATTTAAAGCAACAATCTAACTTAAATGATTCATTCTACCTTCCTTACCAACAAATATTTTCCATTATTAGATCGAAAATGTGAAAAGGTATGTTGCTGGGGACTGAGAAGGTTATTGATGATAATTTTAGGATTGGTGTCTAGTATATATAGATATATATATATCTATATATACACACACAATACTGTGCAAAAGTCTTAAGCAGGTGTGAAGATATGCTTTAAAGTAAGAATGCTTTCAAAAATATAAAATTGAATTGTTTATTTTTTATCGATTTACAAAATGCAAAGTGAGCAAACAGAAGAAAAACCTAAATCAAATCAATATTTGGTGTGACCACCCTTTGCCTTCAAAACAGCATCAATTCTACCAAACCAACTAACAAACACACTCACGAAAGCATTATTGTTAATTATTGTATTATTACCTGTTTGGTGGCAGGATTCATGAAAGCGTCAAGAAACGGATCATCACGGATGTTTAAAGGGAAATACAGAAGTTAACGGACCAGTCTAATAACCGGGATGAACCAAACTCCAGTCCAGGAGGGGGCGGTACTGAACCGAAAAGGTGTTTACAAAGCGCTGTTTAAACACAGAAGAAAAGGAAGGAGGAATAGAAGAAGACAGGAAACACTGTGCTGCGATAATACATTACAAACTACAGACACACACCGAACAATGAGCGGCAGGCAGCGGAGGGAGATGCGTCTGAAGGAAATATGTCTCCGAGCCGTCCGGACACATTTCTCTGTTCTGGGCCCGCAGGCTGTTCTCGGTAAGTGGCCGGTGTTAGGGGGTAGGTTAGGGGTAGGGCTAGGTTAGGGGATAGGGGTAGGTTAGGGGTAGGGGTAGGTTAGGGTTAGGGGTAGGTTAGGGTTAGGGGCAGGTTAGGGTTAGGGGTAGGTTAGGGGTAGGGGTAGGTTAGGGTTAGGGGTAGGTTAGGGGTAGGTTAGGGTTAGGGGTAGGTTAGGGGTAGGTTAGGGTTAGGGGTAGGTTAGGGGTAGGTTAGGGTTAGGGGTAGGTTAGGGGTAGGTTAGGGGTAGGGCTAGGTTAGGGGTAGGGGTAGGCTAGGGTTAGGGGTAGGTTAGGGTTAGGGGTAGGTTAGGGTTAGGGGTAGGTTAGGGGTAGGGGTAGGTTAGGGTTAGGGGTAGGTTAGGGGTAGGGGTAGGTTAGGGTTAGGGGTAGGTTAGGGGTAGGTTAGGGTTAGGGGTAGGTTAGGGGTAGGTTAGGGTTAGGGGTAGGTTAGGGGTAGGTTAGGGGTAGGGGTAGGTTAGGGGTAGGTTAGGGTTAGGGGTAGGTTAGGGTTAGGGGTAGGTTAGGGGTAGGGGTAGGTTAGGGTTAGGGGTAGGTTAGGGGTAGGTTAGGGGTAGGTTAGGGTTAGGGGTAGGTTAGGGGTAGGTTAGGGTTAGGGGTAGGTTAGGGTTAGGGGTAGGTTAGGGGTAGGTTAGGGTTAGGGGTAGGTTAGGGTTAGGGGTAGGTTAGGGGTAGGTTAGGGGTAGGGGTAGGTTAGGGGTAGGTTAGGGGTAGGGGTAGGTTAGGGGTAGGTTAGGGTTAGGGGTAGGTTAGGGGTAGGTTAGGGGTAGGTTAGGGTTAGGGGTAGGTTAGGGGTAGGTTAGGGTTAGGGGTAGGTTAGGGGTAGGTTAGGGGTAGGTTAGGGTTAGGGGTAGGTTAGGGGTAGGTTAGGGTTAGGGGTAGGTTAGGGGTAGGTTAGGGTTAGGGGTAGGTTAGGGGTAGGTTAGGGTTAGGGGTAGAAAGCTGGCGTCATCAAAGTTGTTACGTATCCTCTACGTAAGGTTTACAGACGGCTGTCTAAATAATAAGGACCCTAAATAAACGAGGGAGAACAGACAGAAGGATGTTTCCACACAGACTGCGGTGATTCATGGATTAATAATTGATCAATAACCGATCAGTGAAACGTCTACAGTGAGGTGGAGGTCTTCATGAGTTAAAGCTACATGTCCACAGCGCTGATCCTGTCACAGTCATGACTAAACCCTGAAGTATGCAAACAATAATCCTTATAATTATATGTCGTAGTCATAGGTTCTATTCCTGGCTGTAAACCAAAGTCAGCCCCTTAAATCTGACTACACACCAGCTCTGGTGTAATATACACAGTCAGTCAGGTCAGGCTCCAGGTCCTCTAGTAGCTCAATGACCCAGAGACGACCAGTAATCAGGACTTTAAAGTGTTAGAACCCACAAACATCCCCGTCTGTGGAGGGATGCCAAAATAACGTGGTTGGTACCACAGACCGTCTGAAAGAGGAAGAAATGAAATAAGATTCAGATTAATGTCAGGTTCACAGCTGTCACCCAGAAAAGGATCCAAATAAAGAAGTCAGTCTTAATTAGACATTATTATTGTCTTCATGCCACAAAGTGACCAGATCTCCACCCGGTTGAACACCTGGAATCTTTAGGTGTGATGTGTTAGGAAACACGGGAAGAAGGTGTTCAGTCCTCTGGAGATCCAGAGCACTTTGAACCTTTTCCACGTCTGTTGCTGCCTACAGAAACTCCATTTAATAATTCACCAAGTTAATGGACCTATTTTTCACTTATTGTCCCCAAATACCAAATACCTCCCATCAAATCGTTCTATGTAAAAATGAGTACCTGCTAACTATCGGCCAGTCTTACTTCACCTCACAGAACTGCTCACTGATGATTTCCAGCACACTTTAAACTGTATAAATGTCATGTGTTTGTTGTCCTCACAGTAACTACAGTACTGGTGCAGGTGAGGAACCTTCTGTCTTACACTGAACTAACCAACCTGTCATAATGCAGATACTCCAACGCCTCTCATTGAGGATCTTCTTTCTCACCTGTCTGTCTGTCAGCTGGATGAGCTCCAGCCCACTCTGAATAAGAGAGGTAACAACTGTGGTTAACATGCTGAGCTAGTGCTTTCTGTTCCTACTGTATAGAGATGATGTCATTCTTTTTCTCTGCCTTCTCAGGGATATCAACTCTGTCTGGATGGGTCGGAATCATTCGGGATATGTGCGGACCGAACCATGTAGGTACAGTGTCCTAGAATCACATGCATAGTAATTGGTGGAACCCAGGTGATGGTCTCCTGTTCTCTCTCAGGTTATAGACCTGCACACAGAAGAAGAGGCCAAACAGAAAGTCATGAGGATGCTTTTTGTGACCGTGTTCTACGGCTTCACAAACCCTTTTGTTGAACGTAACATCACAGATGTAAAAACCCCGTCTTTCCTGTGGGCTGCAGCCAAACACATCAGACAGTTCCATCTCATTATGAGTCTCCATAAACCTCTTCAGGGTTTAGCTGCTGAGCAGTGGCCTCTTCTGAACCTCCTGGAGAAGTCTGTCAGGACGGTGAGAGTGTCGCAGTCCATCCATCTATCAGAGAGGAAGACACAAACTCCTTTGTATGTTCTCCATCGCCTGCTGGATCACGGGGCGGCTAAAGGCCTCATCTTAGATGGGCTGTGCCCCGTCCTGCTGGCTTGGCTCCTACATGGGAGGGGATCTCAGTATTTACATCCTCAGCTTAAGAACCTCATGCACCAGAAAGAGGCCAGCTGTACATCACAAGCTGCTGCAGCCTGTTGTGGTTGTGAGATCAGGACGTCAGAAGATCAGGATGATCAGATCACTCCATGCAAACGCTCAAAGCTGGATTCCATATCTGTGGAGGGGGAGGAGTCTGGAAAAACAAACCATACTGTGGGCCCACAGCTGCTCTGTCAGATGTTCACAGGCTGTGGAGGTCCCTCAGGGGTTTGTCCATGGGGACAGATCGATTGTCTAGAGATCAGGCAGTGTGCAGCCGACAGCCTCAGAGTCCTGAACTCCGCCCTGCCCACATTCTTCTGCCTTCGCTCTCTAACAGTTCACAGCTTTGGTATGTTTGGTGCTAATGAATGTGGCACTGGGGGGGGGGGCACTCATGATGAAAACATGTTTAAAACATTCATTCAGGTTTTTGATTGATGTGAAGCCCTTTTGCTGTGTATGGGCCTTAAATAAAAGAACTTAACTCAGTCTGAACACTAATTCAGTTTCATAGTCCTGGATTTTATAATATTTAATGGAAACGCCTTGAATAAAATGAGGCTAACATGCGTCATCATTTTTTAGAATTACTAAAAAATTAATTAAAGTGACAGTTATACAATATTGTAGGATTGTCTGTGTGCAGGTTTCATGTTATTATGGGATGTCTCTTCCCTTGGTTTTCTTCAGAGACATTTGAAGCAGAATGACAGCTTCAGTCTCCAGGCACTGATCCAGAGATCAGAGATGAATGATGTCACCTGGTCAGGACTGCGGCTCAGTGTAGTCAGCTGGTCTGACAGGTTGGTTAGTTCATTCAGCTCACATCCTGCACACAGACACTATGTGAGTCTGCATGGAGGGCAATAATGACACCACGTTTAAATGAAGGACAAATAAAACTTTAGAGCAGTTAGACATGACCGATGAGGAACAGTCAGAATCAAAATTCTTTTTTTTTTCTTTAAATGTCCCGCCAAAAATTTCAAACATGTTTGTAACATGTCACATATTTCTTCTCTATTCAATAAAACAGTAATTACACAGAATATGCTAAAAAAAGAGATTACCATTTTTTGCCCAGTAGTGTATGTAGAATACATGGATTAAATATTTCCTGCATGCTGAAATCTACATCCATGAACTGTCTGCAGAGGAATGAAGGAACTGTGGCCCGTGTTTGCCTCTGAATGTTGGCATTGAGCTGCAGCAACGATTAAAGGGATGACTTTAACACACGGCATCAGTAAACAGCAGTATTCTACTGAACAGAGGGTTATTTAAGCCTAATTTGCTCTGCTGTGCAGGAATGATTGGTCTCTTTGTTTGTGCAGTGACCTTCAGGGACTCTGACATGTTGGGTCTGGTTGGAGCTCTGAGGCAGCTGTCTGACAGCTCACTCAGCTCCCTCACTCATCTGGACATCAGTGCTCTGCCACACACCAGGCTGTTAGAGGTTCTGCTGGATGCAAGCCCCAGTGTAACATCGCTGCATGCAGAGGTCCAGACTGTGACATGGGGCCCAGGCTTCTCACCACCTCACCCCAGGACTGCTGAGTCAGACGTGTCAGGTACTATGAAGCTACTGTAACACTGAAGAAACAGTTGTGTATTATATTAGATGTGTATTATTATATTAGTTGTGTATTATTAGATGTTTATTATTATATTAGATGTTTATTATTACATTAGATGTTTATTATTATATTAGATGTGTATTATATTTGATGTTTATTATTATATTAGATGTTTATTATATTAGATGTGTATTATATTAGATGTTATTATATTAGATGTTTGTTATTATATTAGATGTTTATTATTATATTAGATGTTTATTATTATATTAGATGTTTATTATTATATTAGATGTGTATTATTATATTAGATGTGTATTATTATATTAGATGTTATTATATTAGATGTTTATTATTATATTAGATGTTTATTATTATATTAGATGTTTATTATTATATTAGATGTGTATTATTATATTAGATGTGTATTATTATATTAGATATGTATTATATTAGTTGTGTATTATTATATTAGATGTTTATTATTATATTAGATGTTTATTATTACATTAGATGTTTATTATTATATTAGATGTGTATTATATTTGATGTTTATTATTATATTAGATGTTTATTATATTAGATGTGTATTATATTAGATGTTATTATATTAGATGTTTATTATTATATTAGATGTTTATTATTATATTAGATGTTTATTATTATATTAGATGTGTATTATTATATTAGATGTGTATTATTATATTAGATATGTATTATATTAGTTGTGTATTATTATATTAGATGTTTATTATTATATTAGATGTGTATTATTATATTAGATATGTATTATATTAGTTGTGTATTATTATATTAGATGTTTATCATTATATTCGATGTTCATTATTATATTAGATGTTTATTATTATATTAGATGTCTATTATTATATTAGATATGTATTATTATATTAGATGTTTATTATTATATTAGATATTTATTATTTTATTAGATATGTATTATATTAGATGTGTATTATATTAGATGTTTATTATTATATTAGATATTTATTATTATATTAGATGTGTATTATTATATTAGATGTGTATTATTATATTAGAAGTTTATTATTATATTAGATGTTTATTATTATATTAGATGTGTATTATATTAGATGTGTATTATTATATTAGATGTGTATTATTATATTAGAAGTTTATTATTATATTAGATGTTTATTATTATATTAGATGTGTATTATTATATTAGATGTGTATTATATTAGATGTGTATTATTATATTAGATGCGTATTATTATATTAGAAGTTTATTATTATATTAGAAGTTTATTATTATATTAGAAGTTTATTATTATATTAGATGTTTATTACTATATTAGATGTGTATTATTATATTAGATGCGTATTATTATATTAGAAGTTTATTATTATATTAGATGCGTATTATTATATTAGATGCATATTATTATATTAGAAGTTTATTATTATATTAGATGTTTATTATTATATTAGATGTGTATTATTATATTAGATGTGTATTATATTAGATGTGTATTATTATATTAGATGCGTATTATTATATTAGATGCGTATTATTATATTAGAAGTTTATTATTATATTAGATGTTTATTATTATATTAGAAGTTTATTATTATATTAGATGTTTATTATTATATTAGATGTGTATTATTATATTAGATGTGTATTATTATATTAGAAGTTTATTATTATATTAGGTGTTTATTATATTAGATGTGTATTATTATATTAGAAGTTTATTATTATATTAGATGTTTATTATTATATTAGATGTTTATCATTATATTAGATGTGTATTATTATATTAGATGTGTATTATTATATTAGAAGTTTATTATTATATTAGATGTTTATTATTATATTAGATGTTTATTATTATATTAGATGTGTATTATTATATTAGATGTTTATTATTATATTAGATGTGTATTATATTAGATGTTTATTATTATATCAGATGTGTATTAGATGTGTATTTCTTTTGAATAGATAGCTGCTCACCCAATCCACCTCTAAGTAACAACATGCTGTGCAGTGGTGACGGGGAGAACCAAAATAAACCAGATTCTCAGATTTAAATCTGTTTTATTCAGATTAAGGCAAAGAGAGGCTACATCTATTAAATAATTTGAAGATAAATAAGAAGACAGATCTGCAGCACCACCTGATGGGCTGAGAGCAGAGACAGAGAGATGTAGACAGCGATGTAACCTGATGGTTTTTTAAAGAGTCCCACAGAGAGCTCTGCTCAAAGGTTGACACCAGGAATGCCCTAAAAGTAGCAAAGGAAGAAAATACAGGCAGAGGATTCTGCAGACACCGCCATCAATTCATGTTACTCTTATTTGCTGATGACTCTTCCTGCAGTTCTTTCTGAGGGTGTTTTCTATTCCTGAATGGTCATATAGTTCTGAAAGAAAAAGAAAGCAGCTGCATAATGTCAGAGTCTTTAATGCTGTTATGAGAAGTGTTAAAATATGTTGTCATCATTGTGGCTAGATGCCACAGTCTGGGTCTAATGGGAAACACTGCTGCTTGAATCCGTAGTAAGGTCATGGTGTGTTTTAGAAATAAACCCTGTGACTGTTTCCTCACCTCCTTCCAACAGAGCTGCCCCTGAAGAAGCTGACAGTCAAAGTAACAGAGCTCCAGACAGACCTCCACTCCATCACAGCTGTGCTGAGACGCTGTCCACACCTCTCCTCATTCCACATAGCAGGGATGAGATTATCGGCTGGCTTCTCTGAGAGCCAACTCCTCACCTCTCTCTCAGGTAACATGTGTCTGCAAGCGACCCCCCCACAGTTCCAGGCCTCGTAGAAGGTGCACACAAAGAGAAGAGCTGCTAGCCATGCTAATACCTGTAGGACGTGAATACAGCGCCTTTGTAAGCGTGTTAAAACCACCATATATATATATACACAGTACCAGTCAAAAATTTGGACACAGTTTCCCATTCAAGTGGATGGGAAGGTATGTCCAAACTATTGACTTGTACTGTATATATGTATATATATATATATAATATATATTATATATACTGTATATTCTTTGTTTAACTTATTGTTCAGTATCTTGAGTTCAAAAACCGGAGTCAAATTCCTTGTATGTGTACACATACTTGGCCAATAAAGCTGATTTTGAAAAGATAATATCGACCAGCCCAGCATTAAAATGCATTCATTCATTTTATCAAATTCATTTTTGTTGCAAGTGACTTGTTGACTCTGAAGGTCTTTCAGTTTAATAACATGGATCTGGTTCACCTTTTTAGAGTCAAACCACTTCTTGAAGAGTCTCACACTGGAGGATATGAAACTGTCTGATTGTCTCCCTGAGATCCTAAATCTGCTGAGAGGCTGCCAGTTGGAAGGTAAGAAGACTGACTGTAAGGCCTGCAGCAGTGTCTTTTTAGGTTTTAACAAAAGTGCAGTGCTTTGCCAATTCAAACCTCAATCATGTGTTTTCACTTTGCCAACCACGACCAACCTGTTTGTGTTAGTGGGTAGAAAGGCATGGCTTTAAAAGTCTGTATTCAGCTGTCAGTACGTCTGCAGCTTCTGGGGTTTTGATTTCTTCTCTGGGTTCTGGTTCATACTTTCACATGTCAGCCTTATTGAACTGTTTACTCATCATTTACAGCTGCATCAGTCAGGATAAGTTACTGATGTAAACCAGCCATTGAGAAGCTAGAACTGTTCTAGGACATCATGTGTTCATCAAAGTGGTAGAGGAGCTTTGTCAGTGGTGCTGTTCATAAATACAGAAAAGATATGAACATATATGGCACTATTTGTGTTTATTTATAAATACAACATTCTGTTTCCAAGGTAGATATCGATATTCTTAATTTGATGCCAGCAACGTGTTTGGGACAGAAAGGATGGAAGGTTCAGGTTTATTATTATTACTATTTATCAGCTGTTTACAATAACAAAATAGAACCAGAACAGTTGACATTGATCAATACAACAGTGTATTTACTGTGTGTGTTAAGTGTTCAAATATAACACAAAATCCTACTATTACTAACTGCTGTAAGTAAGCGTCTCCAGTTCTTTGTAGACCCTTTAGCTGCTATGACCTGCTGCAAACATGATGCATATCCAGACTCCAGCTTCTGGCAGCATTCCTGAGGAATCTTAGCCCATTCCTCCTGGACAAAGGCCTCCAGTTCTGGAATATTCCTGCTTTACCTGCTGCAACCACCTTCTTCAGATCCCACCAGAGGTTTTCTATGGATTCCAGTCAGACGACTGTGACGGCCTCTAGAATGATCCAGGACTTCTTCTGAAACCAGGCCTTGGTGGACTCTTGGAGGTCTGCTTGGGATCATTGTCCTTTTGGAACATCCAATGACAGCCAAACCATTTTAGCATTTTTTCTAATGTTTTTTTTTTTAATCCTTCTGAGAGAACATCCCATCATCATCCCCCTCCCTCCTCTGCTGCTGTCTGCTGACACAGGCCCTGCAGAGAAACCATTCACTGCTATTATGTCCTGTCTGTAAATGTCTTTAGCCTGACCTCTCTTCTCTAATGAAGTCCTACTTGTGTGTGTTCTTCTAAGTTTGTGCACCTGCTTGTCCTTTTGTACCACTTTGGTTTCAGTCAGATCGGCTCACTCAGTAACAGCAGGCCTTGTGAAAATGGAATCACTGCTGAAAGACAGTCAAAGGAAGACAAACAGGGAGACAAACAGGGAGACAAACAGGGAGACCAGGGAGACCAGGGAGAGGCAAACAGAAAAGGGCCAAGCCAGTATATCCAGTCAGAATATAGAGCTCTGTGTGTGTGTTTTTTTGTGGGGGGGGTGTTGAAAGGAAAATGCATGGTGAGCAGATTAAAGTAGTTTAAGTGTAATCTTTACATGCTTATAAACCCAATCCAGAGGAGAATATTGACCCTTTTTCCTTCCCCTCGGTCAGAGCTGCAGTTTAATGACTGTCGCCTTCTTGAGAAGTGGAGCGACCAGACGGAGAGTTTGCATCAGCTGGTGGTCGCTCTGAGGAAAGTTTCTTCTCTCCACACTCTAAGCCTGGCTCAGAATCGGCTCGGTAAGCACATCCTTCATGTCTTTCACTAATTAGGATTAGGATTAGATTCAGGGATACATTAGTACTACTACTGCTCTCTACTGGTAGTCTCTTTTAAATTCTCTGTGTTCAGGTCCTCATAGCAAACTTATTTCTCATATTTACTCATATGTTATCTGATTATGGTCCGGAGTTGTAAATTGATGACCATCAAAATATTTGTGTAGACTCTTATTCATCCCTGTCATGGTAATCCACACAGGCTGAATCAACCTTCACCTCTCATCCAAGAGGCTTCCTCAGTTCTGACTGGGGGGGAGTTTCCTCCTCTCAGATCATCAACACATTGAGTCATGAAGGTCACATGTTTCCAGTCGACCCACCCAGCTGTGGAGTTTTAGGGTCGTTGAGGACGCCAGTGGTTTGTTAATCCACTGGATCATCATGTGAGTCATCAGTGAAGGTTATGGATGGTTACAGGAGCTGCTTGGTGCCTTGTCTCAGTCCTCTTGGTGCTGATTGTGAGGCTGAATCCATTATAGGCTTTGGAAAATGCCCACAGAATGAGTTCTAGCATTCAATAGGCAGACGTCAGCAAATATCCACAAATGTGGGGCAGAAGCTGATTGTGCTGCTCCTGGCAGCAATGGTTCATGTCCACTGCTATGGTTCATGTCCACTGCAATGGTTCATGTCCACTGCTATGGTTCATGTCCACTGCTATGGTTCATGTCCACTGCAATGGTTCATGTCCACTGCTATGGTTCATGTCTACTGCAATGGTTCATGTCCACTGCAATGGTTCATGTCCACTGCTATGGTTCATGTCCACTGCTATGGTTCATGTCCACTGCTATGGTTCATGTCCACTGCAATGGTTCATGTCCACTGTGCTGCAGCCTCGTCTGAATTTACACTGACTCAGAATACAAGTCTTGCTCCAGGTGCTGGTTTAGACGGTTCAGCCGCATTTATACCTATGAACGATTGTAGCCTGTTTGAATTCTTGGGGTTTCTCTTGATTCCACATGACCTAGAACAACTCAGAATGTTTCCTCATCAGTTGAGGGCCGTCTGAGAATTAATGCTGGAATGCTTAATGTGATGGCACTTGAGTCTGGAGACATTCAAGCTCTTTGGGGCCTTATTTCCCTGAGGCCTTCTGGGAGGTTGTGTTCTGAACAGGCAATCATCAGTCCAGCATTCTGCACCGTAACTTGATTATGTTATCCAGCAAATGGCAATGGTTAGAGCAATGGTGCATCCACATTTGGTTGTGGTTAGGTAGGCAAAAGACTGAGCTGGTTATGAGAAGCTTGTGAGCAGCACGTTTCCAAAAGTAGGAGCTTATTGCTGTTGCTGCTGCCGATGCCATTTTTCCAGAGAACTCCTTCCCATGTTGCATCTGTTCGGCTCTGGTGTTGAAGTCACCAAGTATGTTGAGTTTATCGTTTGTGAGAAAGACAGATGACCTCGTCGTCATAGTGGGGGCGTAAGCACTGATGAGCATGGTGTACCACTTTCCTGGAACCACACTGTAATCAGGTGGTTGTTGATGCCTTTTGGGGGGTGCAGCCAGCTTGTATACCAGGGTAGACCCAAACCCAACTCCTGCTTAGCGTCGCTTATCTTGTCTGCATCCAGTCCAGAACATCGTGCAGCCAGTATGTACTGTATATCTGACAGTTGACCTTCCTCTGCTACCCAAGTCTTGCTGAGGGCAGTAATCTGCACATTGTATTTGTCCAGCTTTGTAGCAATGGTTGCAGTCTGTCTGCCCCAGTATGATCCAACAATGTGCACACATTTCATGTTCCTACGGTGAGTGGTGTCACCTTTGTAGATGAGATCTTCACCATCTGCGGCATGTTGGCCAGGGTAGTGGAGAAGCAGGCAATGTTTAGGGCACCTTTTCTTCCCCTTCCCTAAATTAAGGGGGCAGCAGTGCATTCCTGAATAGTGTTGCTCCGTCACACAGGTGGCAGCAAATTCCAGCACTGCTTCGTCATTGGAAAGTGGCCCTATGGTCTAAGTGTGGATCCACACCCACCGCTCTGCCATGCCGCCATCTCTGCAGTACTTGAGGAAGGATAATGCTGGAATGGTGATGATAGTGCTTGTAGCATGAAATGTCTTTGACCTCCTCGTGGTTTAACACTTATACAGGAGAATGAGGAGAGCATGCAGATGGTCGGAGCCGACGTGGAAGCAGCATAAATTAGATGTCTCATTTCAAATTCTGAAGGATTGCTTGGACAAATACCAACTCGCTGTAAAAAATACCAGGGCATAATATCTTTCTGATATTATTGACAAAAACTGCCATAATCTCAGGGTTCTAATTGGTGTTTTGAACTCTGATTTCTCTTTCTACTCCCACCTGTTTCTTTAACTTTTGTAGAAACAAAGTACTTCGTCAGAGCTAGTATTATTCACAGATTAACTGAATGGCTGGGCGTCTCGGGTTTTGCCTTAAACTGGTTTTCTTCATATTTATCCAACAGATCTTGCAGTGTTCCAATCAACCACCTTTCCTCTTCCTCAGCCCCCATCTTCTATGGTGTTCCCCAAGGTTCCATACTTGGTCCACTCCTCTTTTCTAACTATTTGCTACTGCTAGGTCACAATATCTTTTCAGTGATAAGTGGACAATACACAGATCTACCTCCCCCTAGAGCCAGATAACTGCAACAAACTTACTGACCTTGGTAACAGTCTTCAAGACATCAAATCCTGGATGGCTGCAAACTTTCTCCAGCTCAATGAAAAAGAAACTGAAGTAATTTTATTTGGACCTCATGATTTAAACATTATTTCTCCTCATCTTGGCCGTCTGCCCCCCTCTGTTAAATCAATGTGAAAGATCTTGGAGTGATATTCGATTTGCGACTCAAGTTTGAAAAGCAAATCACTTGGTCAGTAAACATTTCCAAACTGAGACTTATTCTCTGTACTTCTGACTTGGAGAAAGTGAGCCTTCATATCCTCCCGCCTCCATTGCTGCTCATTATATTTTGGAACCACTCAGACTTGTCTATCCATCTCCAACTAGTCCAAAATGTCAACAAGATCTAGGAAAAGGGGACACATTGCTCCCATTTTTACCTCCTTTCACTTGCTAGCTGTTAGCTCCAGGGTGGATTTTAAAGTCCTCATGTTTGTATACAAAGCATTTTGTATCACTGAGCTCCTGTCCCCATATCACACTACAAAAAAATCAGATTATCTAACCAAAGTCTCCTGTCTGTCCCTGGATCCAGGACTAAGGGATATGGTGACAGGGCCTTTTCTATTGCTGCTCCTAAATTATGGAATTCTCCTCCTCCTACAGTCTTAAAACATACTTATAAAAGGTGATGATATTGTGCTGTGTTTACAGCTTGTTTCTCTACCAAAATGTTAAGAGTCAGCGTAAACAGAGAGTCATCTGCAAAGAGAGGAACGGGTCAGACAGGTGATTTGAATCTGTGTTATTGGTGTATAATGTAATGTTATTGCCTTTATCCACAGCTAAGAATGTGTGTGTCCTGGCAGAGCTGTTCTCAGGATGCCCACCAAGCTCAGTGAACCGACTCAACCTCAGGTAAGACCTGCAGACAGCAGCTGCCTCCATCATTAATTCAGACCTATGTTAGAAAAAATATACAAGCTGTCAATGCAGTCATATTATACAGCCCATACTGTCGCCTACAGTTGTAACGTGAAGAGAAAAAAAATGTGTACTGGTTGAAGGGACAGTTTACCCACAAAATAAAAATTATTTTACTCATAGCTGTAGTGCAACAACTGTATTCATCTATTTAAAATTTTCTAGTTTGATTTGCAGAGTTTTCAGGCTATTGGCTGTAGTTATGTCTGCCATCCCTAAAATAGAATCTTGTTCCTTGTACTAATCAAAGCCAAAAAAGTGCATTTGAAAAGCAGAAGTCATGACCTACTAACGGGATAATCCACAGACGTTGTTGCAGGTCGTTTCATGTAGGAACTATACTGAGCAACAGTGGAAACACATCATTTTAAAAACCCTGTCATTTCTATTCACTAGCTCTAATCTACTGAAACAAACAAACATGTGATTCACTGAATAGACTTTTTTAAGTACCCACAACCAAAACATGTTAAATCATGAATAACCATCATTCAGTCATAACATAGAAATAACAGTCATTGGTGGATTTCAGAGTAAACCATGATGTTGGTGAGATTTTTTTCTGCATGATTGAAAAGACCTGGTCAAGGTGATAATTTACCGGGTCTAATTAATGTCGTACTGAAACAACTGAAAAAAACTTATGTGACCAGACAGTTGTTGGGATGCTGATGATGATGATGGTCTGAACTCTGCAGACATGTGCAACACAGATGTTCGAGATGTTATGGCTGATTGCAAAGTGGAGGCAGATCACATTTAGTGACAAGTCCAGATTTAACTTGTACACAGCTGGTGGTCGTTGGTGTTTGTACCATTGCCGCTGAGACCGCTATCCTGCTGTATAGATCCAGGAAGTGGATCGTTTGGTGGTGATGTAATGATGTGGGGGGCCTCTGCTAATGGATGACGGTCAGAACTTGTCCAGATCCACGGTACACTGACAGCCAGTCAGTTACAGAAATACGGTCCTAGGTCCACATGTCATTCCCAGGATACAGCAATCAGGCATCACCTTCATGCATGACAATGTCAGACCACATGTGGCTCATGTCTGTCAGGAGTAAACCTGGATCAGAACAATGTCGCTGTCCTTCCTTGGCCAGCATATTCACCAGATCTCAACCCAATAGAGCATCTGTGGGACGTTCAGGATCACCAGGTGAGACAGAGAGATCCTGCTCCAGCAACACATGAACAACTTGTCACAGCTCTGCAGGAAGAATGACGTCATCCTACAAGTCCAGAATAACATCTGATCCATTCAGGAGGTGTAAAGTAGTGATAAATGCTGGAGGTAGACACGCACGGTAGTGACTGTTGTTGTTCTCTGTCTCACCATCCACACTTTCTGACTTGTAAACACGAAGACAAAAACCACTAATCTGCACAAAAATGATTTTTCTGTTTGGCTAAAGGGTGAATAAAGATGTGAACCATAATTTACCTTTGATATTTAATATGAACAGGATGGCATGACATTAGAAGTGTTTCTACTGTCTAATTTTACTTGATATTTTGACTTTCATTTATATGAAACACCACAGTTATATATTAAAGTCAACCTGAGGTCATGATCTCCATGTGCCGCTTTTGTCTTGAACAGTTCAAACTTCATCCAGCCTGCTGAGCTGCTTGAGTTCACCAACAGACTGAGGACACATCGTCCCCCTCACCAGCTGACCCTTGACCTCAGGAAGAACCCAGGGGATCGAGACCCCGACACATGGAACACTGCAATGAAGGGGCTCCAGCCATACTGTGTTGTACTGGTGGAGGGATGGACATCCACCAACACCATGGCAGACCACATCAGCAATATGTGAACCTGGACATACTGGACTGAGCAGACAGATGGACAGCAGGAGCCCATGAAGCTTTTAGAGGTTCATCTGAACATCATTAATACACTTCAGGTTATTTTCTTTGTGCAACACGTTTCCTGGGTTCTACTGTATGTTTGGAACATTTCTTAGATGTAACTTAATGAGATCTCTTGTATCTCAGTGAGACAGTAGGAGAGTGAAAGAGCTTCACACGTTTGAATCATTTATTAATCCAACATTACATTTCCAGAGTCTTCCCTTGGACAGGGTGAGAGTAATAGTGACATTAAGAAACAATGAAAAACATGGAGGAGTGACTTTGAGGTTAAGAGCAGCATCACAGCGGCTTCTTGTCCCCGTCATCCACACACACTATGATTAAAAAAACAACAACCTTTAAAGCTAAAGAACGTAACGCTTACTTACTTTCCTTTAACTCTCTTTGCTTTCCTTGTTTATTTTCATATTTTAGTAAAGTCGAGAGTGAAGACCCAACGTCTGCATGCTAAATTGATTAGCTGGAGCTATCTACAACCATCTCTTAGATAAAACAGAGACATTCTCACAAACACACCACAAATGTACCCAAACACACCACAGCAACATGGCCACCCAGCCTGGACTTAACCAAGGCTTCTTGTTTATTAAATGGTTGGAAATTAAACTTTTAATTTGTTTATATTCATATATCACAAAGAGGGCTCACATTGTTTGGAGGGATTCAACTGAGATTGTGGTTTTGTGAGGAACATTGGCTGCTGGAGCCGATGAGCTCACCTTCATGCCCAGAAATGATGAAAACATTTGAACACCGCAACATGTTCAGGTGTTGGCGGCTGCAGGTGGAGCAGGATGTCTTAAAAGCAATGGAACATGATTGGTGTACTGAAAATATGCTATAGAGTTACTAAGCTCATCAGTTCATTTATCTTCTGTTTCCATGTGTGGAATGAGGTTCAAATTGTAAGTAAGACAGTTTAGTCAGCCATGTCCTCTGCTTTCCAGAATAGGCCACGCCCAGTCCCTACCTGCTGTGTTTTGTTGCTGAGTACTCAGGTAAATGGATCAGCATTAAACACATCCCAGACATTTCCAACTCCAACTCCAACTGTCCATTTGTGTCTGATCATTTTCTATCTTTCTGTTTGTCAGCAGGATTAAAGTAAAACTCTTGGAAGGATTTCCACCTAACTCAGTAGAAGGATGGGTTAGTGGCCAGGAGAGAATCATTTTGGAGCAGATCTGGATAAAGGGACTCCAGTTTTTTTCACTTTTTTTTAATGTGAAATGACTCTGGAACCAACTTCCATGTTTGGTGCAGGGTTGGAGCATGGGCCTCGTTAAACAGACAGGTAGGATTGTAGGATTGGCCAATCTAAAGTGTGCGCTGTTATATACATTCACCACAACATGGGGACTATTTGTTTAACCAGTGAAGCTTTTAACAGACACCACTTCCCTAAATAAAAAATTTTTTCATATGAAGAAAAAACTCCAGATAATTTCATTGGTCTTTTTGTGGAGATCATTCTGGTATTAGAGCACATAACACTAAAGTCACATATGTAGAATTACTGCTTAGAGCTCTCAAAACACCACCTATGAAACAGCCCAGTTCTGATTACCAGCTCACTTCTGCAACCATTAACCTCAATGATGCATGAAGAAAATCTATGTTTGGCCCTGTTGTCTATGTGGAGTGTGACACACACACACAAACACACACACACACACAAACTCATCACAGTATCTTCACAAAGAAGAAGGTTCATTTATACAAAGGTTAACTGAGATCATGTGTGTGTCGGGTTACCCAAACCCTTCGAATCCACATTCATCCTTTCAGTCGTCACAAAAATCCAAAGCAATGAACCTGGTCATACATCAGCATGTAAGAGTCCTACCATACTGAACATTATACTCAATCACAGATCTGCAGGTATACATATACACAAACATATGTGACGCAACAGAAACACACGGGAGCTTACACAGCAATATCTCTAGAGGGCATTAAATAAATAATAAATAAAATCTTTCAAAAAGAAGGGGTTAAAAACTGAAATACTGTTAAATACAGAGAAAAATGAACACATTAAATGACAGTACCTGGTCAGACAGACATGTCTAAACAATGACAGAAAGACATTCACAGATCATCAGTGAGCTGGAGAACGTGGGCTCAGTGTTGGTTTGATGGGGTGGGGGGTGTTTAAACATTGTGACCTTAGAGGCAGTGCTGCTGTCATCCTGTATCTGTCTGCTGAGGTCAACTAAAGGGACTATGGCAGGTGGATAGACCAGTTTCCTCCAGATTCCTCTCATATTGCCTTGCCTCCTCGGTCCCTCTGCCTTTGAACGATGTCTCCTCTGAGGGGAGATAGGAGGTTTGTTGGAGGAGCTGTGAACGAGGATGCTCAGCTGGAACGTACAAATCGTGGCAGGAGCAGGACTTAACAGATGTGTTTACAGTTGTGTTCATTATATAAGATGATCAAATTTTAGTTCATTATTTAAGATGATCAAATTTTAGCTCCGTCGCCTAAAACCAAGAATGTCGGTTCCACATCCAAACCCAGGTCTAGATTTGATGTCTGCATGTTCTCCCAGGTCTATGTGGGTTCCCTCTGGGTGCTGCAGCTTCATCCTGCAGTCCAAAAACATGTCATAAAGGTGAACTGGTGACCAGGTGTGAATGTTTGTCTCTCCAAGTGTCAACCCTGTGATGAACTGCCATGTATGAACCTGAACCGTTCGACTGTATGAACCTGAACCGTTCGACTGTATGAACCTGAACCGTTCGACTGTATGAACCTGGACCGTTTCACCGTGTGAACCTGGACTATTTGACTGTATGAACCTGGACCGTTCGACTGTATGAACCTGGACCGTTTCACCGTGTGAACCTGGACTATTTGACTGTATGAACCTGGACCGTTCGACTGTATGAACCTGAACCGTTCGACCGTATGAACCTGGACTATTTGACTGTATGAACCTGGACCGTTCGACTGTATGAACCTGGACCATTTAACTGTATGAACCTGGACCGTTCAACTGTATAAACCTGGACCGGTCGACTGTATGAACCTGGACCGTTTGACTGTATTAACCTGGACCGTTTGACTGTGTGAACCTGGACCGTTTCACCGTGTGAACCTGGACCGTTTGACTGTGTGAACGTGGACCGTTTCACCGTGTGAACCTGGACCGTTTGACTGTATGAACCTGAACCGTTCGACTGTATGAACCTGAACCGTTCGACTGTATGAACCTGAACCGTTCGACTGTATGAACCTGAACCGTTCGACTGTATGAACCTGGACTATTTGACTGTATGAACCTGGACCATTCGACTGTATGAACCTGAACCGTTCGACTGTATGAACCTGGACTATTTGACTGTATGAACCTGGACCGTTCGACTGTATGAACCTGGACCGTTTGACTGTATGAACCTGAACCGTTCGACTGTATGAACCTGAACCGTTCGACTGTATGAACCTGGACCGTTTGACTGTATGAACCTGAACCATTCGACTGTATGAACCTGGACCGTTTGACTGTATGAACCTGAACCGTTCGACTGTATGAACCTGAACCGTTCGACTGTATGAACCTGGACCGTTTGACTGTATGAACCTGAACCATTCGACTGTATGAACCTGGACTATTTGACTGTATGAACCTGGACCGTTCGACTGTATGAACCTGGACCATTTGACTGTATGAACCTGGACCGTTCGACTGTATGAACCTGGACCGTTTGACTGTATTAACCTGGACCGTTTGACTGTGTTCACTGTGTGAACCTGGACCATTTCACCATGTGAACCTGGACCGTTTGACTGTGTGAACCTGGACCGTTTCACCGTGTGAACCTGGACCGTTTGACCGTGTGAACCTGGACCGTTTGACTGTATGAACCTGGACCTGGACCATTTGTGGGACGCGTGTCAGAGATTTAATGAAGCTGCTGTGCATTGTGGGTAAATGTCACAGACGGCGGTTATGGTTTCTGCTGCTTGGGGGATCGCTGGAGGTGATGTCATCAATATTTTCCTCATCAATGATGGATTATTTCAGGCTGCATCACTAAACCTATTACAGACACAGGGGTCGGTAGCTGCCTTCCTCCTCCTCCTCCTCAGTTAAATATGGCTGACTCTGCTCATATGCAGTCAGATGGAGTTGTTGATGGGACAGAGGATTGGGAGATGGTAGAGGCAGAGGGTCCACCAGGACCACATACCTGTCCCTCAGTGAGGACCAGCTGGTTAAATATCAATGCTCCAGGTGAGACACACCTGGCTTTACAGGGGATGGGAGATGAACTCTGATTGGTTGAATTCATGTTATACCCTAGACACAACCATAAATAAAAGGGGACTAAATATAACCCCTTTCAGTCTTTGTTCCCAGACCATGCCCCTCATTCAACTAGCAAAATGGAGTTGGACCCTACATGAACCTGAAATGGATTTTAGACCATGAGCTTTAGATGGTTTAAATAGAGCTCCTCATGTCTCTTCCTCACCTTCACTACTTTCATGTCAGGGGGGAGGGATGGAGACGAATCAAGGATGTATGAACTGAGAAATGTGAAGAGGGGGGTCCATGAATCCCTGATGCTAAATGATACAAGATCAGAACGTATTAAAGATGTTGAGCTGTAGGCCGAGGTGAAACATTTGCTGCTAGTGAAAACCACATTGGACACAGCTTCACTTTTCCACCTGAGGCAGATCCGTCTGATGAAGCCCTGATGCAGTGGTGTATGAATCCTATTGTGACAGCATTAAACACCTTCAGGAGAACGTGTGTGATGCCATGTTTGAATGAATATGTGTGTCATAATGCCTGTTTGTGTTATTTTAGACTGCAGAGTGGAATCCTGGGGCATGACTTAGTACTGTATGTAAGAGTGTGTGCGTGTGTCTGTGCGCGCAGGGAAACAGAAGAATCAGTTCATATGAAGATTTAAAATCAACCTATGAGGTTCCAGGGAAACTAATATGAATCCAAAGAGATGATGTGTTCCCTCCTGATTCCTATACTGTATGTTTATACTGTTGGTGATGGGTGATGATTATAAGGGGTGATGGTTGTAATTATGAACACCACTTAGGGCATTATCCTGCTTATACCATGGTCACTTGCCAAATAAAAAAAAGAAGTCCATTAGTTTATATTTCATGCGTTTTGCAATTAAAACAGTTTCCCCCAAACCGTAACTTGGTTTCCTTGGTAACGCTTGAGGGTTTTACTTGTACTTCAACATCCCTGTTCCTGTGCAATGAAAACTCATCACTACTGGAGTAAATAAGATGAACCATAGATGCGACTTGTCAGGAGATGTTTCTGGTCTGATAGGGCTAATGTGATGCTAGCGTGATTCAAAGTCAGTAATATTGCATATGTCAAACCTTCTCATCGGTCACCCCCCCCTTTAGTGTATCCACACTGCCAGAACTAAGAACGAATGTAGTTCTTAAAACTCCGTTTTTAGCTCTCCTTTGTTCTCTCACAGGACTAGAAGAACCTTGACTGACATAAATGATCAGGATTGGTTGAACACATGAGAGAAGGCAGAACCGTCGACCTCCATTGTTCAGAACTTGTGTCAAATGTTATCCGTGTCACCAACAGCTTGTAATGGTAGCCTTAAAAAAAGGAACACAACACATACAAATGTCTGTCACATTATTGTTGTTGTCCTCAAGTGATGTTGCTATAGTAACCACCAGCAAGCTCGTGTACCTTCAGTGTTCCAATTGGTGGTGCAAATACAGACAGAAACAAGGCAGTTCCTCTAAAGAGCGCTCGCAACTGTTCGGTCACTGGAACGACTTAGTAGATGGAATTAATGGACAACCTGCAGCCAATCAGAATCAAGTGTTCGCCCAGACCATGGTATAATCTATGTGAAGGCACATACAGTACTGTTATCATAATTATGAAAACCGTGGAACTCCAATACTTGTGTTTTCCTAATGTGAAAATCAGAATGTACAGAAAAAGGAACAGCTGGTTCAACTGGAAACAGTGGACAAACTCAGAACATGGACTTTTGTCTTAGTTCCACAAAGTCAACATGTTGGAGAGGATAGGTGTTCACCCAGCAGCAACAATGTGTGTAGGATGTTTCAGCGCTGGGGGAGTGCTGGGGGTGGGGGGGCTATAGAATCCCATCCATGAAGCTGGTGTCCAGCCGCTGGATGAGCACCCGGATGAAGGACATCTCCTTGCGGGTGTTCTCAAAGATCACCCTGGGGTCGTCGGACTGGCAGCGCAGACAGTTGGGAGCCATGACCATGGCCAAGTTGTTCACGTCCATCTTGGTGATGGCCACATTGGCAGGCTGGGCAAATACCTGAACACACAACATGCAAAGGTGGTCTGAGGTCAGCCCTCTGGAAACACCTTCTAACCTTTCTTAAGTTGTCTGAAGTCATGTTGAACCACCTCAGCCATTTTTATCTGAGCCTCAGATGCTTGAGGAGTCGTTTGGTACAGTATCAGTATGTTACAGTTGGTGCTAAGTAGCTGGTCAGTATTTACGGCAGTTCGCATTACTAACATGCATCTCAGCAAAAGTTAATCACCTCGAAAACAATTTAAACACGTCTCTAAATAATCTTATTTGACAAGAACACTGGCAACAATCCAGAAAACCAACAGAAAACCAACCGGCCTAAAAACACCAACAATTACTTCAGTCTGGGGTTTGAGGGCATTCTCTCCATTTTTACACATCTTCTTTTTAAGGGACTTGCATACACAAGATAGTATTTTATATCAACATTTACAATCTCAGCTTTCTGAAGATGAAGCTCCCATCAGTCCTCGAGCAGTAGAGAGATCATTGGCTGTTTTCTCTATCTCTAGTGAAACACACCTCTATAGGTCTCTGTGAGTCACATACAGTCTAGTAAGAATAAAGACGTGGTTCTACAGACTCCAGCAACATGTAAACCACATTTATGAATAGAAACATCTCAGAATCCTGCCAGTGTGTCCACAGAACTTAAGTATATTTATACATGAATAAATCAACAGTTTGCTTGTATATCCTTTATAATTTCTAGTCCTCTATAAATTGAAACCAGGTAACCTGGGTAGGTCACTGAAATTACAATAGACTGTTTGAAACTGAACAAACTGCGTTAAGATGTTTTCTATACTTCAACCAACATTAACTTGAATGTGAACGACTACCAGCTACTGACAGATACACGCGTGTGTGTGTGCATGTGTGTGTGTGTTACCTGTAGGAAACGGATGAGGTAGCAGAGCACCAGTTTGTTGATGTGGGGCAGACCCAGCACCACATTGACAGCTGCTTCTGGGTTGTCATAGTGACTGATGCACTCATCATAAAACTCATGAGGGATCAGCGGCTCCTCCAGCTCCCTGTACCAGAGCTTCAGCAGAGACGCTGAGGACACACAGAGACAGGGTGAGACCTCAAAGCACATGTGAAACCTGGGTGAGAACTACATGAGATCATCTTGACATGTGCTCAGGTGCATCATTTTGATTGGGCTGCAGAGAATCAGTGCTATGACCACCTTCACTGACACCAATTGTACAGAGCCCCATCTCCACTGCGTAGTACCAGCTCGACTCTCCTCGCCTTTTTTCTGTTTCCATTAAAGTACCATTTTTTAGTACTCCCTCCGTTGTTGCTCCAAGTGAACTGAGCAGGTTCTAAAATGTCACGTGAAACATTACAGACCACTGATTGGCCAATGTCCAGTAATCAATATCCTGCACAGCACAAATCAATGGCTGCCACACTCAAACAGTGAAGCTACTTTAGTGATGTAACTTTAATTTATTGCAGCCGTTATATTGAGGAGGTGCAGACGTTCCTGTTTTAAACAGCTGATGAGAGGATCACCAGAGGGGTGTGTCCCGTTAAAGACTACGCCACAGTAGTTTCTAATAGTGCCCATCTACCCTGAGGAGGAACCATCCCTATTGAAAACGACCCGGGCGAGTCGAGTAGAGCCGCTACTGTGCAGTGGAAATGTGGCTTATGACAGCAGTGTGGAACCAGAACCAGGATCACAGTATGTTCATTCAGCAGCGCTCTCCAACAGTGTGTGAGTGTTTGTGTGTTTACCTGGGATGTGTGGGTCTTCCAGTCCTGTGGGGATTTTCCATTGATCCACCTGTAGTTTGAGGGCATTGACTTCATCTATGTCGCCTGGTACCCTGGAGATCAAACACAGGCTGGTTACACTGGTTACTGTGTGTTTTCTTTATGCCCTGGTTTCTACATAGTTACTGTGAATAAAGCTAAAATCCTGCTTACAGCTGGACAGTGAAGGAGACATGGAGAGAGCTGGAGCTGGTTACAGAGGTAACCCTGGTTCACTGATAACATGAGTGATGCATTGCGCTCTGGGGTAGGCCCCTCTGTATAGTCCACTGTTTATTTCATTAATGAAAACGATGATGAAAACTTTTTTCCACGACTAAGACGAGACGATAACGAGATGACAAGATATTTAGCAAAAGACAAAATATTATAATTGTTTTTTTTTCTCAACTACAATCCAAATATTCTGATCATTGATGGCGTCTGCAGCAGTAGCTGGTCCTACCTGGGTATAGGGGCCAAAGACTAATGGAACCATCTAGTAGCTGGTCCGACCTGGGTATAGGGGCCAAAGACTAATGGAAACATCTAGTAGCTGGTCCGACCTGGTATAGGGACCAAAGACTAATGGAAACATCTAGTAGCTGGTCTGATCTGGTATAGGGACCAAAGACTAATGGAACCATCTAGTAGCTGGTCTGACCTGGGTATAGGGGCCAAAGACTAATGGAACCATCTAGTAGCTGGTCTGACCTGGGTATAGGGGCCAAAGACTAATGGAAACATCTAGTAGCTGGTCCGACCTGGTATAGGGACCAAAGACTAATGGAACCATCTAGTAGCTGGTCTGACCTGGGTATAGGGGCCAAAGACTAATGGAAACATCCAGTAGCTGGTCCGACCTGGTATAGGGACCAAAGACTAATGTAACCATCTAGTAGCTGGTCTGATCTGGTATAGGGACCAAAGACTAATGGAACCATCTAGTAGCTGGTCTGACCTGGGTATAGGGGCCAAAGACTAATGGAAACATCTAGTAGCTGGTCTGACCTGGGTATAGGGGCCAAAGACTAATGGAAACATCTAGTAGCTGGTCCGACCTGGTATAGGGGCCAAAGACTAATGTAACCATCTAGTAGCTGGTCCGACCTGGTATAGGGACCAAAGACTAATGTAACCATCTAGTAGCTGGTCCGACCTGGTATAGGGGCCCAAGACTAATGGAAACATCTAGTAGCTGGTCCGACCTGGTATAGGGACCAAAGACTAATGGAACCATCTAGTAGCTGGTCTGACCTGGGTATAGGGGCCAAAGACTAATGGAAACATCTAGTAGCTGGTCCGACCTGGTATAGGGACCAAAGACTAATGTAACCATCTAGTAGCTGGTCTGACCTGGTATAGGGACCAAAGACTAATGTAACCATCTAGTAGCTGGTCTGACCTGGGTCAAGGGGCCAAAGACTAATTGAACCATCTAGTACCTGGTCCGACCTGGGTATAGGGGCCAAAGACTAATGGAGACATGTAGTAGCTGGTCCGACCTGGGTATAGGGGCCAAAGACTAATGGAACCATCTAGTACCTGGTCCGACCTGGGTATAGGGGCCAAAGACTAATGGAACCATCTAGTAGCTGGTCCGACCTGGGTATAGGGGCCAAAGCCTAATGTAACCATCTAGTAGCTGGTCCGACCTGGGTATAGGGGCCAAAGACTAATGGAACCATCTAGTAGCTGGTCCGACCTGGGTATAGGGCTCAAAGACTAATGGAAGCATCTAGTACCTGGTCCGACCTGGGTATAGGGGCCAAAGACTAATGGAACCATCTAGTACCTGGTCCGACCTGGGTATAGGGGCCAAAGACTAAAGGAAACATTTAGTATCTGGTTCCCTCTGAAGGTTCCTCAGGACAGCTGGAGCTCAGTCTCACAGTTTTATCCGGTAAAGCCATGATTAGAGGTCTTGAGGCCGAAACCATCTCAACCTATGGATGTATTCCTTAAAGTGACATCATCAGACCAGACATTCTGAATCATTCAACCTGTTTTTATCAGATAATGATCAGATAAATCTGATGTGGAATCAGAGGAAAATGACCAAACATATTGGTTTGGAGACCAAACCAATATGTTTAGATTTACTGAAATGTTAATAATAACCTGATGTCTTAGAGAAGACTCAAATGTCTTCAATCTAAGATAGACTTTATGTACATACTGTCATGATCTTGGGTTTAGTTTTATTTTTGTCATGTTTTTCTTTTCACACTGTGTTTGTTTCCTTCCCACCTGTTTTGCCTGGTTGTTTCACATGTCCTGATTAGTCTTCTGTGTTTTCAGTTCCTGTACTTTCTCTTTTTCATGTTTTCTTTGTGTCATCCACCTGTCGTGTCTTATTAGGTTTTCTGCACTTCCCGTCCTCTGTAATTGTCTGATTGTTTGTCTGTGGTTGATTGATGTCTTGTTTTCACCTGTTTCTTCTTTTCTCCTGTTTCTCGTTATCCTCTGCTCTCTGTGTATAACGTACTGGTTTAGCGTTAATGGTACCTTCAAAGACAAGTTACCCATGCCATGATAATCCATCCACCTGATAGGTGTGGCATATCAAGGTGTTATTATTGCATAGTTGTGCGAATTTAGGAGTGCATCCAGCTGGCCTAACAACCATGTTTGACCACTCCAGCCCAAGACCCCCACAGGCAATGCATGCAATGTGGATGTCAGAGACCATTTTAGGAAAGGTCATCTGCATGTTGTCCTCACTGCACACAAAAAAGTAACGTAAACGTGGGTGAAATGTGTGTAAACATCTTTCACCACAAACGTTGGTATTTATAGAGAATTTCTCAGCAGGAAAAGGTTCAGATTTCTACGTAAACTTTCATCCTGCTGTAGAGTCAGAATTAGAGACACTCGATGGTTTTATCACTAAATAAAATTCAGTCAGAAGTAAAAACACAGATGAATGTAAAACACACATCAGTACATACATATTTCATAATGTATAGGCCTGCCTCTGATGGTGGATATAGTCTATATTTATTTGTAATAATATGTAAATGTAATTTAATGTCATATTGTTTGATGCAGATATGGTTGAATTATTTGTTCCATTTTTAATTGAATGTCAGCATTGTGTATCAGTCAGGAGGTGAGACTTTTCCCCTGTGTGTCAAACAGTTTTGACTGCAGTCAAAATGTTGTTTTTAAAGGCTAAAAACCAACAATTATGGACAGAAGCAGAATATTTGGTTGATAAAAATGTGTTCTGAATTTTAGGAACCATTCCATCTATCTTTTTTCAGCTGTGTGTTTTTGACCTTCTTTTTGACTCTGCAACAGTTGGTTGTTTGATCCAACCCTGTCCACCATCCACCACATGCTTCTGTCAGACAAACTGCTGACTTGTCCTTTAACCGTGTTTTATTAACACACTGCACAACATCAACATGAGTTCTGAGCAAGTAACACCAGAGAATCTCAACCAACCTTGTTGATCACTCAAACAGTGACTCCGTAGCTTCTAATTCTAGCTCTCTGATTGGCTAGCCCCTAGACCAGACCTGGGCATTGTACGGCCCCCGGGCCACATACGGCCCTTTGGTTGACTCTGACCGGCCCGTGTAAGGTTAATTGGAAATTACAAAATAAACATATTTTGTAATTTCACCTCATGCATGGACTAAAGCTGCATTGCTTTTATTTTGAAGTTGTTTTTTATTCACGTACATAATGACGCAATACGTATATCAAGACCTGCGCATGATTGGATCGTTGTCACAAGATGACTTTAGTCCTCAAAAATGTCCGCTCATGCTAAAAAAAGAATGGTAGATGCCGAATGCAGGGTTTTCAACAAAAATTGGACTGCTAAGTATTTATTTACTTAAGTCGGAGGTAAAGCCGTGTGTTTAGTTTGCGGGGAGCAGATCGCCATGTTTAAGGACTACAATTTGAGTCTGCATTACGAGACGAAACATGCGGAGAAATACAAAAACTTGACTGATGCAGAAAGGGCGCAAACATCGGAAGCTTTGCTAGCAAAGCTGCAAAAGCAGCAAGGCTTTTTTACCAAGCTTCACACATCCAGGGATGCAGCAAGCAAGACCAGCTTTGTGATATCCCACAAAATCGCTAAAAACAGTAAGCACAAAGACAATATTGTGATGTCTTTAGAATGCTAAGAACCTTTACACAACTTTCCAACAGTATATGAAACTCAAAATGTGTTTTGGGGTGAATGTGACTGAAAATGTTCACTAATATGAGTCACAAATGGTAAAAAACGTTCACATTTTGTTTACCATTGTTTTGGGAAATTTGATTGAATAAATGACATTTTTTGTAAGGCAACCTCACTTTTTCATTGCTTAACTATAACATATACTCTTACCAGCTTCTCAAAACAATGCTATTTACTGCTTTTTTATAAAGAAATACAATTAATATTATGCAGAATTGAGTTCAGCCTTTTGGCCCGGCCCTCCACAATATTTTCTGTTTCTCATGTGGCCCCATGGAAAAAATAATTGCCCACCCCTGCCCTAGACGATCCGACGGCCCGTCTGACGTCAGAGCGCATGAGCTGTAACTGTAACTGTTTACTGTAACAACAATATGTTTCAGTGGGGCTCATGCCGCACACCATTTGAAAGTTACGATTCTTGTAATTTGATTTATGCAAACCATTTCAAGATACAACTACCGCAGCGGGTACAATCAACGCCAGCAAAAAAAACCCCCACCGATGACGTCACTCACCTATGGAGTCTTCCAACAATCTTTACAAGTCCATACAGTCCATATTTCCACATCATTGTCCACAAAAACAACTGTTACATTGGTAGGGGTCCAAAAAATCGAATCCAGTAAAATGTTTAGTCCACAAAACATTATTACGTCCATAAATCAATCCATAAATCCAAAGAGGCTGCTGTTTCATATTTCAGATTGTTTATTTTTCCGTCGTATTTTCGATGATAACTACCGACCGCTGCTAGCCACACACATGGTCTGGGTCTCAAAATGGCTGCACACTCTGCCTTTTTGATTGACACCATGCTTGACGTATTATGTGCTTCCAATCTCGGGACATAAGACCAAATAGCCAACCAGCGTCAGCGTTGAGAGAAGTGACTCCCATTGATTTTTTCTATCTAAGACTGGACCTATCACAGCTGACGCTGAAAGTGATTGACAGTTCACGTAGCCAATGAAATTCTGTAAAAAATGATATCCTGGTTCAGTGGGTAAAGCTAAGGGATAACACGTTATGCCTAGCTTAAAGGCACATAGCTCGCAACATCCACCTGTTCGTTATTTTCACGGAGGAAAAAAATTAGCATAATATGTTTATAATTCAGTTACCCTGTTTCAGTAATACTGAGAGTGAATCTGGATGGTGAATAAGATTGTTGAAGAGTTTTAGCGTTTTTATCATAGGTATTTGGCTGTGGTTACCAAGTGTCCTTTTGGAGTCTCCAAATGTACTTTTTTGGAAACGCCTAAACATAATCTTAGAAAAACACGTGTAAAACACTCATTTTCTGTGGTATTGTTATCAACTTTGGACCTGAACTAGGTAAGACTTCAGGCTATGGGCCCATTGTGTTTTCCAGCTCATAACTGCCAGCTGCAGTCATCTGCAGGCGTCGGTTTGAAAAATAATTCAGGCGATAATAAAAAAAAAAAAGTATTTCAGTGTGTTCATACCTCTGTAACTCTATGACAGTAGCACTCAGAGTGATTCTGACTGTTTGGGGAAGAAATTCAGAGTGTTTCCTTTCAAAAGATACCAAACCTAGGCATGTGCTAGAAATGGTTCAAGAATAGCTTTCAATTTACTTTGGGTACACACTGGATAGGTGTTGTAGGCTAATTTAGCCTGAAATTAGCTGGAATGCTAACAGACAAAGAGGGCGGGGTCAGACCAGTCTGTTAGGCTGACATCAAAGCTGGGATAACATGGCAATACACACACCGATGGATAGACGAGGAGGAAGGAACACACATGCAGGCTATGCCATGTAGAATTTATATACGCAGCATGTCAGTCTACAGTATTACCCAATACCTTCAGCTTGTTTTCTTTTATTTGATATTCCACTGTGATGGGAACCTCTAACTCACACTCGGCAAACTCTGCTTTCTTCTTCATACTCATCATCATCATCATCACTGATAGTCCAACAAAGGCTCCTTAATCTCAGTATATTCATGACACGTTTGGCATTGACCATTTACACTGGGAGGAGTAGTGATGAGACTGGGAGGAGTAGTGACGATACTGGGAGGAGTATGAAGAGTAGACTGTGTTCAGGTGTGTATTTATACAGAATAGACTGTGTTCAGGTGTGTATTTATACAGAATAGACTGTGTTCAGGTGTGTATTTATACAGGGTAGACTGTGTTCAGGTGTGTATTTATAAAGAGTAGACTGTGTTCAATTGTGTATTTATAAAGAGTACAGTGTGTTCAGGTGTGTATTTATACAGAGTACACTGTGTTCAGGTGTGTATTTATAAAGAGTAGCCTGTGTTCAATTGTGTATTTATAAAGAGTACACTGTGTTCAGGTCTGTATTTATACAGAGTAGACTGTGTTCAGGTGTGCATTTATACAGAGTAGACTGTGTTCAGGTGTGTATTTATACAGAGTAGACTGTGTTCAATTGTGTATTTATAAAGAGTACACTGTGTTCAGGTCTGCATTTATACAGAGTAGACTGTGTTCAGGTGTGTATTTATACAGAGTACACTGTGTTCAGGTGTGTATTTATACAGAGTAGACTGTGTTCAGGTGTGTATTTATACAGAGAACACTGTGTTCAGGTGTGTATTTATACAGAGTAGACTGTGTTCAGGTGTGTATTTATACAGAGTACACTGTGTTCAGGTGTGTATTTATACAGAGTACACTGTGTTCAGGTGTGTATTTATAAAGCGTACACTGTGTTCAGGTGTGTATTTATACAGAGTAGACTGTGTACAGGTGTGTATTTATACAGAGTAGACTGTGTTCAGGTGTGTATTTATACAGAGTAGACTGTGTTCAGGTGTGTATTTATACAGAGTACACTGTGTTCAGGTGTGTATTTATAAAGCGTACACTGTGTTCAGGTGTGTATTTATACAGAGTATACTGTGTTCAGGTGTGTATTTATACAGAGTATACTGTGTTCAGGTGTGTATTTATACAGAGTAGACTGTGTTCAGGTGTGTATTTATAAAGAGTACACTGTGTTCAGGTGTGTATTTATACAGAGTAGACTGTGTTCAGGTGTGTATTTATACAGAGTAGACTGTGTTCAGGTGTGTATTTATACAGAGTAGACTGTGTTCAGGTCTGTATTTATACAGAGTAGACTGTGTTCAGGTGTGTATTTATAAAGAGTACACTGTACAGGTGTGTATTTATACAGAGTACACTGTGTTCAGGTGTGTATTTATACAGAGTAGACTGTGTTCAGGTGTGTATTTATAAAGAGTAGACTGTGTTCAGGTGTGTATTTATACAGAGTAGACTGTGTTCAGGTGTGTATTTATAAAGAGTAGACTGTGTTCAGGTGTGTATTTATGCAGAGTACACTGTGTTCAGGTGTGTATTTATACAGAGTAGACTGTGTTCAGGTGTGTATTTATACAGAGTACACTGTGTTCAGGTGTGTATTTATACAGAGTAGACTGTGTTCAGGTGTGTATTTATAAAGAGTAGACTGTGTTCAGGTGTGTATTTATACAGAGTAGACTGTGTTCAGGTGTGTATTTATACAGAGTACACTGTGTTCAGGTGTGTATTTATACAGAGTAGACTGTGTTCAGGTGTGTATTTATAAAGAGTAGACTGTGTTCAGGTGTGTATTTATACAGAGTAGACTGTGTTCAGGTGTGTATTTATACAGAGTACACTGTGTTCAGGTGTGTATTTATACAGAGTACACTGTGTTCAGGTGTGTATTTATAAAGAGTAGACTGTGTTCAGGTGTGTATTTATAAAGAGTACACTGTGTTCAGGTGTGTATTTATAAAGAGTAGACTGTGTTCAGGTGTGTATTTATAAAGAGTACACTGTGTTCAGGTGTGTATTTATACAGAGTAGACTGAGTTCAGGTGTGTATTTATACAGAGTACACTGTGTTCAGGTGTGTATTTATACAGAGTACACTGTGTTCAGGTGTGTATTTATAAAGCGTACACTGTGTTCAGGTGTGTATTTATACAGAGTAGACTGTGTTCAGGTGTGTATTTATACAGAGTAGACTGTGTTCAGGTGTGTATTTATACAGAGTACACTGTGTTCAGGTGTGTATTTATAAAGCGTACACTGTGTTCAGGTGTGTATTTATACAGAGTAGACTGTGTTCAGGTGTGTATTTATAAAGAGTAGACTGTGTTCAGGTGTGTATTTATACAGAGTAGACTGTGTTCAGGTGTGTATTTATAAAGAGTAGACTGTGTTCAGGTGTGTATTTATGCAGAGTACACTGTGTTCAGGTGTGTATTTATACAGAGTAGACTGTGTTCAGGTGTGTATTTATACAGAGTACACTGTGTTCAGGTGTGTATTTATACAGAGTACACTGTGTTCAGGTGTGTATTTATACAGAGTAGACTGTGTTCAGGTGTGTATTTATAAAGAGTAGACTGTGTTCAGGTGTGTATTTATACAGAGTAGACTGTGTTCAGGTGTGTATTTATACAGAGTACACTGTGTTCAGGTGTGTATTTATACAGAGTACACTGTGTTCAGGTGTGTATTTATAAAGAGTAGACTGTGTTCAGGTGTGTATTTATAAAGAGTACACTGTGTTCAGGTGTGTATTTATACAGAGTAGACTGTGTTCAGGTGTGTATTTATACAGAGTAGACTGTGTTCAGGTGTGTATTTATACAGAGTACACTGTGTTCAGGTGTGTATTTATAAAGCGTACACTGTGTTCAGGTGTGTATTTATACAGAGTAGACTGTGTTCAGGTGTGTATTTATAAAGAGTAGACTGTGTTCAGGTGTGTATTTATACAGAGTAGACTGTGTTCAGGTGTGTATTTATAAAGAGTAGACTGTGTTCAGGTGTGTATTTATGCAGAGTACACTGTGTTCAGGTGTGTATTTATACAGAGTAGACTGTGTTCAGGTGTGTATTTATACAGAGTACACTGTGTTCAGGTGTGTATTTATACAGAGTACACTGTGTTCAGGTGTGTATTTATACAGAGTAGACTGTGTTCAGGTGTGTATTTATAAAGAGTAGACTGTGTTCAGGTGTGTATTTATACAGAGTAGACTGTGTTCAGGTGTGTATTTATACAGAGTACACTGTGTTCAGGTGTGTATTTATACAGAGTACACTGTGTTCAGGTGTGTATTTATAAAGAGTAGACTGTGTTCAGGTGTGTATTTATAAAGAGTACACTGTGTTCAGGTGTGTATTTATAAAGAGTAGACTGTGTTCAGGTGTGTATTTATAAAGAGTACACTGTGTTCAGGTGTGTATTTATACAGAGTAGACTGTGTTCAGGTGTGTATTTATAGAGAGAACACTGTGTTCAGGTGTGTATTTATACAGAGTAGACTGAGTTCAGGTGTGTATTTATACAGAGTACACTGTGTTCAGGTGTGTATTTATACAGAGTACACTGTGTTCAGGTGTGTATTTATAAAGCGTACACTGTGTTCAGGTGTGTATTTATACAGAGTAGACTGTGTTCAGGTGTGTATTTATACAGAGTAGACTGTGTTCAGGTGTGTATTTATACAGAGTAGACTGTGTTCAGGTGTGTATTTATACAGAGTACACTGTGTTCAGGTGTGTATTTATAAAGCGTACACTGTGTTCAGGTGTGTATTTATACAGAGTAGACTGTGTTCAGGTGTGTATTTATAAAGAGTAGACTGTGTTCAGGTGTGTATTTATACAGAGTAGACTGTGTTCAGGTGTGTATTTATAAAGAGTAGACTGTGTTCAGGTGTGTATTTATGCAGAGTACACTGTGTTCAGGTGTGTATTTATACAGAGTAGACTGTGTTCAGGTGTGTATTTATACAGAGTACACTGTGTTCAGGTGTGTATTTATACAGAGTAGACTGTGTTCAGGTGTGTATTTATAAAGAGTAGACTGTGTTCAGGTGTGTATTTATACAGAGTAGACTGTGTTCAGGTGTGTATTTATACAGAGTACACTGTGTTCAGGTGTGTATTTATACAGAGTAGACTGTGTTCAGGTGTGTATTTATACAGAGTACACTGTGTTCAGGTGTGTATTTATACAGAGTACACTGTGTTCAGGTGTGTATTTATAAAGAGTAGACTGTGTTCAGGTGTGTATTTATAAAGAGTACACTGTGTTCAGGTGTGTATTTATAAAGAGTAGACTGTGTTCAGGTGTGTATTTATAAAGAGTACACTGTGTTCAGGTGTGTATTTATACAGAGTAGACTGTGTTCAGGTGTGTATTTATACAGAGAACACTGTGTTCAGGTGTGTATTTATACAGAGTAGACTGAGTTCAGGTGTGTAATTATACAGAGTACACTGTGTTCAGGTGTGTATTTATACAGAGTACACTGTGTTCAGGTGTGTATTTATAAAGCGTACACTGTGTTCAGGTGTGTATTTATACAGAGTAGACTGTGTTCAGGTGTGTATTTATACAGAGTAGACTGTGTTCAGGTGTGTATTTATACAGAGTAGACTGTGTTCAGGTGTGTATTTATACAGAGTACACTGTGTTCAGGTGTGTATTTATAAAGCGTACACTGTGTTCAGGTGTGTATTTATACAGAGTATACTGTGTTCAGGTGTGTATTTATACAGAGTATACTGTGTTCAGGTGTGTATTTATACAGAGTACACTGTGTTCAGGTGTGTATTTATACAGAGTAGACTGTGTTCAGGTGTGTATTTATACAGAGTAAACTGTGTTCAGGTGTGTATTTATACAGAGTAGACTGTGTTCAGGTCTGTATTTATACAGAGTAGACTGTGTTCAGGTGTGTATTTATAAAGAGTACACTGTACAGGTGTGTATTTATACAGAGTACACTGTGTTCAGGTGTGTATTTATACAGAGTAGACTGTGTTCAGGTGTGTATTTATAAAGAGTAGACTGTGTTCAGGTGTGTATTTATGCAGAGTAGACTGTGTTCAGGTGTGTATTTATACAGAGTACACTGTGTTCAGGTGTGTATTTATACAGAGTACACTGTGTTCAGGTGTGTATTTATACAGAGTAGACTGTGTTCAGGTGTGTATTTATAAAGAGTAGACTGTGTTCAGGTGTGTATTTATACAGAGTAGACTGTGTTCAGGTGTGTATTTATACAGAGTACACTGTGTTCAGGTGTGTATTTATACAGAGTACACTGTGTTCAGGTGTGTATTTATACAGAGTAGACTGTGTTCAGGTGTGTATTTATAAAGAGTAGACTGTGTTCAGGTGTGTATTTATGCAGAGTAGACTGTGTTCAGGTGTGTATTTATACAGAGTACACTGTGTTCAGGTGTGTATTTATACAGAGTACACTGTGTTCAGGTGTGTATTTATACAGAGTACACTGTGTTCAGGTGTGTATTTATAAAGCGTACACTGTGTTCAGGTGTGTATTTATACAGAGTAGACTGTGTTCAGGTCTGTATTTATACAGAGTAGACTGTGTTCAGGTGTGTATTTATAAAGAGTACACTGTACAGGTGTGTATTTATACAGAGTACACTGTGTTCAGGTGTGTATTTATACAGAGTAGACTGTGTTCAGGTGTGTATTTATAAAGAGTAGACTGTGTTCAGGTGTGTATTTATGCAGAGTAGACTGTGTTCAGGTGTGTATTTATACAGAGTACACTGTGTTCAGGTGTGTATTTATACAGAGTACACTGTGTTCAGGTGTGTATTTATACAGAGTAGACTGTGTTCAGGTGTGTATTTATAAAGGGTAGACTGTGTTCAGGTGTGTATTTATACAGAGTAGACTGTGTTCAGGTGTGTATTTATACATAGTACACTGTGTTCAGGTGTGTATTTATACAGAGTAGACTGTGTTCAGGTGTGTATTTATAAAGAGTAGACTGTGTTCAGGTGTGTATTTATACAGAGTAGACTGTGTTCAGGTGTGTATTTATACAGAGTACACTGTGTTCAGGTGTGTATTTATACAGAGTACACTGTGTTCAGGTGTGTATTTATACAGAGTACACTGTGTTCAGGTGTGTATTTATAAAGCGTACACTGTGTTCAGGTGTGTATTTATACAGAGTATACTGTGTTCAGGTGTGTATTTATACAGAGTAGACTGTGTTCAGGTGTGTATTTATACAGAGTAGACTGTGTTCAGGTGTGTATTTATAAAGAGTAGACTGTGTTCAGGTGTGTATTTATGCAGAGTAGACTGTGTTCAGGTGTGTATTTATACAGAGTAGACTGTGTTCAGGTGTGTATTTATGTAGAGTAGACTGTGTTCAGGTGTGTATTTTTTACAGAGTACACTGTTCAGGTGTGTATTTATACAGAGTAGACTGTGTTCAGGTGTGTATTTATACAGAGTACACTGTGTTCAGGTGTGTATTTATACAGAGTACACTGTGTTCAGGTGTGTATTTATAAAGAGTACACTGTGTTCAGGTGTGTATTTATACAGAGTAGACTGTGTTCAGGTGTGTATTTATAAAGAGTAGACTGTGTTCAGGTGTGTATTTATACAGAGTAGACTGTGTTCAGGTGTGTATTTATACAGAGTACACTGTGTTCAGGTGTGTATTTATACAGAGTACACTGTGTTCAGGTGTGTATTTATACAGAGTAGACTGTGTTCAGGTGTGTATTTATACAGAGTACACTGTGTTCAGGTGTGTATTTATACAGAGTACACTGTGTTCAGGTGTGTATTTATACAGAGTAGACTGTGTTCAGGTGTGTATTTATAAAGAGTAGACTGTGTACAGGTGTGTATTTATACAGAGTAGACTGTGTTCAGGTCTGTATTTATACAGAGTAGACTGTGTTCAGGTGTGTATTTATAAAGAGTAGACTGTGTTCAGGTGTGTATTTATGCAGAGTAGACTGTGTTCAGGTGTGTATTTATACAGAGTAGACTGTGTTCAGGTGTGTATTTATACAGAGTAGACTGTGTTCAGGTGTGTATTTATACAGAGTAGACTGTGTTCAGGTGTGTATTTATAAAGCGTACACTGTGTTCAGGTGTGTATTTATACAGAGTAGACTGTGTTCAGGTGTGTATTTATACAGAGTAGACTGTGTTCAGGTGTGTATTTATACAGAGTAGACTGTGTTCAGGTGTGTATTTATAAAGCGTACACTGTGTTCAGGTGTGTATTTATACAGAGTAGACTGTGTTCAGGTGTGTATTTATACAGAGTACACTGTGTTCAGGTGTGTATTTATACAGAGTACACTGTGTTCAGGTGTGTATTTATAAAGCGTACACTGTGTTCAGGTGTGTATTTATACAGAGTAGACTGTGTTCAGGTGTGTATTTATACAGAGTAGACTGTGTTCAGGTGTGTATTTATACAGAGTAGACTGTGTTCAGGTGTGTATTTATACAGAGTACACTGTGTTCAGGTGTGTATTTATAAAGCGTACACTGTGTTCAGGTGTGTATTTATACAGAGTATACTGTGTTCAGGTGTGTATTTATACAGAGTAGACTGTGTTCAGGTGTGTATTTATACAGAGTAGACTGTGTTCAGGTGTGTATTTATAAAGAGTACACTGTGTTCAGGTGTGTATTTATACAGAGTAGACTGTGTTCAGGTGTGTATTTATACAGAGTAGACTGTGTTCAGGTGTGTATTTATACAGAGTAGACTGTGTTCAGGTCTGTATTTATACAGAGTAGACTGTGTTCAGGTGTGTATTTATAAAGAGTACACTGTACAGGTGTGTATTTATACAGAGTACACTGTGTTCAGGTGTGTATTTATACAGAGTAGACTGTGTTCAGGTGTGTATTTATAAAGAGTAGACTGTGTTCAGGTGTGTATTTATACAGAGTAGACTGTGTTCAGGTGTGTATTTATAAAGAGTAGACTGTGTTCAGGTGTGTATTTATGCAGAGTACACTGTGTTCAGGTGTGTATTTATACAGAGTAGACTGTGTTCAGGTGTGTATTTATACAGAGTACACTGTGTTCAGGTGTGTATTTATACAGAGTAGACTGTGTTCAGGTGTGTATTTATAAAGAGTAGACTGTGTTCAGGTGTGTATTTATACAGAGTAGACTGTGTTCAGGTGTGTATTTATACAGAGTACACTGTGTTCAGGTGTGTATTTATACAGAGTAGACTGTGTTCAGGTGTGTATTTATAAAGAGTAGACTGTGTTCAGGTGTGTATTTATACAGAGTAGACTGTGTTCAGGTGTGTATTTATACAGAGTACACTGTGTTCAGGTGTGTATTTATACAGAGTACACTGTGTTCAGGTGTGTATTTATAAAGAGTAGACTGTGTTCAGGTGTGTATTTATAAAGAGTACACTGTGTTCAGGTGTGTATTTATAAAGAGTAGACTGTGTTCAGGTGTGTATTTATAAAGAGTACACTGTGTTCAGGTGTGTATTTATACAGAGTAGACTGAGTTCAGGTGTGTATTTATACAGAGTACACTGTGTTCAGGTGTGTATTTATACAGAGTACACTGTGTTCAGGTGTGTATTTATAAAGCGTACACTGTGTTCAGGTGTGTATTTATACAGAGTAGACTGTGTTCAGGTGTGTATTTATACAGAGTAGACTGTGTTCAGGTGTGTATTTATACAGAGTACACTGTGTTCAGGTGTGTATTTATAAAGCGTACACTGTGTTCAGGTGTGTATTTATACAGAGTAGACTGTGTTCAGGTGTGTATTTATAAAGAGTAGACTGTGTTCAGGTGTGTATTTATACAGAGTAGACTGTGTTCAGGTGTGTATTTATAAAGAGTAGACTGTGTTCAGGTGTGTATTTATGCAGAGTACACTGTGTTCAGGTGTGTATTTATACAGAGTAGACTGTGTTCAGGTGTGTATTTATACAGAGTACACTGTGTTCAGGTGTGTATTTATACAGAGTACACTGTGTTCAGGTGTGTATTTATACAGAGTAGACTGTGTTCAGGTGTGTATTTATGCAGAGTAGACTGTGTTCAGGTGTGTATTTATACAGAGTAGACTGTGTTCAGGTGTGTATTTATACAGAGTACACTGTGTTCAGGTGTGTATTTATACAGAGTACACTGTGTTCAGGTGTGTATTTATAAAGAGTAGACTGTGTTCAGGTGTGTATTTATAAAGAGTACACTGTGTTCAGGTGTGTATTTATACAGAGTAGACTGTGTTCAGGTGTGTATTTATACAGAGTAGACTGTGTTCAGGTGTGTATTTATACAGAGTACATGGTGTTCAGGTGTGTATTTATAAAGCGTACACTGTGTTCAGGTGTGTATTTATACAGAGTAGACTGTGTTCAGGTGTGTATTTATAAAGAGTAGACTGTGTTCAGGTGTGTATTTATACAGAGTAGACTGTGTTCAGGTGTGTATTTATAAAGAGTAGACTGTGTTCAGGTGTGTATTTATGCAGAGTACACTGTGTTCAGGTGTGTATTTATACAGAGTAGACTGTGTTCAGGTGTGTATTTATACAGAGTACACTGTGTTCAGGTGTGTATTTATACAGAGTACACTGTGTTCAGGTGTGTATTTATACAGAGTAGACTGTGTTCAGGTGTGTATTTATAAAGAGTAGACTGTGTTCAGGTGTGTATTTATACAGAGTAGACTGTGTTCAGGTGTGTATTTATACAGAGTACACTGTGTTCAGGTGTGTATTTATACAGAGTACACTGTGTTCAGGTGTGTATTTATAAAGAGTAGACTGTGTTCAGGTGTGTATTTATAAAGAGTACACTGTGTTCAGGTGTGTATTTATAAAGAGTAGACTGTGTTCAGGTGTGTATTTATAAAGAGTACACTGTGTTCAGGTGTGTATTTATACAGAGTAGACTGTGTTCAGGTGTGTATTTATACAGAGAACACTGTGTTCAGGTGTGTATTTATACAGAGTAGACTGAGTTCAGGTGTGTATTTATACAGAGTACACTGTGTTCAGGTGTGTATTTATACAGAGTACACTGTGTTCAGGTGTGTATTTATAAAGCGTACACTGTGTTCAGGTGTGTATTTATACAGAGTAGACTGTGTTCAGGTGTGTATTTATACAGAGTAGACTGTGTTCAGGTGTGTATTTATACAGAGTACACTGTGTTCAGGTGTGTATTTATAAAGCGTACACTGTGTTCAGGTGTGTATTTATACAGAGTAGACTGTGTTCAGGTGTGTATTTATAAAGAGTAGACTGTGTTCAGGTGTGTATTTATACAGAGTAGACTGTGTTCAGGTGTGTATTTATAAAGAGTAGACTGTGTTCAGGTGTGTATTTATGCAGAGTACACTGTGTTCAGGTGTGTATTTATACAGAGTAGACTGTGTTCAGGTGTGTATTTATACAGAGTACACTGTGTTCAGGTGTGTATTTATACAGAGTAGACTGTGTTCAGGTGTGTATTTATAAAGAGTAGACTGTGTTCAGGTGTGTATTTATACAGAGTAGACTGTGTTCAGGTGTGTATTTATACAGAGTACACTGTGTTCAGGTGTGTATTTATACAGAGTAGACTGTGTTCAGGTGTGTATTTATACAGAGTACACTGTGTTCAGGTGTGTATTTATACAGAGTACACTGTGTTCAGGTGTGTATTTATAAAGAGTAGACTGTGTTCAGGTGTGTATTTATAAAGAGTACACTGTGTTCAGGTGTGTATTTATAAAGAGTAGACTGTGTTCAGGTGTGTATTTATAAAGAGTACACTGTGTTCAGGTGTGTATTTATACAGAGTAGACTGTGTTCAGGTGTGTATTTATACAGAGAACACTGTGTTCAGGTGTGTATTTATACAGAGTAGACTGAGTTCAGGTGTGTAATTATACAGAGTACACTGTGTTCAGGTGTGTATTTATACAGAGTACACTGTGTTCAGGTGTGTATTTATAAAGCGTACACTGTGTTCAGGTGTGTATTTATACAGAGTAGACTGTGTTCAGGTGTGTATTTATACAGAGTAGACTGTGTTCAGGTGTGTATTTATACAGAGTAGACTGTGTTCAGGTGTGTATTTATACAGAGTACACTGTGTTCAGGTGTGTATTTATAAAGCGTACACTGTGTTCAGGTGTGTATTTATACAGAGTATACTGTGTTCAGGTGTGTATTTATACAGAGTATACTGTGTTCAGGTGTGTATTTATACAGAGTACACTGTGTTCAGGTGTGTATTTATACAGAGTAGACTGTGTTCAGGTGTGTATTTATACAGAGTAAACTGTGTTCAGGTGTGTATTTATACAGAGTAGACTGTGTTCAGGTCTGTATTTATACAGAGTAGACTGTGTTCAGGTGTGTATTTATAAAGAGTACACTGTACAGGTGTGTATTTATACAGAGTACACTGTGTTCAGGTGTGTATTTATACAGAGTAGACTGTGTTCAGGTGTGTATTTATAAAGAGTAGACTGTGTTCAGGTGTGTATTTATGCAGAGTAGACTGTGTTCAGGTGTGTATTTATACAGAGTACACTGTGTTCAGGTGTGTATTTATACAGAGTACACTGTGTTCAGGTGTGTATTTATACAGAGTAGACTGTGTTCAGGTGTGTATTTATAAAGAGTAGACTGTGTTCAGGTGTGTATTTATACAGAGTAGACTGTGTTCAGGTGTGTATTTATACAGAGTACACTGTGTTCAGGTGTGTATTTATACAGAGTACACTGTGTTCAGGTGTGTATTTATACAGAGTAGACTGTGTTCAGGTGTGTATTTATAAAGAGTAGACTGTGTTCAGGTGTGTATTTATGCAGAGTAGACTGTGTTCAGGTGTGTATTTATACAGAGTACACTGTGTTCAGGTGTGTATTTATACAGAGTACACTGTGTTCAGGTGTGTATTTATACAGAGTACACTGTGTTCAGGTGTGTATTTATAAAGCGTACACTGTGTTCAGGTGTGTATTTATACAGAGTAGACTGTGTTCAGGTCTGTATTTATACAGAGTAGACTGTGTTCAGGTGTGTATTTATAAAGAGTACACTGTACAGGTGTGTATTTATACAGAGTACACTGTGTTCAGGTGTGTATTTATACAGAGTAGACTGTGTTCAGGTGTGTATTTATAAAGAGTAGACTGTGTTCAGGTGTGTATTTATGCAGAGTAGACTGTGTTCAGGTGTGTATTTATACAGAGTACACTGTGTTCAGGTGTGTATTTATACAGAGTACACTGTGTTCAGGTGTGTATTTATACAGAGTAGACTGTGTTCAGGTGTGTATTTATAAAGGGTAGACTGTGTTCAGGTGTGTATTTATACAGAGTAGACTGTGTTCAGGTGTGTATTTATACATAGTACACTGTGTTCAGGTGTGTATTTATACAGAGTAGACTGTGTTCAGGTGTGTATTTATAAAGAGTAGACTGTGTTCAGGTGTGTATTTATACAGAGTAGACTGTGTTCAGGTGTGTATTTATACAGAGTACACTGTGTTCAGGTGTGTATTTATACAGAGTACACTGTGTTCAGGTGTGTATTTATAAAGCGTACACTGTGTTCAGGTGTGTATTTATACAGAGTATACTGTGTTCAGGTGTGTATTTATACAGAGTAGACTGTGTTCAGGTGTGTATTTATACAGAGTAGACTGTGTTCAGGTGTGTATTTATAAAGAGTAGACTGTGTTCAGGTGTGTATTTATGCAGAGTAGACTGTGTTCAGGTGTGTATTTATACAGAGTAGACTGTGTTCAGGTGTGTATTTATGTAGAGTAGACTGTGTTCAGGTGTGTATTTTTTACAGAGTACACTGTTCAGGTGTGTATTTATACAGAGTAGACTGTGTTCAGGTGTGTATTTATACAGAGTACACTGTGTTCAGGTGTGTATTTATACAGAGTACACTGTGTTCAGGTGTGTATTTATAAAGAGTACACTGTGTTCAGGTGTGTATTTATACAGAGTAGACTGTGTTCAGGTGTGTATTTATAAAGAGTAGACTGTGTTCAGGTGTGTATTTATACAGAGTAGACTGTGTTCAGGTGTGTATTTATACAGAGTACACTGTGTTCAGGTGTGTATTTATACAGAGTACACTGTGTTCAGGTGTGTATTTATACAGAGTAGACTGTGTTCAGGTGTGTATTTATACAGAGTACACTGTGTTCAGGTGTGTATTTATACAGAGTACACTGTGTTCAGGTGTGTATTTATACAGAGTAGACTGTGTTCAGGTGTGTATTTATAAAGAGTAGACTGTGTACAGGTGTGTATTTATACAGAGTAGACTGTGTTCAGGTCTGTATTTATACAGAGTAGACTGTGTTCAGGTGTGTATTTATAAAGAGTAGACTGTGTTCAGGTGTGTATTTATGCAGAGTAGACTGTGTTCAGGTGTGTATTTATACAGAGTAGACTGTGTTCAGGTGTGTATTTATACAGAGTAGACTGTGTTCAGGTGTGTATTTATACAGAGTAGACTGTGTTCAGGTGTGTATTTATACAGAGTAGACTGTGTTCAGGTGTGTATTTATACAGAGTACACTGTGTTCAGGTGTGTATTTATACAGAGTACACTGTGTTCAGGTGTGTATTTATACAGAGTAGACTGTGTTCAGGTGTGTATTTATACAGAGTACACTGTGTTCAGGTGTGTATTTATACAGAGTACACTGTGTTCAGGTGTGTATTTATACAGAGTAGACTGTGTTCAGGTGTGTATTTATAAAGAGTAGACTGTTCAGGTGTGTATTTATACAGAGTAGACTGTGTTCAGGTGTGTATTTATAAAGAGTAGACTGTGTTCAGGTGTGTATTTATACAGAGTAGACTGTGTTCAGGTGTGTATTTATACAGAGTAGACTGTGTTCAGGTGTGTATTTATACAGAGTAGACTGTGTTCAGGTGTGTATTTATACAGAGTACACTGTGTTCAGGTGTGTATTTATACAGAGTAGACTGTGTTCAGGTGTGTATTTATAAAGAGTAGACTGTGTTCAGGTGTGTATTAATACAGAGTAGACTGTGTTCAGGTGTGTATTTATACAGAGTACACTGTGTTCAGGTGTGTATTTATACAGAGTAGACTGTGTTCAGGTGTGTATTTATACAGAGTACACTGTGTTCAGGTGTGTATTTATACAGAGTACACTGTGTTCAGGTGTGTATTTATACAGAGTAGACTGTGTTCAGGTGTGTATTTATAAAGCGTACACTGTGTTCAGGTGTGTATTTATACAGAGTAGACTGTGTTCAGGTGTGTATTTATACAGAGTACACTGTGTTCAGGTGTGTATTTATACAGAGTAGACTGTGTTCAGGTGTGTATTTATACAGAGTAGACTGTGTTCAGGTGTGTATTTATACAGAGTACACTTTGTTCAGGTGTGTATTTATACAGAGTAGACTGTGTTCAGGTGTGTATTTATAAAGCGTACACTGTGTTCAGGTGTGTATTTATACAGAGTAGACTGTGTTCAGGTGTGTATTTATAAAGCGTACACTGTGTTCAGGTGTGTATTTATACAGAGTACACTGTGTTCAGGTGTGTATTTATACAGAGTACACTGTGTTCAGGTGTGTATTTATACAGAGTATACTGTGTTCAGGTGTGTATTTATAAAGCGTACACTGTGTTCAGGTGTGTATTTATACAGAGTAGACTGTGTTCAGGTGTGTATTTATAAAGAGTAGACTGTGTTCAGGTGTGTATTTATACAGAGTACACTGTGTTCAGGTGTGTATTTATAAAGCGTACACTGTGTTCAGGTGTGTATTTATACAGAGTAGACTGTGTTCAGGTGTGTATTTATACAGAGTAGACTGTGTTCAGGTGTGTATTTATGCAGAGTAGACTGTGTTCAGGTGTGTATTTATACAGAGTAGACTGTGTTCAGGTGTGTATTTATAAAGAGTAGACTGTGTTCAGGTGTGTATTTATACAGAGTACACTGTGTTCAGGTGTGTATTTATAAAGCGTACACTGTGTTCAGGTGTGTATTTATACAGAGTAGACTGTGTTCAGGTGTGTATTTATACAGAGTAGACTGTGTTCAGGTCTGTACTGCGTGGTTTTATAGATGTGAATATTTTCTAGAACATTCTGAGGTCCGTGAGAACAAATGTTTTAGGATGGAATCTATGCTGTTTTATGAATGAGGCTCCTGGTCTGGGCCTGACTGAAGGTCATCGTAGAAATCAACTTGGCAAATGTTTGGAACTTTGGACAAGTCTTCTCTTTCTGTATGAATCCTGGTTCACACTGAACTGCTGGCAGACAGTGTGTATCGTTGTGAACAGAGTATCGTAACAGTGTAACAGTATGGACACACATAAACTACAGAAAATGAACATGGGTGGTATTTACTGATGGTAATCTGAATGACACAGATCCTGAGGCCCATTGTCTAATTATTCCATATATAGTATACATGTTAATGAACAGCCCCGTGTTGAAGGATCTGGACTCAGTTCCTGGAAGCTGAAAACATCTCAGTTCTTGATGACCTCATTCTCACCAGACCTGTCATCCACTGAGCGTGTTCAGGATGATCTGGATCAGTGTGTACGACAGCGTGTTCCAGCTCCTGACAATATCCAACAGCTTTATGCAGCCAGTTGAGAGGAGTGGACCAACATCCCATAATAACAACCTGATCAACTGTGAAGGAGATGTGTTGCACTGCAACAGGCCAATGATAATAACACTATACTGACTGGTTGTCTGGTCCAACCAGCATTATCTTCATACTCTGCATCCCTCTCTGTTGTCCTCTCAGTCTCTCCTGCTCTGTTCTCTCACTCACCTGAAGATGCCTTCTGTCTGGTCTCCATTGAGACCTAGAACCTCTTCAGAAAGTCGCGTCTGCACCCAGGGAAGCTGGTTGTCTGGATACCGCTCCTTCTGGAGCACCATCACCTCTTCCAAGGAGGAGCCGAACATGGAGGGACTGAAGATGGCATTCCTGGCATGATTGATCTCCTCCAGACAGGGCTTCTGTAAGCCCTGAACACACACACACACACACACACACACACACACACACACACACACACACACACACACACACACACACACACACACACACACACACACACACACACACACACACACACACACACAGTTACCATGCACTCAAACTATTCTCTGTAACTGTAAATAAAACCGTGTCAATAAAAAATGTAGATTTGAATATTTGGACACTGTCACACCACAACAACTAAAGAATATTGGATGTAAAAGTACATTTTCCTTCTTCAAAAGGAAACATTTAGTAATATTCTGTATTTCTCAAACTAAATGCAAACCAAAGGTGAATGTATCTAGTAAAAAGCATTGTGTGTGTATCAAATGCACACTTTCCTCCTGTTTAGGTAACGCGAGCTAAAAACTACAATTCCCAGCTGTTGTAGGACATTAATGAGCCTTTAAAAATGAAACTATATATTTGTGAGGTGCTTTATAGAATCCAAGGATGTTGAGCCACAGACAATAAAGATCAGTAAAGTATGAAGAGAGTTTAGTGTATGTATGCAGGTATTTTAAACATGGCTAAAGTCATCAGCAGGAGGCTCATGGCAGTGTTATAGTGATTACATTATAAAATGTTCTATTTCAGACACTTCCTAAATTCATGCTGGCTGAATAAAGCTCCAGTGTTGCTTAAGCAGAGATACTTGAACTATTTACCACAACAACAACTATGACCCGACTCAGGAACATGTAGAGCTGCACCTACATGTTCCTGAGTTTCACACTGAAGACAAAAGCCTGATGTTCTTTTGTCCAGTGTAAAAGAGATGTAAGAAAATGAAGAAGATATATAAATATAAGATGTCTTAAACTTTAAGTCCATGCAAAGCAGCAATTCTGAGGTTATCACAGCACAGATAAATGTCTTATTAACCACTCAGACAGTACTGCTTCTCTGTAGAATCATACATGAAACCACCACCATCCTCCTCACTCTACCCAACAATCCTAATTTTAAAACTTATGGATTCATCCATTTATATAATTATTGTATTATATTATTATATTTTTTGAAATGTGTTGCTGGCATCGAATTCAAAATGGGCTTATAATTTACAAAAAACAGTTGAAAACATTTTTAGCATTTGATATGTTGTCTGTGTTATTTTTAATTAAATATGGGGTTTCAATGTTGTGCAAATCATCACATTCTGTTTCTATTTACATTTTACTTTTTTGGAAATGGGGTTGTATACAAATACATTATTTCTATTGATTGGTGTAAAAATCACATTTGTGTAGTGGATGGTGAACATGATTTTTGACAGACATTGGGTTTTGTCATTTGATCTGAGCAGAGATGATAAGATGAAGATAAACTGCTTACCTTCTTGGCTCCAGTCAGTGCAGCCTTTGACAGTTTTCTGTAGCAGTATTTAGCATAGCTGCTGATGGCTACTCCTAGAGCAACACAGAAGAAGACTTATTTACACCATAGGGAAATGATTTTGTCACAAATAAAACAATCATTCAGGTCACAGGGATAACATTTGTGAATAAAGGACATCGAGGTGAAGCTGTCAGCCATAATAAAGAGGTTATTTTTTAACAAGTCATATTACAAATCAACCCTGATTTATTTAATTAAATCCCTCTGATTGTCTAAATTAAAAGAAATAGATCCACACAGCTTTGTGTTTCCTTCCTTCCTGACTGCCAGTGGCAGTAAATACAGCAGATAAATCTCCTCATTGTCTGCTCAGGTTGACAGGAGGCTACGTCGTACCCACGTCCTCCTGCCGTTAGCCTGCTGTTCTTAAAGTTAAATACTCCTGTGATCCGTGTGTCGGTTCTGTATTCTGCTCGCAGGTCTAGGGAGGTAAGCATATTTAGTGTTGTTTGGTCTTCGTCATCCTGCCTGTTCTTTTTTCAGAGAGCATCATACCTCTCTGTTCTTCCTCACCAGCTAAACAAACTGCCTTCAACAGTTTGCTGTGTTGGGTGATTCCTCCACATGCTAGATGTTCCAGCCATGGCCAGTGGATAACAGCTCTAATCCATGTTTCTTAGCATAGCTTTGTGAGTTACACACATCCAGCAGCAGGTTGGATTTGTATCCAAATTAATATATATATATATATATATATATATATATTATATTAAATAATATATTAATATGTATATAATATAATATAATATATTAATATATATAATATAATATAATATAATATATTATTTAATATAATATATATATTTTTTTTTAAAATAACATAATATATATATATCTATATATGTTAAATAACATATTATTATATATATATTAAATAACATATATATATATATATATATGAATATATGAGATTGATTGATATATATATATCTATATATGTTAAATAACATATTATTATATATATATTAAATAACATATATATATATATATATATATATATATGAATATATGAGATTGATTGGTGCAGTGGGCCAGCAGTAGGTTGGGCTTTATGTGTGCCTGTTTGCTTTAAGTAACCAATTACAGTTGTTGCTGGTAATCCCTTGTTATAAACACAACTGAGGGGAGGAGACTAGGAGCAGATGAGTCTGTCTGGCTAACTGTTTCTGTGTTTGTGATAGGTCTACTAGAGGGTCTGTTTTGCAGTCTGTGTAATAGTCACAGCTCTGGTCCACATTTCCCCTTCTTTTTTTTCTTCTTCCATTTTTACCAGCTGCATGATGGCAGCATGCCTGTAAAGATTCTCCCTAATCTCAACAGCTGGCTTATTTTAGCTGCTTTGTTCTGGGAAGCTGAACAAATGACATCGAGGGTCGTGGCTCATATCAAGACACTGGACCTGTTTGTAAAACTACAGAAGAGCTTGTTGCACCAACACAGCTGGTCATAGAAGGCAGACAGCTCTGGGGTGAAACTAAATATCCTGCATAAAAGTTTTAGCCCACATCATAGATAGCTGTAGAACTGGTGGCATATCATCCTTGAGTTGGTGGAGCTGGTCTGAGTCCAGCCTGGGGATTACTGAAGAAACAGAGAGCAGCAGTTTGTATGCTACAGAACAACAAGGGAAGCCTCTTCACCTGGGCTGTTGAGACAATCACACAGGTTATCTGCCCCCTCTGATGTCATATGTAACACACAGAGATTTAAGCTAAATCTGCAGGTCTTCTCAGCCTGTAGGAGTATTATGGTGACTTTCAGTTCAGTGTGTAGCTGCTCGACCTAAACTTTATTGATCTGGTCTCAACAATCTCATCAGCTGGTTTACAGCAGCAGCAGGTAGTTTTTTTTACACTGCATGCAAAGCCCCAAAAACTGGACAAACAAAGTTAGGGATACAATAGCTGTTGAACATAGAACAGCATTTAGCAGCTAAGGAAGCAGATATTTCCCTCAGTAGTTCATAGTTAACACAAAAACAGTGGATGGACAGATGTACACTAATCACCACTGTCTGAAGACTTCCTGTTATACATGATACAGATGAGTTGGTGATCATTCCTGCTTCCTCACCTTTGGTGTCGTTGAGAGGGTCCATGTGTCGGTAGATGTAGCCCTCCAAGTAGGTATGAAAGTGGGGTGTGGGGGGGAAGAAATCCAGACAAATGGCCATCAGCTCCCAGCCTCGCTCCAGGCTGTCATAGCGGAAATTCTCTGTGGTCTGACGACACAGTTGGATGTAGAGCTCATCACGCAGACCCTGGTTACTCCACCCACGCACCACCACCTGAGGGAGACAGGCAGGTATAGCTTTCCTTCTTCTCTTCAAAACGGTCTGTTTATGAATGCACATGAATGACACTGTTAGAATAGATGATCATTCTGGTGATCTGATTATTATTCCTCTCAGCACTACTAGTCACACAGTTTTGCCGGAACGTATACAAAAAATACATGAAAATGATGAGGAATGGTGTGCTGTCTGTGCAAAAGACAAAAATAATAATATGGTTAATCAACACACAGCCTTTCCAGACTGATGTACTGTATGTCAACTCGATTTGGGGCCATGTTGCTCCACATTACCTCAACATAGAAACATGATTAAAAGTCTAAACTGGTCTCCAGACTCTGGACTTTACTGGCCTAAATGGACATTTTGATATGTAGACTGGTTTTCATGAAATCCCAGTTTAGGTTTGGGGTCATTTTGGCTGGTTTCAGATTTTATAATGGGAGTGTATTACAGGAATTTTGACGGAGTGGGTGACATCATCATTAGAGTGGTGACATCATCGTTAGAGTGGTGACATCATCGTTAGAGTGGAGGGGAGTTGGAAAATGGTCTAAAAATCTTCTCTTTAAATTGTTCTCACTCCCTCAGTATTTACTCCACATCCATAATGTTGACATGAAAAAGTAGTCAAATTTGTGCTGGTTCTAGTGATGCTAATTTGGAAGCTAACAGACAAACACTTATTGCTCTGGGAGGCCCCCAGAGCAACAGGAAATCCAACAAACTGCCTCATCAGCTCCCATTTGAACTTTGAGCTGAAAATAGTGGAGGAAAGCAGACAGTATTTCTCTCACTGAGACGTTTTTTTCAATGCAAATCTGCATACATTTGACATTGTTTCCATTGGCATTCTGTACGAACACAATGAAGGCGTAATGGCAGTCTATTTGTTCCACCTGTGACGGCAGTGGAGGTAGTAACAGCGGCAAAACACAAACGCGAGGTGAAACAGCAGGACGGGGCTGAGACATTTTGATGACGTATTATGCATGTGGCCCAAACCAGAAGTAGCTAGTAGCAGTTAGCAGCTAGTAGCAGTCAGCAGCTAACTCAGAGAAGAACAACAACCAAAAACGTCTTCAGATTGGGGAGCGTTGTTAGCTCCTTATCATCTGATTAGAGGATGAGATCAACCGTCATGTATGTCATGTTAGTCCATTCTTTACAAAGTGCTGCTCGACACATGTTAAGACGCCACAACAGACCCGATGCTGCTGGGTTGAGCTTCCTTTGCTCATGCTATTTAAAATCTCACACCGGAGCGGCGTTGTTCCACCATTGTCTTGTTCAGTGTGAACAAACTAAGGCGTCATACAGAAGGGACTTTATTGTGGCGCTGCGGTGTGATCTCTGTGTGAAAGAGGCTACAGAGGAAATCAATCAGCGAGATACCAAGGTAAGTTAGGAAGAGGTTTCTGAAAATAATGTCTTCTGGGAATGAGTGACAGAGATTTAGGAGGGGAGACCCCCAGGTTAGACCCCAAGGACAGGACAGAGCAGGGGTTCAGGCCATCCACAGACCTCCAGAGCCACAGAGAGGGGGTCTGCCTTGGTGCGACGGTCTCCCATGTAGGTCTGGATGAGCTTAAATATGTCCACTGCTTCCCTCTTCACAGTCCGGTCTGTGGTCACGATCATGGGCTTCTTGATGGGCTCACTGCTCCAGGCCAGCATGTTGGCAATGGACACCTTTCTTCTGAACAGGCCCTGAGGAACCAGACAAGGAACAGAGTAATTACAAGAAAAGAAAAAAAGAAATATAGAGAAATATACTGAGATGGCAGCTGCTCCTCTCAGAGCTCTCCATAGGCACCAGCTACTGGCCAATCAGCTGATACTCATTTAAGACCAGCTGGACTCTTTACTGTCAGATTAGCTTTGATTCAAATACAGCAGATAGTTCTGATGAACAGTAATCTGCTGTATTTCACAACCACTATCCTGTGTCTGTGTGTGTGTCTGTGTGTGTGTGTGTGTCTGTGTGTGTGTGTCTGTCTGTCTGTGTGTGTGTGTCTGTGTGTGTGTGTGTGTGTGTGTGTCTGTGTGTGTCTGTCTGTGTGTCTGTGTGTGTGTGTGTGTCTGTGTGTGTGTCTGTCTGTGTGTGTGTGTGTGTGTCTGTGTGTGTGTGTCTGTATGTGTGTGTCTGTGTGTGTGTGTGTGTCTGTATGTGTGTGTGTGTCTGTGTGTGTGTCTGTATGTGTGTGTGTGTCTGTGTGTGTGTCTGTATGTGTGTGTGTGTCTGTGTGTGTGTCTGTCTGTCTGTGTGTGTGTGTCTGTCTGTGTGTGTGTCTGTGTGTGTGTCTGTGTGTGTGTCTGTCTGTGTGTGTGTGTGTGTGTCTGTGTGTGTGTGTCTGTATGTGTGTGTGTCTGTGTGTGTCTGTGTGTGTGTGTGTGTCTGTATGTGTGTGTGTGTCTGTGTGTGTGTCTGTATGTGTGTGTGTGTCTGTGTGTGTGTCTGTATGTGTGTTGTCCTCTGACAGATAGTCATGAACCACTGAGGGGATTGTTAACAGGATAACATGATGACTGGGTCAAAGCTCCAGACAGGTTGATGAAGAGTGCTGCTCAGTGTTGATGATTGTCCATGGCTTCACTGATGTTGCTAATCCACACACTGCAGCTGCTGTTTGCTGTGACGTGATGTGAGACCTGACTGTTTTCTGACTCCACAAACATCTCAGCTGAGAATTCACTCTGGTCTCCAGGATGTTTGCTGGACAGGACAGTTAAGATTAAAAGCCTCACACATATTTGATTGGTTTGTTATGATGTGGATTCCAAAACAGATTTTAAGAGGGAGAGAGGCGGGATAATTGTCTGTCAAGGAGATATATAACTGTTATATATAACTGTAGGAACACATCACTCTCACAAGAGCTGAGCTGCATTTTTACATCCACAAGAAGCTTTCTTACAATCTGATGATGAAACGTATAAACCAGTGAGTGACCTCGCTGATCCATTCAAACGGAACTAATCCATGGATGTTCTCCAGTGAAACAAGTGATCTCATTTAGATGCACATTAGTCTTATTAGTAGCACCAAGAAAATCAAGCATGGTGTCATTCAATACTTGGTGCACACTATTCATATTAGCAAGTGGCACAGATGTAGCCACATCTATTCAACTCTCTATTACTCTATCTGAGACTGCTAGAAGCTCCAGAGGATTCTTGTCTACATGAAAACACAGGTGAGAAGCCGTGTGGTGCAGAGGGACAAACATCCTGTGCTGTACTTTAAATGTATGACAGATGCACAGAACAAAATGTAGCCTCCAAACAACTACCTATGCTCTGAGAGGAGAGAACGGAGTTTAACATGGTATGGTTTAACATGGTATGGTTTAACATGGTTTAACATGGTATGGTTTAACATGATGGTTTAACATGGTATGGTTTGACATGGTTTAACATGGTATGGTTTAACATGGTTTAACATGGTATGGTTTAACATGATGGTTTAACATGGTATGGTTTAACATGGTTTAACATGGTTTAACATGGTATGGTTTAACATGATGGTTTAACATGGTATGGTTTAACATGGTATGGTTTAACATGATGGTTTAACATGGTATGGTTTGACATGGTTTAACATGGTATGGTTTAACATGGTTTAACATGGTATGGTTTAACATGGTATGGTTTGACATGGTTTAACATGGTATGGTTTAACATGGTTTAACATGGTATGGTTTAACATGGTATGGTTTAACATGGTATGGTTTAACATGGTATGGTTTAACATGGTATGGTTTAACATGGTTTAACATGGTATGGTTTGACATGGTATGGTTTAACATGGTTTAACATGGTATGGTTTGACATGGTATTGTTTAACATGGCTTGACATGGTATGGTTTAACATGGTATGATTTGACATGGTTTAACATGGTATGGTTTTACATGGTATGGTTTGACATGGTTTAACATGGTATGGTTTAACATGGTATGGTTTAACATGGTTTAACATGGTATGGTTTGACATGGTATGGTTTAACATGGTTTAACATGGCATGGTTTGACATGGTATTGTTTAACATGGTTTAACATGGTATGGTTTAACATGGTTTAACATGGTATGGTTTGACATGGTATTGTTTAACATGGCTTGACATGGTATGGTTTAACATGGTATGGTTTGACATGGTATGGTTTGACATGGTTTAACGTGGCTTGACATGGTATGGTTTAACATGGTATGGTTTGACATGGTATGGTTTAACATGGTTTAACATGGTATGGTTTGACATGGTATGGTTTAACATGGTATGGTTTGACATGGTATGGTTTAACATGGTATGGTTTGACATGGTATGGTTTGACATGGTTTAACATGGTATGGTTTGCCATGGTATGGTTTGACATGGTTTAACATGGTATGGTTTAACATGGTATGGTTTGACATGGTATGGTTTGACATGGTTTAACATGGTATGGTTTAACATGGTATGGTTTGACATGGTATGGTTTGACATGGTTTAACATGGTATGGTTTGACATGGTTTAACATGGTATGGTTTAACATGGTTTAACATGGTATGGTTTGACATGGTATGGATTAACATGGTATGCTTGTCATAGATGGTCACTATCAGCTGCTAGAGGGAGGACAGGACTGGCTACAGAGACAGATGACTGGTATCAGACACAGTCCACACATATGATCACCTGGGTCATGCTTCAGACATGGTGGCATGTTTTCCTTCTTATGAACCTAAAACTGATTTCATAGGAATAACTGACCTAAATTTGATGAATCAACCACTTGTCAAGCTTAATGTATTTTTATTATTTTATATATCTCATTAGAGAACTCGTGGTGTTTTTTTTTTGTCATTGGAGTTACCTATGATGTCATCAACATTAAGTGTTTACAAAAGAGTTGAACCAAGTCAAAGGTCCTGTTAGAGTGAAGATGTTTAACTGTGAACTTGCAGCTTTGTTGGTCTTTGTTGTTCTGAGCTGGTGGTGAGTTTGATCTAGTTTGTTTCAAACCATGTCTGACCCTCAACTTGCTACAGAGTTTTTAGTCTTTGCAGCAAGCAAAGCAGATCACATGGAAGAACATGAAGATCTGCTGTTTCCAGCTACAGGATGAACATGACCATTATTCATAGAGTATAACATGCATTATCCTGGTGGAGAGGTGAAGCAGTCTCTTTGGAATGAATGTAGTTTTTCAACCTGGGTGAAAATGCAGAACTCTGCTGGACACAGAGTCGTCTGATTCCCCAACAGACAGATCAATAGATGGACGGAATGAGTGAATATGAACCGTTTTTTTATCTTTACCCGACTGGTGCTATCATCGTAAAAACAGACTATAAAGATGGACGATGCCTCCACACTGTTCTCGATGTAAAGATGTGATTTACTTTTCATATTTGTTCAACTCCAGCAGGATTGTTTTTGTGTTTAAGAAGGAACTGACTGTCATTGTGAACAATCTGTATTTTCCATTAGTATAAAAAACTAGTTGCATTGTTGCCACAATGTCATTAAAAGGAAAAAAAGATTTGCAGAATTTGAAACAAAATCCATTCCAGAGACATTGTGGTATGGAAACCAGTCAAAAACATAATGACCTACTCTGGGCTTTGTCCTCCCAGTAGACCTCTGAAGTCTCTCACTAGATTGTATGTGACTCACAGCTACTATGGGATGTTTGTCTCCTCTTGAGTTATTGGTAGATGCATGTGTCAGTCTTACTAAAGAGCTTTCTATGCAGTTGGAGGAGAGGCCAGAACAATGGTGATGTTTACAGCAGTAGAAGTCACTGCAGTGGTTTTTACAGCAGAGACACAGCAGGAGCTTCAACACCTGAGCTGTTTGATTCTGACCATTAGGAGGAATAATAATAATAATAATAATATAATAATCAGGATCCATTTGAAGATGGGTAAGTACTATTATTTTATAACAGTAATAGTGCACCTTGTGCATTAAACATGACCATTTTGGCTGCAAAATTAATTTATCAATAGTCATGAATTTAGTTAGAAGAAATGTTCAAATTCATTCATGTAAAAAAAACATGACTTAAGATGTGTTTTCACAAGAGATGTGAATATTTTTCAAAATGGCAATGCAACTTTTCAGGTTTAGGGCCAAATGATGTCATTCTACATTACTCTAGGAGAAACGGAGCCTCATCTTAGGATTGTGCTGTACATTTTGATATCCTACTATGTCACACTACTAGTAGTATGTAAATGAGTACTTCATAATGCATATCTCTGGTCTATCTTGTCTAAACCTAGTGATCAGCTGACTAATATTTGAGAGGGTAGCAATTTAATGTGATATAATCTGTCATTAAGTCTAAATGAAGAAAATGATTATTAAACAATACTGGACAAATGAAATGTTTAAACTCAATAAAAAAGGTGCGATCATTGAAACAGAGCTATTTAACAACCAATACTGCTCCACTACGTTTTGGAGACTACTTTAGAAATAGTTAGGTGAGACATACTCAGTGGTTGTTGCAGTCGCTATGTGAATGAAATGCTAATACATTCACACATCCTCTAAGTACCTGTGTGTGTTTGTTGAAGTGCTTGGATGCCCAGTTCTCGATGTCGGTCTCTGAGGAGGGCTTTCTCAGGGTGAATTCCGGGAAAATGCCACAGCTGGCGCTCGGCATCATATTCCTTGCATTTCGACTGGCCTCAAACTGGGCACAGGCTCCCAGGTCCTCCGACTGGCAGGAGAAGAAACGGAAAGAGGGGGAAAAAACAGGAGTCAGTTGTCTCTGTGCTGCTGCTGTGGAATATTTAGAGTGGACGGCAGCTGACTGGGATCAATACTGATAATGGGTCAATATCAACAAGGTTCTTTCACTGGAACACAGATTCATTTATTCCTCAGTACTTTAACATTCTGAAGTAACAGCTGTGGATCAACAAAACAAATCATGTAAGAAAAGTTACTCCAAGAGAGCCATGGACATCATACAGTAGTTACAAGGGCTTTTTTTTATCAATCAATCAATCAATCAATCAATCAATACATCTATCAATCAATACATCTATCAACCAATACATCTATCTATCCATCCATGCATCAATCCATCCATCCATCAAAACATCAACCAATCAATGCATCAATCAATCAATCAATCAATCAATACGTCTATCAATCAATACATCTATCAACCAATACATCTATCAACCAATACATCTATCTATCCATCCATGCATCAATCCATCCATCCATCAAAACATCAACCAATCAATGCATCAATCAATCAATCAATTAACCAATACATCTATCTATCTATCCATCCATCAAAACATCAACCAATCAATGCATCAATCAATACATCTATCTATCAATCAATCAATACATCTATCTATCAATCAATCAATCAATCAATCAATACATCTATCTATCTATCTATCTATCAATCAATCAATCATCTAACAATCCATCCATCCATCAAAACATCAATCAAAACATCAACCAATCAATGCATCAATCAATCAAATGTGTGCAGCACCTTTTCAGACTTTGTGTGCCATAAACCTTTCAAAGTGCTGCAGTTTGACTGATGTAGAGACAGATGAACATTTAGATTAAAACATCAAAGGAGGGTTTGATGACAAGAATAATAATGAAATAATCATAATATGGAAATAATCATATTAATGAAATAATAATAATAGTAATAATAATAATGAAATATTAATAATAATAATAATAATGAAATAATAATAATAATAAAATAATAATAATAGTAATAATAATAATAATAATGAAATAATAATAATAACGAAATAATCATAATAATGAAATAATAATAGTAATAATAATAATAATAGTAATAATAATAATAATAATGAAATAATAATAATAATAAAATAATAATAATAGTAATAATAATAATAATGAAATAATAATAATAATGAAATAATCATAATAATGAAATAATAATAGTAATAATAATGAAATATTAATAATAATAATAATAATGAATTAATAATAATAATAATAATAATAAATAAAAATAATAACCAAATAGTAATAATAATAATAATGGAATAATCATAATAATGAAATAATAATAATAGTAATAATAATAATAATGAAATAATAATAATAATGAATTAATAATAATAGTAATAATAATAATGAAATAATAATAGTAATAATGAAATAATAATAATAACAATGAATTAATAATAATAGTAATAATAATAATAAAATAATAATAATGAAATAATAATAATAATGAAATGATAATAGTAATAATAAAATAACTTTTTAATAGTAATAATAATGAAATGAAATAATAATAGTAATAATGAAATAATAATGAATTAATAATAATAAAATAATAATAATGAAATAATAATAATAATAATGAAATGATAATAGTAATAATAATAATAATAATAAAACAACTTTTTAATAATAATAATAATAAAGATAATAATGAATTATTAATAATAAAATAATAATAACAATGAAATAATAATAATAATGAGAATGAAATTATAATAATAATAATAATGAAATAATAAAAATGAAATAATAAGATAATCAGATACTACACATTAGTCATATTATCTAATTCATAATAACTAGTACAGTGACGATTACAAACATGCACTTTCAGAATGGACCATTCTCTTGGTCTGGTTTCAGCTTTCTTCTGTGGTGACCCTCTCTCTCTTGTAATTTGTCGCGTGTTTTTGATCTCTGTTCACGTTACTGACTGCTTGCAGGTAGAGAGGGGCGGAGCTGCTAAGCTTGACGTCTGGGCCAAGTGAACCTAGGTTATATAAGCTGGCTTCATTGTGTGTCTCTCTCTCTTTCCTAGGTTTGTTTGTTCTTTGTTTTTGCTTCCATCACTCACACAAACACCACAGCACTCATGACTGACGTACAGACAACAGATGAATGCATTATGTTGTTTTGACTTAGTTTAGTTTCTTAACATTACTTTGAATCTTGTGTGGTCTCCCTAGTTGTCTAGCTCAATGATTCTGGGCTGTGACACTTGAGAAACACTCATTGGTCCCTCAACAAACTCCTGCCATGATATAGATACATTATCTATCAATGCTGGAGTCGACACGTCATGTTGGTGTAAAAGCTGACAGAACATTTTATAGCATCAATTCATAAGTGACTATCAGAATACGTTCTACATGTTAAAACAGTCAACAGGACTGTGCGGTCTTTCTGCCGTCGCGACAAAGCGCTCTGGTGTTTTCACTTAACTGTTCTCAGATCAGTTTTATTTATTGATCTTTTCATTTATGCATTATGAGTCACTGGTTTCCAAAAGGCTACCGAAAGAACTTTGGGATGTCCTGGACAGAGCGGTGGACATTGTTAATTTCATCAAGGTGTGACCATTAAAGACCCGTCTGTTTCTGATTCTATGTGAGGACATGGGAGCAGAACATCTTAGCTTGTGGCGACACACAGCCGTCTGCTGGCTTTGTCAGGGAAAGGCTGTGGGCCAACTGTACAAGTAACAAGAAAACTCTCAATGTTCCGGACAGAAGACAATTGTGCATATGCAGATTTAACTGCAGATACTCAGTACTGCACGACATTTTTAGGTATCTTAAAGGTTTATTCCCACTCAGTATTTTCCTTCTCAAGGCGTGTGAAGAATTTTAAAGTAACCACCATATTTTTATTCAGTAGGATGAATGTTATTCTACAGCCTGATATAACGGTCATATTTTTAGCACAGCGGGATACAGAGAACAATTCAGATTTCAAGCCCCTGAGGAGAGAATACTCTGAAGTAAACAAAGGGCCATTTTCAAATTTGGTGATGTCACGTCTTCCCAAGGGCTTTCCCAGATTTCTAGGCCACACAAGGCCCCACGCATGGAAGTTTCAAATCTGCGAGCAAATGGAGAACATGGAGAACAGAAAGCAGGGACAACATAAAAAAATAACAGGAAAAGGCGTTGAGTATCTTAACAAAAGAAACAGAGTAAAAGTGGTAAATCCTGGAGAGCAGAAGGATCGATGGAGCCGCTGAAATCTAAATCTGGACACACGGCTGGTTTAAGAGACAGGAAGCTGCAGGGAAACAGCTGATAGGTAGGAAATCAAAACAAACCTTCCCACAGAATCACCTTTCATTAGACATGTTTTCGTTTGAATTATGCTTTGAAACTTGACCAAATAATAAAATGATATTTATTCATTGATATGCCGCATTTTGGGTGGAATGCATTTTATACACCTAGATTGTTAGTTGAGTGGGAGCATACCTGAAATACCTGAGAACTGAATGCTAAAATGCAATAAAAAGAAGAAAATCTTCTCAGATTACATATCCTCCACTCTGTACGATACACACTATACTCTGGCGCTCCCATGTGGAACATGACCGCCTGGACATGTTGCCTTTGTGCAGCGAACATTCAAACAGCAGGAGACTTTCTGATCTGACGTGATTTATATGTGCGCTCCTTTCATTTCAGCAAGCATGAATCTCTTTTATGCGTTTCCCTGTCTTGATCAGTGACTCGACTCTCCTCTGGTTTGGTCTGGTGTTCCTACCAAGGGTGAGGCATATCCATGCTTCACACACAGACACACAGTGTGAAGAAGAGCAGACAGGTTGAGTGACAGTACCCCGAGCTGAGGAAGAAGTCAGTACGTTACAAAGATGGATAAACGTCAGCCCCAAAGTGCAAACCAGGCTGAAATACCTGCCTTTGTCAAACCTGGCTGCTGAACACACTCTGCTCTTCACTATGCGCTCCACTAGTTGAGGCTTCCTCAGCCCTCTGTGACGGCTCCTCAGTGGCTGTGTACTGAGAGGTAGTCGGGCTCTCTGCAGCCACAGAGGCCTGTGGCTTCTTAGGTTGGCGCTGGTCTTCTGTATCTATGTTGTTCTCTGAATTTGAACTGGTGGCGATGTTAACCACTTCCACAAATCCCTGATCTGCTGCCATACCACTGTCCATGTGCATTTGGCTATGGACCCGCTGCACCAGATGGGCACAGCGTCCGCCACCGACTGGACAACAGAGCTGGCGCTAACCGTCACATCACAGGAAGGAACTGCCAGCTGCTGCTTATGTGGACACGCAAAGCTTTTGTCCCACATCACCACACTCACTGTCCTGAGCTATATATAGCTCATACATACACCATGTAATAGCATCTCCATCTCTGAGATGGCTTTTTGGAGGACGTCATTCCTCACACACCCACCACTGTCACACACACACACACATACACACATATACACTCACTCTCACACACACACACATACACACATATACACTCACACACTCACACACACACACACACACACACACACACATACACTCACACACACATACACTCACACACACACACACACACATATACACTCACTCTCACACACACACACATACACACTCACACACACACACACATACACTCACACACACACATACACTCTCACACACACACATACACTCACACACACACACATACACTCACACACACACACACTCTCACACACACATACACTCTCACACACACACATACACTCACACACACACATACACTCTCACACACACATACACTCTCACACACACATACACTCTCACACACACATACACTCTCACACACACACATACACTCTCACACACACACACACTCTCACACACACATACACTCTCACACACACATACACTCACACACACACATACACTCACACACACACACATACACTCACACACACACATACACTCACACACACACATACACTCTCACACACACATACACTCACACACACACACATACACTCTCACACACACATACACTCACACACACACATACACTCACACACACACACATACACTCACACACACACACATACACTCACACACACACATACACTCACACACACACACATACACTCTCACACACACATACACTCACACACACACATACACTCTCACACACACACATACACTCACACACACACATACACTCTCACACACACATACACTCTCACACACACACATACACTCTCACACACACACATACACTCACACACACACATACACTCTCACACACACATACACTCTCACACACACACATACACTCTCACACACACACATACACTCACACACACACATACACTCACACACACACATACACTCTCACACACACACATACACTCACACACACACATACACTCACACACACACACATACACTCACACACACACATACACTCACACACACACACATACACTCTCACACACACATACACTCACACACACACATACACTCTCACACACACATACACTCACACACACACATACACTCTCACACACACACATATACACTCACACAGATACACATTATTATTATTATACATCGGTCTAATTAGTTTGCTTCTGAAGGTAACATTATGGAGATAATTGAATTGACATTTGCCAAAATGAAACTCATGTCACTAGTTATTCATTAAAATAGTTATTATGGGGACAGTTTAGCTCAGTCGGTAGAGGAGGAGATGTGTAGAGGCCAAGCTCTCCAGTGGCGGTCAAAGGTTTGAATCCATGTGTCCCTGAGCCGATTTTCTCCCTCTACACTTCTTGTCAGGGTTTCCTGTCATATCAAATAAAGGACTGTAAGCCATATTTTAAAAGTATTATTGTGGTAAATTAAATCATGTAATAATATGTTGAAAAGTATTGATGTCTAATTGCTATCGTGACCACCTCTGCAAGGCATGGTACTATACATGTTCTCATATTCTCATCACGGGCTGGGCCCCCCCAAAGGTCTGATACTAGAGTTGCCCCTGCTATAGATTATGGCTGCATCCAAAATTCCATACCAACATGCCATTTACTATGCTAAAGGATGATGTGAGATTTTTAGCATGTCTGACACCTTTGTGGCAGGGGATAAACTGGAATTATCCTATCCTCCTAAACAGGGACACAGAGTCCCACATGCAGCTGTACCTGTGAGGGGTGGAGGTAAGGCTCAGGGGAAGCCAGATTGGTCTGGACAGAGAGGCTTTTCTCCAGCAGGGCCTGAGGGAAGCCTAGCCGATCGAAGGTGCTACGTTTCCAGTGGTGGTTGTCGCTCTGTGCAAGTGCCTCATCCTCGCTGAAAGCCCTCACTACTGGTCCCGGTAATGGCAGAGGCACTGCCCCGTCACTCTCATAGCCATCTTTGGAACCACCACTCTGGGTCACCCTCCTTCCCTGGCCAGAGTCCCAACTGCTCCTCTGTTTCATCACCTGCTGGGCCTCCCACGCCAGCCTGGCCTGGGCCAGTATTGCCTCGGATGCTGTGCCTGCCAGCGAACCCTCCAGCCTACCACAGCGCGCAAGTTCCTGGGGGAGGGATGGCTTGCGGCTCTTGCGTTTGCGGCTTCCACCAGGAGAGAAAGCCCCAGCCCCACCTGTGGAGGAGGAGGAAAGGGAACGGGTCTGGGTGGACATCCAGGATATGGAGTCCTCATAAAGCAACCTCTGGCCTCCCTCTCCACCCTCCCCACTGTAGTCCAGCAGTAGACGGGGGTCCCTGATCAAAGACTGACTGTGCTGCAGAGTATAGGAACCCCCATATGAGCTACCATAGCCGCCGGCAGTGCCGTAATGAAGCAGATGATCAGCAGTCTTGAAGCGAGGGCTGGACGATGATTGCTCCACATACACCAGCTGCTTGACATACTCCTTTCCAACAGGACTGTACTCCAGATTCTGGGTCTTTTCTGGACACTTCTGCCTGGTCAGAACCAACTGGCCATAGGGTGACTGGCTCTGCTTGGGGGAGTGATACAGGGGGCCTGAGGACTTGCGGGCAGGTGACATGCCTGTGCCATAGAGGGTGGAGGAGTCAGAGAGGTGCATGTCAGTGGGAGGCTCCTCATAGATGGGAGGGGGCTGGTACTCTGACGGTGGCTCCTCGTACAGCGGGGATTCATAGGTGTAGCGAGGCGAGGGAGGCTGAGAATCAGCAGAGGAGCGGCTGGGGGTACCTGTGCTGCCTAACTCAGCCCGCTTCAGGAAGGGGGACTGACGGCGGTCCACATAGAGAACATGGGAACCATCGGCTTCTGAAGGCAGGTTTCCTCCAGAGGAACGGCGAGTTCGTGAGGCGATGCTCCCTCCAGATGGAGTACCAGGGACGGGAGGGTCGCAAGGGGAGTAACCATTTCCTTGGTCGGCCAAGAAGCTGGGCTCTCTGTCTGTAACTTTAATCAGCATTCGCTCCTTTGTACCAGTGTTCCATCTGAAGGGAGAAGTCCTGAGAGGAGAGGAGAAGATAAGATCAACTTTATTGGCCAAGAGGAAAATTATCATGGTTAAGGACAGAAGACAAAGCTTTTATAAAGTACATACAGGCTGTCATCTATGCACGCACAAAAAGGATCAGTCACCCATTGCACATTGTCCGTTGTACAACAGGTATTGTCTGCACATGCACAGAACTTTACACCATGTAATTAGAGTATGTATAATGATTAAAGTGTTGCGTCTGGCTAACTTACCATTTATGTGAACAGTTAAAAATGATTAAAGCAGCTTAATGAGGGTTTGTTTCTGGTTACTTTGCCATGTATGATTGACAGAGTGACAAGGGAGTTCTTTAAGTGGTTGAACCTGCACTGTGGTACTCTGAAGCCTCTGCCTGAGTGGATGGGCTGATTAATGAGATGGAGGACATGGGTGGGGTCAGAAATAATTTTTTAGGCCTGTCAGGTAATTCGACTGTGGATTGCTGCCTACCTCTAATTCCTTGTGGCGCTCTCTGTTAGTCGGCCAGTTTGGGCTTTCAACCATACACTGATGTTCCCGAACCAGGCTGAGATGCCATACCTCAGGATGCCCTCAACTACAGCATGGTAGAGGAGGGGCAACACCCTCTGGTTGACACCAAATATTCTCAGCCTGCAGAGGAAGTGTGGGCACTGCTGGACTCGAGAACAAATGTGTTCTAGCTGTCTGTCTGTCATATTCACACTGCAGAGCCTGGTAATAATTTGAAGTCAGTATTATTAAAAGTAAGTCAGTGTGCTCTTTGAATTCCTCACATGCTCTTGTTCCACCTCTTATTGTTGGTGCAGCCGTGATAAACACCAACTTGGCCTCATTTTTGCTCAAACATAATGCTGTTCTTTAAGGTTATGTTCAATGAGATGTGATGAGGTGTGAGAAAGTGTGATCAGGTGTGATGAGGTGTGATCAGGAGTGAGGAAGTGTGATGAGGTGTGATCAGGTCTGATGAGGTGTGAGGAAGAGTGATCAGGTGTGATCAGGTGTGATGAGGTGTGAGGAAGTGTGATCAGGTGTAATGAGGTGTGATCAGGTGTGATCAAGTGTTATGAGGTGTGATCAAGTGTTATGAGGTGTGATGAGGTGTCATGAAGAGTGATGAGGTGTGATCAGGTGTGATGAGGTGTGATCAAGTGTTATGAGGTGTGATGAGGTGTCATGAAGAGTGATGAGGAGTGATCAGGTGTGATGAGGTGTGATCAGATGTGATGAGGTGTGAGGAAGAGTGATCAGGTGTGCTCATGAGTAAGGAAGTATTATCAGGTGTGATCAGGTGTGAGGAAGTGTCATGAGGAGTGATGAGGTGTGATGAGGAGTGATGAGGTGTGATGAGGTATCATGAAGAGTGATGAGGTGTGATCAGGTGTGATGAGGTGTCATGAAGAGTGATGAGATGTGATGGGGTGTGATCAGGTGTGATGAGGTGTCATGAAGAGTGATGAGGAGTAATCAGGTGTGATGAGGTGTGATCAGATGTGATGAGGTGTCATTCAGAGTGATGAGGTGTGAGGAAGTGTGATCAGGTGTGAGGAAGTGTGATCAGGTGTGTGGAAGTGTGATCAGGTGTGATCAGGTGTAATGAGGTGTGATCAGATGTGATCAAGTGTTATGAGGTGCGATGAGGTGTCATGAAGAGTGATGAGGAGTAATCAGGTGTGATGAGGTGTGATCAGATGTGATGAGGTGTCATTCAGAGTGATGAGGAGTGGTGAGGTGTCATTCAGAGTGATGAGGTGTGAGGAAGTGTGATCAGGTGTGAGGAAGTGTGATCAGGTGTGTGGAAGTGTGATCAGGTGTGATCAGGTGTAATGAGGTGTGATCAGGTGTGATCAAGTGTTATGAGGTGCGATGAGGTGTCATGAAGAGTGATGAGGTGTGATCAGGTGTGATGAGGTGTCATCAGGTGTGATCAAGTGTTTTGAGGTGTGATGAGGTGTGCAGCCGTCATAAACACCAACTTGGCCTCATTTTTGCTCAAACATAATGCTGTTCTTCAAGGTTATGTTCAATGAGATGTGATGAGGTGTGAGAAAGTGTGATCAGGTGTGATGAGGTGTGATCAGGAATGAGGAAGTGTGATGAGGTGTAATGAGGTGTGATCAGGTGTGAGGAAGAGTGATCAGGTGTGATCAAGTGTTATGAGGTGTGATGAGGTGTCATGAAGAGTGATGAGGTGTGATGAGGTGTCATGAAGAGTGATGAGGTGTGATCAGGTGTGATGAGGTGTGATCAGGTGTGATCAAGTGTTATGAGGTGTGATGAGGTGTCATGAAGAGTGATGAGGTGTGATCAGGTGTGATGAGGCGTGAGGAAGTGTGATCAGGTGTGCTCATGAGTGAGGAAGTGTGATCAGGTGTGAGGAAGTGTGATGAGGTGTAATGAGGTGTGAGGAAGTGTGATGAGGTGTAATGAGGTGTGATGAGATGTGATCAGGTGTGAGGAAGTGTGATCAGGTTTGAGGAAGTGTGATGAGGTGTAATGAGCTGTGATCCGGTGTGATGAGGTGTCATGAGGAGTGATGAGGTGTGATGAAGTATCATGAAGAGTGATGAGGTGTGATCAGGTGTGATGAGGTGTGAGGAAGTGTGATGGGGTGTGATCAGGTGTAATGAGGTGTGATCAGGTGTTATGAGGTGTGATGAGGTGTCATGAAGAGTGATGAGGTGTGATGAGGTGTGATCAGGTGTGATGAGATGTGATCAGGTGTGAGGAAGTGTGATGAGGTGTGACCAGGTGTGATGAGGTGTCATGAAGAGTGATGAGATGTGATGAGGTGTGATGAGATGATGAGGTGTGATCAGGTGTCATGAAGAGTGATGAGATGTGATGAGGTATGATCAGGTGTGATGAGGTATCATGAAGAGTGATGAGGTGTTATCAGGTGTGATGAGGTGTGATGAGATGTGAGGAAGTGTGATCAGGTGTCATGAAGAGTGATGAGGTGTGATGAGGTGTGAGGAAGTGTGATCAGGTGTGATCAGGTGTAATGAGGTGTGATCAGGTGTGATCAAGTGTTATGAGGTTTGATGAGGTGTCATGAAGAGTGATGAGGTGTGATCAGGTGTGATCAAGTGTTATGAGGTGTGATGAGGTGTCATGAAGAGTGATGAGGTGTGATCAGGTGTGATCAGGTGTGATGAGGTGTGATCAGGTGTGAGGAAGTGTGATCAGGTGTGCTCATGAGTGAGGAAGTGTGATCATGTGTGAGGAAGTGTGATGAGGTGTAATGAGGTGTGAGGAAGTGTGATGAGGTGTAATGAGGTGTGAGGAAGCGTGATGAGGTGTAATGAGGTGTGATGAGGTGTAATGAGCTATGATCAGGTGTGATGAGGTGTCATGAGGAGTGATGAGGTGTGATGAGGTATCATGAAGAGTGATGAGGTGTGATCAGGTGTGATGAGGTGTAATGAAGAGTGATGAGATGTGATGAGGTGTGATCAGGTGTGAGGAATTTTGATGGGGTGTGATCAGGTGTAATGAGGTGTGATCAGGTGTTATGAGGTGTCATTCAGAGTGACGAGGTGTGAGGAAGTGTGATCGGGTGTGAGGAAGTGTGATGAGGTGTGACCAGGTGTCATGAAGAATGATGAGATGTGATGAGCTGTGATAAGGTGTGATGAGATGATGAGGTGTGATCAGGTGTCATGAAGAGTGATGAGATGTGATGAGGTATGATCAGGTGTGATGAGGTATCATGAAGAGTGATGAGGTTTGATCAGGTGTGATGAGGTGTGATGAGATGTGATAAGGTGTGATCAGGTGTGATGAGGTGTGAGGAAGTGTGATCAGGTGTGATGAGGTGTAATGAGGTGTGATCAAGTGTTATGAGGTGTGATCAGGTGTGATCAAGTGTTATGAGGTGTGATGAGGTGTCATGAAGAGTGATGAGGTGTGATCAGGTGTGATGAGGTGTGATCAAGAGTTTTAAGGTGTGATGAGGTGTGAAGCCGTGATAAACACCAACTTGGCCTCATTTTTGCTCAAACATAATGCTGTTCTTCAAGGTTATGTTCAATGAGATGTGATGAGGTGTGAGAAAGTGTGATCAGGTGTGATGAGGTGTGATCAGGAGTGAGGAAGTGTGATGAGGTGTAATGGGGTGTGATCAGGTGTGAGGAAGAGTGATCAGGTGTGATCAGGTGTGATCAAGTGTTATGAGGTGTGATGAGGTGTCATGAGGAGTGATGAGGTGTGATCAGGTGTGATGAGGTGTGATCAGGTGTGATCAAGTGTTATGAAGTGTGATGAGGTTTCATGAAGAGTGATGAGGTGTGATCAGGTGTGATGAGGTGTGATCAGGTGTGATGAGGTGTGATCAGGTGTGCTCATGAGTGAGGAAGTGTGATCAGGTTTGATCAGGTGTGAGGAAGTGTGATGAGGTGTAATGAGGTGTGAGGAAGTGTGATGAGGTGTAATGAGGTGTGAGGAAGTGTGATGAGGTGTAATGAGGTGTGATGAGATGTGATAAGGTGTGATGAGGTTTGATCAGGTGTGATGAGGTTTGAGGAAGTGTGATCAGGCGTGATCAGGTTTGAGGAAGTGTGATGAGGTGTAATGAGCTGTGATCAGGTGTGATGAGGTGTCATGAGGAGTGATGAGGTATCATGGAGAGTGATGAGGTGTGATCAGGTGTGATCAGGTGTGAGGAAGTGTGATGGGGTGTGATCAGGTGTAATGAGGTGTGATCAGGTGTTATGAGGTGTGATGAGGTGTCATGAAGAGTGATGAGGTGTGATGAGGTGTCATTCAGAGTGACGAGGCATGAGGAAGTGTGATCAGGTGTGTGGAAGTGTGATCAGGTGTGATGAGGTGTGATCAGGTGTGAGGAAGTGTGATGAGGTGTGATCAGGTGTTATGAGGTGTGATGAGATGTCATGAAGAGTGATGAGATGTGATGAGGTGTGATGAGATGATGAGGTGTGATCAGGTGTCATGAAGAGGGATGAGATGTGATGAGGTATGATCAGGTGTGATGAGGGATCATGAAGAGATCATCAAGCAGAAATTCATGTTAAATATTAACCAAATATGACACCTATATTGCCTATAACAGATACGTCAACATGTTTAAAGTATTTTACAGAAATTTTATGACCGTGTTGTTACAAACCCAACAATGTTTTAGGTCCACCAGACCTGCAACCATTGATGATTGAGTTACATTGGATTGGATGAGTTACAAAAACACCACACAAAGCTTATAAATGAACAAAAAAACAGCCTCAGAGAAATGTTTCTACCCACTTTAACACTTCCTCACACCTGATCACACCTCATCACATCTCATCACTCTTCATGACACCTGATCACACCTCATCACAACCTACAACACCTCATCACACCCCACGACACCTCATCACACCTCATCACTCTTCATGACACCTCATCACACCTGATCACATCTCATCACTCTTCATGACACCTCATCACACCTGATCACATCTCATCACTCTTCATGATACCTCATCACACCTGATCACACTTCCTCACACCTCATCACACTTCCTCACACCTCATCACACCTTATCATACCTAATCACTCTTCATGACACCTCATCACACCTCATCACTCTTCATCACACCTCATCACTCTTCATGACATCTCATCACTCTTCATGACCTCATAACACCTGATCACACCTCATTACACCTGATCACACCTCATCCCACTTCCTCACACCTGATCACACCTCATCACATCTCATCACTCTTCATGACACCTCAACACATCTGATCACACCTGATCACAGCTCTTCACACCTCATCACTCTTCATCACAACTCATCACTCTTCATGTCACCTCATAACACCTCATCACACCTCATCACTCTTCGTGACACCTCATCACACCTGATCACACCTCATCACACCTTATCACACCTCATTACACCTCATCACACTTCCTCACACCTGATCACACTTCCTCACACCTGATCACACCTCATCACACCTGATCACCCTTCCTCACATCTGATCACACGTCCTCACCACACCTCATCACACCTGATCACACCTCATCACACCTGATGACACCTCATCACACTTCCTCACACCTGATCACACCTCATCACACATACTTACACTTAAAACTGTTGCAGACTTGGTTCAAACCCAAATTCTGATGAAACAATGCCAAATAAATGTTTGCATTAAAGAGGACATATTCTGACAAACTCACTTTTTCAGTGTTTATACTCATATATTTGGTTATCTGGAGTGTCTTCTAACCCAGCGGTGCCCAACCTTGGGGTCGCGAGGGTCATGTGGTGCCGGGTCGTGAAGAAAGAATAAATAACTTGTTTTATTTTCGTTTTATTGACTCTCAGAATCTGAAAGATGTTTTATTTTGAAAATGACCGGATGCTCTTCCGTCATGTCATCCGTTCGCACGTTTTTTTCACGTCAGGAAGCTTGTCTAGGTAACATGATACCGTAAAAATAAAGTAGCTAAAATGAGTAAAAAACAAACATCCTTGGAGAGCTTCTTTGCAACGGGGAAAAGGCCCAATGAGGAGACAAAAGAAGAGCCTGCTACCGCTAAGGAAAAGAAAGCTGCGTTTAAAAGACAATACAAGGAGTTCTATCTAAAATACGGCTTCATTGCGACAGGTGATTCACACGCGCCAAACCCCCTCTGCATAATATGTGTTGACAGGCTAGCAAATGAGTCAATGAAGCCTTCAAAACTGCTTCGGCACTTGGAGACACAGCACCCGGCATTAAAAGACAAGCAGTTGGAGTTTTTTAAAAGAAAGAAATTATTAGTTAGTAGTTATTATTAAATTATTAGTTATACAGATAACACTTATCCTGTTGTTTTTAATGCCGTTTGCGGTATATTTCCATCACACCTTGATAGCCGGTCCGCGAAAATATTGTCTAACATAGTACCGGTCCGTGGTGTAAAAAAGGTTGGGGACCGCTGGTCTAACCCACAAAGTGTGAAATTAGGCCGGCCACCAGTGAGTTTTCAGTGAACTTCCTGGATCAGAAACCTTGTCTTTGGTTATGTTCACTAAGGACTGGAGAACTACCTGTGTGAACTCCACCCTGTTCTTCTTGCAGACATCAGCCACACGCTGGCTGAAGGTCCAGAGAGCTAAACATGGAGTCTGCTGCTGTTGGCTGTAAACATGACACATTAAACATGACATCAACCACCAGCCTCTGAGGACATTGTGTTGGCTAACCACTGAGCTAGTGTGTGCTAACCACTGAGCTAGTGAGTGCTAACCACTGAATTAGTGTGTGCTAACCACTGAGCGAGTGTGTGCTAACCACTGAGTTAGTGTGCTAACCACTGAGTGAGTGTGTGCTAACCACTGAGCGAGTGTGTGCTAACCACTGAGTTAGTGTGTGCTAACCACTGAGCGAGTGTGTGCTAACCACTGAGTTAGTGTGTGCTAACCACTGAGCGAGTGTGTGCTAACCACTGAGTTAGTGTGTGCTAACCACTGAGTGAGTGTGTGCTAACCACTGAGCGAGTGTGTGCTAACCACTGATGAGCAGCGACCTGGCCAGATAAAACAGTGTAATAAAACTGCATCAAAACGATTGCTAGTTTATTTAGCAACAGAGGTAGTTCTACATGTAGGCCTCAGGTCTGGAGAGATTAGCAAGTAGCATCTCGCAGAGGCTGCTGTGTTGAACGTCGTCACCACTGTTCTTCTCAGTTCGCCATAATTTATTGGTCAGTTATAAAGATCTAGGTCAGAGTTATACATGTGTGAGTCCCTGTGCTTGGACCAATATTGTTCACTCTATACATGCTCCCTTTAGGTAATATTATCTGGAAACCCTCCATAAATGTCCATTGTTATGCAGACAACACACAATTATATTTATCAATGAAACGTTGTTTTGATTAGGCTCAAAGTCTAACTGTGACCTCTCACAGAAGAACTTCAGGTGGTGTGTAGTCATAGGTGGTTGATAGGTTCCCATTTATGTCATGAGACAGTCAGCAGTGTTTCCCACTAATGTGTTAAACTATGGCGGCCTGCCACAGTTTAATTGGCCCTGCCACAGTTTAATTAGTCCCGCCACACTCTCAAAATGAACCAAAAATATTTTCAAACTTTAAGATCGTTAAAGTTGTGTTTTTGTGCTGTTGTGCCTTCAATCTCCCTTCACCCCGAATCAGTCGGCAGCCCCAATAGTCCAGCATTAATCGCTGTTAAGCTGCGGCTAATGCTAACATCACATTAGTTATCCATACGGAATGCTTTTATTCTGAAAACTCACTTCCGGTATGTCCTTGCATGGAGTTTCGACGCTCAATTAACAGCAACACCAACAATTATCTTTTACCTTTAAACAACTAAAACTATTAGAAGACATAACGAACAGCAAATAAAACAGCAAATGAAATTCTTACATTGGCATTCATGCACAGACCACCTGCAACAACCGTGTTTAACTTAACAATTAAACTGAAGTAACACATCTGAAGGAGTCCACTACTGTGCTACATCGGGTGGGGTAAAGGAAACATGTTGAACTCTTCAGAGTGAGATCATGATCTTTTAGAGGGTGAAATAACGTAACAGGACTGCTTGTGTTCACCTTCAATGGCAAGACCTGACACTTGTTCCCACCAAAATAATTCATTGGTCCTGTGTACTTTGCAGTTTTCTCTATTCCAGTTCCTGTCAAAAACTCATCAAGCAACCCTTAGTCTTACCCAGTGGTTAAATTAAGATGTATTATGCAAAGTGTTTTTTGGATGTCTAAGGGGATATTGGGTAAATTCTGCAGTAAAACAACTTAAAACTGAGGACCTGTTGTACAAGAATATGGCTCATTTTGATGATGAACAGAAGTTGTGCTGGCTGTAAGCCCCAAACAGTCCCAGGTCAGTATCACCCCTGGTCTTACCTGTCTGCCTCCTCTCTGCTGCTCTGTTTTTCAGAAAACTCCTGATCGAGGGAGGACGAGGTGCTTCCCTCTCGACTGACCACACTGTTACGTCCCGGGCTGTTGTCAGCTGATGCTCTGCTACCTCCTCCTCCACCACCTGTGTGACGGGGGTTGGTGGCATCAGTGTGCTGCTTCAGCGTCTGCAGCTTGGCCAGGGGGATGATGTCACAGCCCTGGGGCCGGTGCCACACTGTCCGCTGAGTGGAGGCGTTGTAGTAGTAGAAGCGTGAGGTGTTGGGATCAAACAGCTCCCACCACTGGTTGTCACCGGTCCGCTTGATGCAAACACCCTGCGGAGGGTCCCACACACACTCACCAGTTAGCAGGTTGGCGTACATACGCTCCCGCGTGCGTGGCTCGATGATTTCCACCCACTCCAACCTGTAGAGAGTTCAGAATGGCTCGTATTAAACTTCCTGAAATAAACTGTGAAGGATCTGTGAACTCTGACTACTGGAGGTCCACCTCTGCCTGATCCCTGTACCTTTAGGTGTACCGACCAAAGCACATTGGTACTACTGAGTTGTGATTGACATGAAATCATTTGGTGCCAAATTTTGGGACCTGAGAGCACATCTGAGTGAGAGAGTAACAGAGTATAGAACGAAAGAGAGCGAGACTATGTGACCCCTGTTAAGTGTGACTAAACGTTTCAATCCTGTCAACACCTGCAGTGTTCTGAGAGAACACTTAATCTGAGGAAATACCCTCTCAAGTGCCTCCAGACCTGCTGAACACCTTGTAGAGGCTCTTTCAGCTGCAGAGCCTCTCTGAGCTCTGGTGCAGCCATTATTAGTACCAGTTACTTTGTTTATCTGACGGTGAGAGAAAGAAGGAAGAGAGAAAGAAACGGTACATTAGCTGTCGGAGCGAATGCTTGTCAAATGGAGCAGAACAGGCCAGTTAAATAGAGAGATCCGGAGCACCAATAGTTGGATTAATTGGCCATAATTGGTTGTTGTGTTAGCGTTACAAATGACCCAGTTTAGAGGGTGAAACATCCTACCTGTGCCAACAACCACAGGCTCTCTACCAGTGATAGCATACGCTACGAATGCTATCAGACTCAGGGCTGTTCATGTTTAATTTATATTGGTAATAAAACAATGTTAGCAGCAAAGTGTTTGAACATGCCTCCATCAGTGTTGATAGGTTGTTATTCATGATGTCTAATCAACAGCAGCTACATCAGATCCAAAAAACAGCATATTATTACATTAATGTGACCCAATCTTAGCAGATCTAAAGATGATGTGATCTGTGATTCAAACCTGTGATGTGAGGTTTGTGGAACAAAGCGCTTTCCTCCTGTCCAGTTTCAAACTAGTAACATGAAAGACTTTTGGAGTTTAATTTAATTTAATTCAACTTATATGAAGAAGATAGTTTAGATAGATAGTTTCCACAGTTCATTACTTACTAAAGTGTTGTAACACAAAGACTAGACTAAGAGTTCAGAAATCACATACTGATACACTTTGCTCTACTTTCGTAACATATAACCGGGGGTGGGGGATCTATGCTGCTGATCCTGGGTCTGGTATCTGAAACACTGTATCCATATCTAGGGTTCTTATCAGTTTACAGTTCAGTTTGGTTGCAGAATCACTTAATTCACTAGAGGATTGGTGATAGCAGAATCTATGAAGCGGGAAAAGACCTCCAGCCCACAAAAACACTGACAGCCACACAATAGATATTAAATCAAAATAATGTTTATGAGGATCTTCTGTCATCATCATTTTCTGTCACACTTCCCCACTGTCTCAAATCAGTGGACCTAAATTTACCAGTTCAAATATACCATGGGAATAAAATTAGGATGTAAATCAACGAAATACATAAATTAATAACAAAAGTTTTACAGATAAAATACTCTGAGTTATTAGTTCTTCATAGTCTACTACAGCTACAGTGAATATCAGACAGTAACCACTGGATGGCTACATAAGAAAGGATCGCTACACCAGGTTACCAGGTCAGTGCTAGTCCTGGAACCCATACAGACTGCATCCAAGATCCTGCAGGTCTGAACAACAAAAACTAGTAAACTAACCTGGGACTGTGAGAATGAAAGCTGCAGTGAGATGTAATGATGGACTGGATGGAGAAATGCTGGCTTTTATCTTCATTGACTCTTCTGCCAGGATTCTCCAACACGGTAAGTTTATATTTAATATTTTCTCATGTAACTGTAACGCTGCTGTACGTGGCTCCTGTTTTCATTGTCAACACGTTACAAGCTAACATTACGATGTGTTCATGATCAGTAGTTTTATAATGGTTTAACTGTGAACCAAACGTAATGCTATTTAAGTAATCAGCTAACCTTAGTTAGCCAATCAATGATTGTTAAACGAGGTCACGCGGATGATTCGCCACAATGCTACAGGTTTATAAGGCTAAACGTCTATTATGTTATATAATACGCCTAAGAAGCAAAAAGCAGCAGGACAACAAAATATTTAAACATTTTTCTCAAAAACTCTGGAGCCAAACATTGAACACCATCATCACTATTAATCAGAATAGAAGATGAGATAAAGAAAAATAACTATCCCCTAACATATGAACATAATACTAATTTCAGTTCTACTCAAAGCAGATAAGGACCCAACTCACTGCAGAGGCTACAGTAATAAACATCGATATCAAAATCATCAGCAAAGCATCAACGACCCAAAACGAATCAGTTATCTGATCATTAATTCACCCACATTAAATACACATTAATACAACACATTAAATGACTCAAACACCATCATCCTTTCACTATAGATCAAGAAAGCATCCGACAAAGTCAACTGGACATTTCTCATAAAAACTGTAGAGAGATTTGATTTCGGAGAACCATTTATACAACAGATTAAAACGTTCTGCAACAAACCAAGCAGTCATGACTAATCCTATTCCTCCAAAGTCCTAACACATTAATCAAAGAACTTCACACCATCAATAAATACTCCATCATCTCTGACTATCCAATGAACTGGAATAAATCCACCATCTTTACTGGAGACAGCTCACACATCCTTCACGTACCACCCACTACTGGCAGCATCACATATTTAGGTATAAGAACTTGTATAAGAACAATACCAGATGATTTAAACCGATGAGAAGGTTTAAATCAGCCACTCTCCATTACTGGATGGTACTACTGAGAATCAATGACTTATTCACAATGATCCCAACCCAAAGCCAAATGGTTTATATATATATATATATATATATATATACACACACACACACACACACATTGCATAGATCATTTTAAAACTATAAGTATAAACGATGTTGTAATAAGACAATTTTGTGATTATCACCATTGCATTCCATATTATATGCAAATTAATGCGATAAATTAGAGATATTTATCATTAGAATTTTTAATATTTCCTGATTAATGAGGGGGAGCAGATATTACTCCAACTTAGTTGCACGGCCATAAACCTGAGTGGGAGAAAGGCAGGCCAGAGGACAACAACCCCCACCCCCTTCCACACACTACCTTTCCCCCACTTTGAGCTGTCCTAGAACCTGAGGAGGGTACCAGCCCGATGCAGGTCATTCCACTTGTCCAGCTTTGGACAACTACCAGACCTCCAGGAGGGAGTCCATTGAGGACCATCACTTCCCTTCTGTCTTCCATTATGGGGGGGGGGGGGGGGGGGGGGGGGCAGGGCCACCAACCCTGACCCATAAACCTATAGTTTACCTTTTGGTAACAAGTCAATCATTTGTAAGATGAACAAACTTTTTCTGTTTAAGCTTTTCACCCGTAACAAAAAAGTCTTGTCAAGTATTGTTGAGAATGAACGTTTGGACAAATCAGTATTTTCAGGAGTATTACTCAGTGTCAATAAAGTTGACTCAAACCGACCTCCAAAGCAGAGAAGAAAAGACCTTTCCTACAGCTGTTCCTTTGGGATCCAGACGGCAGTGGTAAGAGTCTCCTGACTGTAGCTTGGCGACAGCGGTGCTCCTCGGCCAAGAATCACCCCAGAGATGTTCGGAACGCCAACAACTGAGCCAGGAAAACCGTTGTTGGATTGGAGGACTCTTCCCTGACCAACAATAAGTAGGAAAAGCCATTTCTCTGCATAATGTAAGTGGTTTGAGGTCTAAATAAAACTCCGACACCTAGCTAAATTAGATCTTTAATCCAAATTGTAGCCTTTCTTAAACTTTCGTCTCTGTCAAATCCAAAACTATTGAATAATTCCCTCTTATCTTTCACCGTCGCCCCTCTTCTTTAAACAGTACTCTATTCGTTAATTAGTAACTTCATCTGTTTGTTTAATCTGGTTTTCTTCTCAACAATTCATTCCTGTTTATTCTGCATTAACAACTGTTCATTTCAATAAATTATAACATGTAGACTAAAGTTATTACCTTTGTTTATTCCTTGTTTGATGAGAGATGAAGATCAATGTAACTCAGGACTTTTCAATTTTCAAATATTCGACTGACTAATATCAATTACATAATCAACTAATCCTAAAAATATTCTCCATAAAATCGAGGGTTGCCCACATTAAACCAGGTAAATTAAATGTGTTGTTAAATATGTTTATATGTTATTTATTTAGTAGCTAAAACAGTCTGTGAGATTTTTAGTGTGTCTGAAACCTGAGGATGAAACCAATAGTACATGAACTGTGTACTATTTACAGGAAATATTACATATATTCTTCTTCTTCTCTGGATAAGGCAGACTACATGCTACAATAGCGTATTGCTGCCCTCTACCGGTTGTTATTAATGATCCAGTTGAGTTTCTCCAGCTGCTCCCAGTTCCCAGAGTTTACAACCTAAATTACATTAATGTTACCACAGAGAGAGAAACGTACCAAAATAATCCAGGAACTTTACAGCCATCAGTGCAGAATAGTGGGACTCTCTGCACCTCATGATGCAGGTGGAAACGTGAGAGGCAGTTTCTCATGTTGGTTGTGTTCCCAAAATATTTCAGTTTAGTTCGACACAGCTTGTATATGATGTGTTTCTCATCCAGGTCCTTTTTACCTGCAGCTTCATTAAAGCCAAAATGCTTCACACTTTTAAGGCAGGAGGTGGTGGTTGGATCTCACTCTCAGCCATCCTCACAGCTGGTTTTTGTTGAGTGCACCAGTAGACTGGCTGCACTTTTCTTTCCGTCAACATTATTAACTAACATTTAGAAAAACTGTTTTTGATATTTGTGAATGGTTTCATAATCGTCCATGTCTGCATGAAGATGCATCTAGGAATGGAAAGCTGCACATCTTCACGCTGGGGAAGCTGGAACCAGAGAACATTTTACAACATTGGTTGATAAATTACTTTAATCAATAATTCACAATCAAAATTGTTTAATACTTTTCTAACCACTGACTGTAGATGGGATGGATTGTTATTTAAGCTGCGTAGCCCACACCCTCACTTAACAATAATAAAGACTCTCTGCTCCATTTTGAAACAGAATGAAGCAGAATGACAGCTTCAGCCTCCAGGCACTGATCCACAGAGATCAGAGATGAATGATGTCACCTGGTCAGGACTGAGGCTCAGTGTAGTCAGCTGGTCTGACAGGTTGGTTAGTTCATTCAGCTCACATCCTGCACACACAGGCACAGAGATGGTGTTAGAGAGCCAACAGGACGGTGGCTCACACTCCCAGGGCTTCCTCTCATGGGAGGTGCCTCCATCCATCATGAGGATGAGGGAGGCTTCGATGAAGGCTGCGGATTACGTGCTTGTCCGAACATCAACCCACACTGATAATCGGTCAATAGGTGGGTTTCCTTCAAGCATCCAGTTTGGAGATGCATTCCAGTAAAGATACGGCAGTTCAGACCGACAGGTGCAACAGCAGCATCATCGTCATCATCATCACCATCCAGCCATACAGCCTCCCTCTACCGTTCCTTCCACCTTGACAAGTGACCAGAGAAAAATGCCCAGACCCGCAGCCCACACCCCACTGGGCGTCCACCAAACACCCGTGAATACACATAAATATGCTTTTCATCCTACAATGACTGAAACCTTGGAGCCAATACGTGAAGCTAGCTAACAGCCGCTTCAGCACCGCGACCAGACGAAGCGCCGTTAGCCTCACCGCTGAGCCGCTAACCCGGACCTCTGCTCCGGATAAACCAGCCAGAGAAAACAGCGTGTGTGCTGGTGGGCTCACCTCTCTGCCATCTTCACGACGCTCCTTAAAATCCGCTTACAATTAATTCCACTACGTCTCCCATGTCGCCGCAGTCACTCCTTCCAAACCATAGTCAATCGTCAGCAATGACGTACCTCACGTCCGGTCACCACCTTCACAATAAAAGCCTCCTAGCATATCCAAATGTATGTAGGAAAGATGAACGCACCACAGCATAATAAAACCCAGCATATGACGTTAACATAAAGCACACACAGGACTGATAGAACAGAGAGGATAAGGGACTGTTACGTAAGACTCATAGTCTATCACAAAATAACCAATCAGTATCTTGAAAATGATGCTGTCTTTATACAGCGGCAACAGAAATCACCTTGCATCCTTTCACAAAGACAAAAATGTTTACAGTTTACTTATTTGGTCCATCTAGTTCTGTCAATGTGCAATGTATTATTCCACATCATCATCATCGTCATCATCAGTCTCTCTTCTTTGGAAAAGTCCAGGAAAAATAGAATAGAATAGAATACAATACAATACAATACAATACAATAGAAAGCCTTTATTGTCATTATACAGTGTACAATTAAATTACAAGAGCAACTCCGTAAGGTGCAGACAAAATATATTAAAAATACAGCAACAACAGTTGACATGACAATTCAAGTGGTTATATGCAGCTCAGAATTAAATATATTGCACTGTAAATAAACATATGGTACTGTATTTAAATATATTACACTATTGATAAATATATGGTACTGTATTTAAATATATTACACTGTAAATATACATATGGTACTGTATTTAAATATATTACACTGTTGATAAATATATGGTACTGTATTTAAATATATTACATAAATATATGGTAGTGTATTTAAATATATTGCATTGTTGATAAATATATGGTACTGTATATAAATATATTGCACTGTTGATAAATATATGTTACTGTATTTAAATATATTACACTATTGATAAATATATGGTACTGTATTTAAATATATTACACTGTAAATAAACATATGGTACTGTATTTAAATATATTACACTGTTGATAAATATATGTTACTGTATTTAAATATATTACACTATTGATAAATATATGGTACTGTATTTAAATATATTACACTGTAAATATACATATGGTACTGTATTTAAATATATTACACTGTTGATAAATATATGGTACTGTATTTGAATATATTACATAAATATATGGTACTGTATTTAAATATATTGCACTGTTGATAAATTTATGGTACTGTATATAAATAAATTGCACTGGTGATAAATATATGTTACTGTATTTAAATATATTACACTATTGATGAATATATGGTACTGTATTTAAATATATTACACTGTAAATAAACATATGGTACTGTATTTAAATATATTATACTGTTGATAAATATATGGTAATGTATTTAAATATATTGTACTGTTGATAAATATATGATACTGTATTTAAATATATTGCACTGTAAATAGACATATGGTACTGTATTCAAATATATTACATAAATATATGGTACTGTATTTGAATATATTGCACTGTTGATAAATATATGGTACTGTATATAAATATATTGCACTGTTGATAAATATATGGTACTGTATTTAAATATATTACAGTGTAAATAAACATATGGTACTGTATTTAAATATATTACACTGTTGATAAATATATGGTACTGTATTTGAATATATTGCACTGTTGATAAATATATGGTACTGTATATAAATATATTGCACTGTTGATAAATATATGGTACTGTATTTAAATATATTACACTGTAAATAAACATATGGTACTGTATTTAAATATATTACACTGTTGATAAATATATGGTACTGTATTTAAATACATTACACTGTAAATATACATATGGTACTGTATTTAAATATATTACACTATTGATAAATATATGGTACTGTATTTAAATATATTACACTGTAAATAAACATATGGTACTGTATTTAAATATATTATACTGTTGATAAATATATGGTAATGTATTTAAATATATTGTACTGTTGATAAATATATGATACTGTATTTAAATATATTGCACTGTAAATAGACATATGGTACTGTATTCAAATATATTACATAAATATATGGTACTGTATTTGAATATATTGCACTGTTGATAAATATATGGTACTGTATATAAATATATTGCACTGTTGATAAATATATGGTACTGTATTTAAATATATTACACTGTAAATAAACATATGGTACTGTATTTAAATATATTACACTGTTGATAAATATATGGTACTGTATTTGAATATATTGCACTGTTGATAAATATATGGTACTGTATATAAATATATTGCACTGTTGATAAATATATGGTACTGTATTTAAATATATTACACTGTAAATAAACATATGGTACTGTATTTAAATATATTACACTGTTGATAAATATATGGTACTGTATTTAAATACATTACACTGTAAATATACATATGGTACTGTATTTAAATATATTACACTATTGATAAATATATGGTACTGTATTTAAATATATTACACTGTAAATAAACATATGGTACTGTATTTAAATATATTACACTGTTGATAAATATATGGTACTGTATTTAAATACATTACACTGTAAATATACATATGGTACTGTATTTAAATATATTACACTGTTGATAAATATATTGTACTGTATTTAAATATATTGCACTGTATATAGACATATGGTACTGTTTTTAAATATATTGCACTGTTGATAAATATATGATACTGTATTTAAATATTTTGCACTGTAAATAGAGATATGGTACTGTATTCAAATATATTACACTGTTCATAAATATATGGTACTGTATTTAAATACATTACACTGTAAATATACATATGGTACTGTATTTAAATACATTACACTGTAAATATACATATGGTACTGTATTTAAATACATTGCACTGTTGATAAATATATGGTACTGTATTTAAATATATTACATAAATATATGGTACTGTATTTGAATATATTGCACTGTTGATAAATATATGGTACTGTATATAAATATATTGCACTGTTGATAAATATATGGTACTGTATTTAAATATATTACACTGTAAATAAACATATGGTACTGTATTTAAATATATTACACTGTTGATAAATATATGGTACTGTATTTAAATACATTACACTGTAAATATACATATGGTACTGTATTTAAATATATTACACTATTGATAAATATATGGTACTGTATTTAAATATATTACACTGTAAATAAACATATGGTACTGTATTTAAATATATTATACTGTTGATAAATATATGGTAATGTATTTAAATATATTGTACTGTTGATAAATATATGATACTGTATTTAAATATATTGCACTGTAAATAGACATATGGTACTGTATTCAAATATATTACATAAATATATGGTACTGTATTTGAATATATTGCACTGTTGATAAATATATGGTACTGTATGTAGCTCCCTCCGGTTCAATGACGACAGTACAGTTCTCTTTTACTGGCAGTTTATTGTCTTGTCACAATAATTTAAGCCGTGAGAACTAAAATGAGACATACAATTAAACGATTTAATAAGCAATTCAAATTAAATACATGTCAAACGAACTCAAATGCATAACACAAAATAAAGAAACAAACATACCTCATTGGCCGCATAACCACAGGGAGTAAATAACTTTAACTTGACATTTCTTCAATTTAGCACATAACTATGCACACACGTTTCGTAGCTGCAACGTTTGTGTCCCACTAAAATCTTCCCCCTTGCAACACATACCAAAATCCTTAGTCCGTCTTAAAGGCGGTGAACAAGAAAAAACATTATGAAATAAATAAGTCCAAATTAAATAATATATGGAAATGTGCAAAATGTGAACACAAATACTGTTTGACAGTTACACTCCCACCAAATCACTTGTGATTTCTCTACTCTTAATGGTGTAAAATACTGAAATACTTCACTAAGAATATTGAGTTAACTGAGAACTGAACTAAGGTAAGGTGGAGAAATATGGCATATTAGTCAGCTTCGACAAGTGTCACAGTCTTTTGGATGGGCCTTTCAAGGTAGACTGCCTTGGTGATGGTTCGTTTGCCTTTTGCATCCAGCATTGAATCACTTATCAGTAGCTTGACTTTCCTTACACAGCCATCTGCCCCGGGATAAATTTCAGTCACTCTTGCTAATTTCCATTCATTGCGGGGCGCAGTATCATCTTGTACAATGACTATGTCATTGATCTTTGCATTTCTGCGTTTCTTATGCCATTTCTGTCTGTTTTGTAGGTTTAACAAGTATTCCTTTTTCCACCGAGACCAGAACTCATTGGCCAAATATTGCACCTTTCGCCATCTCTTGTGAAGATAGAGGTCTTCTTTCACAAAGTGTCCAGGTGGTGGCAGGATTATTGAGGATTTCATCGTCAGAATATGATTTGGTGTGAGGGGTTGCGGTCCTGTAGGATTATTTAGATGCTCAGCTGTCAAAGGTCTGCTATTCACAATAGCCATGACTTCATACAGGTAAGTCCGTAAGGATGAACTATCAAGCCTTCTGGATGATTGATCCAGAATGGATGTCAACACACTTCGTATTGTTCGAATCTGTCTTTCCCAGACTCCGCCCATATGGCTTGCTGTCGGGACATTCATAACAAACTCGCAGCCTAATTCCTTTAGATGCTCCTGATTCATGCACTTCAAAGCTTCTGTGAACTCTCGTCTTGCACCTATAAAATTAGTACCCTGATCAGACCGAAGTTGGCGAACTGGACCTCGAATGGCTATGAAGGCACGAAGAGCATTGATAAAGGCATCAGTACTAAGATCATCAAGCATTTCTATGTGTATAGCACGGGAACACATGCAGGTGAGTAGAAGACCATAGCGCTTCATCTCCTTCCTCCCTTCCTTGACATAGAATGGACCGAAGCAGTCCATGCCAGAATATGTAAATGGCGATGTTGCTTCAAGGCGCTCTGGAGGTAGGTTAGCCATTCTTTGCACTTCAGTACACCGTCTGAACTTTCGACACTTAGTACACTTATAGACATAGGAAGAGACTGCACTGCTACAACCTATGATCCAGATACCATTTGATCTCAGTTCATTCACTGTCATACCTCGCCCTTGATGCTGAACCTTTTCATGGTAGTGTTTGATGACTAAGGTTGACATATGACTTTCTTTCGGCAAGATCACAGGATGCTTCACATCTGGGTGCAATGCAGCATGCTCTAGGCGTCCTCCCACCCTGAGGAGACCATGTTCATCTAAGAAAGGACTTAATCTGTGCAATTTGTTCCTTGCAGTCAATTCCTCCTTTCGCTTTAAGCAGTGAATCTCATTGGAGAAGGCATTTTCCTGAACCCTTCTGATGATGGTGAGTTCAGCTTCTTTTCTCTCCTCCAAGCTGGTTGTTTCACAAGTTTTCGGCTTCACACCCTTGACTTCTTTAGCACGTCGCTTTAGCCTAGCTATAGCTTTCACCACTCTTCCCCAGTCAGAGAACCTTTCCAGACGATCAAGCAATGATCTTTCTTCCTTTGCCTGGGTTTTGAGTACCTGGACCTTCCGAAGCTCTGCGTCATCAATCGCAACCTCTCCCACCTTGGCATCTCCATGGGGAATTGTTTCAGTCATAAATGCCACATAGTCCTTGTAGTATCTGTCATCCTTCTTGAGTTTCCTTTCTAGACATCGGAGACGATGAATAGCACATTTTTTATTGTCTGGCAAATCTGGCCTATCCTCCTTAAATGGAAGTGGCATCTCATAATGACCATTTTCCTTGAGTCGTATGCCATCCTCCATTATTGACAAGAACCGAAGATCTTCTTGAGATATATGACTGTCTTCAACTGATCTTTCAATGAAGTCGGATTCAAGCACCTTGAGTACGTCTGGTGGCGTGACTAGTTCTTTGATCTGTGTGCGGCAGATATATTGCACTTCACTTGTGAGATTGTGAGATGACATATGACATGGTGTCACCTGTTTGACTACAATTTTATTGCTTAGTCCAATGGCATCACCATAGTCGATACAGGGATTTCCATAGCCAACTATGCTCCAGCCAAGGTCTGTTTTTTGAGCAAATGGCTGGTTATCCTTCCCAGACACTACTTCTCTAGGTAAGAGTGCTTGTGGGCAATTGTAGCCTATAAGGAGACCAATGTCACAAGTCTGTTGAGGTGCAATCTCTTCAGCCATATGCTCTAAATGAGGCCATGCCCTTGCAGTTTGTGGTGTGGGGATATGATTCCTATTTGCAGGAATAAAGTCTCTTGAATATGTCACAGGGAGATTAATTTTCTTTGGCGAATAAAAACCTCTCACCTGTAGACCAGACAGCTTCTGACATGATACAACTGTGCTTCTAGACACCATTGTGGAGAGTTTCAGCTGCACTGGGTCCTTCTTTGTGGCTAGTGTGTCCGCTGTCTCTTGGAGTATAAAAGTTGTGTCACTTTGAGTGTCCAGGAGTGCATAGACTAAGACTTCACAATCTGGCTCACTTGTTGTAGACAACCATACTGGAACGATGGTGGACGTATGGGTGTTGTCGAGATCCTGCACAACCTTATTTGATGTAGCCTCTGTTGATGTCTCTTTAGTTTGTATAGGCTCTGTCTTCCTTTCCTTTACTTGGTCTCTTTTTTTTGATTGTTGTGAGGATTTTCCTCCTTCCTTTCCATTATCTCTTGCACGGTCTTCATGTAGACATGTTGGATGTTTCCTTTTACATGTTTCACAAACACTCCTATTTTCACATGCCTTTGAGTAGTGTCCTGGTTTTAAACATCCAAAGCATAACCTTTTCATTTGTACATACTTGATTCGCTCAGAAACAGTCTTTTCAATGAATTTCCGGCATACATGGATATCATGTCCTGATTTTTCACAGAACGCACATTTTCTGACATGTAGTTTCTCCTCAGTGCTGCTTGCTAGCACCTTTGCACCAGTGCCTCTGGTTCTTGGAGTCTTAGATATTTGACTTTCACATGCCTTAAGAGCATGCAGGGACGTTACTGGGTTGCAGGCTATTTTAGCTTCCTTTGTGACAAACTGCACAAACTGACTAAAGGTAGGGAATGTTCCTGTTAGTTCTTCTATTTCTACAACTTGTCGATTCCATCTTGACGTTAACCAGTCAGGAAGCTTGGAAAGAATCCTCTGATTTTCATTACAGTCATTCAGGACTTCAAGACTCTTAATCTGTGTTGTAGCTGCATCACAGCTTCTGAGGAAGTCAGCAAACTCCCTTAGCTCACCACTGTCCTTTGGTCCTATCTTTGGCCATGAATTGAGCTTATCCCTGAAGGCTTTAGCAATAACAAAGGGGTTTCCATATCTTTCTTCAAGAATTTCCCAAGATGCATGGTAAGCTGACTCTGTCCCTAATAGGAAGTAGCTCTCAATAGCTGCCTTTGCTTGTCCTCCAACATACTTGCGCAGATAGTAAATTTTCTCATTCACTTGAATAGCCTTTCTGTCTATCAAGGTTTGAAAAGACATTTTCCAGTCTTTGAATCTGAGTGGATCTCCGCTGAATACAACTGGTTCAGGTATAGGAAGGCGATTTGCACTGATGGATTCTGCAAATGCATTCATGAGGACCATGGTATTGTGATCAGGAAGTACAACTGTTGCAGGTTGAACTGGAGCTGCAGATTGTACTGGATTTGGATTCTGGGACAAGAATTTCCTCGCATTAGATGCAGGTCTCTCCATCTTAGGGCTGAAATGTCGAAGCAGGTCTTGTATCTCTGTATCAGAGTTTGCATCTTGCTCATACACCTCCACTCGTGCCTTTGCAGCATTTAGCTTCTTAATGGTTGCCAAGCGTTCTAGCTGTCTACGCTTGTCCTGCAATGCCTTTCGTCTGGTGGCATTTTCAACTTCTTGCTGTGCTATTCTTTCTCTGTCGATAGCTTCCAGTCTTTCAAGCTCCTGCAGGCGGCATTCTTCCTCTTTCATGACTCCCAAGGTTGCTTGTGTTGCAGCTACTTCTGCTGCAGCTTCTTGTTTTCTTAAAGAGTACAGACTTGATTGTTTTGAACTTGAACTGCTTAGAGACTGAGAGACAGATTTTGAATAGTGAGAGCTTGACTCTGACCTTTGGGATGTAGTTGGTGAAAACATGACACCAGGGATAGAAGAGGGATATTCCTCCTGAGAAGGCTGAGCACAGTCTTGCACTTGTATATGACTAATTGCAGAATCTACAATTGTTCTAGTGATTGCTTCACAAGCATCTATTCTGCGCCGGGTGTCATTATCAGGGCTATTGAATTTGCGTAACTCATCATAGACAATTCTTAGATCAGATGATATGTTGGTAATTTCCTCTATAACGTCTTGTAACATTTCATTCGAGGAATGTCTTGTTAATGTTTCCTTAGCTGCTTTAGCATAAGACTTCCACTTCTCATATGTGGATTTGAATCTTTGCTTAAGTTTTTTAATTTTCTCTTCTTGAAGCTCTTTACCCTTCTCTGTAAGTTTACGGGTTCTTTCACTTTTTCTTGGCTCCAGCTGTGCATCATTGTTTGCGTTGGCATTTTCTGAAGTTGCTTGTCTCTCCACACTCACTTGGGATTCTATGTGGTGCTGCATCTGATCTACACTATCTCTGTTACACATTGTGTCTTCTATGTCTGACATTTTAAGTCTTGAATGTGTTTACTTCACCTTATTTGTAAACTAAATAAAAATGATTTCCTTGGTTCTCGTAATCTTTAACTGCTTTCTTTACACGTTTACAATAGAACTAGAACTGAAACTATTTACCACAGGAAAATCAAACGTTGCTTTCATCAATGAACTTAAACACTAGTTTGAATTAAGCTTCACTTTCAATGGATTTAAAGTTATCCTTGTGCAATAAAACGAAGACTTGACTTATAACTCTTAAGTATACAGCAACTTGAATTTAAGTTGAAAATGAATTCACAAGATATTATGTACAAAACACCACTATGACTTATGTAAATACAAATGCTTAACACCTTAAGTGTCACTTAATAGCAGTTGATGAGGCTTAGTCCACTTGCTGGCTTTAACCTTACAATGCCGACAAACTTCCTTTGTAATTTACTTCTTATGTTAATGGTGTATGCACAGTCTTATCTGTTAGATGATTAAACTTGAAAATCTTCAATGCTTGTGACTGCAGCCACGAAGACGCATCATCTCTCCTAGACGCGACGTGTAGGCAGAGACAGTCTAACTTGAACTGGATCAATGAGCCGCCATCTTCAATGCGCGACGAGCCCCGTCCCGTGCTACGTCCGTAGCAGCGCTGGCCGATCGTCTTCAGTGTCCAGCAGGCTGAGTTCTCACTGTAGCTCCCTCCGGTTCAATGACGACAGTACAGTTCTCTTTTACTGGCAGTTTATTGTCTTGTCACAATAATTTAAGCCGTGAGAACTAAAATGAGACATACAATTAAACGATTTAATAAGCAATTCAAATTAAATACATGTCAAACGAACTCAAATGCATAACACAAAATAAAGAAACAAACATACCTCATTGGCCGCATAACCACAGGGAGTAAATAACTTTAACTTGACATTTCTTCAATTTAGCACATAACTATGCACACACGTTTCGTAGCTGCAACGTTTGTGTCCCACTAAAATCTTCCCCCTTGCAACACATACCAAAATCCTTAGTCCGTCTTAAAGGCGGTGAACAAGAAAAAACATTATGAAATAAATAAGTCCAAATTAAATAATATATGGAAATGTGCAAAATGTGAACACAAATACTGTTTGACAGTTACACTGTATATAAATATATTGCACTGTTGATAAATATATGGTACTGTATTTAAATATATTACACTGTAAATAAACATATGGTACTGTATTTAAATATATTACACTGTTGATAAATATATGGTACTGTATTTGAATATATTGCACTGTTGATAAATATATGGTACTGTATATAAATATATTGCACTGTTGATAAATATATGGTACTGTATTTAAATATATTACACTGTAAATAAACATATGGTACTGTATTTAAATATATTACACTGTTGATAAATATATGGTACTGTATTTAAATACATTACACTGTAAATATACATATGGTACTGTATTTAAATATATTACACTATTGATAAATATATGGTACTGTATTTAAATATATTACACTGTAAATAAACATATGGTACTGTATTTAAATATATTACACTGTTGATAAATATATGGTACTGTATTTAAATACATTACACTGTAAATATACATATGGTACTGTATTTAAATATATTACACTGTTGATAAATATATTGTACTGTATTTAAATATATTGCACTGTATATAGACATATGGTACTGTTTTTAAATATATTGCACTGTTGATAAATATATGATACTGTATTTAAATATTTTGCACTGTAAATAGAGATATGGTACTGTATTCAAATATATTACACTGTTCATAAATATATGGTACTGTATTTAAATACATTACACTGTAAATATACATATGGTACTGTATTTAAATACATTACACTGTAAATATACATATGGTACTGTATTTAAATACATTGCACTGTTGATAAATATATGGTACTGTATTTAAATATATTACATAAATATATGGTACTGTATTTGAATATATTGCACTGTTGATAAATATATGGTACTGTATTTAAATATATTGCACTGTTGATAAATATATGGTACTGTACTTAAATATTTTGCACTGTTAATATACATATGGTACTGTATTTAAATACATTGCACTGTTGATAAATATATGGTACTGTATTTAAATATATTACATAAATATATGGTACTGTATTTGAATATATTGCACTGTTGATAAATATATGGTACTGTATTTAAATATATTGCACTGTTGATAAATATATGGTACTGTACTTAAATATTTTGCACTGTAAATAGACATATGGTACTGTATTCAAATATATTACATGGTTGATACATATATGGTACTGTATTTAAATATATTGCACTGTAAATGGACATGGTACTGTATTTAAATATATTACACTATTGATAAATATATGGTACTGTATTTAAATACATTACACTGTTGATAAATATATCGTACCGTATTTAAATATATTACACTGTTGATAAAGATATGGTAATGTATTTAAATATATTGCACTGTAAATGGACATGGTACTGTATTTAAATATATTACACTATTGATAAATATATGGTACTGTATTTAAATATATTACACTGTTGATAAATATATCGTACTGTATTTAAATATATTGCACTGTAAATATACATATGGTACTGTATTTAAATATATTACACTGTTGATAAATATATGGTACTGTATTTAAATATATTGCACTGTAAATAGACATATGGTACTGTATTTAAATATACTGCACTGTAAATAGACATATGGTACTGTATTTAAATAAACTGCACTGTAAATAAACATATGGTACTGTATTTAAATACATTACACTGTAAATATACATATGGTACTGTATTTAAATATATTACACTGTTGATAAATATATGGTACTGTATTTAAATATATTACATAAATATATGGTACTGTATTTGAATATATTGCACTGTTGATAAATATATGGTACTGTATTTAAATATATTGCACTGTTGATAAATATATGGTACTGTATTTAAATATATTACACTATTGATAAATATATGGTACTGTATTTAAATATATTGCACTGTAAATAAACATATGGTACTGTATTTAAATATGTTACACTGTTGATAAAGATATGGTAATGTATTTAAATATATTGCACTGCTGATAAATATATGGTACTGTATTTAAATATTTTGCACTGTAAATAAAAATATGGTACTGTATTTAAATATATTACACTATTGATAAATATATGTTACTGTATTTAAATATATGACACTGTAAATATACATATGGTACTGTATTTAAATATATTACACTGTTGATAAATATATGTTACTGTATTTAAATATATTGCACTGTTGATAAATTTATGGTACTGTATATAAATATATTGCACTGGTGATAAATATATGTTACTGTATTTAAATATATTACACTATTGATAAATATATGGTACTGTATTTAAATATATTACACTGTACATAAACATATGGTACTGTATTTAAATATATTACACTGTTGATAAATATATGGTACTGTATTTAAATATATTGTACTGTAAATAGACATATGGTACTGTATTTAATTATATTGCACTGTTGATAAATATATGATACTGTATTTAAATATTTTGCACTGAAAATAGAGATATGGTACTGTATTCAAATATTCTACACTGTTCATAAATATATGGTACTGTATTTAAATACATTACACTGTAAATATACATATGGTACTGTATTTAAATACATTACACTGTAAATATACATATGGTACTGTATTTAAATATATTGCACTGTTGATAAATATATGGTACTGTATTTGAATATATTGCACTGTTGATAAATATATGGTACTGTATTTAAATATATTGCACTGTTGATAAATATATGGTACTGTATTTAAATATTTTGCACTGTAAATAGACATATGGTACTGTATTCAAATACATTACACTGTAAATATACATATGGTACTGTATTTAAATATATTGCACTGTTGATAAATATATGGTACTGTATTTAAATATATTACATAAATATATGGTACTGTATTTGAATATATTGCACTGTTGATAAATATATGGTACTGTATTTAAATATTTTGCACTGTAAATAGACATATGGTACTGTATTCAAATATATTACACTGTTGATAAATATATGGTACTGTATTTAAATATATTGCACTGTAAATAGACATATGGTACTGTATTTAAATATATTGCACTGTTGATAAATATATGATACTGTATCTAAATATATTGCACTGTAAATAGACATATGGTACTGTATTCAAATATATTACACTGTTGATAAATATATGGTACTGTATTTAAATATATTGCACTGTAAATAGACATGGTACTGTATTTAAATATATTACACTATTGATAAATATATGGTACTGTATTTAAATACATTACACTGTAAATATACATATGGTACTGTATTTAAATATATTACACTGTTGATAAATATATGGTACTGTATTTAAATATATTGCACTGTAAATAGACATATGGTACTGTATCTACATATATTGCACTGTTGATAAATATATTGCACTGTGGGTGAATTATTGCACAGAATTGGGGGGAGAGGAGGGGAGGGGTACTGGTACATGTTGGGTGCTGGAATATTGAATCAATGCAAAAATATGTATATTGCACTCTAAATAGACATATGGTACTGTATTTAAATATATTGCACTGTAAATAGACTTATGGTAATGTATTTAAATATACTGCACTGTAAATAGACATATGGTACTGTATTTACATATATATATATATTGCACTGTAAATAAACATATGGTACTGTATTTAAATATATTGCACTGTAAATAAACACATGGTACTGTATTTAAATAAATTGCACTGTAAATAGACATATGGTACTGTATTTAAATAAATTGCACTGTAAATAAACATATGGTACTGTATTTAAATATATTGCACTGTAAATATACATATGGTACTGTATTTAAATATATTGCACTGTAAATAAACATATGGTACTGTATTTAAATATACTGCACTGTAAATAAACATATGGTACTGTATTTAAATAAATTGCACTGTAAATAAACATATGGTACTTTATCTAAATATATTGCACTGTAAATAAACATATGGTACTGTATTTAAATATATTGCACTGTAAATAGACATATGGTACTGTATTTAAATATATTGCACTGTTGATGAATATATTGCACTGTGGGTGAATTATTGTACAGAATTGGGGGGAGAGGAGGGGAGGGGTACTGGTACATGTTGGGTTCTGGAAGATTGAATCAATGCAAAAATATGTATATTGCACTCTAAATAGACATATGGTACTGTATTTAAATATATTGCACTGTAAATAGACTTATGGTAATGTATTTAAATATACTGCACTGTAAATAGACATATGGTACTGTATTTAAATAAATTGCACTGTAAATAAACATATGGTACTGTATTTAAATATATTGCACTGTTGATACATATATGGTACTGTATTTAAATAAATTGCACTGTAAATAGACATATGGTACTGTATTTAAATAAATTGCACTGTAAATAGACATATGGTACTGTATTTAAATATATTGCACTGTTGATAAATATATGGTACTGTATTTAAATATATTGCACTGTTGATAAATATATGGTACTGTATTTAAATAAATTGCACTGTAAAAAGAAATATGGTACTTTATCTAAATATATTACACTATTGATAAATATATGTTACTGTATTTAACTATATTACACTATTGATAAATATATGGTACTGTATTTAAATATATTGCACTGTAAATAGACATATGGTACTGTATTTAAATATATTGCACTGTTGATGAATATATGATACTGTATTTAAATATATTGCACTGTAAATAGACATATGGTACTGTATCTACATATATTGCACTGTTGATAAATATATTGCACTGTGGGTGAATTATTGCACAGAATTGGGGGGAGAGGAGGGGAGGGGTACTGGTACATGTTGGGTTCTGGAAGATTGAATCAATGCAAAAATATGTATATTGCACTCTAAATAGACATATGGTACTGTATTTAAATATATTGCACTGTAAATAGACTTATGGTAATGTATTTAAATATACTGCACTGTAAATAGACATATGGTACTGTATTTAAATAAATTCCACTGTAAATAAACATATGGTACTGTATTTAAATATATTGCACTGTTGATACATATATGGTACTGTATTTAAATAAATTGCACTGTAAATAGACATATGGTACTGTATTTAAATAAATTGCACTGTAAATAGACATATGGTACTGTATTTGAATATATTGCACTGTTGATAAATATATGGTACTGTATTTAAATATATTGCACTGTTGATAAATATATGGTACTGTATTTAAATAAATTGCACTGTAAAAAGACATATGGTACTTTATCTAAATATATTACACTATTGATAAATATATGGTACTGTATTTAAATAAATTGCACTGTAAATAGACATATGGTACTATATTTAAATATATTGCACTGTAAATAAACATATGGTACTTTATCTAAATATATTGCACTGTAAATAAATATATGGTACTGCATTTAAATAAATTGCACTGTAAATAGACATATGGTACTGTATTTAAATAAATTGCACTGTAAATAGACATATGGTACTGTATTTAAATATATTGCACTGTAAATAAACATATGGTACTGTATTTACATATATATATATTGCACTGTAAATAAACATATGGTACTGTATTTAAATATATTGCACTGTAAATAAACACATGGTACTGTATTTAAATAAATTGCACTGTACATAGACATATGGTACTGTATTTAAATAAATTGCACTGTAAATAAACATATGGTACTGTATTTAAATATATTGCACTGTAAATATACATATGGTACTGTATTTAAATATATTGCACTGTAAATAAACATATGGTACTGTATTTAAATATATTGCACTGTAAATAAACATATGGTACTGTATTTAAATAAATTGCACTGTAAATAAACATATGGTACTTTATCTAAATATATTGCACTGTAAATAAACATATGGTACTGTATTTAAATATATTGCACTGTTGATACATATATGGTACTGTATTTAAATAAATTGCACTGTAAATAGACATATGGTACTGTATTTAAATAAATTGCACTGTAAATAGACATATGGTACTGTATTTGAATATATTGCACTGTTGATAAATATATGGTACTGTATTTAAATATATTGCACTGTTGATAAATATATGGTACTGTATTTAAATAAATTGCACTGTAAAAAGACATATGGTACTTTATCTAAATATATTACACTATTGATAAATATATGGTACTGTATTTAAATAAATTGCACTGTAAATAGACATATGGTACTATATTTAAATATATTGCAATGTAAATAAATATATGGTACTGCATTTAAATAAATTGCACTGTAAATAGACATATGGTACTGTATTTAAATAAATTGCACTGTAAATAGACATATGGTACTGTATTTAAATATATTGCACTGTAAATAAACATATGGTACTGTATTTACATATATATATATTGCACTGTAAATAAACATATGGTACTGTATTTAAATATATTGCACTGTAAATAAACACATGGTACTGTATTTAAATAAATTGCACTGTACATAGACATATGGTACTGTATTTAAATAAATTGCACTGTAAATAAACATATGGTACTGTATTTAAATATATTGCACTGTAAATATACATATGGTACTGTATTTAAATATATTGCACTGTAAATAAACATATGGTACTGTATTTAAATATATTGCACTGTAAATAAACATATGGTACTGTATTTAAATAAATTGCACTGTAAATAAACATATGGTACTTTATCTAAATATATTGCACTGTAAATAAACATATGGTACTGTATTTAAATAAATTGCACTGTAAATAAACATATGGTACTTTATCTAAATATATTGCACTGTAAATAAACATATGGTACTGTATTTAAATAAATTGCACTGTAAATAGACATATGGTACTGTATTTAAATAAATTGCACTGTAAACAAACATATGGTACTGTATTTAAATATATTGCACTGTAAATAAACATATGGTACTGTATTTAAATATATTGCACTGTAAATAAACATATAGTACTGTATTTAAATATATTGCACTGTTGATAAATATATTATAGTGTGTGTGTGTGTGTGTGTGTGTGTGTGGGGGGGGGGGGGTCAGTCTGTGTTTGAGTTCAGGATGGTCATGGCTTTGGGGAAGAAGCTGTTCTTGAGTCTGTTAGTTCTAGTTTTCATACGTCTGCAAGAGGGTAGAATAAAAACTAATTTTGTATGTACATATACATGATATAAAATATATAATATAAACAGTACATGAACTCCCCACGGGTCCTGTTCACTCTCATGTATTTTGTGAAGCATTACAATATTATTAGACATTTATCAAACCTGAGCAAGAAGTGACCAATGAGTTTCACCTTTTATGTTAGAAATGAATGCTTTAACATCAAGTAAACTGAAAAGGATCATAATGCTGTGTTTATATTTATTAGTAATTTGAAGAAGGGCAGCAGAATCAAAGGAAGCAAGTACCAGTCATATGAAATCATATTGTTCATGCACGTTCTTCTGACATATCCTGTACCAACAGATATTTGCCATCAAATATTCAAAATACTAGTGTGATCTGTAACTAAACAGCGTTTGTCTTGTTTTTGTAATTATAACGAGCTCTGATCTCTTCAGGCTTTTGACTCATTAACTCAGGACTCATGCGTTACATTAACGCTCTCTGTTGACCATCCTTCCCCACACACTGTACATATGCCCGTGTTTCGATTGCAACTCTGCACATTACAGACATTTTTTGCACATACTCCATGCACATCATCACACAACTCCACATTCCAAAAAAAAAGAACTGTTTGCACTGTTCTATATATTGCTCATGTTTCTTGAATATTGTAAAGTCTGTTTCTTGTGTATTGAACATGTTTGGTTGTTTTTTTAAATTTCAGTTTCTATCTTAAAGAACTTAGAGTTATGTTAACTTTTGTGTAAAAGCACCAGAACACCAAGTCAAATTCCTTGTACACGTACTTGGCAATAAAAACGTTTCTGATTCTGATGAATACTGTATAACCAAATGAAGGCAGTTAATCAGGAATTGTGACAACATCTTCTTCATCTTCATTTTTGCAGAGGTAAGAAAGAAACTACTCATCATTTACATGAGTTAACAATGATTTTAAAGGAGTGGATGCGAATTTACATCAAAAAGAATATCATGAGACTAAAAATGATTTAACTAAGCCTTAAATTTGAAATAATATTCACAGAAATTGTATTCAGCTTAACATTCTCTGCTTCTGGTCCTAAATGGTGAAGACTCCTTCAAAATCAGACCTATAAATGACATGGATGGTGTGTCATTTACCATCTTTGTTATGGTACTGTATAAACACAAGGCATGTAACTGTAAAAGAGAGGAAGACAAAGGGGATTCAGGATTAGGTGCATGGTTTGATCGGATCATCCTTCTGATAAAATGAGAGGTTTTTTCTTTTTTTTCTTTTTTAAGATTTAATGTTGACAAATGTATTGGAATATACAGTATTTATATACATTATGTGAGCAAATTATAGTTGCTGCCTGGTGGTAACAAAAAGTTGCCGCTCTGGGGTTCAGAATGTGGTCTAAAGGGATGGGCTCAGTGTTTGCCTGTGTTATTATCCTCCACTACAACCCAAGTGAGGAGGAGGATAGAGAAACAGGGTCTGTCCATCTTTCATGTTTCATTTCCGGAGCATAACTCAAAAACTCTATTTTTTCATAAAACTTTATGTACACATCTCCAATGTACTAGAGAGGTGCCCTTTGATAATTTGGGAATGTTAAACATTTTAATTCAATTTCAATTTATTTGTATAGCGCCAAATCACAACAAAAGTTATATCAAGGCACTTTACAAAAGAGCAGGTCTAGACCGACTCTTCATTCTAGACTATAGGGTGACCAGATCCCAATGAAACAAACGTGGAGCAAAGAGTATGTTTGTGTGGGACACATTACTACTACTGAGAAGTAGCCTAAAATATGATAAAACGTCCATATAAGTTAAAAAATAAACACTAAAATTATACAGGTTAGGTCTTTAGCATGTTAAAAATATTATTACATGTCTACATCTTTAATGTTTAGATCATATTATTATTATCATTCTAAGTTTCACAGTACTTATTGTATTGTGTGATAGTCTGCTTGTACTCCCATTTCTATCCCAATAACTTTTAAAAGTAGTTGTTTTTTATTTTTATATCAACAGTGAATCTGACTAAACTAAACACAATAAAACACAACAGACAGGTTGTTGACGTAGGGATCTATTCTCTGAAGTATTCTACTGGTGTTTTAAAAAGATCAGATCATGTGGACATATAATAGTGAGGGTGAGCCCATAGTATATCCTAAAAAAGAAAAGTAACACATTTAGATCAAGGTCTGATCCTACCTATCTTTTCTCCAACCACAGATATTAACACATGACTGATTGTGAATCGAAACACCATAATATTAAAGTTATTCACACTTGCCATGTCGACCCACACACTGAAGATAATAGAACCATATACTAAAGCAAAGCAGCAGCATTATTCACATCAAATCTTTCTATTCACCCTCCTATCCCAAATCAAACTACTGCGTTTCATAAAATGTAGGCATAAAATAAAGTAGCCTATTAGATAAAACAAAACTTGAAGCCACAGACTTGCCTACCCAAAGTTTGGAAGTGACATTTCGTGTAAAACATGAAGATGGTTCCTACATAGTGAATGCTAGTTCTGGACACATGAAATGTTTTGAATGTGGAGATGTGGGACATAAACGTGTTGGATGTCAACATCGTCAATAACTACCGGAACCCGCTGGGACTGATGTTGAGGAGAGGAGTGGTGCGACCGCTACGCCAGCGTGGGGGAGCTCTGCAGGCTTCACAGGCAGGAGCTCCACGCAGCTGCCTCTTTTATCACTCGTGCTAAAAACTGTCAAATCCATCCTGTAGTTTTTACAGACCACCATTTAGTTTTAGCAGAGCTGGTTTTATCTCCTACAGGAAAATCTAGGTCTTTCTGGCATTTTAATGTTAAACTTTTATATGATTTTAACTTTTGTGAAAATTTTAAACTTCTTTGGGCTGATTGGAGATTACAAAAAGATTCTTTTCCCTCCCTTAGTCAGTGGTGGGAGGTAGGGAAAGGCCAGATTAGAGTGTTCAGTACACATCATATTCAACAGCTAACATCTGGCTAACAGTTGGAGGCAGAGATTGGAGAGCTGGAGAGTGTGTCTGCCTCACACACTGTCACACTGCTCTCCAAAAGACAACAGCTGAACTCATTCCTCCCAGAGAGAGCTAAAGGAGCTCTGGTCCGAGGCAGATTCACCATGGATGCTCCTACCACCTTCTTCTTTAATCTGGAGGTCTGAGGCTCAGAGGAATCAGATTTTTCTTTTTTTTTTAGATACTGTATTAATCCCACAGGGGGACATTCTTTCTCTGCATTTGACCCATCCCTGAGGAGCAGTGGGCTGACGTTCTACACTGACCTGTTTGGAGCAGAGGACTGTGATGGAGATGCTGCTGCTGAGCTGCTACAGGACCTCCCCTAGCTGAGTCCAGAGGAGAGTAACACCCTGAGTTCAGACCTCTCTCTGGAGGAACTGAACACTGCTGTGACTCAAATGGCCCCAGGAAAGGCTCGAGGCCTGGATGGATCACCCTCTGACTTTTTTAAACACTTTTGGAATATTCTTGGACATGACCTGCTGGATGTTTTTAAAGAATGTTTTAATAGAGGGACTCTTCCAGCTTCCTGTCGGCGTGCGGTAATCTTCCTGCTGCCTAAGAAAGTCTGGTATTATTTCTATTGATCAGGAGAAGGCATTTGATCGTGTTGATCATTCGTTTTTAGTGTGTGTGTCTGCGGAAATCCACCACCAGTTCCTTGGTTTTCCCTGCGTTGATCTGGAGTTGGTTCCGCTGGAGTTGGATCCAGTCTGGCACCAGTCCATAAAGTCCTGCGTCAGTTCTCTGTATTCCCTGTCGTCCCCATCTGTGATGAGACCGACGATGACAGAGTCATCAGAGAACTTCTGCGGTTGACAGGTGGGTGAGTTGTAGTGGAAGTCTGCAGTGTAGAGGGTGAAGAGGAACGGAGCCAGGACCGTGACCTCACATACTGTGGACGGTTGGTGAGGTAGTTCAGTATCCAGCATGTGAGGTGGTGGTCCACACTGGTGTGCTCCAGCTTGTCCCTCAGAAGCTGAGGCTGTATCGTGTTGAAAGCACTGGAGAAATCAAAGAACATGATTCTCACAGTACTTCCTGGCTTCTCCAGGTGAGAGAGGGCTCGGTGTTGGAGGAAGATGACGGCGTCGTCCACCCCGATGCCAGGTTGGTAGGCGAACTGAAGTGGGTCAGTCGCTGGGCTCACCAGGGGGCGGAGATGAACAAGGATCAGCCGCTCCAGGGTCTTCATCAGGTGGGATGTTAGAGCCACCGGCCTGTAGCTGCTGAGGTCCTTGGGGTGTGGAGTCTTGGGGACAGGTACCACGCAGGATGTTTTCCACATTCGTGGCACATGTGTTCAACAATCCCACACAGCTGGTCTGCGCAGGACTTCAGGAGCCTGAAGCTAATGTCGTCCGGACCCGCAGCCTTCCTCGCCTTCATCTTCCTGAACTGATTCCTCACCTGGAGTGTTGTGGACAGGGGGGGTTGGGCTGATGAGATGAGCAGTGTGGGGTGGCTGTGAGCTGAGTGTTTTAGGAAGGGAGGTGGAGGTGGGGGAGAAGGTGGGGCTGTGTACTGGGGAGGCAGATGAGGGGGGTTGCAGCAAACCTGACTGGGCTGGGGGAGGGTCAGATGACTGATCAAATCTATTGAAGTATCAGTTCAGATCATTCACCCAATGTTGGTCCCCCACAGCCTGGGAGTTTGGTTCCTTGTGACCAGAGATGGTTTTCAGGCCTTTCCAGACTCCACTGATGTTGGAACTGAAACCTTTCTCTCTCTCTATCTCTCTCACCCCAACCAGTCAAAGCAGAGGCTCCATCCACCTTGAGTCTCAGATCTGCTAAACATTTCTGCCTTTTAAAAAAAGGAAGTTTTTCGTCACCACTGTTGCCAAGTGCTGCTCATGGTGGATTGTTGGGTCTCTCTAGATTCTAGAGTGTGTCAGTGTGTCAGTGTGAATTGAGTCAATTCACTCGGTACAACACATGTAGTATGGGATATTATGCCCTCACGTGACCTTACTGAAGACACCTCTATTCACGCCGTAAGGCAGATGACCTGTGGTGACGTGCGTGAGGCTCCACCCGCACATACCACGGACATCCTTCAGTTCTTACGCCCTTCACCTCGCTAAGAACACCTCTGTCGAGTTCGGCTAACTAGGTGCTGCTAGCTAGCCGTGTTCTCTTCAAAAAGACTACAGCCTCTCAATATTAGCTTAACAGCTTTTGTTGATGTTAGCTGCCACTGCTCTGTTGGTCCCTCGCACCTGTCTTCAGGGGTGCGGCTTTTCTCTGCACGAGCTGAACCACCACGAAGCATGTCCCGTCTGTCTGGGAATTGTCCAGAGAGCGTTGACGGAGCCAGAGGCTTGTGCGTTTTGTCGCCAGCTCCGACGCTCGACCCTGGAGAGACGGGTCGGCTTTGTGGAAAAGGTTTTGGGAAGGACTGCTGTCACGCGACAGGACCCCTTCCTATCTGAGTCGCGAGACCCAGCTTCATCTGAGTCCAGTGGCGAGGAAATTTTGGTTGAAGTCCCCGTGAATAACTGGGCAGATCATATGGACAGTATGGACCTCTGAGTGTGCTAGCCAGCCGCAGCTCACCCACCACGACGACTACGTGCTGGATGTCGGCTTGGAGATGCATGGTTTATCGGAGGACGAGCTGGATGATTTGACGTCGGGCCAATATTCTGCCGCTGCTGCGCCGGCTAATATTGACGACTCATCCTTCTCCTCATTGTACCATCGTGCAGCGATGAAACTTCATGTGGAGTGGCGGTTAAACTTTTCCGAAGAACGTATTAACAACTTTTTGTTAACTGAAAATGCCCAAGTTAAAACTGGCAGCTCTTCGTCTGCACAACCGCAGCAGCGTTCTGTCCAGGATACATCCTCTTCTTCCCGTAATGACGGTGCTCCTGCCCTTGCCAGGTTCACTGCCCCCACTGACTTCAAGGATGAGTTGCTCTCTTCTCTACGCAGCGAGATGGCATCTATTTTCAAGACTGAACTTCAGGCAGCTTTGAGTGACAACTTATCACCCATGAAAACGGAATTACAGTCAGTGAAATCTGAATTATCTCTCAGCATTACGAATATCCAATCCGAGGTTAGCGCTCTGAAGAACACCGTTTGCGACATGGAAACATCCCTCTCCACCTGTACCGATAATATCATCATGCTACAGGCTAAAGTGGATCGACTGTCACCCGCATTGGAGAAAGTAGAACAGAGATGTGGGGATCTTGAAGCGAGATCTCGGGGCAACAACGTAAGGATAGTGGGAATCCCCGAGGACTCAAACCACTCATCCACACCAGTAGTTCTCTCCATGCTGCTCAAAGAGGCTCTTCAGCTTGAAAAAGTACCACTCCTGGACAGCGCTCATCATACACTCCAGCCAAAGCCGAAACCCGGTGAGCGCCCTTGCACAGTTATTGCTCTGCTTCATTACCATATGGACTGTATGGATATTCTGCGTCGTGCCAAAGCCCAGCAACGGATCACGTTTGGGGACATCTTTCCATCTTTCCACCACACTGCGAAGACTGCCCGCGCCCGAGCCTCCTTCAACGACATTCGCCGCCAGCCTCGCGAGATACCGAGCATTTGGTTTGGACTTTTGTACCTGGCGCGTCTCCGTGTTACGCACGATGGCGTACAGTAGGAGTTCACATCACCGGAGAAGGCCAGCACTTTCATTAAGACATTGAACAAGTAAAAGTTCTGAAGTAGGAAATATACGTCGATAATGTAAGAAGTCTTTCAGTTTGAATTGACAACTACTAACTTTTTATTTTACACACCAAGTTACATGATGGTGATGTGTACCTGTTTATTTGTGCCTTGATAATTATCATTGTTAAATTTGCAGGAGCCCAATCTTAATGATAACTATCACTATAAGATCAGAAGCTGTAAGCACATATGTTGGGGATTTGACTCCTTTAGGAGTTTGCACTGGGTTCTCCATCGTTTGAAGATGGAGTCGTAAGTGCTACAGGGGGGTGGGGGGTATTTTGGATGTTCTTTCCGCTGTGATTAGCGTTCCTGTGTGTATGCACGTTTTTTTGTTGTTGTTGTTTTCCTTTTTTCTTTCCCCTCCTCTGGTCCATCGTCACGTCTTCTTCTACATTTAAATACTTAATAAATGACCACTTGTACTAGTTCTGGAATACCACATTTTGGCTCATCAGTGAGGTTTGTGAGCTGGAACATTAAAGGTATGGGGAGTCCTATCAAAAGATCAAGAGTATTTGCTCATTTAAAGCGACTTAAAGCTGACCTGATTTTTCTGCAAGAAACCCACCTGCATACTAAGGATCAGGTCAGATTAAGATGCCCCTGGGTTGCTGAGGTATTTCACTCAAATTTCAACTCTAAAGCCAGAGGTGTTGCCATTTTAATTGGTAAATCAATCCAGTTTTCAGTTTCCAAAGTTATATCAGATAAAAATGGTAGATATTTAATTGTTTCAGGCACACTATCTCATGTCCCTGTCTTATTAGTTGATGTTCCAACGCCTAATTTTGATGACCCACACTTCATGAATAAGCTGTTGGAATCTTTCCCCTGATTAAATAACAACTTTATTTTTGGAGGAGACATGAACTGCGTAATTGACCCCAATCTTGATTGCTCTAATCCTCGAACCATGTCTACATCCTGAATGTCTAGATCAATATTTGATTTTGTGTCTAAGAATGGCTACATTGATCCCTGGTGACTTTATAATCCCAACATCAAGGAATACTCCGTCTTTTCTCGTGTGCATCAGTCCTTTTCTAGGATTGATTATTTTTTCATTGACACAACACTTATTTCCAAAGTTTCGTCCGTTGATTATCATCCTATCGTCATATCTGATCATGCACCTCTATCTTTAGATATTAAGTTTTCATCACAACCTAGGTACTCAACATTGTGGAGGTTCAATACCTTACTTTTGTCAGACGACGATTTCAATAAGTTCATTTTAAATTCAATTGATAACTTTATTACCAATAATCAGAATGGCACACAACCTGTCTTCTTTTCTCTGCTGTGGGAATCACTAAAAGCCTACCTACGGGGAGAAATTATTTCATACCCTGCAAACTTAAAAAAAACCCCGTAAAGCCAAACTGGAGGAGCTCCGTTAACATTACTAAATTAGATTAACAACTTGCCACTTGCCACTCTCCAAATTTGCTTCAACAGCGTACAGCTTTGCAGACTGAATTTGACCTGATCACGACTTCAGACGCAGAACGTCTTCTTTTGCATGTTCATCACATTATGAGCATGGTGATAAGCCAAGTCGGCTCTTGGCTCATCAATTACGTCGCCAGACAGCGTCACATCTGGTCCCCCAAGTTAAAGACTCACCTGGCATACTGCACACAGACCCTGCCTCTATCAGCTCGGTTTTTTCCTCTTTTTATGCTTCTTTATATAAGTCTGAATCTCCATCTGACACCTCTGATAGATCCTGATGTTGCAAAGGAACTCGATTCACCATTATCTGTTGAGGAAATTATCCAGGCTATGAAGAGCATGCAAAACAACAAAGCTCCAGGCCCGGATGGATTTCTGGTTGAATTTTTTACAAGATTTCAAGTTAAACTGGCCCCACTATTGCATTCTGTATATTTGGAATCTTTATGTCATGGCTCTCTTCCTCCCACCCTATGGCAAGCCTCCACAAGTCTGTTCCTGAATAAAGACATGGACCTAAATCTCTGCAGCTCTTACAGACCTCTCTCTTTAACAAATGTGGATGCTAAAATTCTTGCTAAAGCTTTGGCTCCCATCTATCATTTCAGGTGAACAGACTGGATTTATAAAGGGACGTCAGTTGTTCTATAATGTTCGTACCCTCCTAAACATTATCCATATGAAAACTGATTCAACAACTCTGGAAGTAGTGATCATGATCTACGCTGAAAAGGCGTTTGACCGGGTCGAATAGGACTATTTGTTCCCTGTGCTTAGTAAATTTGGTTTAGGCAACACATTTATTTCATGGATACTTCTCCTATATACGTCTCCACAAGCTAGTATCTCCACTAACGGCATCCAATCCAACTTTTTTACTTTGTCTCGTGGCACCTGACAGGGATGCCCCCTATCTCCTATATTGTTTGCTTTAGCAGTAGAGCCCTTGTCAATTTGTTTGAGGTCCTCTTCCATCTTTACTGAGATATCTCGACTGAAAGTGGATTATAAGTTATCACTTTATGCTGATGACTTATTACTATATGTTTCGGACCCACGTTATTCCATACCTAGGATTTTAAGCTTCTTCCAGAGATTTGGCTCTCTCTCAGGTTATAAAGTTAACATTTCCAAGAGTGAATGTTATCCTATCAATGCTGCAGCATTAAAGCTGCAACAATCAGATATCCCATTTAAGTGGAGCTATAGTGGCTTTAAATAGCTGGGGATCAACGCAACCAGGTCTTTTACCTCTCTTTTCTCTGCCAACTTTTCCCCTTTAATATCTAAAATGAGATTTTAGAAAGATTTTCAAAGGTGGAGAAGTTTACCTATGTCGCTGATTGCCGAATCAATAAGGTTAAAATGAACATCTTACCCAAATTTCTGTTTCTGTTCCAATGTCTCCCCTTATTCCTACCAAAAACTGACCAAACTATCTCCACCTTCTTATGTTGTGGTAGGCCCCCAGAATACGTAGTTCTGTGCTTCAGAGATGCAAATTCAGCGGTGGTTTGTCTCTTCCAAATTTCCAATATTATTATTGGGTGGCACATGTCCATAAAAGACTTGTATAAGGATGGTGTATTTCACAGCTTTGCTGATTATCCAGCTCGGCTCCCACCGGGTCATCTCTTCCAATATTTTCAAATCAGACATTGCATTAAATCCCTTTTTCCAACTTTTCCATCCTTACCTCCTGGGGATATGTGTGAGAAGTTGCTCAGCTCTGATCCTGCTCAAAAGTCACTGATTTCTAAGATATATAACCAACTTTTACCCCTGTTGACTGGAAACAAAAGTCAAGGCTGCCTAGGAGGGTGAATTGGGGCTTAAACTGAGGGATGACTAGTGGGAAGTGCACGTCTCACACTTATACAATTTAAGGTACTGTTTAGGATTCACTTTTCAAAAGCTTGACTGTCAAAAATGTATCCCACTGTCACTGACCGCCGTGCAGATGCCATGCCTCACCCTGCAATCTAACACGTATGTTTCTTGTTCTTCATTATCTGGCTTTTGGCAGAATTATTTTGATGCCCGTCAAAGATTCTTTCTGTTACTGTAAACATCTCTCCCCATATTGCCATATTCAGTCTTCCAGAAGATTACAAGCGATATTCCTTTAAGCAATTGGATGTTTTAGCTTTTACCTCACTACTAGCAAGACGCCATCTTCTCCGTCGTTGGAAGTCAACTACAGCTCCTGTCAGTACTCAATGGCTGAGTGACACAATGTCTTTTCTACAACTGGAAAAGATAAAGTATTCATTGAGAGATAACACAAGAATGTTCTTTCATAAGTGGTAATCCTTCTAGACTTTTTTCAATTCTCTCACATCTTTGTCTCTTGACTGATGGGTCCTCCTCCCCCCATTCTTTAAAAAAAAAACTTGCTAAATCCAGCTCTCACCAGAAACAAGTCTGACTTAATGCTGGCAATTTTAACCAAAGTCTCACCCCGGTCATACAGGGACCGAATGGTCCGTAACAACGGGCCCCATACCCCATTTTCCCGGAGCATCCCCCACAGAGCACTACGAGGGACACGGTCGTATGCCTTTTCCAAGTCCACAAAGCACTGGTAGACTGGTTGGGCAAACTCACAATGCGCCCTCCAGCACTCTAGCGAGAGTGAAGAGCTCATCCAGCGTTCCACGACCAGGACGAAAACCGCATTGTTCCTCCTGAATCCGAGATTCGACTAACGGACGGATTCTCCTCTCCAGTACCTTGGCATAGACCTTCCCAGGGAGGCTGAGCAGTGTGAGCCCCGATAGTTGAAACACAGCTTCCAGTCCCCCTTCTTCTCAGAGAAAAGGTACCACTCTGCTTTATTTTGTTTGCTCATTTTAAGTGAAGTGACTGCTGAGTTTTTGGTCTAAATGAACACGAGCACCGAATCAAGCCTGCACTGAGGTTTATTGTTTACCATATTTTATGTTTACCAGCTAAGGGATTAAACAATAATTGTGCACATTTGAATGGTATATTTGGGACATTTGAATACAAAAAGGGACCGTTAAACAGTTAATGTGTTTAAGTTTGTGCAGAAACTGTGTTGTGTTTCAAAGTGTGTATTAGCTCTGAAGTAAACAGAGGTGTTTGAAATATATTTTAATATTTTTCCATTATTTGGTTTAATTAAATTGGGAAACATTTAAGTTTTAAACTGTATTCTGGTGTAGTCATTTATTTAAAGGTTCAAAATACAGATTTATTCTTTATCTTTTGGTAACTCATTTGCTGATAGCGTAGAGTTTCAAGGCTGCCATAGAGACCCAAGTTGCTAATAATGAAGTTAATAATCATATGAGAGTATACAGAACAAAGAGCTCAGGGCCCATCCACACATATAGGGGATAGAAGGACTACATTTTAATAAGGTGTTATTCAAGCACCAATTATGTATATCTGTTTTTTTTTGGAATTCAGATTGCGGCTCAAAGAAACAGGGGCATGGTCTGATATAAGTATATTATAGTAAATGCAGTTGGCCACTAACGTTAACAGTTTAGAATCTAGCAAAAAAAAAAAAAATCAATCCTGGAGTAGGATTTGTGCACTTAAGAAAAATAATAAAAATCTTTTCTTGTGGGATGGAGATGTCCCCACGTATCAACCACAATTTTAGGAATGTATGAGATTACTGAGCATTCCACTGCCCTTGAAAGAACTAATCTTGGGGTGTTACCTGGCAAGAATGGGATCTAAAACACAATTAAAATCTCCCCAAATGATTACATTGGAATCAGGCAGATTTGGAATGTTGTTGAAGACGCTCTGGAAAAAAATAGGGTCATCAAAAATAGGGCCATGCACATTTACTAATGTAAATGGTATAGAATTGAACTTTCCACTAACTATTAAATATCTGCCTCTCTGGTTCAAGATAGTTTGAGAGTGAATAAACGAGGACGAAGGACAGAGCACCCTTGCTGCAGTTTTTTTGATGTGCCTTTCCTGAAGGAAACAGATATCCGCTTTAAGTGCACGTAAATGCACATACACTTTTTCTCTTGTCAGTGAGCTATTTATTCCCCATACATTCCAGCTGATTAATTTAATTCTACAATCGCTGTGCTTATGCAAACCAGATAACATGTATAGCAAATACTGCTTTTAGAAACATTATCAGACCATGGCATACCGTAAACAGTAATCTGAACAGACAGATGTACTGAAAAAACACCCCCCAAAAAAGAACATGTGAGTCTGCCCTGTAAAACAAAACAAACACAGGAGCAGAACTTCCAAATCCCAAACCTAAAGTTAAAGCTAGACTTAGGGGCCGGCATGGGCACATAAGTTTGCTAGCCTCGTGGAGCTTTCACTGAGTCTTCTTCTGCAGAGCCCTTTTCTTGTTTCTTCCTTTACCCGGTTTCGGCTTATTGTCTCACTTCAGAAGCTTGAAGTCTACATTAAATGATTTGCGGGTGAGGTAATAAGTTAAGTTGGAGACGGAGCTTGTCCCTCACACGCGCCTATTCCATACACCTCTACTCCATACCTGACCCGGAAGTCCGTGATAGTCCATGATAGTTGAGTCCTTCAGGTTGACAGTGTGTATGTGTGGAATGTACAGTTCCACTAATTCCAACTTTCAGATGGTTCTTGTCAACAAACTTCATCATGGTGCTCAAGCTTAAAACTAAATGATTGCTACCCTTAATTATCCTGAATTGCTTGGTTATTTTACATAACAGGTTAAAAAAGGAATGTGAAAGGTCAAATGATATCATCATTCATACTATAAATAAAGTGGCAATCAATTACAGACAAATCAGTTTAAAATATTGACTCATTGATATTTATTGAATTATTTTCCTCTGGATAGGATGACTTAACCTACACCAAGGAGGATGTCCATTTGTTTGTTTGGTTGATTAGCTACCAACTATCAAACAAAACAGTACAAAGATTAAATGGCATGTCGTCAGTCTCCTCTGATGAGACATAATCATACAACTGACTCTGTGAAAAGTGGATATGAAGTGGTGGTGATTTTCTGTGTTCATAGGTGTGCTGTTTGCATGTGGTGCAAGACACAGTGGAAAGACGTACACCATGCATGGATCACCTGGGGATGAAGGAATCATCCCTCGATCTATTGAGATGCTATTCGACAGCATCGGCCCACATCAGGCCCAACAACATGTAAGACCTTCATTAATATTTTGTCAACTTGATCTCTAACAAATACTGTACACTTTTTGAGTCGGGGGGGGGGGGGCATTTACTTCAAATGTTTTCAATCTTCATCAGGTTTTGAAGCCAGATGGCACAACTTTGAACAATTTCAGGGGAAAGGATGTTCTCTTGAAGAAACAGCCAAACAATCAACGGTCAGTGCAGAAATGTTTGACTTTCCTATTTATGGTGATAATAGTTCATTAAATGAGCTGAATTTATAGAACATGGAACTGCTGTTCATGTTGCTTTTCTTTTGGTTTCTGGTCTTAGGAAGAAGGCTGACCCTGAGCCTGAGCCAGAACACCACCACTGTTACAGTGTGTTTCTCACCTACTATGAGGTCTACGATGACACCGTCTATGATCTCCTTGTGGATAAATTTGAGCCAAAGTAAGAGACAGGATTCAGAGTCAGTGTATGCTCTCTGGATCACAGTGCCTGTTTGAATCCAGGCTATCTGCCTCAATGTGTTTGGATTTATTTAACATTTACACTGAAATCAAACATTTTTCATCAGAGCTTTGACTGTTTGTCTTACTAAAACCACACATTGTGTTAATTTGTCTTTTAATGAACTAGTCACTTGAAAATAAGGACTACCCGTGAAGGTTGGCATCATTTCAAGGGTGCACCTGGCTGCACGCAAAAAGAAGTCATGTCCAAAGAGGAAGCTATTCGTGTCTTTATGAGAGGTGAGTGGTGATAATAACTCACTGAATACAAGGCTATTATAGTTTGTCATTGTGTTCCCCTATATGCAGACTGAATCTGTAGTTTTGCAAAGTTTGAAACATTTTAAAATGTATTTCTATTCTTAGTTCTTCTATTTTCATTGTGGATGATGCTCTGCTCTGTCTGCAGGACAAGAAAATAGGACAGAGGCCCATAAGTTCAACCGTGCATTCAGGAAATCCTACCCTGTGTTGACTCTGAAGCTGGTCTCTGCACCTCTAGATGCTGAAAGGAAGCTCATTCCACAGGTGATGTTCACCTCTAGTGTGACATGTTGAATTGTTCATTCTTTATGGTGAAATGTTTATTCAAAGAATGAAGGTTCATAGATTTCACAAAGGATTCCAGTGGCTGTTGAGTGATACTAACAGTGTGATATTTTATTTTTGCATTACGATAAGGTGAATGTGAGCCAGCTCTGTCTGGTTTACCTGGAAAATACTGCGGTCACCAGAAAAGCCGCTCCGGAACTGGCTGTCCCTGAACCGGCTGTCCCTGAACCAGCTGTCCGTAAACCTGCTGTCCGTAAACCGGCTGTCCGTGAACCGGCTGTCCCTGAACCGGCTGTCCGTGAACCGGCTGTCCGTGAACCGGCTGTCCGTAAACCTGCTGTCCGTAAACCGGCTGTCCGTGAACCGGCTGTCCGTAAACCTGCTGTCCGTAAACCGGCTGTCCGTGAACCGGCTGTCCCTGAACCAGCTGTCCGTAAACCTGCTGTCCGTAAACCGGCTGTCCGTGAACCGGCTGTCCCTGAACCGGCTGTCCGTGAACCGGCTGTCCGTAAACCGGCTGTCCGTGAACCGGCTGTCCGTAAACCGGCTGTCCGTGAACCGGCTGTCCGTGAACCGGCTGTCCCTGAACCGGCTGTCCGTAAACCGGCTGTCTGTGAACCGGCTGTCCCTGAACCGGCTGTCTGTAAACCGGCTGTCCGGCTGAATGCACTGTGCAACTGTATTAATGTCATGCAGGAAAACAGAAGGACTCGAAACAAGACGGTTGGTATTTTACAATCTGTTCATCATATTTAGCTGTTCATCTGTTTTATTTGTGTGTATAGTAATATTGTAAATATTCCTTTTTATCATTGCTAACATTCCAGTAGGCAGGATTTCACAGTCTTTATTTTCTTCCAGGCTGTTCCATTCAGTGAATCTATCCTCACAACGATGTTCGACAGCTACTTTGAGGGAAAGGGGAAAATTGGCCTGATTGCATGCATCAACCCACTTGGTCAATATGATGTAACAGAGGTAGGCCATGTATTTTGCTGGATTTTATATCTTGTCTCTAATCTCATTGCTTTCCCTCTGACACATCTGAACTATCATCATAACTACTCTCTGAAAAGAATGAAAGGTTGACTAGATGGTTCAGTCCACTGTCACTGGTTCTGTCCACCACATGTATGGATTTCCATCAGATTACTGTTGACACTTTGAAAGTCAGTTCAAAGCTGAGTTTCAAATCATCAGCATTTGATTTGGATCCCTTCTGTGACTTTAAGGTCATGAGGAAGTGTATTTCTTATAGTTCTCCTCTGTATGTGTTGCAGTGGATGATGCAGTTTGCAGAGAGTGCAGAGACAGTGATGGTACCATGGTATTCTTATGGATGACCCTGAAGAGAGAGGAGAGGAGGAGGCGCAGCACTAAGCAGAGCGAGCAGGTCCCAGCAGTGAAGGTAAATGACCCTCAAGTCTGTACTTTTAGCTAGCATTGAGTAGCATAAACTGTAAAAGCTTTCTAGCACTGCTTCCTGGAACTGTTAGCAGCTAGAGAAACAGTTTTTCATATTTTCACTCATCCTGGAATACTGGACTGAGAATTAAGAGACCTGATGGAATATCAGAAGAGTTTGGACTACAGAAATACAAATAACTGTCCATTATAGATAACAAAGAAGAAGAGGACTGTAATACTTCCTCTGTAAATAGTGCACAGTTCACACACTGTTGTTTTCATTCTCAGGTTTCAGACACAACAGAAATCTCACTCCTTTTGTCAACTAAATAAGTTGATATGGAATCTTGCCGGGATCACGCAGCAAAGCTCGCACCAGTGCACAGGGGCCCCTCCAGAATCCAACAGAAGCCGGATAGACCAGTCAGTCAGTCCCCCCAGCCGTGAGAACAACGAATAACGTAGAACGTAGCCTACGGGCTCACGGCACAAGAAGCTACCCGACCTGCACCCCCACAGAAGTCCAAAACGTCCCAAACAGCACCAATCGGCACCCGGGGTGGTGCCTATCTTAACGTGCCTGTCAAAACTGGTGAATCTCACCTGGATTACGGATTTAAAATGTAGTTATGCAATAACTACACAAAATAATATTATTATATCTTTTAAATAAAAATACCATAAAATTCAAGTGCATGCATCCCTCTATTTTTGAGGTGGCTAAAAAGCTACAACTTGTTATTCAAATAATTCTATAAGACTGTAATAATTATTGCAGAGTATGCTTTCAGTAATATTTCAACATTTGGAGAAATAAGCTTATTTACTTTTCATGTCTGTATGTTAAATACGAAGCTCAAGCAAGGATGATAGTAGCTTAGCTTAGCACAGGGAATAGCTAAAGGGAAAATTAGATGTATATATCCTTTGTTGAATCCAAATATAAAAACTTTATCTAAAAAAATTTAAAAGAAAATTTCTATGAGTTTTTATAAAAAATAATCTTTAATCAGTGAAGATAAAATATGATCAATATGACCTTTGGAGGTGTTAGACTACCTTTTATACTACCTTTCATCTGTGGACATGTCCTCCTGTTCTCAGCCTTTATGCTAAGGTAAGCTAATAGGTCAAGAAAGCCTAACTATAGATCTAATGTCTTGGTAGGTCAGGTCTGTGAGCCAATGGGAAGAGATTAGGGTCCCCATCCATCCATCCATCCATCCATCCATCCATCCGTCAAATGCAGAGAAAGAATTTCCCCATGTGGGACTAATAAAGGTATCATTATTATTATTGTATCATTATTATAATCTTCATTATAGCACAAGGCCCTACATATCCACTAATAGTTATTATTAAGTCATAAATAAAATGAACAGAAGCCAAAGGCTCAGAACGTGAATGACAAATACTAATCTAATACTAATACCAATTTGTCAGTGCAGTTTATCAGTTTATCATAGTGTAACTGTAGTGGACAGTAGATTTATCTGCCTCTGAGCTCAATGGAAACACCTGCAGGGACATACAAAGACCTACTGCTGTGAATATCTAACTCTCTAAATGGAAGCGGCAGGAAATCATTCATCTGAACCCACAGACCTCAGTTTCATATGAGGTCAGGCTGAGGTAGAAAAGAGAGAAAGATGGATGAGGAGAGAAAGTTTAGTTTCTGTCTGGTCCTGAGATGCTGCTGGACAGGCGGTCACACTCTGACACTGTGTGTTTGACTAACCTTTATTTATTCAGGGAAAGTTGTTGAAATGGATTTTTTCTGAGAAAACTTGAAAGTCATCCATCGTCAGCTCACGAGCTGCTGCCTCTTAGCACCTTGCATAGCTATGGGACCATGATGGTAGTCTCTGGGAGAAAACATGAAGCCACTCACAGCTGAGTTTAAAGTGTTTTAAGATGCTATGAGGGATGCTAATCCTAACCCTTGGTCAAGAAATAGCTCAAAGGCTAACAGCCCCTGAAAACCTCTACCACTATTTTTATATTTATATTTTTACTCAAGTAAATAATTTCAATGTAAATAAGGTTTGGAGTTTTCACACAGCACCTTTTTTACTTGTTTAGCTCGGCTATGCACTGCCTGCACCTATGCTAAGACAGATGAATTTCACATCTCATATTTAGCCGCAGAACTTTTAGCATTACCGTATTTTTCAGAATGCGTGGCTTGCTGGTGCAGTGGTTGGCTTCCTCCCACCACCAAAAACACGCAGTCGAAGTGAAGTGGTGACTCTAAATTGACTGTAGGTGTGAATGTGAGTGAGAATGGTTGTAAGCGGTTACAGACAATGAATGGATATTTCTCAGACTGTCCAATTAACCATGAGATTTTGTATTTTTTTACATTTGGTTTTTAATGCCAGGCAGACTGTAATGAAGATGAGCAAACAAAACAAACGCCTCTACCTCCGTTTATTAACCAAGATCTTTTTTTGGTATTCAAACTTGAAGGTGAAACAGATTAACAATGAACAAAACTTGTTTTACACTCATTTAGCTGATTAATGTTGGACTAATTGAAAAACTATGAAGATCAATTTCCATTTTAAGAAAAAAAAATGAGGACAAACAGTAAAACTACTTACCCAACAAAAAAAAGTCATCTCACATTAGCATGGTCAGGTTGAAAGAGGAGAGAAGAGGATCCACTGGGGCCTTTTTAAAGGCTGGGCCATCAGTCTCCTGTCCAATCAGCAGCCTCCATCTGTAACTCCTAAAAAAACACAGAACAAAGTGTCAGCATCACTTTTATCATCATTTTAAGTCATGACAATCATTATAAAATCTGTTTCTACAGCTACACACATCTGGGGTTAAGATATAAAAAGAAAAGTTAAAAATTTTAACATTTACTGCCAACAGGCAGGATTTGAACCTGTCACTCCAGTGCACTAAGGTCACGCATTAATCCACCACTCAAAGTCTCCTTCACACTGGAACCTTCTCTCTTGGAGTTTTGAAGTTTTCTCTTTGGGTGTTTACTTAACACTCATAAGATTTGAACCAACATCTTCAGGTCTTCTTATCAGACCACTAACCCACTGAGATATTTATCCTGAGACACCTCTCACCTTATCTTTAGGAGCTTTTCACTTTTTATTATTGATGTTGTTGAATGCTGGTATCAAATTTCATGGCATTCCTAGATATTTAAGAGGATAATTGAAATATCACATCCTACCTATGAAGGATGTTTGGGGCTCTGAATTAGAAAACTTCTGATGTGACTCAAGGCACCAGGATTCCTTTACTGTCATATCATCTGACGGTACTTTGAGCAGAAATCTGCACCAAACTATGATTTTGCTGCACAGGATATTCAGACAAAAGGGGGAGACACACTCATTCTCACCCATCACCACTTAATGATGTCCTTAAATGTCACAGAGAAGGGTGCTGTTTATACATCGGATTAAGATCTCTTTAATGAGATCCTCCATCCAGTACCTGCAGGACTCTGGTCTCATCTGTCCCCAGAACAGATCTGAAACACTACAAATAAACAGCTTCATATGTGATGCAGATGTGATGTTTTTCTGTGTTTGTAGCGTGTTGGAAGTTTGGATGTTTGATGTTGTACTTTATTTGAAAGTGTTTGTAGTTACTGACTTTGGCCACAAGATGGCAGCAAAGTGTCTAGTTCAGCTTTTTTCCAATGGTCACACTGCTTTATAATTTATGGTCCTTCATATAACCAGGTTCTCTACCATTATCAAGCTAGATATAATTGTGAAGGGATATTTAATTTGAAATAATGCCGGAACTTGAAAACGTTGTTGCTTTATTGAAGCATTTTTTGAATGTGTAAACCTTCTGTTTTTATTGAACAATTTCACATGTACAAATATAGAAACAACATGGCTTTAACATCATATTAGACCATTAAAGCTGCAAGCAGTGTTGAACTGGCCCTCGCACCCCGGCACCCGTCAGGCTGTGTGCCTACTTCGGCCTCACTACTGCACACCTTGATAACTGCAAGGCTCTGTATCTGCATGCATTATGAACACTGATGGAGGGATTGTGATTTACCTTATTTTGTCCACCATGTGGCGCTTGACACCACCTAATAATTTTTTAATATTTGTGGCTTTTTATGCCTTTATTGGACAGGACAACTGAAGTGAGGTGACAGGAAATGTGGGAGAGAGAGTCGGGGGGAGACATGCGGCAAGCGGCCACGGGTTGGAATCGAACCTGGGCCGACCGCATGGAGGTCTATAGCCTCAGTACATGGGGCGAGCGCTCTAACCACTGCGCCATCTGCACCGCCCCACCACCTAATAATTTTGACTCGTCTTTGATTATATCATGTGAAGGCCACACCATGAAAATGTAATCAATGAGTGACGAGGACCTCGGTGCCTTGCTGAAGGTGATCCTGCCACATGCCCATGTACTTCTGCCCTCTGGATAGAAGACAAGAAAACACATTTGTACAAGCTTATCTGACACAGGTGAAAACTGTCCCATCCAACAGTCCTGCCTTGAACAAACTGTAAAAAGGACAAGTGATGGTGAATGTACTTTGTGATATCATCAAAGACGCCATAGCCGGTCTTCTTGTCCTGCAGCCACCGGCCGATGAAGACACTGGGTGAGGAGGTGTTGATCTTGCCGCTGCGCAGCATGCCGTGTCTCATGCTGTCCTGGAAGGATCCATCGTAAACTTCACCACTGGCATACCTGGAGACACACGGAGGGGGGTTATTCTCTTCTTACAAACAACCAATCAGCAGCTTCGTCTTAGTCTCGTGTCAAATGTCCTCATCAGTTTTATCATATTTAGTCACATGGTCCTGTTTTTAGTCCAGTTTTAAAATCTTTAGTCTGATTGTATCAAAGAAAACCGTCAGTATTTTAGTCCAGTTTAATGAAAAGTGTAGACATTTGAGTCTTTTCTAAGACATCAGGTTATTAACATTTCAGACCAAACCAAAATTTTTGGTCATTTTCCTGTGATTTCACTGATTCCACATCAGATTTATCTGATCATTATCTGATAAAAACAGGTTGAAGGACTCAGAATGCAGCTTTGTACAAAGTGTCTGGTCTGATGATGATAATAGTCTGACAGTCTGTGTCTTCTGCACCAATCAGTGAGTCCATGTAATAGTTTGATTAAACAAAGAAACGTCTTCTTTGTTACATTAATGAGAATTTTAATGGAAGCTGTTTTAAAGTCTTTCTGGCAGCAGAACAAACTGAGGGTCCTTACAGCTGGAACACATACCTGCTGATGTTCTTGTGGTTCCCGACAGAAAGGCAGTGATGTGAGTCCAGCTCCAGACTCAGGACCGTCTGCAGGGGGCTGCTGTCAGAGTCCACTAGAGAACCAGAGTCAGGACGGTGTTAGGACCCCCCTGAATCTGGAGCAACGACAGCACAATGATCAAGGAGGAACATGGCAGAAGCTTATTTCACACTATCTGATAAAAAGGTTTAACACATCCAATAATCATTGTTGTTTGCAGTAAAAGGCAATAAAGTTTTTACCTTCCCCCAGCAGAGCACCATGCTGGCCTCACTGGGAGAAGAGCAGATCCTCCAGCTGTGGGACAGGCCTTGTTCTCCACCATCATCATCTCCAGAGTGAGAGATCGATCAGTTAGAAAGGTTCATCCATCTCTAAGTATCTCATCTAAACAACCTATAAATAATCTAAATATCTACATCAGTACGAGCCACTGAGTCCTGATTATCATGAAAATCTTTCAAAGATGTCACAAATATTCAGCTTTGAAAACAGGCTCAGTCATTTTTGTCCCCATGCCTGCAGCCTGTCAGGACGCTGCTGTCTAACAGTCCTGCAGGCTAAAATGTAATTGTTTGCCTTGTCATTTTGACCAATGCATATTTTTTGCAGTTCCTCATTTATCTGTTTTATTGTTATGTGTTTCTCTGTATGAGCTTTGCTAAGAACTAGTTTCATAACTAATGGAATTACACCCTCTAACAAATCATGCATCCCACATAGCAGACACATTTGGCCCACATTTGGCATGAAGCTGGCACAGATGGCATTCAGTTGGCACTGGTATACGGCATGTGAACCGACCAAGGCCCAAGTGTGGCAGAGGTGGCACTGGCTTTAATGCGGTAAACAACATGTGGGCCAGTTACTGAGTGCACAATTTGGCCCAAATGCCAAATTAGAACTCTGGACCACATATTTGTGGCTGGTCTTTTCCCACAAATGCCATTATTTTCATTCACACAGTCGTTCACCAATGAAATTTCATTAAATCTGTTGCAATGCCTTCAACACCTTTACTAATCTAATATATTTGTCTGCAATTGACGTTTGTAAATTCTATTCACATATTGGCTAATGATGAGTAAATTAAATTTAGTCAAATTGATTTTCTCAGCACAAAAGCAGCAGAAAGATAGAACCAAATTAATTAATCCAAAAATTTACATTGAAAATGTAATAGCAGTGTTGGGATGAATAATAATAAATTTCAAACCAGGTCTTTCATTTAAAAAAGGTTAATTTATTTTGTGTACTATACTTACATTATAATTAGACCAAACACCCATAGATAGATAGATAGATAGATAGCTAGCTAGATGATGGGCACATAAAAAAGGCCTAGTGAACAGGAAAAAACTATATTAGAAGTAGAATAAATTGGGCTATACATTTTCATTTATTTTTGTTTGATAGATTTCTTGCAAAAGAAAAATGTGGCCCATAAAGGGCTGTCTTTCAATAGACAGTCAATCAAAGCAAAGTCATGTTTACTAACATAGGTGAGGTCAAAGGTCACTTCTTATTCTTCCGTAAAAGCATGATACGCATGCATTTGCCGTTTACCCTGCATTCTTCATGAGAGACGAAAGCGACCGCAGGCTCTCACGCCGGATTTAAAAAAAAAACAACAACCCTGGAGCAGCAGATAGTTTTGCACGGGGATGCACAATATTATTTATGATAATATTATTAGCGCTATTTAAATTCATTATTGGCTTATAACTGATATTACTTTAAAAAAAATCCTTAATATTGGGTCAATATACAGTATATCATGCATCCCCAGTCACGCTTTTTTGTTTTTTGGCTTTTAGTTCAGCTCCCCTACTACAATTTTACATATATCTTACAAATACTGTGATATTAGTTATGTCAAGGCAGTGTCACTATGCTTGAAATGAATGGCATCATAAAAGCTCAGCCAACAGCCAAAAAAAGTCCGTCTTTATAGGCCTGCATTATTTAAACAGAGCAATGCTAACTTCTGCGGTACTCCATAACCCTGAAGTTGCTCTTGTATATTAGTTAGCTAAGGAATATGCTTATGTTGTCATGATTGTGTGTTTTCAGATGTTTCATATTGTCTTTGACAATACAAATGAGGTTGAAGTTGTGCCTTCAGTCTGGATAAAAAATGGAGAGTGCATGTGGCCTTCAAATAAAGTTGATATTGCAAAAGCTTTAAAATCCCAAGAATGCCCTGGAGAGGGATGGAAGCCCCATAAGGCCAGAATCATCTTCACGTCATGTAAGTTCAAGTCTATCACCTACCTTTAAAACAAACTAACAGCATGTAATGTATTACTTTAAATATTGTTTTTGTTTCTTTGTTTTTTGTTGTTTTGGATTATTTTTCCAGATGACTACAATGAAGCTCGGCTCAAACTACCTAAAGCTGTCGTTCACACTGACCTTGGAAGTGATGAAGGGGACTCACCTATTAAATTTAAAAGAAAAAGGATGTAAGCATTTTATGGTTATTTTTTTATTAATCTGTGGTGCACAACATTTGCAAAACATTATATTAAGTGAATTTATCATAAATGTTAGACGCAAGAACATTCTTTTTCCTGGGGAGGAAGACAACGATGGAGAAGATGACTATGAGTTGAAAGGATCCTCGAAAGGAAAGAAGTCGAGAAATGGGTAAGAAGCTTCAACCCTTTTCAGTTATATTTTTTCATAGCAAATGAAGTGCTAAGATTTGTTTTGTTTTTTAATCTCCAACAGACTAGATTTATTGCCTAATGCTCCAAAGATCAACATGCGCCACAAAACTCCTGCATCAAACCCAGAAAACCAACACAGCCCTAACCTGCACCCTAGTGACCACAGGACTCCTGACCTCCACCCAAGTGGCCGCAGCAGTGCTGGGCTGCACCCTAGTGACCACAGGACTCCTGACCTCCACCCAAGTGGCTGGAGCGGTCCTGACCTCCACCCAAGTGGCCGCAGCAGTGCTGGGCTGCACCCTAGTGGCCGGAGCAGCCCTGACCTCCAGAAACAGTTGGTAAGCGTATTTCCACAAACGTTTTTTTCTGATCATAAAAAGAAACTAGATAATACCACAGCCCTGTTTTTTTCCTCTCTGCTTTTTTTCTCTCTGGCCATATAGCACCAATTTCAAATATTTGTGTCTTACCCACATAAACAGCTCAGTGTTTTGCAAAATCCATCTTTTCAGTGGTGAAATAATTCTTTAAGTTACTTATTAAAGTAATTCTGAGATAAAGCTAATGCAGAATTGTAATTTCAGGTTAACACACTGGTTCTCAAAGGCGGGGTGGACACTTGTGAGTGTGTTTGGAGGATTATGCATGCAATGATTGCAAACTCCTTGATAAAGAAAATAAACATGAGAGGAATAAATGGCTTCCAGCGTCTGCAAATACGAGATGTCGTGATTGGTGAGTTGACCTTGATGTGTCATTCATACGTCATGATGTGATTTGCACACACATAGACCATAATTTTGTGGATCAGTAGAAGCAGAAATCCTATAGACAACCATGACTGGTTCACATGGTTTGTACTGTCCTTATTGTGTTGCTCTAAATAAATGGTGTCAAAATTAAAACTGCTGCACCATACATTTACCAGATACTTATCAGTATATACTGCACTATTTTTGTTTTTATTTTAATATTTTCACTTATCTTACTTCTCATAGGCCCATTCACCTTAATTATCTCTTACTTTGTACTTTAATATTATTATAACATAGATAGAATATAATAAATAATAATATTAAAGTACAAAGTAAGAGATAGAAGAAGAAATATTACAAGATCACACATAAGTTATAACATAGATAGAATATAATAAATAACTTATGTGTGATCTTGTAATATTTCTATTTCATTTCTACTTCTATTCTGGAGCACCTGTAACGAACGAAATTTCCCCTCGGGATTAATAAAGTATTTCTGATTCTGATTCTGAATTAGCATTTAATCGCAACAAACATGAACACACATTAGATGAATATATCAATTTACTATGTTGTGTACTGACACTACAGAACCTATCTGCTTTCCTCAGCTCATTACTGATCTGAACTGATATAAAAAATACAATACAATCTATGTATCACTCCTGAATGTCTGTCAACAGGGCCTTTGTTCAGTTTTAATCGATTTTCCTACAAAATCCAGTAGTTACATTACCTGATAATATAGAAAGTTTGAATTTTCAAAACCACAAAATTTAAAAACCATTTGTGCTTGTATCTTGTAGCTGCTGTGAGGCGAAACCATCTGACATCAGGGGCCACAGACCAAGAAATAGATGCTACAATCGAAAGATGGCTGCATCTGGCCCCAGGTAGAGATGGTGGCGGAAAGAGAGGATGAGGAGACGAGAAATTGCAGGGAGTTCCACTAATTAATGGACTAAAACCCATGTTCAAATGTCCAGCTGGTTCTTGGACAATTTTGTTTTGTGTTGTTGTTGTGTTTGGACACAAAACACTGGTTCAGACCTATTGTATTGTGGTGTAAGTGTTAGTTGTTCAATAAACATTTATTCATAATCCTGTCGTCGTTGAGGCATTTTTCTTCTGGGCCAAATGTGGCAAGTGAATGGTGTGGCTTGGATCAGGTTTAGTTTAGGCTGAGATCTGGAACCAGTTCTAAAACATGTCTGGTCCAACATAGGGCCAGAACAGGGCCAGCTCCGGTCAAATGATATGGCTTTGTCATGGGCCACATGTGGCCCACATTGTGGCTACCAGATGTGGCCCACTAATGGACCGTAATTCATTGTGGTATGTGGGCCAAGTGTAAGTGGAACGTGTGGCCCGTCACTGGGCCAGATCAACTTTGCTATGTGGGATTATGTCTGGTGGTAAAGCTTTTGTGACATCAAAATAATGCAATTCTTCAAAAGGCGAAGGACTGCATACACCATAAGTCGTGTTGTGGAGATTCATACCCAAGTGTTCTACTGGGTGTAGAGATACTGGTGAAATAAAGCCTTTAGAAAATCGAGTTGTCTTTGAGAGGTTTTATTCTCGTGCACAGAGAAGACTCAATCTGGAGTTTACACAGTCTGGTTCAGCAGAGGAGTCCAGATAAGCTTCAGACGCAATCTTTTATACAGTGAAGTTGGGTGAAACTATGAGAGGAAGGTGTTGCTTTGTCTTGAGGTCGAAGATAAACCAGTCTGCTCCTCTGCATCCTTGGTTCTCATGCATTGCAGTTTGGTGCTGTAAGCACATTCTTTGCATGCTACATAGCAGACATAGACAGTCCTAATATGATCATGAGCATCTGCAAAGTGGAGACGTACTCAAGGTGCATTTTTCTCATTACATTCCCTCGTTATGATCATTTTATATATTGATCACATAAGTAAATAAGAAAAATGCATAGATTACATAAAACACAAGAAAAACACCATTAATCCCACAAATCATAAGAAAAAATACCATTAAGAGATTATATGTAGCTATGATGGGCAGATTTAGCGAATACAAGAGCAAATAAAAAACAATAAGACAATACTGGTGAAGATGGTTTCATACATCAGTTGCAAACATTCCTAAACAGGTTGGTGTTTACGATATCATCAAGAAACAATCTATCACACAGGATCGCCAACATCAGACGCAAGGGAGTCAGAAATGTAGTCACGTCCATAGATGTCAGAAAAGAGCATTGGGTAGAGATCAGGAAGGTTGCCAGGTGTATCAGTATGAGAGGAATATTTGAGCATGGTGTGTGAGACAGACTTATCAATAGATCTTAAGATTAAACCTCTGACACATGGGATGACGCAACAACCGCATAGGGCTAAAACTGCAATAGAAGATATGAGAGCAGTGAGACATGCAAGGATCAAGGTTTTCCATTTTCCAAACATTTTATCAAACCACCCAAACATTGAAGGTTCTACCCCAGCGTTTTCAGTGAGCTCCTCTGATAACGAAGTGAGGCCCTTCATGGCCCTGGTGACAGATCCATCTGGAGCTGTGTTGTTGGGGATGAAAGTACAACATTGAGATCCAAACATTACACATACCCCTCCTTTCTCAGCGAGGATCATGTCAAGAGCCAATCTATTCTGCCAAAGCCATAAGTGAGGTTTTGTCTAATTGTAGGGCAAAGCCCTTTACAGCATCACGTGTGTAATTGACAAGTTGTTGGTTGTAATAAATGTAATTTATCCATTCTGCATTTTTTGATGTTTCTATAATTGGACCAAAAAATGAAATCGCTGCTGTGAAACCTGCAGCAATCTTGTTGCGCGCTTTGAACTCATCCGGAATGCCCCTAGGAACTCCTATCCCATCTATGTTACACTGTCTGATCGAATGATCCTGGGGTGAGGTCACGTTGTGATCTGCGATGGAGTATCATGTCAGCGTGTTTGGTTGAGATGAGAGTGAGTGGTACTATCAATTGTATCATAGCACATGTGCCAACCCATGTGTTAGGCAGTTTGTTGTAGAGTGTTTTTCCTCCACAATACCAGAATAAATCCGCTCTATGTGTGATTTGAGACGTTAGCAGCGAATCATGTATTAAAAAAAGGGTTATTTGTTGCTCTTGTATTTATGGTGTTGTTGCAGAGTGGGAGGGTTCCGACATCACGTCCGTCAATCCATTCCATCCATAAATTGTCGTCATCATAACCTGTTTCTATGGCTCGGGCATGGTTTAGTTCAGTTATTTCTACTACTTTAATGGCATCTTTATCTTTTGTTGGTTTCAGGCTTGCTCTGTTTATTTTGGTTTAAGACAATTTATCAACATATAGCGAGAAGGTCTGAGTGCGCCCCTCTGTGAGCGTGACTATGGAGTGTTGATCAGGGGTGCTTAGCAGGCATCGTCCTGTGTTGGGTGTGTTGAAGTGTGGTGTGAATGTAATGTTGGGTGTAGGAATGGGTGTGACAGCCTTACCCAGACCCAAGTGGATAGACAGAAGACCCCACCATATAGCTGGAGTAAGAGAAAGGGTCAGTCCCCTATAACAAAATGGGAAAGGTTAGGGCTGCAGGAATGTGTACTGGACCCAGTATGGGAGTTTCACTGGTCCCGCTCCAGGAATAAAACATAGAAACATTACAGTGGACAGGAAGGAGCAATACCAATATGTCTCTGCATGGTATGATTATAATACAAGGTGTCCACTGATGAGCGCAGAGAGACTGGGAACAAACAGGTCTTATTAGAGACAGGCACAGGAATCACATATGGAGTCAGGGCAGAAGTAGGCATGTGTGTACAAACATAACAATCAGAACGATTGGCGATGTTAGCAAGGAAACGGGCATAAACTGCCACCAACTGTTCAGGTTAAATTGATGTCTAGGGTTATCAATAGTCAGCCACGAATGGTCCAGGTGGTCAATTGAGCTCTCTGATCTCTGCAAGGATGGAGAATGAACCAAACATGTAACACTCATTAAAAGTACAACCATTGTTATTGTCATGTCCATCAGTTCATGTGTCATGTTGATCTTCTCCTTCACAGTGCGCTTTTGTCTCGCCAACTGTGGTTGGTTGCTTGGCACACGACGTGTAGGGAGCAGAGCTCAGCCGAGTGCTACTCTCTCCGTTGGTGTTCTTGACAGGCGTCTCTAGTCTTTTAATCAGTGTATGTGTGTGTCCAGTTGTGGCAATGTACACTTTTTGCAATGTGTGTTGTGGATCCAGGATTGCCTTTCTGCAATTCTTACTGCAGTAGGAGTGGGCAGGAGGACTTGGAATGGCCCCTCCCACCGTGATGATGCCCAATTCTTTCTTTTGATCACCTGTATCAGGACCCAGTCACCAGGTTTCAGCTGGGCTGGCGTCTCAGATTGGTTTGGATCCTCAGAGTTCTGTGGAGATAAGGAGCTTTTGACAGCATCAAGTTGTCTAAGCAGCTGTTTTACATACTCCACTGTGAGTGGAGTACGTGAAACCGAGTGTCAGGAACATTAACACATGCAAGATGTGTTAATGCTCCTAACTCAGGAATCTGATAAGGTCCGCCGAATAGGACTTCAAAAGGAGAAAGCCCTTTACCGCTCCTTATTATTCTCATATTAAGAGCAACCATAGGTAAACATTTTGTCCATTGGAGGCCTGTTTCTGCCATTGTTTTCCTTAATTTACTCTTAATTGTGCCATTTGTTCTTTCCACTAAGCCTGCTGACTGTGGATGGTAACTGCAATGATGTTTTAATGCAATGTTCAATGCTTTTCCAACAGTATTGATAACATTGTTCACAAAGTGAGGTCCATTATCGCTGTACAATTTTTCTGGGATCCTCCATCTGGGAATCAAATCTTTACCCAAGGCTTTAGCTACAGCTACAGTATATCATCTTCTTTTCCTGTAGGGAATATTTCTACCCATCTAGAGAACACATCCACTATCACCAAACAGTATTTCTTTCCCTCATGTGGTGTTAATTCAATGAAGTCCATAACAAGATGTTGGAATGGACCTGTAGGTTCTGGAAGTCTTAGAGATTGTCTAATGTTTCCCTGTGGCTTGAACTTTGCACAAATGATACACTTATCACAAAAAATGTTTTTGTTTTTATTTTTTTAGTGGGTTGTAAACCCTGTTGTGTAAAAGTGTTTTTGTATTATATCCACCGTCCCTCCTTTTGACACATACTTAACACCATGACTCAGTTGAGCAGCATATGGATATAATGCTTTTGGTAAAACTGGTTTTCCATTAGGTCCCTTCCAGATGTCGTGCTGGATTTGACAACCATGTTTTCTCCACTGTTGTTGTTCAATGTGTGAAGCTTGTTGTTGCATTAATTTCAAAGTTTCCAAATCAAGTGTCTGTGGTTTTTCTAGATCAACTACAGTGAAAAACTTCGCTGTGTTTGGAACAAGTGACAACAATGTGTGTGGATCAGGTACAACAGGTGTTCTAGGAATAATAGCACTATTTACAGCTGGCAGATCTTGTACCATCCTCCATCCTGTTGATGGTGGTTGTTTCTTTACAGGAAATAATAGTATATTGCATGGTGAACCTGGACATGGAATAATTACTCCTTTTTGTCTTAATGCTTCAAAAATTGGTCGTATCCCTTCTTCTGCTTCTGGTCTGATGGGATATTGTCTCTTAAATGGCCTGTATGAACTTTTAGGTGTGACATTTAAAGGTGTAGCTTTATTTATCAAACCTACATCCGCTGGTCCTGTTGACCATAAACATTCAGGCACTCCCTCAAGGATACCGTCATCCACAAAGTGTATTTGTCATAGTGTTCTCTTGCTGTTGGTGTGCAGATGTGGAGCTTTTACAGCAGGTGTGAACCATTTCAAAGCATGCTGTCTGCATCCAGAGCAGGAGAATAGTCAGTGCCCCCACCCTTTGGAGTCCAGGCACCAGTCTCAGAGCAGCGGGTTGCAAAACCGCCCACACTACGCCAGGACTGGTCACGTGGCCTTCCAAGTAAGATGTGGGGTGTAGTGCTCCCTCTAAAAAGTATCTCATCCTCTGGTTTTAATTTTATTAATGCAGCTGCATTTCCCTCTTTGTCCCAGACTAAATGTGTTAAGCGAATGCTAAAAAAATGAGACAAAAAACTTTGTCTCATATGTGTGGTCTGTGTGTGTGTATGAATTTCATGGTACAATGCATATCAGCTGTGCTCTGTGTGTCTGCCCTTGGCGGAAGAATAGTTTTTGCTTTCTGAAGTAAAGCATTTGTCCCTCAGGAACTAAGTCCAGTGTATGATAATGGGTTTGCTCTCCAATTCCCATTATTACCCCTTGATAGGCACAATTTTTTACAACTTTCAATCCCTGTTCTGTAGAAATGAGCCTTACATTTAAAAAGACTCATCAAATCTCTCCCCATTAGGTTTTGTGGACAACACTTTGACAGTAGAAATGCATGGTGTTCTTCTTTACCAGTTTCAACATAAACAAAAGCTGTGGCTCAGTATATCTGTCAACACTAATGTGACCGTTAGCAGATTGTACACGCAATGCTTTTTTAGACGTTTTACAATGTGGTGGGGCGTCCCTCACCGTCAAAACAGATACAGTAGCTCCGGAGTCTACTAAAAATTCAACATTTTTCTGTCCAATTTTCAAAGTAATTGTAGGATATGTGTCTGGACAGTACAAAGCCATAATATCACTCAAAAAGACTGTTTCTAGCTCAGCAGCATCACATGGTTTATCAGCATCACATTCCTCATTTACAAAAGCCTCATCTTAGGTGTGTGGTGTGTTTGTGACTACATCACCTGATGAGAAGGTCTCAGGTCTCGGGTCCACGGTCAGTCATGCGGAGCCCAGGTCCATGTGCTGAAATCCCTCGTCATTTTTGCTGTGGACAACTTCGAGCCCAATGTCCATGTTGTCTACAGATGTAACAAACACCGTTTCATCCCTCAGACCAGCTCAGTCTGTTTCCTCCTCGTCCTCTGTGTCGTCCTCTGTGTCATCCTCTGTTTCATCCTCGTCCTCTGTGTCATCCTCTGTTTCATCCTCGTCCTCTGTGTCGTCCTCTGTGCCATCCTCTGTTTCATCCTCGTCCTCTGTGTCATCCTCTGTGTTGTCCTCTGTGTCGTCCTCTGTTTCATCCTTGTCCTCTGTGTCCTCCTCTGTGTCATCCTCTGTTTCATCCTCATCCTCTGTGTCCTCCTCTGTGTTGTCCTCTGTGTCGTCCTCTGTTTCATCCTTGTCCTCTGTGTCATCCTCTGTGTTGTCCTCTGTTTCCTCCTCGTCCTCTGTGTCATCCTCTGTTTCATCCTCGTCCTCTGTGTCGTCCTCTGTTTCATCCTTGTCCTCTATGTCGTCCTCTGTGTTGTCCTCTGTTTCCTCCTCGTCCTCTGTGTCGTCCTCTGTTTCATCCTTGTTCTCTGTGTCAAGGATTCTCAGATAGATGATAGATGATAGATGGATGATGGATAGATAGATAGATGATAGACAGATAGATAGATAGATGATAGATAGATGATAGACAGATAGATAGATAGATAGATAGATAGATGGATAGATAGATGATAGATAGACCGATAGATAGATAGACAGATAGATAGATAGATAGATGATAGCTAGACAGATAGATAGATAGACAGATAGATAGATGATAGATAGATGATAGATAGATAGATAGATAGATAGATAGATAGATAGATAGATAGACAGACAGATAGATAGATAGATAGATACATGA